>PVKZ01000324.1:79193-679193 GCA_004027375.1 Macroglossus sobrinus | reverse complement strand
TCCATAAATTCCTTTTTATTAGTGGGATTTGGGAGGCTACAAATATTCTACATCTTTGTGAATTGATTCATCAACTTAAATTCATTCATTCATAATTCAAAAAAAATATTGTTTTATAGGGCCAATGATACACTGCAACATGTTAGGCCAAAAAGAAATGATTGCAAGAAAATAATAGTAGTGACCTAGACTCTCCATGCCCGTTCTCCCTCTGCCCTTCAAAGAACTGGATAGTACAATTTTAAATTTGAGTCTTTTGATTTTAGAGGCTCCAAATGCCAACAACAAAATACATGGCCAAGTACTCCAGCCCTGTGAGTTGAGGGGTTGGACAACACGGTTCCAAGTTGAGATTTCACTGAGTGGCTGAAGGAGCCATTGGAAAGAGGTCCTAGTGCTGCGGCATTTCCTATCACAAGTCAAGCCCAAAAAACAGCTTCAACATAACCACTTGGAGAACATAACCACAAGTCCCCTGGAATTTGGGGGAAGGAATTAACATCCAATTCAAAAGTTTAAAGACTGGTCGGCTTGCGTGATAGAAGAGCAAAGGTATATGGCTGCTTTGGGAACTGCACATACTTGCAAATTTATCGCATGGAGGGACAAAGAAGCTGTTACTGTGAGCCATACAGATCTTGTGGACATGCACTGGCATAGGTGAGCTTAAAAGGGACACCATCCTAGAGGCCTAACCTAAGTATAGAAGAGATCTTGATAAAGGTAATTTCCCTCTAATCATCAATCCTGAGGGGAAACTGCAAACAGCATGCTGGGGGAAGCATCAGCAGAAACCATCAAGGAACTGCAGGAGGGAGATTCCTAGTGATGGGCGGTTTTCCCCAAATCCACCAGGGCCCTTCTGGAGAGAAGAGCCAACACAGGGTACATAACATGCATGGCATCCAGCTGCCTGTTCACAAGGCTGACTGTGCCCTATTTCCCCTATTATTCTCACCACTTAAAGGTGCAACCAGCAGCTGCTAGTGAATAGGGAAAAAAGGCAGAATGAGGAGAAGATATCAACTACACTCTCTTCCCCACAGCAGGCTCCTAGGCCCCAGCTGGATGAGAACAGACATTCTGAATTAGGTAAGTTTATAGTTTTAATAAATAGATTGGACTAGATCGAATAATATCACAAGGAAAACCTATGGAACTACTTCAGATTTCATCCAGGGCTAAGGAGGGAGGCAGAAAAATAACCCACAGGGTAAGATTACTTAGAGAGGGGTGAGAAAGAATAAAGCTGCTTTCCACTCCTCTCCTGGCAAGTCCAGTTTGTTTAATCGACCAGAAGATAGAGTGCCATAATCTATTTAAAGCACTTAGCAGTGTCTAACATAGTGTTAAAACACAGTATATTTCATCAATTAGACCTCATCCAAATGGAAAAACTATTGTTAAAATCTAATGTATGAGACAACCTGTTTTAAAACAAATTATTTTCTATGGTACCATTCAAATCATGTGGATGAGATTTGATTAATGAGAATATACATGTAAGCAAATGTTTATTTCCTTTTAATAGATTTGTTTTAGAAAATCATGACTTATTAAACATTCGGAATTCAAAAAAAGAAGCAGTAGTAATAAAGTACCTTATTTTTCACTTTTAGAATACAACAATAAAAAGAGGTGATAGTTACTCTTGACCAGAAAAAAATTAATTGTAAATACTTTGGCATTACTATAATCATCTTTTTCATTACATCATACTTTTTGTATATGCTACATAAAACACAAATGTAAAGAGAACTTTTTCTAGTAATATACTAGCTGAGTAGCGTCTAGTCAAGGGACTTTTAGCTTGTATTGCATTCCAGAATTATTGTTGGAGCTTGTAAAAATAACATATCCCCATGTCTGAAGCAAGGCCTACCAGGCAGATCAGGCTCTATGGGTCTGGAAAAAGCTCCTCAGGTGATTCAGCTGTGAAACTAAATTGAGAATCATTGGCTTCAGTCAATAACCCAGTTCTTTTTCAGTTCTAAAAGGTAGCCTCTCTTATCTTTTGTTCTCCTTGGGGCAAAGAATTTTTTTAAAAAATAAGAAAAATCATCTAAATTAAGTAACTAAGTAACTGACTGGCTAACACAAATGAAATTAATTCATTCATTAAAAATTTATTGAGCACTCCCTTTGGGCTAGGCTCAGTATTATGTGTGGGGATTCAACTCCTCTACTTTGAGAGTAATCTCAGCCTGCAAGTGTATGAATTATTTAAATGTGGCTACTCTCACCTTATATTAGATACAGAGAAGCAACAAAGACCTATTAAAAACACTTACTTGCACAATACCATGGCATACAAGGACTCTCCCACGTGAATCAGCCAGGCAAGCCAATATCTGAAACAAAAGTCAGCCTAATTTAAGGTGATGGTTATTTGCTGATGAACTCAGACACAGAAACCACAAAAATAAAGGTGTTTTAATGTGAACTAGCACCGCTTTTAGATAAATAAAGGCGACTGCAGGCATCCCAGGTCTACAGTGAGACTAGAGCTGATGTGTCCTCATCCCATTTCTGTAGCTCTCCTTACCCATTGTGTAGCAGGGTGTGATGATGGTCCACCAAGTACTGAGTGAAGGAGCCCAGGAGTCCTAGGCTCTGATAAGGAATACTTTGAGGCCAGAAGACAACCCACTGAAAGAAAACCAGAGGCACACGATACCTATTAGGTCACTTAGATCTGCAAATGTTTATTTTTGAGAGAGGCTATAATCCTGATTCCACAAAAACAAGAACAGACCAAAGAAACTCTGAACTGGGCTTCTACTCTCAACTTCTATTTTCTAAAAGCTATTTAATAGGAGATTTGTGCTGAGGAAACTGAGGGTATCAAACTCAGTGCCCAGGCTGAATGCTTTCTATTCTTAATGGAATCCACCAAAAACATTATTTTATAAAAGTTATTGACAAATTTTAAGAGTTTATGTGCCTTAGCTAGATTCTTTACTGCAGAAACTCTGGCTTGGGCCAAATCCCCATATAATGCAGGATCCCTTTCTCTTCTTTCAATTTTTCTACCTCTAAAACTGGGACTGATCCACTGTACAGAATTGGAAAATAAGATCAGGTCTATGAAGTGCTAAATGCAACCACTTAATCACATAAAGGTTTTGTAACCTTACCAACTTTCTCTCAATCCCTGTGTTGTAGCCTCTGTCAGCTTAGGCTTTTCTGAGAATAAATAAGATCCAAAAGTTCCAAAACTTATTATCCCACTCAGATCTCAGTCAAAAGCAGTACTACCTCTCCCACCATGTTGTTAGACACCTCAAATTTAAAGAAAGCATAAAATATCTCAGCATCCTTGAAAACCAAGGGGAATGGAAGGGGGCAGCATCTAACAGCTCCATAATGTTTCTATTTGAAGTCACCAAAGCTTTCCTCTACCTACATTCTAACTAATCACAGACGCAGAATCATAGTACAGAATAGCACCTTTGAAAAATTTCAGCCCAACATCTGCATTTTACATATGGGGAATCAGGACAAAGGTGGTCAGATTTAACAACAAACACTGTGAGCAAGACAAATCCCGCATGTCAAGGATCTATCGGGCAATATCCAAGTAAGTTTTGCCTTCATTCGAAATTATACCAATTTACTCCCCTACCTGCTTTTCCAGGAGTCTTTCTCGTTATCCTTTAAACGAACTGTCAGCCAGACAAAAATCGCTCCTCTTATCAACAGAGATCCTCGCCTTCCTGATTCTACATCTAGGCCATAACATTTATATCCTTTCTATCCTTTCTGATCAATTAAATCCTACCCATTCTTTAGGTTTTTCAAGCAATCCCAAGTGCCTCAAACATTCTGCTTTGTTAGTCCTCCCCTGACTTTGCAGGCCTAAGGCAGTCCGTCAACTTGCCTTCCCCCTCGGTGAACTCTACTCAGACTCGACTCGGTTAAGTTGTAGCAACCATGGAAGAGCTAGAATGGAAACGCAGGAACACTTTAAAGCTGAAACTGGCCTATGGACCCATCGAACTTCTGCTTACTTCAGAAACCTGGGCAACCACCAGAAGCGCAAGCGCAAAACCTCGCTCCCACAGCGCCCCTCGCCCTATAAGGGCCCGGCGGGCCTAAAAACAGCTGCCCCGCTTCGTCCAACGCCTCACCGCAAAATATGCCAGCCCCAGGACGGTGACCAGCGAGGGCAAGGGTCTGGTTGTACGGAAGTAGGCGGAAGCAGCTTTGCGGGCCTCCGACTTTGCCACCACCATCATGAGAGCTCTACACACATAGTTATCGGGTGGGGAGCCGTGCCCGCCCAATACAGGGAAAGCCTGAGTAGCCGGTTTCTCTGGACCTCCCGCACCAGCGAAAGGCGCGGGCGGGCGACTGCGCCTGCGCCTGCGCCTGCGCCTGCGTCTGCCGGGGTCCAGTCCCCTCTACCGCGGCTCGGAGCCAGCAGGCGCCTAGACTGCGCCTGTGCGACCTGTCCTCCCCCGCAGGCACGGATCCTGAATAGAGCCATCACTCCGCTCACTGCCTTTACCGTGTAGTAGCCAAAGGAGAGGGTGATGCCGGTGAACCAGAACAAACTACCCCTGTGGAAGTAAGCCTCAACGCCTGGTGCTGTGCTCATGGCTGCAGCACATCCCCTTGCACAAGGCAGAGAACAGCTTGTGCAGGGACGGAGTCGAGGTCGGGGCGGAGCCTCGGCGAGCGCTCCTCCTACTTTCGGCCCGAAAGGGAGAAGACTCCTCCGGTTCGGAAACCCGGAGAGCGAGGCTTGGTGGACCCTGGCCTGGTGGGCTGGACATCATCTTCCAGAAGAGACCCCTCTCTGAGTATCACTTTCCCGGGTTTAAGATTAACCACGAGTCTAATTTTTGATCTTCAGCTGGGCTGTGCTCTGTGCGAAATAATGCTCTTCCTCTTTCTTAGATGTATCGAGCTATATAGGGCACAGCAGTTATGAACAGGCTCTGTGGAATAGATTGCCTGGTTTAAGCCCTGGCTCTGCCACTAAGTTTTTGTATAAGTGTAGACTAGTTATCTCACCCATCTGTGATTTAATTTCTTCCGGCTCACCCTCTCCATGTGTGACAGAGTAGCTAAATTTTTTGTCTTCCAGGTATCCTGTATTGCTATCTCCTCTAGGTTGGCAGAGAAATATTTCACCTCATACTTTACCTCTCACCACTCCAGATGGAGTAATGGCCTAAACATTGGAAACAATGAAGAAAATATGAGAGAAGAGTTTTACAACCTTTTAGAGAGGAGAAAGAAACTTCTTAGCAAGCTGTTAAAATTAAAAGCCAGAGGGAAAGATCGAAAATTTAACTGCATCCAAATTTAAAACTTTATTCTTATAAAAGGTACCATAAAGTTGAAAGACCTGGAAGAAGGAATTCTTCAATATATTTAATAAATGAATAAAGGATGTGAATTGGCTGTCCTTGTAAGAAAAAACTTGAATAGCCAAGACACATGAAAAGATGTTCAACTCTGATGGCAATTTGGAAATACACAAAATGGAGGAAAAATAAGGTACTATTTTTTCCAAGAGATTGGCCTACAAGGCTGGTCTGAGTACAGTGGTGTCTACAATTAATTGATCTCAGCCAGTTACAGATTTGTTTATTACTTCTCCCATTGCTTCTGTTGTGGCCAAGATTGAATAGACCAATCTAAGTATTCTCTCAAAGACTGTTTAATAGCCGTCGGCTGTCCTTACTAGGAGCAGCCCCGAACAAGAATCATGTCCAGCTTATATTTGATTGATTGATTCTCATGCCAGGCAAGCAAGCAAGGCGACACAAGCTAAAATTGGCAGTTAGTGTACAAGTCATTGTTACATTGTTACAAATTTCATGATTAATGGGAGGTGGTTAAGGGTTCCGGGAACTAGGCCTTTTTGCTTTAGTTAAACTTTACTAAGGTATAGATTTCCTTTGTCTAGTTTTCAGGTTTTTAAACTAACTCTTTCCTTATCACATTTCAGCAGGCTGTGTCACACTTCACTTGACTAGGCTAAAAAAAAAAAAAAGTTGGCCTATGAGGTATCAAGATATTATAAAGAACTATAATTAAAAGCATTTGGTATTTGACACACAGATCAATGGGAAATGATACTCCAGAGGTAGATCCGACATATATCCAAACATTTATTTATGATAAAGCTAACATTTCAAATTGAGGAAAGAATGAACTATTCATTAAATTATTTTAGGATCATTGGTTATCTAGGGAAAAAAATACTGTTAACCTACCCTTCACTAAACACAAAAACACCAGTAATGCAGTTTCTTTAGCACAGAGACAATAGTCCTCCTAGGGGAGTTCTGATGACCTTAGAGTGAGATAGGCACGTGGGGATACAGCAAAACTACCCACATTTTCCCAGGATCATGAAGGTGGGAGGAGAGCAATCTAAACAAATTTATGGAAATATGGCTAGCATTGTGTGTCTTGAGAATTAGGAGCAATTTATTGTTGCAAGAAGGAATATGTGAAATTGAGTGAAGCAAGGTGGGGCTGAAAAGGCATGTAGGGTCTGGTCATGAATGGCCAGATTGAGGAGTTTTGATTTGCTTCCTTATCCAAGGTGAGTCCGTGAAACAATGTTTTTGATTTTTTTTTTAAATCAGTGGAGCAAAAATGTCTGCTGTATGTAGGATGGAGGTAAAATTGGAAGCAGGGAAAGCAGGGAAGGGGAAAAGTTGATAAAGTAGTATAATAAGAATGGAAAAGAGTTACATCATTCATCTGGATATTCAAAGAATATTTCTGTGGATCCATTTAGTGTGAGGTCATTGCTGGGCTCTAGAGATACAACTGAACAAGACAAATGCAATCTAGGCTTTGGGTTGGTTACAGTGTACTTCTGATGAAAATCAATAGGGATTTACTAGAGGCAGCATAACAATGTTTTAATACACTGACCATTTTGACCTTGGAGTATGAGATTTTGCATTCAGGGGTAACAGAGAGACATGTTTATAGCATTAAATTAACAAATGAATGAAAAGGGCAGAGATAATCCATAGAAGTAAAACCAGGGGCAAGAGAGGGGGAACTAGGATGTTTGTCCTGCCTAAAAACCTTCAGATTCAAATAATAATGATGATTGATGCTGCTGCTGCTGATGATTAAATTTTGTGCAAGATTTTGGCCTGTAGGACATTGATTTTTTTTTTTAAATACATGCTTGGGAGGTGGTTACTTTAGAGGTGGCATGAAGTAAAAATTCAATAAATGTTAGCTATTCTATTTTTACACTTCAGTGCTGTGATATGGGAGAAAAAGGCTAAGAAATAGCTAACATTCAGTTTGAGAAAATAAAATTCTTTGAACAGACAATAAAAAAATCATCTCAACAAAACCAGTGTGTTCAAAGCCAATTTGCCGAATCATCAGCTTACTAAATTAATCAAATTTATGGAGTGTAGCTTTAATACTTCAATAGGCATGTTATATAGCTTTGTCAGACATGTTTACTTTTGGATATGGAGTAACTTTCTGTTTACTAATATTTTGTGAATTTATTAATGTGTCATTTTCTATTTTCTTGATCTTAAGAATGTCTAAAAGTTTTCAGCCAATTTCTCAGGTAGTATATTGTATTAGTTAGGATTATATATGGCTGAGAAAAAGCAAATCCTTATTTTTCTCTCACACATCTAGATGTTGACTTTCAGGGCTGGTTTGGGGCTCCCATAGGACACTTCGATCTGTTCTCAGTTTACACCCACTAAGCTCATACCTTGTGGTTAACTCTTCTAGTTATCCTCAAGCCTCATGAATAATTTTATTATTTTCTATAGAATACTGCTGCACATTGCATACAATTCGACAGAGATCAACGTCTTATGAATAACCAATATTTAAGCATAGAATTAGGAATGGAAGAAAGTGCCTAATAATTTCCCTTTGAGCACATACATCAAGAGAAAAAGAAAATGTACTACCTAGAGGCAAGTGCAACATTGCAATTGTGGCACATAATTGTAGGGACTCAGAAATATTTTTTGAATCAAAGAATGGAATATTCTGTTTCAAACATCTGTATGGAAGGAAAATGTTAGATTTTTGAAGTAGACAGAGGACTAACTATATTTTGGGGCATTTAAGTTTAACAGTGGGGAAAATGAATAAAAAATTCATGGAGTCCAAAAAAAGTGGAGGACATGTCCCAAAATTTTTTGGGGGGGAGGTACCCAGAGAAAAACACTTAAGGAAAACAAAACTACAGAGCATCAAATTCTTAAACTCACCTGTTGTTATCGCCTTTTTCTTTTTCACCAGATGATAATTTAAATCAAATTGCTGTGTTGATCAACGTTGCTTTTGATTAAAATATTTTCTTCTAAAGTCACTGGAACTTCCTCGTAGCACCTGAAGCAGCTGTATAGTCCAGGAAGGCAGAGAGTATTTCGTTGCCTGATTGGAGCTAAGTGTTTGCAGGAGGTCAGCCTCAAAGGCAAAGCTGAAAGGGAAGTAGTGGCTAGGTTATGAAACCCCCTGTTAGGCATTTTACTATATTCTAATTTTTCCTTGCAGTTGATAATTAGGAGTTAACTTCTTCAAGTTCACTGAATATTGGTTTTCTGAGAGCAAAGGCTCCATTTATGCTGTTCACAGGTGTATCACTGGACTCAATACACATCTATTATACATTGGACTCTTACTGTTAGGAGGTATTTAGAAAGAATGAAGGACTCAGTGGATATCCCTTGAAGCCAAGCTTAATGTAAAAAATCTAAGGAACTTTTTAAGAAAAAAAAGTTTGATGACTCAGGGAGGAAGATTAACCATGAGACTGGGCAGTGTAGGCACTGATTTGTTCACCTTTGCCAGTGATGTCTAGATAATGGAATGGGAAGAGAGGCAAGATTGACTGGAGTTGAGAAAAGAATGTAAAGCAAGGAAGTGAAGGTCTGGTAAAAATGTTTTTTGGAAGCCGTTTGATAAAGAGGAGGCACAGGAAAGGTCGCCACCTACTGTGAATTCAAGGTACTGAGAAAAATATAGAAAACCTAAAAAAGTTGATCTGAAATTTGGATTACTGGGGAGTGTTGGGGGAAGCCAGAAAAATTAGTTTAGGTCCAACCATATCTTGGTTTGCTTTGTCCTCTTAGTCTCCAAACTCCTCCAACACTTCCAGGTCGGCAAATATTCCCTTCAACTACCTCAAAGCACCTGGTACTGTGCAAACAGACTGGTGGAGCTATCAAGGCTCTGACCTCAATTAGATAGCATAGGACCCATTATAGGAATAATTCATTAATATGACCTCCCATAATATCATCTGCCCATCAAATCTGTTTTTTGTTTTTTTCTTCATTTTGGTTGGTGAGGCATGATCTATGCTGGAATCATCAGAACCATGGGTTCTCCTTCCACCTGCACCTGGGCCATTAACTCCCCCAATTAAAAACCTTACTTTCACTTGCTTCATGTTCCTCTAGGAATCTTCCTTTTCTTAAGAGTTCAACCTTAGGAAAGTTAATTTCTCAATGCTTTAGTGTCCTAATACGTGTAATGAGCATAAGTAACATATATCCACATAGGGACGGTACAAAATTTAAGTAAGATAATGTGTGAATGAACTTTTCTTTGAGCCTGCCACATAAATGTGTAGCAATTTGTTTAAACAGAAAAGGGAATGTGTGGATCCTCTAAATTCAGATGAATTAATCTGAAATAGCTATCAAGCATGTGTTGCGTTTTCCATATCTGGAGTATAAAACACCCTCTTTCCACACATTTGGGAACATAAAATGTCTTATGGTTGTGAAGAAAACCCCAATAGCTGCAGTTTTCCCATCTGTAAAATAGATGTTTTGGTTATGTCAAAGGACAATTTTAAGGATAAATTAGCAAATGATCTAATGTCCATAATCCTTATTCAGTTAGTCTCTGCTTCCAATCTCAGTATCCCTTAGTGATGAAGTATCAAGCAATTTAGATTGCCTGTGAACCAGACAAAGCTTTTGTCCTCAGCCTCACACTGCCTGCAGTTTATAACATAATAGGGTGATAGTGACAAGCATGAGGTCAGAGGTAAGGCTGACTTGGCCAGAGGCTCACTCTGTGTTCTAAACCTCTCTGCCCCAGTGCCCTCAAATTTAAGTGGAGATAAAATAGTATCTATAAATAACAAAGTTAGATTCAGTTGGTGCTCAATAAATGGAAACTAGGTTTTGAAAAGATAGATTAGGTAAAGTGATCAAAAGGTGTGTTTTGGGGAAGGCGTGTCTGGAGAGGGCACTTCAAGGGTATATTAATGCTACTTCAGAGGTCATCACATTATCCCTCAGAGAGACCCTGGACTAGAGAGTCAACATGGCTTCCAATGGTGAGTTTCTTTGGTGGAAGGCAGCCTATCTGATATAGTAGTGTTTTTTAGGGGTTTGAACTTCCATCTTTTAAAAGTGCATGTTTATAGGCTGGGGAGAGCTCATAGCACCGATGTAACTGTGGCTGCTAGAGAGTGGAATTGGGCAGTAGGACTCTCTGAGAGGCTTTGGAATTTAAAAATTAACTTTTGGTTACATTAAAAGAGATTATATTTCAATAAAACTGAGGGAAAGAAAGTAGAACCAACCTACTACCCAATAATATGGAACTGATTTTTTAAAAAAGATTTCTTATATTTTAGACATATATAGCAGATCCTTGAATAATGAACATCATTTCATTATAATGTTTCATTATAATGTCAATGAGAGATGCTGTAGGAAACTAACTCCTATTTATATCAATTAGCCTATGTCCAAATTGCTTGCCTTATACTATGTTTCACTTAAAGTCACAGAACCTATTGGCAACATTAAGTGAGGACTTATTGCATATTGCATATGGGTGAAATAATATGTCTGGGATTCACTTCAGAATAATGAGGGGGGTGTTGAGAAGATGAATGGACTAGGTGGATAGATGAAATAAGATTGGCTATGTATTGCCATATATTAGAGTTGAATGATAGAATCATCAGGTTTATTATACTCTTCTTTCTTACTTTTGTGTATGTTTAAAAGTTAACAAGATTATAGAGGAGGTGTGTGTGTGTGTGTGGGGGGGGGAACTTCCCCAAACCAAAAGAGCTCTCTTGGAAGAATTGTTGAAGTGGTCCGTAGATTTTTTTTTCCTAGTTCACAAAGGATGTGATATTCTGTGAAGTTTAGAATATTTTGGAACTTTCCAAGCATGAGATAGAGAGAAGAGACTTGACCCTGCTCCATCTCTATTCATATCAGCTCAGTAATGTGGAAGACGAATTTGACCGCCTTAACCAGGTCTGAAATAATTCCAAGGCAATCAATACATACTAAAGATTGCTTAAGTGGAAAAATTACCCTGGAATTTCAAATCCAAGCTTTGTTAAGAGCTCCTCTTCACTTTGCAAGCAAAGAGACAGATTCAGAGCCTCTCAGTCTGCATTGATAGGGTTGCCCAGTGTAAACAGCTTACAACCTGTAATAATACTCAAATAGTTCAACCTGCTGAAGTTTGCAGATTAAATTAGCTACTATGTGAGGGGAGGGGAAACACAGATCGTGGGCAAAACATGCTCTGTAAACACAAGAATGGTAATTTCCTTCCTGTTCCCCATAAATGTTTCCTCAATGAAGATTAGGAAATGAAGACAGTATGGAGTGATCCCTGCATGAACTAGAAGATAATTAACCCTCAGCAAATGTTGTAAATCTCATTTTTGCTGCGCCCAACTCCTTTTACCCTATGAGAAAGGGTCAGAAAATTTGAGAAAGAAGCCCGAGTTTTGTACAATTCATCCCTCTGGGACAGATTTTTTCCATTTCTTGTGACCATGAGCATGTCATTTCACCCTTTAGAGATAGTGCTCTCCCATAAAAATATTTACTCCAAGTGTCATAATTTCTATATAGGGTGGTAGAGGAGTTATTATTTACCTTAGGAAGCTTCAGAAGTTGAAAGACCTGAGGGCACAAGCAGAAAAAGGCAGAGGCTAGAGGTCAAATTTAACCTTTAGGCCAGACACACACTTCTCTGCCTTGCACCTTCCAGGGTCTCAGATGAGAAAAGAGGCTGATTCCCACAGCCTGGCTCAATATAGTATCTTTAGTTCATCTATTCTTACCTTAAACTTAAATTCTGCACTAATATTACCTAAATTGATATGTTTTTGATAAATCTGATATTCTATATAATTCCCTTGCCTTTGTAATTTTTTTCTTGGAGGTCCTGAGGACTTTTTGTCTTTAAAATCTAACAGTTTTACCAGGATACACCTTGGAGTTAATCATTTCCGAATCAATTTTCTCCAGTAAGTTGTGAATTTATTCAGTGTCTATATTCAGGTCTCTATTTCTGGAATGTTTTCTTGGATTATTTTATTGTGGTAAAACACATATAACAAAATTTATCATCATAACCATTTTTAAGTGTATAGTTCAGTGACATTATGTACATTCACATTGTTGTGCTACCATTGGCACCATCCATCCACAGAACTCTTTTCATCTTGTGAAACTGAAACTTTGTACCCATTAAACATTAACTCCGCATTCTCATGTATCCTCAGCTCTTGGCAACCACTTCTACTCTGTCTCTATGAATATGACTACTTTGGATAAGTGGAATTATATAGTATTTACTTTTTGTGACTGGCTTATTTTACTTAGCATAATGTTCTCAAAGTTCATCCATGTTGTAGCAGAATTTCCTTCCTTTATAAGGCTGGATTATGTTCTGTTTTGTGTGTGTGTGTGTGTGTGTGTGTGTGTGTGTGTGTGTGTACACACCACATATTGTTTGTACCTTCATCTATTGATGGATACTTGGGTTGCTTCCATCAATTGGCTATTGTCAATAATAGTTCTATGAACGTGAGTGTACAAATTTCTATTCAAGTTCCTGCTTTCATTTCTGTTTGATATATACTCAAAAGTGATATTGCAAGTCATATGGTAATTCTATCTTTAATTTTTGAGAAACTTTCCTACTGTTTTCCATAGTAGTTATACATTTTTTAGAGTCCCACCAACAGTGCACATGAGTTCCAGTTTCTCCATATTTTTGCCAACACTAGTTATTTTCTACTTTTTGATGGCGGTCATTGTAATTGGTATGCGATGGTATTTCATGGTAGTTTAATTTGTGTTTTCCTAATAGTAATATTAAACATCTTTTTATGTGCTTAATACCCATTTGTATACTTTCTTTGGAGAAATACTTATTCAAGTCTTTGCTCATTATAAAAATCAAATTTGTTGTTTTAATGTTGAGTTATTGGTATTCTTTTTATATCCTGGATATTAATCCCTTATCAGATATGCTATGTAAATATTGTCTCCCATACTGTAGGTTGCCTTTTCAAGTTACTGATTTATCTTTTGGTGTACAGTATAAAATTTTGATGTAGTCCAACTTATTTTATCCTTTTATGCTTTTTATGTCATTTCCAAGAAATCCTTGCCAAATTCAAAATCATAAAGATTTGCCTTGTTTTCTTCTAGCAGTTTTATAGTTCTTTTTTATAGTTCTTTTTCCCCCCTAGTTTTTATATTAAGATTTTTTAAGATCCATTTTGAGTTAATTTTTGTATATGGTTTAAGGTAGGAGTCCAACTTCATTCTAGTTTTACCAGCACCATTTGTTGAAGACTATTCTTTCTCCATTGAATGGTCTTGGCATTCTTGTCAAAAATTATTTGACATATATGCAAGAGTGTATTTATGGGCTCTTCATTCTATCCTATAGGTCTACATGTCTGTCTTTATGCCAGCACCACAGTATTGATCATTGTAACTGTAGTAAGTTTTGAAATCAGAAAATGTGAGATTTCTAATTTGTTCTTTTATAAGATCGTTTTGGCTGTTCAAGGTCCCTTGAGATTCCAAATAAATTTTAGAATGAAATTTTCTATTAATGCAAAAAAAATAACATTGTGATTTTGATAGGGTTTGCATTGAATCCATAGATCACTTGGGTAGTATGGATATACTAATAATATTTAGTTTTCCAGTCTATAAACACAGTTATTTTTTATTTCTTTGTGTCTTTTTAAATCTCAGCAATGTTTTGAAATTTTAAGTGTAGAGGTCCTTAACCTTTATGGCCAGGTTTATTCATAACAATCATATTCTTTTGATGCTATTGTAAATGGTATTTTCTTCTTAATTTCCTTTTTGAATTGTTCATTGTTAGGGTACTGAAATGAAACTGATTTTTATGTGTTGATTTTGTATCCTGCAGCTTTGCTGAATTTGTTAATTAGTTCTAACAGGTTGTGTGTGCGCAACCTGTTAGAAAAACCTAATCTTTAGGTTTTTCTACATATGAGATTATATTACCCGTGAATAGAGATAATTTTACTTTTACTTTTTTCTTTCTGATTTGGATGCCTTTTATTTCTTTTTCTTAATATTCCATTGTATATATGTACCAATTTGCTCTGGCTGGAACTTCCGGTACTATGTTAAATACAAGTGGTGAAAGTGGACATTTTCCCCTTGTTCCTGATCTTAGAAGAAAAACTTTCAGTCTTTCAGCTTTGAGTATTATGTTTGCTGTGGGCTTTTCATATATGGCTTTTATTCGTGTGCAGGTAGTTTTCTTTTATTCCTAGTTTGTTGAATGTTTTCATCATGAATGAATGCTGAAATTTGTCAAACACTTTGTTTGCATCAATAGAGATGATAATACAATTTTTATTCTTTCTGTTAATGTGGTTCTTTTTTTGAATGTTGATCCAACTTTGCATTCTAGATATAAATTTCACTTGGTCATGGTGTGTAAACCCTTTACTTTCATTCTTATTTTTTAAAATTTTATTTTAATTTATTTATTTTTATTATGGTGACATTGGTTAACAAAATTCAGTAAGTTTTAGGTGTACAATTCAACAATTTAACAGTAAGGCACACACACACACACACACACACACACACACACACACACACACACTGCATTGTGTGTTCATCACCCATAGTTAGATTTCTTTGTCAACACATATTAGACCCCTTTAATCCCATCTATTTACCCCCTCCTCCACTACCCTCGGGTAACCACTAGCCTGTTGTCCCTGTCCATGAATCTCTGTTTGTTTGTCCTGTTTGTTTGTTGCTTTTATGCTTATATCCCACACAGAAGTGGTATCATGTGGTTTTCAACTTTTTCTGTATGGCTTATTTCGCTTAGCATAATTATCTCAAGGTCCATTCATGTTGTCACAAATGGCAGTATTTCATCTCTTCTTATGGCTGAGTAATATTCCATTGTATATGTGTACCACAGCTTCTTTATCTAATCATCTGTTGTAGGACACTTCGATTGTTTCCATCCTGGCTACCATGAATAATGCTGCTATAAACATCTGTGTGCAAATATCATTTCAGATATGTGTTTTCAAGTCTTTGGGGTAAATACCCAGTAGAGGGATTGCTGGATCATATGGTAGATCAATTCTTAGTTTTTTGAGAAAACTTCATACTATTCTCCATAATGGTTTTATCAATTTGTGTCTCATGGAAGTGTATGAGTATTACTTTTTCCCCCGCATCCTTTCTAACACTTGTTATTACTTGTCCTGTTAATTATAGCCATTCTAACAGGTGTGAGATGGTATCTCATTGTAGTTTTGATTTGCATTTCCCTAACAGCTAGTGATGTTGAGCATCTTTTCATATATTTGTTGGCCATTTGTATGTCTTCTAGGGAGAAGTGTCTGTTCAGGTCCTCTGCCTATTTTTTGATTGGATCATTTTTGTGTGTGTGTGTGTTTTTGTTGTTGTTGTTATTGAATCATATGATTTCTTTGTATATTTTGGATATTAGGCCCTTATCAGAGTTGTTGCCTGCAAATATATTTTTTCATTCAGATGGTTGTCTCTTTACCTTGTAGATGGTTACTTTTGTCGTGCAGAAGTTTTTTAGTTTGATGTAGTACCATTTATTTATTTTTGTATTTACTCCTTTTGCCTTTGAGGTCAAATTCATAAAATTCTCTTTAAGTCCAAGGTCCATGAGTTTAGTCCTATGTTTTCTTCTATGCATTTTATTGTTTCAGGTCTTATATTCAGGTCCTGAGTCCATTTAGTTAATTTTGGTGTGTGGTGATAACAACTGTCTAGTTTCATTCTTTTTCAGGTAGTTTTCCAGTTTCCCCAGCACCATTTATTGAAGAGGCGTTTCTTTCTCCACTGTGTGTTTTTGGCTTTTTTGTTGAAAATTATTTGCCCATATAAACATAGGTTTACTTCTAGACTCTGGAGTCTGTTCCACTGGTCCGTGTGTTTGTTTTTCTGCCAATACCATGCTGTTATGATGATTGTTGCTTTGAAGTATAACATGAAGTTAGGCAGAGTGATGCCTCCAGCCTCGTTCTTTATTCTCAGGGTAGCTTTGGTGATTTGAAGTTCTTTGTGTTTCCATATAAATCTGATGATTTTTTGTTCTATTTCTTTAAAAAATACTAATGGGATTTTTATGGGGATCGCATTAAATCTATATAATGCTTTAGGTAATAAATTCATTTTAACTATATTGATTCTTCCAATCCAAGAACATAGAGTATCTTTTCTTTTCTTTGTATCTTCTTCAATGTCTTTTAATAGGGTCTTGTAGTTTCAATTATATAGGTCCTTCACATATTTCATTAAATTTATTCCTAGGTATTTTATTCTTTTTGTTGCAATTGCAAAAGAAATTATTTTTTTCACTTTTTTCTGATGCTTCATTATTAGAGTATAGGAATGCTCTGGATTTTTGAACATTGATTTTGTATCTTTACTGTATTTGCTTATTGTTTGTAGTAGTGTTCTTGTAGAGAATTTAGGATTTTCTATATAGAGAAAATAGTGACAGTTTGACTTCTTCGTTTCCTATTTGGATGCTTTTTATATCTTTCTGTTGCCTGATTGCACTCGCTAGGATCTTTTTCATAGAATTCTTGTATGATCCTTTGTATCTCTATGAGTCTGTCGTAATTTTTCCTCCTTCATCACTGATTTTGTTTATTTATGTCCATTCTCTCTTTTTTTTTTTTTAGTGAGTCTAGCCAGGGGTTTGTCAATTTTATTAATCTTCTCAAAGAACCAGCTCTTTGTTGCATTTATTTTTCCTATGGTGTTTTTTTTTTCAACTTTATTTAAGTCTGCTCTAATTGTGATTATTTCTTTCAGTCTGCTGATTTTAGGCTTTGTTCTTCTTTCTAATTTTTAAAGATGAAGTGTTAGGTTGTTTATTTGGGTTCATTCTTGTTTTGAGGTGGGCCTATAACAATATGAACTTTCCTCTTATGACTGCTATTGCTGTGTCCCAAAAGTTTTGATATGTTGTACTATCATTATCACTTGTTTCTCTGTATCTCTTGATCTCTCTTTTGATTTCTTATCTGACCAAGTCATTCGTCAGTAGCACGTCATTTAATCTTTATGTATTTGTGGTTCTTCCTGCCTTTTTTTTTTTTCAGTTGCTCTCCAGCTTCAAAGCATTATGATCAGAGAATGTGGTTGGTATGATTCCAACCCTCTTATATTTGTTGAGGCTATCTCTGTGTCCTAGTATGTGGTCAATCCTTGAGAATGTTCCATGTGCACTAGAGAAGAATGTATAAGCAGATGTTTTTGAATGAAAGGCCCTATACACGTCAATTATGTCTGGTTGGTCTAATGTATCATTTAAGAATGTTATTTCCTTATTGACTTTCTGTTTGGATGATCTGTCCATACCCAACAGTGGAATATTTAGTTCCCCTACTATATTAGTAGTTTGATCTGTTTCTCTCCTTAGTTCTGTTATATTTATTTATAATATTATTTATTTATATTTATAATATTATTTTATGTATTTCAGGGCTCCCTGATTAGGAGCATAGATATTAATAAGTGTTATGTCTTCTTGGTGCATGATTCCCTTTATTATTATGAAGTATCCCTTAGTATCTTTCTTTATCTTTTTGATTTTGAAGTCTATTTCATCCAATATTAGTACCACTACTCTCACTTTTCTCTAAATGCCATTTGCTTGAAATATTATTTTCCACCCTTTCATTCTGAGTCTAAATTTGTCTTTGGAACTGAGATATGTCTCCTGGAGGCAGCATATGGTTGAGTTTTACTTTGTAATCCAATCTGCAACTCTGTGCCTCTTTATTGGTGAATTCAGTCTATTTATATTTAGTGAGATTAGAGAAATATGAGGTTTTCTTTATAGCCATGTTATCTTTTGCTTTCTGGTAGCTCGATATTTCCATTGCTTCTTTGTCCTTGTGTTTGCTGTCCCTATGTATGCTGAACGTTATTACAATTTTGCAATAGCAACAAATCTCTAATCTTTTAAGCTTATAATGCCCTGTTCAGAGGGTTACACTCCTCTGCTTCTATCAGTCTTATAGTTGCCTTAATCATAGTTATATATTTTTTTTTGTCATTTTGTTTTAGGTAAGCCTGACCCCTTTCAGTATTTTCTATAATGCAAGCCTCGTAGTGGAGAATTCCCTCAAATTTTATATGCCTGGAAAGGTCTACTTCTCGTACATATCTAAAGGAAAGTTTAGCTGAATACATTATTCTTGGCTGGTAGTCTCTTTCACTAAATTGTATGAATATTTGATTCTACTCCTTCTTGCTTGTAAGGTTTGTACTGAGAAGTTTAACGGTAGTCTAATGGTTTTTTCCTTTATAGGTTACCAGCTTCTTTTCCCTGGCTGCCTTGAGAATTCTTTCTTTGTCTTTGATTTTTGATAATTTTAATGTAATATGTCTCTGAGAAGGTCTTTTTAGGTTGAGATAATTGGGTGTTCTGTTGACTTCTTGAATTCTAAGCTCCAGCGCATTCCTGTGGTAGCTGTTATTCACAGATTTCACGCTTATATGTGCTGGTATACAGGTTGGGTGTTTTTTGTTGAATTTTCGGTGTTCAGCTTATTGTTGTTTCAAGGGGAGACATATGGGAACATCTCACTTTGCCATGTTTCTGACATCACTCTAAACCCTTTAATATGCTGTTGAATTTGGTTTTCCAGCATTTTGTTAAGGATTTTTTGCATAAATATTCATCAGGGATATTGTCCTATAGTTTTCTTATAGTATTTTTGTCTGGCTTTGGCATCATCGTGATGCTGGCCCCACAAAATGAGTTTGGAAGTGTTTTTCTCTCTTCAATATTTTGGAAGAGCTTGAGAAGGATTGCATTAATTCTGCTTTAAATGTTGGGTAGAATTCTCTAGTGAAGCCATCTGGTCCTGAGCTTTTCTTTATCAAGAGAATTTTGATTATTGATGCAACTCTTTATTTCTTATTGGTCTGTTTAGATTTTTCTTTATCATTCAGTCTTGGTGGGTTGTGTGTTTTCAGAAACTTATCCATTTCTACTAGGTTATTCAATTTGTTGATATATAATTGTTCATAGTATTGTAAACATTTTTATTTCTGTGGCATTAGTTGTAATGCTCTCATTTTTTATTTTTATTTGAATCTTTTTTCCTTTGTTAATCTAGCCAAGGATTTCTCAATTTTATTGATCCTTTCAAAAATTCAACTATTAGTTTTGTTAATATTTTCAATTTTTTTTCTATTTTCTATTTTGTTTATCTTTGCTCTAATCTTTTTCTAATCTAAGTTTGTGTTTAGTTATTTTTTCTAGTCATTTGAGGTATAAAGTTAGATTGTTGATTTTAAGATCTTTTTTAACATACTAATTTATAACTATAAACTTCTCTCTTAGCAGTGCTTTAACTGCATCTCATAAATTTTGGTGTTATGTTTCTCATTTTCATTTGTTTCAAGGTATGTTCTAATTTTTCTTGTAATTTTTTTGACCCACTGGTTGTTTAAGTGTGTCATTAATTTCCACAGTTTTGTGGATTTTTAAGTTTTCCTTCTGCTATTTATTTCTAGTTTCATTCTATAGTAATCAGAAAATATATTTTGTATAATTTCAATATTATTAAATTTGTTAAGACTTGTTATATCTCCTTGGTGAATTGATCCTTTTATCACTATACAATGTCCTTCTTTGTCTTTTATAATAGTTTTTGACTTAAAGTATATTTTGTGTGATATTAGTATAGCTGCCCTTGCTTTCTTTTGGTTACCATTAGAATGAAACGTCTCTATCTTTTCACTTTTAGCCTATGTGTGTCCTTAGATCTAAAATGAGTCTTCTGTAGACACCATCCTGTTTTTCCTTAACCATTCATGTAAACTCACTATACAACCTCCTACTGTTTTCAAGTGTGCTTTATTTGATTGCTGTGTTGAAGGGTATGTACACTTTCAGTTTGATTTTATATAATAAAATAACTTCCAAAGTGGTTCTGACAGCTGATTCTTATACCAACCCTAATGCTGATTTTTAATTTTCTTTAATTTTTATCATTCTTCCCCCACTCTACCCGTATACATTTAGAACGGTTGGTTATCATTTGGGTGTGTACTGGTTTATTTGTATTTATTCAATTATTAATGAAGCTGGGCATTTTTCCAGAAGTCTTTTCCTTTAGGGTGTATAACTTCTTGTTAGACTAAAGAAATTTTTCCCTGCCCTGGAGGTCATAAATCTCATTTCCCCCTCATAAATGTAAAGCTAGGCCTTTAACTCATTAGTAATCTTTTTAAGTACTAAAAGAAAAAATAAGATGAATACATTTTGAGGATCTAATGTACAGCATGGTGACTATGTTTATAAACACAGATTATATACTTTGAAACTTGCTGAGGGTAAGTCGTAAGTGTTCTCACACACAATGAAGAGTTAACTATGTGAGATGATGGATGTGTTAATTCTTGATCTTGGTAATAATTTATGATGTATATGCATACCAAATCATCACATTTTACACTTTAAATGTATACAGTTTTTCAATTATTATTCAATAAGTTGGAAAAATACTTTTCACAAAAGACAAGAAATAACAAATGTTGGTGAGGATGTGGAGAAACGTGACATTTGTTTGTACACCATTTATGGCAATGAAATTGGTACAACCATATGGAAAACAGTATGAAGTTCCTCAAACAATTAAAAATAGAATTCCCATATTATCCAACAATTCTACTTCTGTATATATGTCCAAAGAAAACAATAGCTTGAAGAGATTCCTGCATTCCCATAATCATTGCAGCATTATTCACAATAGCCAAGATATAGGAACAACCTAAATGTCCTCTGACAGATGAACATATAAAGAAAATGTGTGATATGTATATACATGCACACATGCACACACACAGTGAAATATTATATAGACATAAAAAAGGAAATCCTGATATTTGTGACAACACAGATGAAACTGGAGGGCATTACACTAAGTTAAATAAGCCAGAGAGAGAAAAATAAATACTACACAGTCTCATTTATATGTGTAATCTAAAAAAAAGTTGAATCATAGAAGGAGAGTAAATGGTTCTTGCCAGGGCTTTGGAGTGGGGGAAAAGGGTAGAGGTTGGTCAAATTGTACAAACTTTTAGTTATAACATGAATAAGTTCTAAGGATCTAATTTATAGCTTGATGACTCTAATTAATAATACTGTGTTGTGTAATTGAAAATTTTGCTTAGAGTAGATCTTAAACATTCTCAGAAAAACAAAAAACAAAACCAGTAACTATCTGAGGTAATGGTTGTGTTAATTAACTCTGATTATGGAAATCCTTTCACAATATATATGCCAAATCACACTGTACACTTTAAAGATATTAAAATTATATTTGCCAATTATGCAGTACTTCATTGAAGCCGGATGAAAAAGAAAATGTGGTACACACATACAGTGGAAGATTATTCAGGTTTAAAAAGGAAAGGCAATTCTTCCATTTACATAACAAATATGAATGGAACTGGAAGACACAGAAGGACAAGTGCTTTCTGATCTACTTTTATAGTAGTCAAATTTATAAAACCAGAGAGTGGGATAGTGGTTCATGGGCTGTGCAAAGGAGGAAAGGCAAAGGTGTTGTTCAAAGGGTTCAAAGTTTCAATTATGCAAGATCAATTAGTTCTGGAGATCTGCTGTATGGTGTAGGGCCTATAGTTAATAAAACTTTATTGTATAGTTAAAAATTTGCTAAGAAGGAAATCTTTTGTTAAGTGCTCTTACCATAGAAACATAAAAATAAAAAAATAAGGGACAGGAGGAAATTTTTGGAGATGATGGATAAGTTTATGGCCTTGATCGTCAAAAATGGTTTTACAGGTGTATACTTATTCCAAGCTCATTAAGTTGTTTATATTAAATATGCACAGCTTTCTATATATCAATCATATTCAGTGAAGTGGCTTAAAAATGATCTTCTTGTCTCTCTGAGGAGGCAGGGAAAGAACATGAGAACACGTCACAAAAGAAGACAGCATAAAGTGACTGAAAATGAGGAGCATGGTCATCTTCAACTGGAATCACTGGAGACTCTCTGATAGAAGGGAGATAAGAAATGGATATGTTAAGTATGCAATTCAGCAGAATTTACCTCAAGGGTAGTAAAAAGGAGTGGATCACTATTAATGCAGTTGTTGGTTTTAGAATAGATTGAGATGTCTCTATCCCCAAGAAGTCAGGCTGGATGGGTTCCCATCATGCCATACATCTATTCTCACTCCTTTACCCAGTCATTAAGCACACAGCTTGGTGTGCTGGTTCAGTTCAAAATTAGGTGAAGATCTGTAGTGGGTTTGAGGTCTATAGTCTGAGCCCCAAATAGAGACCAGAAATTCTCCAAGAAAATAAAATAAGCTCAGAAGTCAGAGGAAAGTACCAAGCCAGAAACAGCAGAATCAAGGTCCATTATCAGGGAGAGTAACTGAGAACAATACTGTGGTACTCATGGAACAAGAAGTGAAATCAAGGTCATGCTCCAAGTATTTGGAGCCAGGAAGCAAGGTCAAACAAAAGTAAATTAGGCTATTGTAGAAAGTCTAGAACTTTTGTTTTTGAATGTCTACTAGTATCCAAAGTTCCCCTTATGGTCTAGCAGTGAGGAAACATGTAATGGCATGGGCCCACTTAGCTGAGAGTTTTCAACAGTGATGTGGGCAAGCAGCTGGTAAACCAAATATCAGAGGCTACAGATTGGCTCTGACAGGAGTGTAGCTAATGAAGTCCACCATGGTCTGCAGTTATCACTGAGGCTGCAGTACTGCATCAGTGGCCAGCTCCCAGAGAAACCACATGGTCATCCTGGACCTTGTCTTGGGAAGATAAGGTGTTCTGGTGCATGAAAGCCACTGTGATCACCATTTAAGATCTGATTCTTTTCACCTGTGTTGGTGTAACTGAGGAAAACAGAGATTATCACTGTAACAGGAGTGTCTGGGGTGGGTCATAAATAAAATTAGACTCTGTTGCAATGGAGAGTTAGACAAAAGAAACATGATATTATGTGTTATCATGGGTCCCCAGGGCATTGTGAGGGAAGTGCTTTACAGGTAGGAAGTGGCAGTTAATGGAAACCAACTTGCAAAAAGAGAGAAAGAATAGGGCTTCTGAAATAAAAAGTCACTATAAATAAGGAGTTTGTCTAGCTACCAGGATAAGACTTGATGAGTAAGCTTTGTGGGGAGGGGAGAACAATGGTTTAATTCAGCCTATATGCTGAACTATACCTCTAGGAGGTACATGAACATTCTAGATTGAAAAAAGCTGTGTGTTCATAATGAAATAGCTTTATCATAGGGGCCTACGTAGCTCTAGTATGGGATCCTGCTTCAAAAATTAAAATATAGGAAACAAAAGTCCTTTTTCTACCAACTGAGGAAATCTGGCATTATACATTCTACAGTAAAAAAGGAACTGTCCTAAGAAGCATCAAAAGCAAGGGTCAAGTAAGCACCACCAATGGGATAGCAAAAAAAAAAAAAAAAAAGAGTTTGGAGACAGGAGATTGCTGGTATGTGGACCTGAGCAAAGTGTTGACGCAAGAGAGATGAAGTCTCAGAGATCTAGATGTAAGCAGAGATATTAGCAACAGCAGTAGGGTGAGCAACTGACTCACAGTCACTGGAAGCTAGTTTTCTTGGGGATGGCTGCAACAGTGTATTAGCAGCTCAGGGGTCCAAATTGGTCACTAGCACAGGGCAAACACCAGCTAAGAAGGTGGAGAGATGAAGGCAAGGAAGTTAAGGGAAGTCCATCCCACAAAAGGCAAGTGAGAGCTCTCTAAGATCTAGAGCAAGAAGCAAAAGAGTGACCCTTGCCAGGTGGTAGCTTCCCCTGCTGTAGGCTGCCCCCATAGGCTGCTGCCTCTGCAGCCCCTCCACCTGCCCCACTCCTGCCTGGAAATATCAAGAAGCTCCCAGTTCTTTCCCAGTATCTGGGTACTAAAGAGATGAAAGAAGAAGAGAAGTGGGCACAGCAGATCCTGGCTCTTGAAATCTGCAGATGCAGGTTGCTTTTGCCATAGTTATAAATCATTGTGCAACTGGCACAGTGGTCTTCTCTGGACCTTGGATTCCTGGATATCTGTAAAATCCAGGCAGCAATGATGCTGCTTAACTCACAGGGCTGCAGTGAGGTACAGATGAAATCGTGGACTAGAGGTGCTCTAAGGTGATATGTGTGTGGTATTAGAAATATCCGTGGCAGGTTTCCAGAACCCAGGTGGGGGTGAGAGTGAGTAAGTCAACAAGGAAGAAAACTGCCCCTTCTTAAAGAGTTCTCAGGAGACCAGGGCTGGGCGGCTCAGATTACAGGGCAGCATAAATAGCCATTGTGTGCCAAGGAAAGTCTAGCTTGCCTGGAGATCCTGGTGTCCTAGAGAAAACAACCGTGAGTGTCTCTGTCCTTGCTTCTCATTTTGTTTTGTCAATGTCCAGTGTATATCCTCCTCCCTATTTTAGGTGGTCTACTGGTATTTAGTAAGGCAGGGTCTATGTAGCTGTTCTGGTCTAGGAGGTGTGGGTGTGAGATGTGGGATAATAAGAAATGCTCTTCTATTCCTCACTCCTCTTCCTTTGCTCAGTGGGAGATTTGCTTTCTGGGCTGAGGGAGGGTGAGTGAGTGGGATGTGACATCAACCCAGACCCCAGCTGCCATTGTCTGGAAGTCTCAGTGGAAAATGCAGTTCTGTCTTCTCTCTTGGCTCTCCTCCATCTCTGATTTCTTCAGAAAGAAGGAAGGTGGAGGAGAAACAGACCAGGCATTCACAAGCCTGTGTTCTAAGCCCATATTGGTACCAACTGCCTGTGGGACATGGATAAACATGCTTCTCTCTCAGCCTCAAATCTTTACTTAAAAAATATACTTGACTAGGTAGCTGATTTCCAACCAATTTTCATAGGAGTCATTTTTTCCAATAAAATCTTACTCTGAAATCTTGCATAAACTGAACACTATATGGTTTGAAGGGGCTGTGGCTCTATTCACTCCCTTTGTAGCCCCAACTAAATGGCCTCATCTGAATTACAGACCTGAAAACCTGTGAATTAGCTTTTTCCAAGGCCCCTGCCTGCTGCAATGGGCTATGGTGCCTTCTGTGCCATCTTGAACTGTTGGGAAGAATTTTGCTTTTTGTTCTTCCCTAGATTTGGGTGCAGGTCCCCGGAACAGAGGTAGACCAGGGGACAATGCCCTTGCTCTGGCCTGAGTTCTTCTGTGTTCATGACTGAGCCTCTGCCACAATGAGTGCAGTGAGGCAGGTGCTGCTAACCTGTGAGCTTCCCTAGGTATTTCTAGAGACTGCCAGGATGCCTAAAGGAGTGATATATCCAAAAGGAAAAGAGGCTAGTGCAAAATAGGGTCCTTGACAGCCCAGAATCACCAGAAACTGTAGAAGAAGGCACTTCTCTGTTCAGGAAGTCCCTCCCCTGCCACTACCTGAGCCTGTCAGATGACCCCTTTCTCTTTTGCACAGGTTTCTCGAGCTTTGCTCCCAGCCTTTGCAACTCCTGTGAGCTCTTTCCATGCTTATAACTTATCAGTTTCTCTCAGAGAGGAAAGAGGCCAACATTGGGAGTGTCTGGGTCCCACACCCACAAATTTCAGTTAGTCCCAATGTCCCTCTCAGATTGTAACTGGATGCCCTATTGGACCTCGGTTCTTGCCTATCCCCACAATTACCCTTCCTTTGACTGAGCCCATCTCACATGCCCCTTCCTCCACAAGGCCTTTTTTCCAAGTCCTCACAGGTGGTCTGGGCTGGACTCTAGATGTCTCAAGATCTCTCCAGTTGCTAATTTAGTATCTCTGAGAACTTTAACCTAGGTTCCATCTGGAACCTTCTTCATGGAGACAGCTCCAGGATGACATCACCTGGCAAACATGCAGCCATGTACCTATCTTGTGCTCAGGACAAATGTTACAAAGCTTTCAAGATTCTGGCTCCTTTTCAGACCAACACTGCAGACCACCAGGGTTAGTCCATCTAACTAAATGAGAGAAAATGGGTTTGCCTTGTTGGAGCTGAGCCAACCAGCTTAATATAATGGACAAGAGAAGGAGGTTCACAGAGGGGAAAGGTCTTGCCCAAAGAAACTCAATGAATCCTTCCTGATGTAACAGGTGACCTCAGTGAAGAATTCTATATTCTAGCCACAGTGCTGATGGCAGTGTCCAAGGGATGTCTAGAAGGGTCAAAAAGGGGCATCTGAAATAGGTAGATGCTGCTGTCAACTCATATCAGAGTTCTGGCTAGGTAACTGACCTCCCAGGTCAGAGTGAATGCTCGTCTTGTCCCTAAACTGCTTTTAGAGTCCTGCTGCTCTCAGCCCCACAGGAGGGGAGAGGAGGTAGGGGAAGTGCCTTTTCTGACCTCCAGGAGCTTGGCCAAGTCCTAACCCATGTTTTACAACCAGATTTTTACCTTTCTTTTTTTATTCATCTGTTTAGGCCATGATTCTTCTTCCTGTCGTCGTGCTGATCCTGCTCACACAGCCTCCGAGGTCACTGGGAGCAGAAATGAAGACCTACTCCCAGAGAGCAGTGACTAATGCCTGCACCCTGGTCATGTGTAACCCCGTGGAGAATGGCTTGCCTGGTCGTGATGGACGGGATGGGAGAGAGGGCCCCCGGGGAGAGAAGGGGGATCCAGGTAGAGTTGGGATCATGGTCTTGTCTTGGTGGAAAGAGATAGGCATTGGAATTGTAACCAACCCAGCAACTCTGGGTATTCTGCTGTAGAAGCCTTGGAGATGGAAACCTACTTCCTTGGGAAGGAGAATTCCCCCAGACATTCAGGCCACCTAAAACACTGCTTTAATAGCTGGCAAATGACTGGCTGCTCTGAACCCCCGGGTGCCTATCTCCATCACCCAGCTGTCCTTATTCCTCCCCTAGGATCTTCTGATTCCTACCCTGCCACACCCCAAGGATGAGTAAATGACTGGTATTTGGGGCCCTTTAGAACCATGATCTGGAACTTAGCAGTTGTATATTTTGATTAAATGGTGCCTGCGCAGTATGTTAAATATTTTTAGTATCTAATAGACACTACTGCATGAAGGGTAGGAAAGGATGATGCTCTGTGGTTTTGTACTCAAGCTTGATCAAAAGGATTTGTCCTAAATACATTATGGAGAAAAGGAAAGGGAGCTCACAATTTTTTGTCAAGCCCTGATCTTGGGTGTTCATTTGAGTAATTCATTTATTCCTCCTTCTAAGGGACATATTAATCTCATGTGGCAGGTAATAGAATTGTATGCAGGGAGACTAAATGACACCCAGTCTGGAAGGTGAAAAGGACGTAGGTTTCTGTGTCAGACAGATCCATGCTTGATTGCTAGCTTTGTCTCCACAGCAGGAACCCCTCTGGGACAAGCCCTTAGTGTCCCTGAGTCTCAGTTTGCTCATCTGTAAGTAGGAATAATATTTACCACACAGTGACAAATCATTGAGCCAAGGCTTTATTTTTGTCGAGTCTTCAGGGTAAAGTTGCTTCTTCCTGCTGTACCCATCAGGTGAATTCTCCTGAGCTTTCTAAAGGTACTGTTATTAAAAGTTTATCCAAGAAATACTGTCCCATAGGGGAGGATCTGGGTCTAATTGGCACAAAGAAAGAATTCAATGAATCAGCAACAGGGGCGAAGGGACCACCATGGCACTGGGTTGGGGCTGTGGAGGGATCAGCTGCAGAATTTGCATTTTGGTTGAAGGAGGAAGAAAACTAACAATACTGAAGCTGGAAAGAATAGGTAATATTGCCAGGCTTCGTAGACTGAGGGACAAGTATGTATCTGTCTTTTACAGACAGAAAGTGGCTCCCAATTGGAATAGGCTGGGGCTTGGGAAGGCCACCTGGAAGTGCACTCAGAAGAAGGGTGGTATTCAAGGTGCTAACTCTCTCTTGGAGAATCCCAGCTCTCTCCAGCCCCCAGGGAGGGGGTCTGAATTGATTCCTAAGGAGGGCACCCTTTCTTACAGTGGTTCTTGGAGCCTGCAGCATGGAGTGTGATTGAGACCTCCCTTTCTCATGCAGGCGTCTCACCCCATGCACATTCCAAGCCTGGCTTTGGGTTGGTGCTTGGAGACAGAACAGAACATAATTGGAGCCAGGGGACCAGGCTCCACATTGGCTCCTCAATTCTAGGCCCTTTAGTCACTATATTGTTTTGGGTCTGAGAATTTTCTGAAGAGCTTGGAGCTCTCCAGAATCTTGACCCAAGTAGGTCTGGGTAGGAGAATCTGTACTTGTGACAGCTGCCCCTGCATATTCTGAAACATGGTCCCAAGAACCTGCTGTAAAAGACAAGATGGACCTAAGATAAAAGATTCTTGAGAGAGGTGGGTGGGGGTGCCATGGACACTGTGGTGGACCCTGCTTTGAGGGGCTGTATTTCCAAGGATAATTCCCTTAGTCTGCAGCACCTCCAAGATTCCTGCCCAGAAGAATTTAGAGGAGGATGTGCATCTCCATAGGAGTAAAGCCACACACTTCAGAGCAGCCCACAGGGCCCCTCTCTATACCTGCTGATTTCTTAGATCTTACTTCCTTCTTCTTTCCACACTGGCTTCTCCTCGGTCCTTCACCACACTCAGGCCGCTGTCTGCTCAAGGCCCTGCCACCGCTCTTCCCATAGAGATCGCTGTGCTCATTCCTCATTTTCCTGGCTTTACTCACAGGCTAAGGTCTTTTGGAGGGGATACTAGTATGCAAAATTAGTGCTTTGGGAGGCACGGGTGCTTGCTATTGAGGGTGCGCCTTCCTGTAACTCGGTGCTGTCATGGCCTCCATGGTGGTACATCAAAGATGAGCAACCTCTAATGCTCCCTTTTAGGGAGTGGCTTTCTCCCTTGGCCCATCTACCTGCTGCCATCCCGGCCAGGGTGGAGCCCAAGAGAGGCTCAGCCTGGGGTCAGGGTCTCTCTGCCCCTAGCATATTGTACTGTTGGATATGAGATGTGGGACTCATCTTATAACCCTCTGTGCTACGATTTCATTCTTAGTGAGGGTCGTATCTAAAAGCAGGATACAATGCCGAGCACAGAGCCTTTCAAAGATGGCAGTCCTCTACTGCTGGCGCATTCCCGCTCCAGGCAGACCTGGCCCCTCTTGCTTTGGGAACATGATTTACAAATCTGAAATGTCACCTCTCCTCTCATGACCAGTGACTCACAGTTTAACATTCTGCTACAAAACGCTTGCAGAACAGGACCTTGTGCTAACATTTGCAAATCGGCCAGTGCTAAGCATAAAGTTATGTTTTATAGTTTATTTCTTAGTAGACAAATAAATGAAATTTTGAGGAAATGGACAAATAAGTGAATGAACAAGTTGGCAGCATTTTTTTTTTGCATATGAATGTTTATAGCAGCTTTAGTTACAACAACCAAAAGATAGAAGCAACACCAATGTCCATCAACTGCTGAATGGCTAAACAAAATGTGGTCCATCCATACAGTGGTGCATTGTTCAGCTATGCAAAGGAACGAAGCACTGAGACATGCTACAAAGTG
This sequence comes from Macroglossus sobrinus, assembly GCA_004027375.1. NCBI lineage: Eukaryota > Metazoa > Chordata > Mammalia > Chiroptera > Pteropodidae > Macroglossus > Macroglossus sobrinus. The sequence goes on along the minus strand of PVKZ01000324.1, from coordinate 649,367 downwards.
GATAAACCTTAAGAACATCACTCCAAGTTAGAAAGTCAGACACAAAAGATCATATATTGCATGATTCTTTTGATATAATATATCTAAACTAGGTGACAGAGACTGAAAACAGAATAGTGGTAGCTGGGCAGGGTGTGGAGGTGGGGGGGCGGGAAGGGGCAGAATAGAGAACGACTGCTAAATGGAAATGAGATTTTCTTTGGGGGTGATGAAATGTTTTTGAACTAAATAGAGGTTGTAGTTACACAACGTCGTGAAGGTGCTAAATACCACTGAATTGTTTACTTTAAAAAGGTTAATTTTATATTATATGAATTTCACCTCGATTAAAAAAAGAATAACCAAACTCACAGAATTGGGTATAAAATTCTTAAATATTATTAGCAATTTGTTCCTTTTAGTCTTTTTGGGTAAATCTTATGCAATTTCAGGCTTAAGCAGCCTTGCATAAGGTAACATGTCTTTTTAAATGTTTGGTTACTTTTCCAATAGAAAAATAATATGTGGTCACTAAACATAAAGAAAAAGAAGAAAATTAAAATTACTGTAATCGTGCCACTTAGAAAAAACAACTGTTAACACTTATGACTTTCCTGTGATTTTTCCGATGTGTATTACATGTGCACACATTCTATAATGTGAGTACATATTTATGAAACAGAATTATATTGAACATAATATTTATAACATACTTTTATCACTTTGTGATATATTAGATAATAATTCGGTCTGTTTTTTATAGTTTCAAGAGCATGTTACATAGCTTTGCTATTTTATTTATTGAGATATAATTGACATGTAACATTATATTAACTTCAGGTATATAATATAATGACTCGATATTTGTATTTATTGTGAAATGATCACCACAGTAAGTGTAGTCAACATCCATCACACGTACTTGCAATATATTTTTCCTCGTGATGAGAGCTTTTAAGATGTATGCTCTTGGCAACTTTCAAATATACAATACACCATTCTGAATATTAAATACCCAGGACTTATTTATTTTATAACTGGAAGTTTGTACCTTTTGACCACTGTCATCCATTTTGCCCACTAGCTCTCACCTCTTGTAACCACCAATAATCTGATCTCTGTATCTATGAGTTGGGATTTTTTGTTTTGTTTTTTTAGAACCCACATATAAGTGAGATCATACACTATTTGACTTTATTTGTCTAACTTACTTCACCTAGCATAATGCCCTCAAGGTTTACCCATGTCACAAATGGCAGGATTTTCTTTTTATGGTTGAATAATTTTCCATTTGGAAAACACACACACACACACACACACACACACACACACACACACGTGTATATATCACATCTTTCTCTATCCATTCATCCATCATGGATTTTTTCCTATTTCTTGGCTACCATAAATAATACTACAATGAACATGAGGGTGCAGGTATTTTTTCAAATTAGTGTTTTAATGTCCTTGAGATAAATACCCAGAAGTGGAATTGCTGGATCATATGGTAAATCTATTTTTAATTTTTTGAAGAAATTCCACACTGTTCTTCGCGGTGGCTGCATCATTTTACATTCCCACCAATAGTACATAAGGGTTCCTTTTTCTCCACATTCTTGCTAACAAGTGTTGGCAATAATAACCATTCTAACAGGTGTGAGGTGATACCTGGTGGGTTGGATTTACATTTCCCTGGTGATTAGTGTCAGGTGTCACTTCTGAAAAAATTTTGGTTCTAGGAAAGGGGAGAGCAAAGAGTCCATGATCAAGGGTAAATACTGACAGATTGCCTGCCCTAAATGCTGTGGCCTTGGTGCAGGGGAAGGTGCACTGCATGAAAAGTTAGATAGGTAGAGGCTTGAATCTGTCTCTAACTCTGGCAGGTCTGTTTCCTCACCTGTAAAATAAGGATATGGACACCCATTTTTTGAAGCACCACTGGACTGAGGAGTTTGGAGGTGGAATGTCTATACCCTGTAGAACTCTGAAGGAGTGCCAAGGGTCTTACCCTGCAGGCGCTGGATCCTCCTGGGCCTACGGCCAGGTGTTTGCCCATTTCTCCTGCTGCTACAGGTTTGCCAGGAGCCATAGGGAGAATGGGGATGCCTGGACCAGCTGGCCCAGTAGGGCTCAAAGGGGACAATGGCTCTGCTGGAGAACCTGGACCAAAGGGAGACACTGGACCAAAAGGTGAGCAGCTGGGCATGGAATGCAATGTCTGCAAGTGGCGCTGCTGCCACTAGGATATGCCAGTAGGCATACACAGATCTCATCCCAGGAAGAAGGAAGAAGATTGTGCTGAAGGAGGCACTGGGTTATTTCAGGGATGGCTGAAACTACTGTTGGGCTTCATCTTTAGGATAGTACTTCTATTATTGCTTCTCTGACTTCTATTGTTGCTCTTATCTTTTAATGTACTCCCACTTCCAAGAAGATTTAGTGTCACTGACTGGGCTGGTCTTTTTTTCCCCAGGACCTCCAGGACCTCCAGGTATACCTGGTCCAGCTGGAAGAGAGGGTCCCTCGGGGATTCAGGGGAGCATAGGACCTCAAGGCAAACCGGGTCCAAAAGGAGAGGCTGGGCCCAAAGGTAGGTGGTTGGTATGTGGCTTGTCTGGGAGGGGAAGGAAGAAATGACAATGGCAATCTATGATATGACCTAAGGCATGCTCAGAGTGCCAAGAAAAGACCATCAGCACTGGGTAAGCCTTGCTGTGCCCCCTTCCTCCCACATTTCTTCATTAGACTCCATGGAGTAGCCGCAGGTGTAAGAAGCACAATCTTCCCAGTTCTCTTTCGCACCTTGAAGCTGTGTGTAAAAAGCTTCTACTGAGGGAATGATATAGACTACCCACACTCTCAGCAACATTTGTCCCAATTTATTTCTTCCTCAGGTGAAGCAGGTACCCCAGGTATGCAGGGATCTGCAGGGATGAGAGGCCCCACAGGTCTTAAGGGAGAGAGAGGTAGCCCTGGTGAGCGTGGAGCCCCTGGAAACGCAGGGGCAGCAGGTGAGTGATGGAAGATGCTGGGGTGGGGTTTCAGTTCTGCTGTGTGCCCCTGAAGTTGCTAATGCCTACCCCTCCAACATCACTCCCCCCATCATGTCAGAGATGGCATTACTGGGCACTGGGGTGAACCTATATGCAAGGAGGGTACATCATTGGGCTTGAGGAACTGTCTGTATCTATGGAGAGTGAGATGTAAGCAACAAGATTAGTCTGTATAAAGGCAAGGTTGGTTGTTGAGTGATGGGGATGGTCAGTGTATGTAGAGGTGCATGGCTGAGTTCTAGAAACAGACTGTATGTGTGGAGGGTATATTGTTGGGCAATAGCACAGTCCACATATGGGAAAGGTGAAAATACTGGAAAATGTGTACAGAGCTCACCCAAGTCTTCTTCTCTGATCTCAGGTCCTGCTGGAACCATGGGTCCACAGGGACCCCCAGGTGCCAGGGGGCCTCCAGGACTGAAAGGGGACAGAGGTGCTCCTGGGGACAGAGGAGAAAAGGGAGAGAGTGGGCTTCCAGGTAAGTTAGTTTCCCCTAGCTCTGGGAACCTGCAATAGAGTTGGGAGGGAAAGGATGAAGAGGGCCCTCATCAGCTCAGGACAGCCCCTTCTCTCCTCTCTCGGCCCCATTAATTATGGGAGTGGGTAAAAAGCAGAAAAGGCTAACAGGCTGGAAGGCAGGACAATTGGGTTCGGGTTTTAGACTTTATTACTCTGTGGAGGGCAGCCCTGAGCAGTTTTTCCATCTGATCATTGGAACAAGCACAGCTCCCTTCCCAATTAATTTAATAGCTTCAAATATCAAATACCCTAATGGATGGGAAGGTTTTGAGGAATATGTATTCCTGTTCCCCACAACCTCCCAAAGGAAGTGCTATCAGATTGTTAGAGTTTGGAGTGAAAATGTCATCTGGTTCAATGTCAGTGGGATGCTGGGACCTGCTCAAAGGGCAGTTTGTTCACAGTGGAATCACAGGAAATCCCGTGGGCAGCAGGGGCCAGTTGTTTCAGCAGATGTGGGCTTCCTGAGGGTCAGTCTCAGTTCCTTATTCCCATCCCCAATATGTGCCTGTACCTGGGCACCCTCCCTTGAGGCCCAGGCCTTGGGCTGATCCCTGGCTGTGCTGAGCTAGTCTTCACTTGGTTTCTTTCCTGCAGACATCACTGCTTTGAGGCGGCAGGTGGAGGCCATACAGACACAGCTACAACGCTTCCAGCATGCCTTCTCTCAGTATAATAAAGGTGAGTTCCTGGACCTGAATCTGAGCCAGGCATTGAGGCTTAGCCTCAGATGGGTCCATGCCTTGGTTGGGAGTTGGCTGGGCCTAGGTCTAGGATTATAATGGCTTGAGACCATGTTTAGGGCTGAGCCTGGGGCTGGGGCTAAGGATAGGGCTGAGACAGAGTAGTGCAGCCTCATGCTCCAGGACCTGAAAGTATATGCAAGGGGCAAGTAGCAGGGCATGGCCCCTCTTACTAATTCAGTAGGCTAGTGGAAGCAGGGTCGAGCGTACCAGGCTTTAGAACACCCCCCAGTATCACAGCCACCTGTGACCCGAGCCAGATCAATGCCCCGAGCCCAGTGCAGTTCAGTACACTTTCACTTTCATCAACTCTGTGCTGGTCTCTGTGACAGACATGGGGACACCCAAGCACCCAGGATGCATTTTTTAGTTCTGTGAGGCCAGTTGTTTGAGTGTCCAGAGATGTCACTGCCCATCCCATAGCAGCATAGACTCCAGACACTGCTCTGAGAGCTGGGCCAAAATGCTGGCCTTGGGGTTTAGGATCGGTGGGGTGCCTGACCTTGACCTGTGACTGAGGATCTCACCCGAGATATGCCCTGGATCTGGCAGTGGGGAGGTGCCTCTGGGTTCCTATCAGTCCTGGGCATTCAAATCAGATATTCTTCCCTAACTCTGGAATGCTGAGGAGTCAGAGTCCTCCAAGAGCACATACCCAATGCCCTGTGCCATGGGAACTCTTTGCCTCAAGCCCTAATTGCCCCTCCTTCTTCTCTGCTCTCACTGGTGTCAAATTTTAGTCCATGTTATTCACCAATTCTCATTGATATAAAAAAAAAAAGAAAAGAAAAGTAAAGAAAAACAAAAAATGTTTTCTGAAGGAGGAAAGCATAAAGGGCCTGATTGGGTGAGATTGGGTTGGCTTCTAAGTATTCAACTAAGCCAACTAAGTACCTAAGTACCAAGAGTAATAGGAGTTTCAAGCATTTGGTATGTCTTCCTCCCTCCACAAACATATTTGCATATGTATTCACTCACTCATACACACACTGGTGCAAAGGAAAACTTTTTCATATGCAGCTGCCATATGTGTTGTTATATACCATCAATCACTTCACATGAGCACACACACATATGCAGGCACTTACAAAATATTCACACACAACCAGATGGACCTTAAGTGCTCCCATGTACCTCCAATTGAACATATGGACATTTTAGTGTATGCATATGTGTACCTACCCAGATGCATGGACATAAGCCCAGTAATGGCACATGAACTCTTGCACTGACCTCATCTATGACTGCTCTGGTGCCATTCTGAGCTTGTGGAGTATCTACCCTCTCAGCCCTTGTTGAAAATACTGAGAGGGGAAGGGAAGTGGGTCAGGGTATAGCCCAGGCTCCTAACCAGCTCCGTGAGGCTGGGGCACAGCCTTCTCTGGAGTCCAGAAGTCAAAAGGATGGGGGATGAGATGGAATAAAAAGAGATAGTTGACATGTCACATCACACAAGAGATGCTTTTATAAAGTTTATCTCCACTTTAGAAATAAGAAATTGGAAACCCTGGAAAAGGAAGTGACTTTCTCTGGCCTACCTGGATGGTCATTGTTAGGGTAGGGCTGAACATCAGGCTTGATTCCCAGACAGGGCTCTCTCTAGCACCGATCCTGTCCTTGCCCCCTACTCCCACATACACCTCTCAGATGTCTTTATCCCTTCACCCAGCACTCTGGGAAAGGGTGACAGGCAAAGGCACAACCCACCAAGAGGCCATCATTAGGCTATACCCAGTGCAGAGATTAGCACATCGCTGGAGCCCCTGAGCTTTAGCCCAGGTGTTGCCACAACCCCTACTTGATTCTCCTCTTCTCTTAGTGGCGCTCTTCCCCAATGGCCAAGGTATCGGGGAGAAGATCTTCAAGACAGGAGGTTTTGAAAAAACTTTTGAGGATGCACAGAAGGTATGCACGCAGGCCGGGGGACAGTTGGCTTCCCCACGCTCTGCAGCTGAGAATGAGGCCTTGCGACAGCTGGTTGCCACTCAGAACAAGGCTGCATTCCTGAGCATGACCGACATCAAGACCGAGGGCAAGTTCACCTACCCCACAGGAGAGTCCCTGGTCTACTCCAACTGGGCCCCAGGGGAGCCTAACAATAACGGTGGGGCAGAAAACTGTGTGGAGATCTACACCAACGGAAAGTGGAACGACAAGTCCTGCAGCGAGCAGCGTCTCGTAATCTGCGAGTTCTGAGCCACCTGGGGAGGGTGGGCAGTGTGGGACCCAGGAGCCTGGCCAGTGAGTCAGGTACCAGACCTGTGTGCTGCAAAAATCGCAATAAAAGCTGATGCCTCTCCTGGCCATGGCTTCTCTACAGAGCCGTGGGTTGAAGCAAGAGGTAGGGCTCCTACGGAACGCCTCTCTCAGAATAAAATATGAAACTGTTTTCACACACTGGCACACATGTCAGAGGAAGAAGGAGCCAGCCTGTTTTTCCAGTTGCAAAGGATGAAATTAGCTCTCTAAGACCTCTTTGTTGAATAACCAATGGCTCCTACTCAGCCTTCCTCCCACTCAAACTGTCAGCCACATTTAACCCAGCTGGTCACTACCTCCTCTGTCACTCTTCCTCTTTTTGGCTTCCAGGACATCCTCTCACTTGCTTTTATACTCATAGCTTCCCCTTATCAGCCTCTTTTACTAGTCTCTCCTCTTCTTGACCACTTAATGGTGATGTGCTGGAGCTTTGACTCTTAGTCCTCTTTTCTTCTTACCCTCACTCCAGGAGGGAGCTCTTTCTGTACATGGCTTTGGATTCTTTCTACTGATGATTCCTAGATGTATATTCCTGTTCAGGCCTTCTCCCTGAGCCCTAGACTCCTACAGCCAACGCGAGCTGTGGCTAGAGCTGGGAGGCCTTGGTGGCTGCCTCTTGCTTCAAGGCTTGAGCCCTGGAAATTGGCAGATCATCTGCGTCCCTATCCAGACTATGTGACTTTACCTTGGTAGACTTCCCCTCATCCTTGTACATGCAGGATCTCTTTCTGGCCCATGGGAGGAGTTTCCATCTTCATAACCCTAATTCCATCTGAAATCTCAGGCATAGAAGGTGTCCAACCATGCTCAAATCCATCCCTAATCCTACTCTTGCCTGGAAGTTCCAGGAGTGTTCTTTCCCCTCTCTGCCTCAGAGATATGGAAACCAAGATACAGAGAGGGGAGGAGATTTGCACAAGGCCATGGGCAGTATCAGTGCTACAGCTCGGTCATGAAAAAGGTCATCTGACCCCAAAGCTTATAATTTTGGCCTATGAATTATTAGGCCCAAAGCCTCCATGTATTAGCTGTTTTTATTAATACACTGCTACAAAAGTGAATTTGAATGGCACCTGTGCTTAAGAAATTGGAATGACAGATGAATGAATCACAGACTCATAGAAGAGGGAAACAAATATACCTCCCCCAGACATGAAACCAACCACTCTCTCATTTGTTCCCAGGGGCCAGGAGAACTGCCCTTTCTATCCCCTCCTGAAAGTGACCCCCAGGATCCTGCCTCTTCCCAACACTCCGGCTGCCACACTTCTTATATAAGACAGTGTGTCTGAAAACAAAATGCAACAACTTCCAACAGCACACAGCTCAGGCTCTCTGCTACAATCTTTTTCTGTTACTGAAAAAAGTCCCTAATTCCTGGCAGCTTCTAAATTTAAGTCACTTATGCATTAGTGAGCAAACAATCCAGTACAGAGGCCACACCTGGACATACTCAGCCAAGGAATTTAGAAAGGCCCCTTTTTAAAAAAATTGCAAATAAACATTCCATCTGAATTTAGTTTAAGCCAAAGGAAAGCACTTTTTATAAGAACAAAGTTATGAATTGGTTCAAGAAGGACTGGGGTTACGCAGGCAACACTATACATTCTCCCTGCTTCCGTGTCTCTCTGTGCTCCCTTGCCTCTTTTCCTTTTTTCCACACTTCTTTTTTCTGCTTCTGGTCCGAGTGCCCAAGCAGAGGGAATGGTGTGTAACATAGAGAACAGAAACTCTTGCTTGCTATCAATTCAAAATTCCTGTGGAAATGAATCTACCTGTCTCATATTCCCAGCTCTGGTCCAGTCAAATAAACATTGAGGTTTTATGGCCACGGACAATATGGCCACTGGGACCCAGGCAAGGTCATGGTGGTCTGGGCAGAGCCTTTAAATGTGACCACTCCCCATCCCAGTACTTAAGCCTATTTCTTGACAAGAGGGAAGGAAAGATTGGTGGAACTATGTAGCTCAGTAGGAAGGAAAAAATCTCCAGTGGTGTTGAAGACCAGGGATATTGAGACCCCACGCCCTAGGAAGAAGCTTCTGACCCACTGGCACATTAGAATCTGGTTTGCTCTCCAGCACAGAAACAAGTAAGGAGGGTCATTTGTGCTTTGTAGATATAACCCTACTAAAGCAGAAAACTGAGGCAAGTATTTCAGAAAATTCAGGTCTTAAGCCATTCTTGAATACAGAGACTTTTCTTGCACTAATGTTCATAGGCCAAAGTCAACACAAATTTTAAACGTTATTAGCCTCACCCCAATCATAGTAGTGACGGCCTCTAATTAGTGGCCTAGTCAAATGAAGCCAGTACTATGTGACTTTTACATTCTCAGCAGATGTTATGATTCTCACAATGCCAGGTTACATCATTGGAACAGAGTGGCATCCTTCCATGTATGGAGGGTGACAACCATAGCAGTTTCATGGAGAACCCCTGTTCAATTTAATAGTATATCCTCGAATCACCTCTTGGTTCTCAACTCTCCTGCTGCTAAACCAGCCTGCATCCCATAATGAACAGACAGTGGCAAGCCTACTGATGTTTGCTTTTTTAGGATTCTATCTTTCTTCTAAATTTCTTTGATATAAAACACTGACAACTAGGTTGCCTAAGTTCAGAGCATTCTCAGTTCCTCTTATTTTCCAGATGTCCTTAATTCAAGTTTAATGTGTGCTTGACCTTTTCAAGTTACCTATGTTTATATGTATACTAGAGCCAAGAAACCAGGTACCTAGTAGGGGGAACAAAATATTAATTTCTAAGTCAAATATTTATCCAGGCACTGAATGCACAGATAGAAATGGCTGGTCATGCCCTCATAGATATGCCAGCCTTAAATGTCTCTAACATTAGAGATAAGCGGTAGAATTGTGTTCCTGCACACAATATAGGTGCTCAATACCAAGCTAATTAGAGACCAAGACACTCATTATTGTTCAATCTAATTGTGACTATTAGGCCTCTATGTGGCTAAGAGCAGGTACCTTGTGGTATATTTTAATGTTTTTCATCAATATTTCATTAAGAAAGACCTTATGAAGGCAGGCCTGTGACCTGTGTCACTTCTGGGTGGAAGTGGATCAGGGCCAGTGTACATTTCTTAAATGCCTATTTTTTGCTGCCATGGTGATAGCAGAATCATGGGTGGATACAAAGTTATTGTACAATCCTATGTTCTGGAAACCTGAGCAGATGCATGGAAAACAACTGTCCTTGGAGATTCACTTGAGTGGATCTACTTGGACCTTGAATGAGATTTGGGGGTTGTTACTGCAGCACACATAGCCCATCCTTACTGGACACATTTTGAATATTAACTTATTTGACTTGCATTTACTTAATATAGTCTCTCTCAGACTCCCTGGCTCAAACAACTTTAAACCACAGAGGGACTCATGAGGACCCTATCTGAGCAAAATGGCACTTTTCATATTTATTTAGTAAGTAGACAGAGTGAAAAAATGAAAGAGTTGAGTGAATGAAATTCTTAATTCCTACTTGTAAGTGTGTTTGTAGAGTTGAATAAAGTGTTTTCAAGATATTTATAGGCCCTTTGATCTGAGGAAATAGCACTGTGACACTGCCAGGCTCTCTGCACTTTTATTAATTCTCTAAATACTTCATTTCAAGTATAAGTGGCTGGAGCCAGGCCAGGGTTGAAAGGTCAAATGGCAACTTTAGGCCAAGCAAATGCATTATGTGACCAGAGGGCTAGATCAGAGCAGGAAGGTGAGAATACAACTGGTACTGGGTTTTGAGCACGCCAGGGATGCCTGGCCTCTGGCTACAGAGGGCTTGTCAGGATAGGAAGAGGATGAGTGGAATGTGAATTCTGCAAAGACTCAATCCCAAAACAGAGTGATGCTATGAAGACCTTACCAGAAGGTCTTATGAAAGAATAATAATCCTAGAACCGTAGGAAAGAGTACATTGAAAAGGGTATTGAATGAACTTGGTCACCTTATATTAAAGAGTTTTATAAACTAACATAATTACAATAATGTACGACTGACACAAGAACAGACAGAACAGTGTAAAAGCCACTGAAAACAGGCCCAAGTATGTATATATGCAAGATAAAAATAGATTACTGAGATTATAGGAAAACAATGAATTGTTCACTTAACAATGCTCAGTTAAATAGTTAAATATTTAGAGGAAAAAGAAAATCAGATTCTTTTAGTTACATATAAAATTCAAAATCAAAAGAAAATATAAGTAATAATTTATGTAGTTTTGGAGAGGAGAAAAGCTATCTAAGAATGATATCTGAGAAGAAAACCCAAAATAATAATTTTGATACGTTTGACTATGGAAAAAAATACGTAAACTTTTATGTCAAAAAGTAAAATGACATGTTAAAACACTGATTTATTTGCAAAGTATGTAACAGATAAATCAATAAGAAAATGATGAATAAGTAGAAAAACTGGGATAAGAATGAGAAGAGAAAATTCATAAAAGAAAGAATATACTGATGGCAATAGTATTGAAACATTAAAAATGTACATTATTAATAGAAATTAAAGAAACTCAAAGAGCAATAAATATCCAAAAATCTATGGGCTAGAGTTAAAGCTATACTCAAAAGAAAATATACTTTATTTTCATTAAAAATTAAAAAAATAAAAACATGAACACTGAGTATGGTGTTAAGCCATCTCTGATATATCCAACCTCCATCTCAGACTCAGTGGGTGCTTTCACCTCTGGACGCCTCAGATCCCTTTCACATAGTAAATCCAAAATGCACACCACCTTTTCTGATTCCTGCCTCTGGAATGTTTAGGGACCAGAACTCATGAGTGTAAGGGGAGGTGATCACCCAGGAACTGCTCCCAGACAGAGCACAGGAAAGGATCAGTAAAGGTAGGCAAAGTTTGCTCTCCAGAGGATGTACTTGTTGGGGAAAAGGGTCACACATGCAACATTCCATATGTGATCTTATGGTACTTTTGTGATTGATAAGGCCACAGGTACTTATGTGAACAGGAAGCTGGACTTATCAGAAGAACCTGGCAAGGTGGATAATAGTTATTTTACACACATTATCTCATATACTCTGGTAATAACTTCAGGGTTAAAATGGCTTCCAGGGTTCCATCTGGGCTGAGTAGGAGGTAGTTGATTAGCTATGTTTGACACTGACATTGGGGCAGAGTGGAGCAATATGTATGCTAGTGTTTGCCATTCTTGGCTTAAGAGGACCTGAGGGAACCCAAGCAGGGGGATTCCCTGAGCTTTATCAGTGAGCCAAGTGAGGGCACCTTCTGGGACCTCTGAAAGAATCCTAATGCTTTCATCAGCTGGGCTTCCAGGAAGCCCAAGGACCAAGTTACAACGAAACTGACAGCTGGTGGGACAACAGTGTCATCTCCATTTGAGACCTGCAGAGGATCCCCACCAATGCTCTGCAGGCTGGGCCTTCTGCTGGTGCACTCACAGGTCCCAAGGCAGTCTCTCAAGTTTTCTAGTTACAGGTTCTCAGCCTGAACTCCTCTGCATTTTTGAGAGAAAGTGGAATCACCACAAAGATCACAAGTAAATACTTAGTAATGTCTTCCAAAAGAACTTGATTCAGAGAAAAGTCCAGAATCTCTTCCTGCTGATGCTGGGGGATAGGGGCAGGAGGAAAATCCTGGGGCTTAATTCTGATTGAATTTCAGAGATATACCCCAAAAATCTACAGAGGGAGGCCAGGGAGATATGTACACATCCAGCCTCCACAGGCCTAGTCCTGTCCTTGAGGAGATTCTGAAATTGTCATGGACACAGAGAACTGAGGCAGGCAGACAAGGAGGAGCATGGAGGTAGAATATGGGTCCTGCCCTGAAGAGCTCACAGTAAAGGTTTGGAAATAAGACAGACACACAGACAAAAAGCAGAGAATTCCACCAGTACCAGGACTTGCTGGATCGTGAGGGCTGTCCAGTCACCCAGCAGAAACATGAATCTGGATCTGACCGTACAGGGTAGAGGAATTTAGAAAAGGTATTCCAAATGGGTGTAGCAACCAAAGCTGAAGAGGAGAGGAGAAAAATAGGAACATTTGAAGTTGCAGACAAGAGGATTGTGGAATTCCTACCACTTACCTGGTACCCCGCGAGTCTGAGTTTGCAAGCCTCGTCTTAGAAACCAGCAGAGGGCAGCATAAGGCTATGGCTCCTGTTGCACAACTAAACCCAATTACCTGAGAATAGAGGCTGTGCCCAGAGCCATATTCCAAAATAAGCCTGCCTGCTTCTCCCTTGGATCCAGCTTGGATCTGAGTCAAGCTCCAGAGAAAGGAGTCAGATTACACATTTTGTAGGGGACAGCAATTAATTTATTTGCTCATTTATTCATTCAACAGTTATTGAGTGTGATGTAGTTCTCAGTCCTTTTCTAGGCTCTGACCGCAAGGGTGAATAACAGAGTCTTGCCATACAAATCACATCAACATCAAGAACAAATGACATTTACTGCAAGCCGATGCTGTCCTAAGTGCCTTAATTGTATCAGTCCATTTATTCTTCACAACAGCCCTGTGAGATGGGCACTGTTAGCATCCCAATTTTACCAAGAGGAGAACTAAAGCACAGGGTATATGTGACTTGCTCCGGATCTCACAGCTGCCAAGTGGTGGAGTCAGCATTTGAAGAATTTAGCCCAATCTGGATCTAGGGTCCTTTTAATGACTTTACTACACTGACAGAACTTAAACAAGTAAATGGTAAGGATGATTTCAGATGACTATAATTGCTAATAAGAAAATAAAACAGAGTGTTGTAGTTGTGATTGGGGTTGATGCCGTGACTGTGAGGTGATGTGAAATGTGGCATCACCCCAGCAGCATGGGGGAGGACGGTGGTATTGCGTGCTGTCCCTCGTTCTTCCTTGCCAGCACAGCAAAGAATTACAGGTCAGCGAGATTTAGAAAAAGTTAAGATTTATTGAAAATACATTTTAAAGGAGACAGGTCACACTAAGAAAGGCTGCAGCCCTGTGGAATTTGGGAGGTGAAGAGATAAGATGGAGTATGCCAGAGGAGTGGGTTTTCAGCAAGGAGATCTATAACAATGCAGAAGTGAGAAAGTCTGTTTATAATTGGGCCATGAAGGGAGGTCCTAGGAGATTAATATGTGAGGTCACCTTGACTAACAGCTGGCTGCTATATAACACTTTGCCTACTGCACATGTGCTTACCCAGAATTCAGTCTGTTATAATTAGATTCATGAACTTTTGGGCATCTATATGTATTATAATGATGGTATAATGAGCCTGAAGTTATGGGTAGGTTAGGGCAGTACTTTCTGTATATGCGTTTGTGGCTGGTTTAGCTTTTATGGCCTTTGTGCTCTAGGATTTGGGGTAATTTATAACCCTAAAAGGGAGGTATTTCTGGGTGGTCCTAAAGGAAGGTCTTCAGGGGGAGTTTCTATGGTTACAGAGCTGGACCTTCAGTCTTGTCCTCATGCTTGACTAACTACCTAATAGGGGTCAACTTTAGATTGAGTGGTCAGATAAAAACTTTGGAGGAGAGGAAAATGGTGACATATGAGTCAAGACCTGGCAGGGCAGGGGGATCACATTATCACCCACATAATCTCTTTTGAGACCTAGGAGTCCCAGCACATAGCCCAGGACCACTTGTGGACCCTTTTATCCATGACCAAACATCTGCACATCTCACACAGAGCCCATGGAACCACCTAAAACCAATGCTCCTTAGTGAGGGGTATGCAGACACAGGCTAGCGGGAAGAAAGGGATGGAGACCCCTGACAACAGGATGCTGGGAATTTCAAGCACTGGGTCTATATGGAAACTCACACACTCACCCGTGCACAAAGACCCCAAAATCCATGTACACACAATTCCAGAATCTCTCTCTGCTGATGCCGGAAGAGTTAGGAAGGGAGAGAAAGCCTGGGGCTTGATTGTGATTGCAATCTCACCTTCCCAGTGCCTCACCTTCTCTGACACATTCCAGAACTGTTTCAGGCCTAATCCTACTGCCTAAAGTCACAGGAGACAGTAAGACCCTGGAAACACAAAGGAAAGAATTTGGGTCAGTAGTTGCTTTTACTAGTGGGACATTGATCAGTTGAAAAAAATTATTTGGAGTCTGACACTATAGAATTAAGCAGGACCCCTTTCACCTCCTGAAGGGCCTACAAGGGTAGAGAAGCCCTGGCTTCCTGGCTTAAGAACCTTTCTGTGAAGGTGAGAGGCAGCAGAAAGAAGCTGTGGTGACACTATTACTTGGAGCAGTGGTTTCCAAAATAGGCCAATCATCCAGATCACCTAGGGGCCTTACAAAGATGACATATTTCTAAGATTTTGATGCACTGGGTCCAGAGTGGAACCCAAATAATTTTGTCAAACCTTCCAGCAAATTCTGCTGGTCACTACTCTGAAGAGCCATATGAGGTGGCACAAGCACTCTGATTGTCAGAACAGGGCAGGCTGGACCTCGGGTTGGTGGTGGCTAGCTTAACCCAAGGTGTTTATTTAGCTAATAAATGGTCACTTGCATCCTGCTTCTATTGAGCATGACATCTGTATTGGCCCAGACAAACCAGTGGTCCATAGTTGGAGACACTGTCTCCTCTGCACACAGGTTGACCCCAGGGTTCAAAGCACAATTTCCCAGATGGACTCCTGCCCTGAGCTCCTCCTCTCTTCCCAGCACTCCTTCAGCCACTCAGGGTTACTAGAACATCACTTTACAAAGTCAATTTCTCAACATCTCTAGCCCAGGCCCCATGATCACAACATTCAATCCTTTTCTGGTAGAAAAAAAAAAAAAAATCCCTGATTCCTGGCAAGTTCCAAAGCACAGATCAGTTACACAATTGTTAGCAAACAACCTTCCAAGTCAATGGCTCTCTGTCATGCACATATACACAGTCCAGGATCTGACCATGACCCCTGGTGCTGGTCAATCTCTGACAGCCACAGAGGAGGGAGGCAGGCTTGTTTCAGGCAGGAAGGAGTTCTGAGGGATGAGAATGTTAAGCGTTAGCTGGTACTCTAAGCCCCTATCTCTGCCTTGGGCAAGGTTAAAAGTGCAGAGCAGTAGGACTCCAAAGGAAGATTATCCTGCAGGAATGAGGCCCTGCAATTCCAGGATGTAGAATCCAAGACAGAGCCTGGGCATTGAATGCTGCAAGCTTTTGTAGCTCTGTTCGCTCCGGCAAAGGAAGCAAATCACATTGGCTGTGTCTATACTCCCACAGGACACTGTTGACTTATAGACATAATTTATTTTATTTTAGTTTATTTTTTAAAAATATTTATTTATTTATTTTTAATTACTTAATGTCACCACATATTTGACTCCTTTACCCCATCTACCTCCCCGCTGCTCTGGTATTTTCCATGTCCATGAGCCTCTGTTTGTTTGTCCTGTTCATTTGTTGCTTTTAGATTTATATCCCACATAGAAATGATATCAAAAAGTTTTCAACTTTTTCTGTCTGGCTTATTTCGCTTAGCCTGATTATCTCGAGGTCTATCCATGTTGATGCAAATGGCAGTATTTCACCTCTTCTTATCATTGAGTAATATTCCATTGTATATGTGTACCACAGCTTCTTTAGCGAATCATCTATCATAGGACCCTTCAGTTGCTTCCATGTCTGGCCACTATGAATAATGTTGCTATGAACATCAATGTGCAAATATCTTTTTAGATACTGGTTTTCAAGACCTTAGAGTAAATACCCAGTAGAGGGATTGCTGGATCATATGGTAGATCAATTATTAGTTTTTTGGAAAATCTCTATTCTGTTTTCCATAGTGGCTGTACCAATTTGCAGTCCCATCAGTAGTGTATGAGGGTTCCTCTTTCTCCACATCCTCTCCAACACTTCTTATTACTCATCCTGTTGATAACAGCTATTCTAAAAGATGTGAGCTGTTATCTCATTGTGGTTTTGATTTGCATTTTCCTAATAGCTAGCGATGTTGAGCATCTTTTCATGTTTGTTGGCCATTTGTAGGTCTTCTTGGGAGAAGTGTCTGTCCAGGTTCTCTACCCATTTTTTGATTGGATATTTTTGTTGTTGTTATTAAGATGTGTAAGTTCTTTGTATATTTTGGATATTAGGCCCTTATTAGAGGTGTTGCTTGCAAATATATTTTCCCATTCAAATGGTTGTCTCTTTTCCTTGTTGACAGTTACTTTTGCTGTGCAGAAGCTTTTTAGTCTGATGCAGTACCATTCATTTATTTTAGCTTTTACTTCCCTTGCCTTTGAAGTCAAATTCATAAAATTCTCTTTAAGTCCAAGGTCCATGAGTTTAATTCCTGTTTTCTTCTTTGCATTTTATTGTTTCAGGTCTTATATTCATATCTTTAATCCATTTTGAGTTAATTTTGGTGTGTGGTGATAGACAACAGTCTAGCTTCATTCTTTTACAGGTGGCTTTCCAGTTTTCCCAGCACCATTTATTGAAGAGGCTTTTCTTTCTCCACTGTATATTTTTGTCATTTTTGTCAAAAATTATTTGCTCATATAAACATAGGTTTACTTCTGGACTCTCGATTCTATTCCACTGGTTCATGTGTCTGTTTTTCTTCCCAAACCATGCCATTTTGATTATTGTTGCTTTGTAGTACAATTTGAAGTTGGGCAGAATGATTCCTTTGGTTTCATTCTTTTTTCTCAGAATGGTTTTGGTGATTCGAGGTCTTTTGTGCTTCTTTATAAATCTGATATTTTTTGTTCTATTTCTTTAAAAAGTGCTGATAGGATTTTGATAGAGATTGCATTAAATATATATATAATGCTTTAGATAATAAAGTCATTTTAACTATGTTGATTCTTCTAATCCAAGAACACAGAATATCTTTCCATTTCTTTTTATCTTCTTCAATTTTTTTTAATAGGGTCTTTAAGTTTTCACATGTTTCATTAGATTTATTCTCAGATATTTCAATTTGTTGCAATTACAAAAGGAATTATATTTTTCACTTCTTTTTCTGATACTTTATTATTTGAGTAAAGGAACACTATGAATTTTTGAATGTTGATTTTGTATTCAGAGACTTTACTGTATTTGCTTATTGTTTCTACAAATGTTCTTGTAGAGTTTTTAGGGTTTTCTATGCAGAGAATCACATCATCTGCAAATAGTGATAGTCTGACTTCTTTGTTTCCTATTTGGATGCCTTTTATATCTTTTTGTTGCCTGATTGCACTCGCTAGGATCTCGAATGTTATACTAAATAACAGTGGTGCTAGTGGACAGCCTTGTCTTGTTCCTGATCTTAGAGAAAAGGTTTTTAGTTTTTCACCGTTAGGTATAATGTTGACTGAGGATTTGTCGTATCTCTTGATCATGTCAAAGTACTTTCCTTCTATACCGATTTTGTTAAGTGTTTTGATCATAAATGGATGCTGTATCATGTCGAAGATTTTTCAGCATCTATTGATATGATCATATGATTCTTATTTTTTAAATTTGTTTATGTGATGTATCACATTAATAGATTTGCATGTGTTGAACCATCTCTGTGCCCCTGGGATGAAGCCCACTTGATTGTGGTGTATAATCTTTTTAATATGTTGCTGTATTTGGTTCGCTAGTATCTTATTTTTTGCATCTGTGTTTATGAGAGATATTGGTCAGTAGTTTTCTTTTCTGTGAGTGTTATCTTTACTAGATTTTAGTATCAGAGTAATATTGGCCTCATTAATGAGTTGGGAAGTATTGCCTCCTCTTCAATTTTTTGGAAGAGTTTGAGGAGAATAGGTATTAAATCTTCTTTGAATGTTTGGTAGAATTCACTGGTGAAGCTATCTAGTCCTGGATTTTTACTTTTTGGTAGGTTTTTGATGATTGTTTCGATTTCCATAGTGCTGATCGGTCTATTTAGATTTTCCAGTTCTTGATTCAGTATAGGAAGGTTGTATTTTTCTAAGTACTGGTTTATTTCTTCTAGGTTATTAAATTTGGTGTTATATACTTTTTTTTATAGTATTCTTGTATGATCCTTTGTATTTCTGCGGTGTTAATCTTCTCAAGAACCAGTTCTTTCAGGGTATATGCTGAAGAGACTTCAAATTTTTGTGTTCTTTACTATGGTGTTTCAATGTATAGGAAAACTCTATTTGATACAGTCTGTAGCAAGTGACAATGAAACACATTTCAAATAAAACTGTTCTGTAATCAAGAAGTCCATTAATGACTTGGTTCCAGTAAAAAAAAAAAGAAAAAAAAAGAAAGATAAAAGAAAGATAAAAGAAAGAAACCAGCACTTCGTTGAATTTATTTTTTCTATTGTGTTTTTGTTTCCAATTTCCTTTAAGTCTGCTCTAATTTTTATTATTTCTTTCCTTCTTCTGATTTTAGGCTTCATTTGTTCTTCCTTTTATAGTTTTTAAGAGGAAGCATTATGTTTTTTGGGTTTATTCTTGTCTTCTGAGGTACGCCTGTAATTATATGAACTTTCCTCTTTTGACCACTTTTGCTCTGTCTCAAAAGTTTTGATATGTTGTACTATCATTATCATTCATTTTTCTGTATCTCCTGATGTCTCTCTTTATTTCATGTCTGATCCAGTTATTCTTCAGTAGCATGTGGCTTAATCTCCACGTATTTGTGATTCTTCCTGATTTCTTTCTGCAGTTGATCTCCAGCTTCAAAGCATTATGTTCAGAACACATGGTTGGTATGATTTCAACTCTCATATTTGTTGAGGCTATCTCTGTATCCCAGTATGTGGTCAATCCTTGAGACTGTTCCATGTACCCTAGAGAAGAATGTATAAACAGCTGTTATAGAAGGCTCTGTAAATGTCAATTATGTCCAGTTGGTCTATGTATCCTTTAAGGATGGTATTTCCCTATTGATTTTACGTTTGGATGATCTGTCCATATCCAACACTGGGGTATTTAGGTCCCCTACTATGATAATGTTTTTGTCTGTTTCTCTTTTTTGTTCTGTTAGTTATTGCTTTCCATATTTTGGGACTCCCTGATTGAGAGCATAGATATTAATAAGTGTTATCTCTTCTTGGTTCTTGATTCCCTTTATCATTATGAAGTGTCCCTCAGTATCTTTTTTTACCTTTTTGATTTTGAGGTCTATTTCATCTGATATTAGTACTGCTACTTCTGCTTTTCTCTTAATGCCACTTGCTTGAAACATCATTTTTCACCCTTTTACTTTGAGTCTATATTTGTCTTTGGACTTGAGATGTGTCTCCTGGAGGCAGTATATGATTGGGTTTTGTTTTTTGATCCATTCTGCAACTCTGTGCCTTTTTATTGGTGAGTTCAGTCCATTTACATTTAGGGTGATTATTGAAATATGAGGTCTTATTATAGCCATTTTATCTTTTGCTTTCTGGCAGCTCATTGTTTTCATTGCTTCCTTGTCCTTGTGTTTGTTTTCTTTATTTTGATTGGCTTTTGTGGGTTTTCTCTCTGGTCCTTCTTGTTTTGTGTTATATTCTTTGGTTCTAAATTTTTTGCTTGTGGTTACCATTATGAATATGAAAAGGATAGTTGTATATATGCAGTCATTCCTTTTCTTCTACTTGTGCCTTATCTCCATTCCCTTTTGCTAATTTGGATATTTGGATCCTCTCATTTTCAGTCATTGTTGTCTCTTTTTGTCCCTATATATGCTGAACGTTCATTATTATCTTGCTTTGGCAAATCTCTTCTTATTTTAAGCTTATAATACCCTGTTCATAGTAAAGGTTACACTCCTCTGCTTTTATCAGCCTGCTAGTCACCTTACTCCTAATTATGCATTTTTTTTGTAATTTTATTTTAGATGAGCTGACCTCTTTCAGTATTTCCTGCAGTGCAGGCCTCGTAGTGGAGAATTCCTTCAATTTTTGTATGTTTGGAAAGGTCTTTATTTGTCCTTCATATCTAAAGGAGAGTTTAGCTGGATACATTATTCTAGGCTGGTAGTTCCTTTCATTGAATAGTTTGAATATTTGATTTCATTTCTTTCTGGCTTATAAAGTTTGTGCTGAGAAGTTTGATGATTATCTAATGGGTTTTCCTTTATAGGTTACCATCTTCTTTTCCCTGGCTACCCTGAGAATTCTGTCTTTGTCATTGATTTTTGATAATTTTAACATGATGTGTTTTGGAGAAGCCTGTTTGTGTTGAGATAGTTGGGTGTTCTATTGACTTCTTGAATTCCAAGCTCCAGCTCATTCCTTAGATTTGGGAAATTCTCTGCAACTATTTGTCTGAAAATGCTTTCTAATCCCTGCTCCTTTTTCTCTCCTTTGAGAATGCCCATTATTCTTATGTTTCCTTTCCTGATGGTATCAGCTAGTTCTTGTATTGCTCTTTCATTATTTTTCATTCTTCAGTTTCTTTCTTTTTCCTTCTGATTTATTTCTAGATTTCTGTCTTTGATATCACCAATCTTTTCCTCCATTTGGTTGACTCTGTTTCTAAAGCTTGTTATTTCATTTTTCACCTCTTGCAGTGTGTTCTTTAGCTCCAGAAGGTCCATTCAGTTCTTTTTGAGCTTTTCAATATTCTTGCTAAAGAACTCATTATGCTCATCTAGTTTTTTTTTCTTTCAATTCCTGAAATTGTTGATATGAATTGCTTTGGATCTCATAGAGTTTTCTAGAAGTACCATCCTGAATTCCCTGACATTTAAGTCATATATTTCTATGTCTTTAAGCTTATTTTCTGGAGATAATTTTTTTTTTCTTTCTGAGCTGCTTTTTCACCTTGGTTGTTCATGGTGTTTAATGGAAGTGTATTCTAATTTATTTCCAGAAAGAAGATTTATTATATAAAGGTCTCTCTTTAGCCTGTTGCAAAGAAGATATTTTTCTTTTGTTTCCAGTAGGTGGCGTCTAAGCCTCTTGGATCCCTGCTTTATACAGTCTTAATAATGCCTTTTTTTAAAAAAATTGATATTCAATTACACTCACTACCCTCAGTTTCAGTACCTGTCAGTATTAGCAACAGTTTACATAGTGTTTTCTTAGATTCCCCTGGAGCTCCACGGTGTTTGGTCTTGGAGGATTTGAGGAGAGGGGCCTCTCTGTTGGTGGATGGGGGCTGTGGCTCAGCCTTGGGGTTTTACAACTGGGTTGGTAATAATCAATTGTTGTTTCTCTGCTGTCTCTGTTTCTCTGCCATCTGCACTTCTCTGCTTTTTGCCCTGATGTCTGGGCACTGCTGATGGCTGTGTGGAACTCACAGCTTTCCCAGGCAGGGCTGTTCAAGGAACTCACCGCACCTTCCCATCTCCCCCTCCTCCTGCAGGGAGCTCCAGCTGCAAGAGGCAGCTTCTTTGTTTCTCTCAGTCCATGCCTGACTCCTGAGGTTCTTTACCTGTGGTAGCTCTTATGCACAGATCCCATGCTCAGACATGCTGGTATGCAGTTTGTTTTTTTCATTGTTGAGTTTTATATGTTCTGCTTATTGTTGTTTCAATAGGTGATATCTGTGGATGTCTCTCACTTTGCCAGGTTTCTGATGTTACTTTACAGACATAATTTAAACTCAAAGTTCCCATATCAAGAGCAAGGTATATTTTCTATTCTAACCTACTCAGACTGGTTTTCTATGAACTTGAGAAATAGATGATAAGTGTTCAGGATACAATTATTTTGGACAAAATTGACAGGTAACAAAAACTGAAAACAAATTCTGCAGCTTTTGTTCCTGAAATGGGCTCTGCAGGTCTGAATCTGTGTGTGACCATTGATTCATCCAGTCTTGACAGACCATTTTACAGATAGGGAGATTGAAGCCGGGAGATCCAACATTCCACTTGGTGCTTTAGTCAGAGAGGTGCTTCTACATTCTAATTTTCCCACTCACTAACATGTCTTTCCTTGAGCCCTACCATGGCACACAGAGACCTAGGCCTTATTACCCTGAAGTCTGATCCCAGGCTCTACAAAGATCTGAATACCAGCTTCCTTTCCAGGAATGCTCTGCAGCATGACCTTTAGGTTTTTACTCTTGCAATAGGCAGAAAGGAAGATTGCAGCTCAGATATGTCTGCCAGTTTTTTGGTTCAAAAGATAACTTAGGAAATAACATGGCAAACACAGGGCAAAAGAGGTTGCTCAGAGTAATCCCTGTTTCTAAAGTCCCAAGGGGAATGTGTTGAATGAGCCCCAAAGTTTTGTCCTTGGAGTCCCTAGCTTCATTAGGTCCCCTGTGCAAGAGATGTTGGTCATTGTATTTCCCTTTAGTGAAGGAAACTGCCTGCTCTCAGCTCTTGAGAGTATGAGGGAGGCTGTGTGGAGAGTCACCTTGAAGCCATAATTTTACTCTTGTTTCAGATCCTGGGAAGCCTGGATGAACTGCAGTTATTACCCTTGGACTCTCGTGAGCTAACTTGCATGGGCCCCACTGTCTATTGAAAAGAACTTGGGCGTGAATATAGGGCGATATTTGCCTCAATTGTAGACTGAGGAGAATGTTGCCAAGTGGATACATTTAGAGAGAGAAGCTATGAAAAGATTATTAGATGCTAGATCAGGGGAAGAACTAATGAAGGAGAAGTTGGAAAGAGGAATGAAAGAATTCGAGCTTGTCCTGTAGATTTTTATTGTGTTACCCTTACTGAGGAGACAAACTAAGGATCAATCCATGTGAAGTATATGACTGTTTTTTATAATTTTACAGGTAAAGATATTATTCTTTATGCACAGCATAAACAAAAAGACATTCCTCTCAGGGTATACCATAATGCCTGATCCCCTGATCCATTATGCCTGACATAAAATAGAAACAATTATGTAGCGGTAACTGGTCCATTTTCTTATCATTGTCTCAGCTATAGGAAAATTCAGATGCAACTTTCATGCTTGATTACAGTAATCTTTTGTTTTTGAGTTATAGTATGTGTATCTTCTTTTCTTCTTAAAAGTTTCTGGTTTTTCCTTTTTCTATCTACTAAAACCTACAGTTTCATGTATACCTCTAAATTTTAAGCAGTTTCCCATTCCTTTGGTAAGCAGTCTGAATTTGAATTGAAAATACTGAATTGTTTGACTCTATAAATAAAAGTACTCTATTTTTGTGACTCTATCACAAAAAATACTCTTCACATTGCCTCCAAGTGTAGTGCTTGAAGAGGAGCCACATGAGATAGAAAATTCAGTGATGCAACAGCCTTGGTGTGCTAGTGGCCAAGGACACATGTCCTATAACCCTACCAGCCCCAGTGCCTTCAGTATTTCCCAGTACACCTTTCAGCCCTGCCCTGACAACCCAGCAGAAGGAGCCACCTGGGAGAGAGCTCTCTCCTATATTCACTTCTCAGTATCCAACCCACTCATTCATGTGAGAATTTTTTGGTGTATCCATTGAACAAATACTCATCAAACACATGCTGAGTATGAAGTGCTCCCTCTGGTAGTTCAGGTACAAAGAAAAATAAAATGAAAAACTAATTTTAAGAAAAATATTTTATTACGTTAAATTGGCCCTTGGCTCATGTATGAAATATTTTCCAATCTCATTTTGTGAATGGCATAGAGTTGTAGCTGGAATTAGCTCTCTTCTCCAAGTTTACTGCATGGGCTTTATAGAATATCCACTCCACTGCCCCTGAGATTGATAAAAAACAAAAACAAAAACAAAAATAAAACAAAACAAAAAAAACAACCATACATGGTCACGAGCAGGACTTTGGGACAAGGCAGCATCAGAACCCTGCTCAGAGGGAGGTTTGATTTTGCTGACTGGACGACACTGCATAATTTGACTCACAGGGTGTGAAACGCCTTTGGGGAAATTTTTCCTTGTCTCTACTAATAAAAGACTCATTGACCCATAATGAGATAAGGAAGTCCCAGAAAGAAGGGGATGGATGGCGCTCTGTGGAGAGGGAGGTCAGGAACCTGCCTACCATTTGTCTCCCCGTGGTGATTCTGGCATAAGCCACGATATCAAATCAGTCTCTTAAAGGTGTGCAAGAAGGAAAAGCTGCCTCTTGTCCTCAAGATCACGCTAGTGACTATAAGGAGGCAGCAGCCATTTGGGCAGAGTGAGGAAATCCCTGGGACTAATCATTGTTAGGCACCTTGGTGTGGGCAAAAAGGGTTTTTACAGAAAGTAACCTCACAGGGTGATCTGATCTTAAATGCCTAATTGGGAAGGTCATGGTGGGTAGTCACACTCAGGCACATAATTTCTTTAATAAAAGGTTTATCTTTGCCTTAAGCAAGCCCTGTCCATTGTTTCCAGGCATCTAGGTTAACAGACTTTTGGAATACCTCTTTTCAGATCCCTCAGACCATCCTCGAGAAAGCACAGAATCTTGTCAACTGTTCTGTAATCCATCCTCCTTTTCTTTCTCCCACCTTCATGTGATCTTCCTTACATTCTCTCCTTAATTCTAAATGCATAAAAGAAGCTGTAAACTGTCAGAGGCATTTTCTTAGTCTGTTGAGATCTTGTTTCCAGGTGTATCTTCTGTTTGGCTCAAATAAATTTTTAATAAAAATTCTCCTCAGGTTTGGACATCCTAACACTGACATTGGATATTACCATTTGTTACAGTTTAGTGGTGAAAGGTTTTCTGGAACCACTGAAAACAATATCCATGTCATAGACAGGGCTGGGCTAGCTATGGGAAGGAATAAAAGGCAGGAAAGTTTGGCATCAAGTAGTAGAAACACTTGAACAAAAAGGAGTTGTTTCTCTTGGAGGCTGAGATCTGCTGCTGACTCTTACCCAGATGTGGCCCTCCACTGGCCCTTCTGGTGGGCTGCAGTAAGCTCACTGAAAAAAGAGAGGGCTTGACTTAGCCTTTCCCATGGTTGACTGTGACATAATGCTATGCTCTTAGGCAGGACAGAGGATGTCCTTTGCCATAAAATGGACCAGAAATTTTTATGCCCCACCATCAGCTTCTCCTCACTTCCTTATCTCACAATCAAACATATCTCCATTTTCTTCCCATCCCCAGGAAGGAATGAGTCAACACCAGGCATGGAAAAACTACCATTAAATTCTTTTTTAGAGCAGCAGAGAGCTCAGCAGAGAGCCAAGGAGGGGCTGAGGAACCTGTTTCTTTAGGCTGGGAATTCACAGATGGCCAGGAAGGAAGAAGAGCAGGAGATGTCATTCCAGAGTCCGTCCTTTAGAAGAATCACGCAGTCTTCCCCTGAGCCATGATTATTAGGCTCATCCTTTTTCCAGTTGCTGTAGGTCAGTCTCCCTCCTGTTATGTACATAAACTGGCCTTCAGTCACCTCATCTGTGATACCCAAGAAGGCAGTGTTCTTGGCCACATCCTGGATGGCTTTGTTCTCCTCGGCATTCTTGGGGGTGGCGACAGTGGCTTGGAGCTCTGAGCACAGAGCCCTCACTTTGGAAAAAGGCATAGTTTCACCATTGGTCACATAAAACTTCTTCCCAGACTTTTTTCCCAAGGAGAAGGTTTGCACTGAAATTAAAAAGAGTAGATGAGTCTGACTCAGTTTGAGCCTAGCACAGGACAGTAGGCAAAAAAAGCTCTTTTCTGGGAACTTAAGACTCTGGAAAATATCCCATGCTCAACCACAAATCCTAGTAAGAAAGCATGCCTCTGTTGTAGATCCAGGCCTAGCGGAAAGCATGGCCTCTTTTGGGATGTTCGAGCCTTGAGACAAACATCTGTTACAAACCATCCCAGAGCAGGTGAACGTAGGAAAACATGCTTGGGCCCCACTCTCAGGCTTGGCACCAGGATAAGAAAGAGGCATGGACAGCCATCTAAGAACAGTGGATGTTGAGGAAGGAATAAAGATTCTGGAGATAGCAGATCTCCATGCAATCTTTCCTTTGCTACTTCCCAGCTGTGTGACATTGAATGAATTATCTAAAATTCCAGGACCCATTTTTTTCTCACATGTAAATAGAATAGGTATAATATTCACAAATAGGGTTGATGGGAAGATTGATTGACACCACATTATGAGAAAATGCTAACCTAGCACAGGCCCTGTTATATAATAAGTGTTCACAAATGTTTGTTCTCTTCCACCCTCCCAAAAGCCTAAAGAGCTCTGAAGGAAAAGGTGAGAGCCAGGAACACACAAGGGGCAGGAAAAATGGCTTACACTTTTTGATGTGGTCCAGTTCTGACTTCAGGCTCCTTATTTCTCTCTCTAAGTTCGCCAGCTTAGTCTCAGTAACTACAAAGCAATAGGGAGAAGGGTACTTATTCAGAAGAAGACCCTACACGGGAGAGCAGAATATTTTTTAAAAATTTTACTTTTCAGGTAGAATTGACATTCAATATTATATTATATTAGTTTCAAGTGTACAGTATATGTGTGTAACACATATAATTTATGAAGTGATCTCCCTAATTAGTTTAATACACAGCTAGTACTGTACATAGTTGTTATAATATTATTGACTACATTCCCTCTACTGTACTTTACATCCTTGAGCAGAGTATAGGGGAAAAAAGTTAGCTTACTAAAAAGTATGCTTATGCCAGAAAAATAAGAAAATTTAAAAAAGCAAAAGCAAAAAACCCACAAAACTGTATTTCTGCCTTTCCAGATACAGTTCATAACTCTTGTGAACTATAACTCTAAAACTAGTACTACTAATAAGAATAATAATAACAATAACTTGTAAACTATAGTTCTGGATTCTTTTCTTCTTGTATTGCTTAAATATTGCAATGTTATAATTACCTATAAGAAAAGACTCTATTCACTATTCTTTTTCAAAATTTTCTTAATCTTTCTCTTCATTTTTTATTCCAGGCAAACACTTTAGTATTTTTATTGTTTTGATGGGTGAGTAGACAAACATTACTATGAGGTCACCATTTTTATTTGTTGTTACTAAATTACTTTATTTCACTCTAAATACATTACTACGATGGCCCCCATTATTCAGGGTCTTATGAGACAGGCCATTTTCATGCCTCTCTTGTGACAATAGACATAAAGCCAACACCCAAGAGAACCCATTTCCTCCCTCGCAGCCTGGAACCTCCTTTTAGATGTTCCAGCTGAAGACAGCAAGGGCTTGTCTCCTGAAGAGACCCACTAAGAGAGTGGCCCAGCAGGATTGCAAAGTTTATACTCAAGCACCCTTGGAAATACCCTCAGGCCCCAAGTAAGACTGAGGGGAACAAGAGTGCTGGATCAGCAGGAGAAGCGTCACCTCCACCTCCCACCTGGCCCTCGAGTTCCCAGGACCCTGGATCCCATAGGCTCACACCGTGCTGGGGTGAACGCCTTACCTGAACTGTCTCCACGATCTCCTTTTTGGCCCTTTGCTCCTTGTAATCCAGGAACCCCTGCATTTCCTGGAGGCCCAGATTTCCCTGGAGGGCCCTGCAAACCTCTGAGCCCTTGCCCTGTGAGAAGATGGATGTGTGATCCAGGGATAGTTGCTTATTCTCTTCCTCCAAAAGCTCAATACCCGATTCACAGTGACCCCAGAAACTATTGGTGAACTAATGGTGATGCAAGAAGAAAGATTTTCCTGCATTTCAGGGGGTAGCCCATCCCAAAGACCAGCTCCCTCTCTATAGGCAGCCACACATCACCAATTGCTATGTGAAAATGTGGGATCCTAGAGAACCACAGAAGTATCTCTGTTTTGGAGTGAATCACATTTACAAGAGTTATTCTCAGTGATTCATTATCCATCATAATGAAAGATGAGCCTGCTCATGGCTCTGTGCTAGATCCCTTATAGGGAACAGTCTCCTCTTTGGAGTAAAAATTTAAGAATTCAGACTAGCTTGTCCTATACCTGGTTCTCCCTTTTCTCCCTTGGGTCCATCTCGCCCATCTCTGCCTGGGGTGCCGTTGGTGACCGGTATGCCACAGGTAATCACTGAACAGGTCTTTTGGGCATCCTCGCAGGTTTTTGTTTCTGAGCAGGACACTGTTACCACACACATAAGGACAGGAAGTGATGAAAACCGGAACATGGTCCTTACCTTAGCATGGAGAAAGTCAAGGAAAATAATTCCATCTCATCTTTAGTCAACATTTGCTACCACCTCTGGTGTGCTGGACCCTGTGTTCAGAGCAGTGGACACAGAGGGAAATTTACAACCCTGGGCTGTGATTCACTCCCAGGCTACTAGGGAGACAGACAAGTAAAAGGTATTAGATCAGTGCTAAAACAAAGGTAGATGCAAGAGGACTATAATAGGGGTCTGTTCTCCCTGGGTCTCCAGTGCCCCTTTAGGTATAAAGGTTAGGAGGTTAGGCAGCCCCTATGCATGAGAGCCCACAGGGTCTGGAAATGACAAACTAGGCCTGTTCCTGGTGGCCTGGCACATAGATGAGCTCATTGTCTGTGTGAGCTTTGGCTGCTCTATTTTTTAACTCCCTTCCTTGAGGGCCAAGTGAGCTTCAATTGCATCTTCTTTACTTTCCTATAAGCTCTAGAGCTAGTCTTAGACTATAGTAGGTTACCTCAGGTCCCATAAGGCCCATTTGTTGGCAGGACTTGGTTTACAACATACATTCTCTCATTTCACATAAAAACCACTTTTTTACACTCTGGGGCCCCAACTACCCTCAGCCACAGTCATTTCCCCAGAAGCCTGTCAATCATCTTGTGTAAAGTCTCTGCTTTGCAGCAGGCATTTGTTGGGGGCTCAGAACCCAGAGTGACCTGAGGCAGGGCTCTGAACCTCACATGAAACTTTCTTTGGTCACTGATCCTGGCCACATGAGACTTACATTTGCCTCCTTCCCTTGGTCTGAGATTTTCCACTGAGAGGTCATTTTTACCAGCCAGAATCCTGGCTCCTAAAATTTCTGTTCACACTGGGCCTGGCAGGATTTCAGCTCATGCCCTTTCTCCTGATAGTGTTCTCTGCATGTTGCCCACAGGCCTTTCCAGCTCTGAGCCCCCATCCACCTGTCAGATTCCGCTCTATCTTTTGCTCAAACTGCCTCCTATTCCAGGAAGCCCTGGCAGGCCAGTCCCCATGGGCCTCTCCCTCTGCTCTTCTCTGGCCGATAATCCCAATGTCGCTGACCCTTGTTACTCACTTGCCCTTGCCTACCCTGGCAAGCTCTCCTAATCCTTCCCTTCTGCCAGAGTTCTTCTTCCAGGAGAAGGAGTTCCAGGAAGGGAACTTTCTTCATCACATTCTCCACCACCATTCCTCTTTCTATCTTTTTCTTTCTTTCCCCCCCTTCCTTGATTATGCTGGAAGCCAAAGTTGAACTTAAACATGTTGCTAGCATGCACATCTCACTTCCATTCTTCCTTTGGGTTAAGTGGATCCAGGAAGGACACAGTGTCCCAGGTCAAAGAGAGACAGAGACCCTGAGTGGGCCTGACAACCCCACCAAACCCCCTACCTGGACCTCACCAGGATCAGGTCAAGTGGCCAGACTCTTAGCCTAGGGATCCACCTCTGCTCTCCAGAAATGACTTACTCAGAACATGGAAGTTGTGGCAGGGAAGCTGTCCTTCAGCCCAGGCCCCTGGCAGATGCCTTAGCAATGTCAGGCCCAATTAGCCTGGTGACCAGAGACAATGCTGGACTGGCCTTCAACCTCAGGTTAATAAACAACCATTGTAGAACTGTTGTATGCCGGGTAGTGCTCCAGGACTGCTGGTGTTCTTCCAAGCATAGCACTGGGCAGCTCTCTACTTTAATACCCTAAACTCTGTCTACTGTCTCCTCCCATGCATCCATCCCTACAGCTGGGCAAGTGATCCTCTAGGACCACAGATTCTCAGGATAGTTCTCTGCAGAAATTTATTTTCAGAAGAGATAAGTATAAACATCTACCAAACACACACATACACACACACACATGCACAGGCACACATCTCTGTATTCATGGTTCTCATTAGTTCATGCCTCAGCACAACACTGACAACACAGAGTCACCTCATTCTTCCATTTGCATTCAGAGCATTTAGTAAATATCTTCTTCGAGCATGTCATAGGGCTAAGGCACAAGGAGAAGTGTATAGATAACTTACATTCAAAGCTGAATGTGGGTGTTTGCACTAGCTGTTCCAGCCCTCTCTCTTTGCATAATTGTTTGTTGTCATTCAGATTTCAGCTGAAATATTATCTCTGGAGAAAAGGCTTTCTCTAACCATTTATTTTAAGTACCCACTCTATTACAAAATTGTAATTCTTTGAATTCTCTGCCTATATCTCTATATAACCTTGTCTTCTTTATTTGGTTGCATATTTATTGACTACTCCATTCCTTGAGAACAAGAACTTCATCAAATCAGAGGTCTTGTCCCCAGCTGTTGTATCCCCACCTAGAAGAGTGCCTGGAAATAGTCGATGCTCAATCGACATTAATGGAACAACTGAATCTTCCAGCATCATGTCCTCAAAGCAGCCTTCTTGATTTCTCTCCAGCTAAAGAAACATCTATGCCCACTTTCCCAGTCTTTTCACTTTTCTAGGGCAGAAGCTGCATTTAATTAACCTCCTTGTGTCCAGGGTTCAACCCGGGGCTGTGCATACATGAAGGACTCACTGAGAGAGTGAAGAGAGAACAGAGACCATGAGCAAGGCAGACACCAGACCAGTTCTTGGTTCCTCCACACCTGGGTTTCCAAGAGAGTCCAGTTCTTATTGCCAGAGCCTGAATAAGTGACTTTTTTTTTTTAAGGTGAGGCAACCCTTGGTTGACCTCACAGATTGCAAGGACCTTGTCAGCTTACATTCCCTTATTTTTAATTTTTTACTCCTATGGCACCTGGTCTTCCTAGGTGTTCTGTGATCCAAATACTAACCAGGCCTGACCCTGCTTAGTTTTTGAGATCAGACGGGATTGGGCTTAGTTTTCGAGATCAGATGGGATCAGGCTTGTTCAGGGTGGCATGGTTGTAAACACAAGTGGCCTTTTTCAAGTCCCTAACATGACCTTTGATTCTTGCTCTCTCCCAAATTTACACTCACTCTTTGAAATAGTCTCATCAAGCAACTCAGCAGGTTTTCTTTTTCCTGGTGGAGAGCGGGAAATGGGCCATTTTTTATTCACTCTGCTTTGTGATTGATGTTTTGACTTCTCAAAGGTCATTGGCCCTGTTCAGCAGCCATCCCAGGTTCCTGTTATTAAAGAGCCTTCCAGGCACTAAGAGGGGGCCATGGTAAAGAAAACTCCTCTTAGGGCCTTGTTTCCCAATGCCACTGACACAACTTTGAAGGGCCCATAGGCTCAGAGGACAAGGAACATTCAACCCATACAGCAAATGGTTGGGCCTCCCAGAAATGTGGAAATTGGAAGCCAAGCGATTTACATAAAACCAGGACCCTATATATGCTACAGACTTAGAAGAACTCTGGCTTCAGATGGAGGGGAGAGAAGAAGGCAGGAAGAAGGAGGGATGTGCACTGTGAGCAAAGAGATATAACAAGTAAGCCTTGACTCTGGAGGGGAAAAAGATCCTCCCTTGAATGTGCATAGCCACAAGTCTGTCCTCTCATACATCTGGCATTTGAATGTATACTATTGCTATAATTTGTTATGATAATTATTACTACATTTTGCTGTTTATGTCATGATAAAGAATTAATTTTGAAGTGTTCCAGCTCATCACGACTGAGTGTGCCATGAGGACATAAAAACAATGAAAGACCTTATCTTTTTTACCCAGGCACATCGGGATTTGCTCAGATGGAGATCAGGTAATTCAAGTTAACCTTGTAAAAATTACTAAACACAGTAGGAAATAAGCAGAGGGAAAGATACGAGAAGCCTCAAAAATAATCCTCCAAGGATAGCTAACTCTAAGAAATGTATAAATTGATGTGTTTATAAGGTAGTATAAATAAGAAATAAATAATAAATAGGAAATAAAATTGAAATTAATAAATAAAATAAAAATACATAATAAAGTCAATGAATAAAGTAAGGAAATAACTATAGAGCTAATGATAAAATACAAACTGGTTCTTTTCAAAAAATAATAAATTTGGCAAATATGATCATGATAGTTTGAATTATTGTTCCTCATTTTTAATTTCTCTTTATTGTGGAATTATATGTCTAGGCCCTTTGCCATAGTACTTTGCAGAGCCTTGCTTAGGGTACGTGGAGAAAACACCCAAAATCCTTTTGTGCTTGGGTTGGCCATGTGACTGTGAGTAGATATGAAAGGTGCAGCATCTTTAAGTGTGCTTGTAGGTGTTTCTTGTGTCTTTCCAATCATGGGAAAAATATGTCTCTGGTAGCCCCTAACATCAGAATAATTATATGATATGGGGCAGACATGAACCCACTGGAAAGCCCGAAGTAAAAAATACAGCTGTTAGAGTTCAACCGTGCATTAGTGGTTAATAGCACAGTCTCTGAAATTTGACTTCCTGTATTCGTAGCCCAGGAACTTTGACAAATCATTTTAATCTGTATTTGCGTCAATATTCTTATTTGTAAATTGTGGATAATAATAGTATCTATGTAATAGAGTTAATGAAGATGACATGAAATGAGTTAATACAAGTATAGTGCCTGGCACATACTAAGTGTGATGAGAGTATCATCCAGTAGGCTAAGAAGGGTATATTTCAGGGATTCAAGGATGGTTCAACATCAAAAAAACAAAACCATGTAATTCACTAATTTAATACATAACAAGTTTAAAAGTCTTGCAGACATACACAGGTCCGGATAAATGGGTTTGAGTTCACTTGCTCCATGTAGGAAAACCCAAAACATTTAACATCTCTAAGTCTCAGTGTCCTCATATAAAAATGAGAACAGTAATGTTGGTCCCCAAGCATTATGTAAAGATTAAATAATATTTCATGAGTATTAGAAGTGCTTGTCAGGGTGCCTGGCACATAGCATGTGCTTAATCAGTAGCCAGTGGTGTGATAAGTGAAGTGAATACCTTATTGAGACTTGAAGTGGTGTGGGGATATGTCCATCAGCAAGAAGTTACTTGAGTTATGTCTGGGGTGGGAATGAGATCTTCTCTAGAGGTATAGGTTAGCTGCTTTTAGTCAGGGAGTTGAGTTGGCACCCCAAGACTCAAGGAAGTCATAAATAATACATGCTAATCACTGTTATTGGGTTGGTCTCCACCATGTTGGGGCACTAGCTGGCCTTCTGATTTCATGGGGAGACTGACCAGGTGTGCCCCCGGAGGCCCCAGGCTGTTGGAAAATCCAAAATGTGTCCTTAGCTCCACACACTTGAAATTTCACAGAAGTTTGCCTGTTTTTATCAGAACTACTAAATCTTGATGGGACTGGCCCAGCAGTGGGCTGCAGAGAAACAGTATAGGGGGCCAGGTGACAAGTACCCTTTGCGTTATTTTGGAGGGACCTTCCATCCTAGGTCCTCATGGTTGCTGCCTGTAAATGAAGAAACTGGACAATAAGAGGAAGAAGGAAGTTTTTATCTCTTGGCAAAGGGCAAATTTAGGAGTGGTGATGTAGCATGCAGTGCTGAGAAGAGGCTCCGAGGGCATATCAGACTGATTAGTGACCATGGAGGAAGAACTGGGGCACTACTGAGGAGTGAAGTTGCTAAAAATGTCGCCAACTCGAATAGCCACAAATAATTTTGTTGAAAAGGAGTTATAGCATCTCATATATCAGGTGGATCTGCAGGATAAAGGCTGAAAAGCATGGCAGGACCCTATCTCTCTTGTGGCTTTGATGCTCGCTCAAAACTCGCAGATGGCCAGTCGGTACTGCAGGCAGTTCTTGTCATTCCACCGCCCATCTGTGTACATCTCCACACACTTCTCTGAGCCCCGACCCCTGGGCTCCCCTCGGTACCAGTTGGTGTAATTCACAGGGGCCCCATCCAGATAGTAGAATTCCCCAGGGGTGGGGCCCTCAGCCAGGCCCAGGTAGGCATAAATGTTATACTTCTTCACGATGCTTGCAATTGCCTCATTCTCCTCTGGATTCCTCGGGACAGCAATGCGGCCACCCACTCTGGCACATGTCTCTCCAATGTCATCAAAATTGACCGACTGTCCATTTGTGGAGAAGACTTTCTCTCCCACTGCCAGCATGGATCCCTGCAAACTGAGGACTGAGAGCAGAGGAATCTTGATTACTAATCTTGTCTCTAAGCTTCTGACTTTATGCTCTCTCTAATCTCTTCATCTGCCTCTCTCTCTGTTTTTCCTCACTCTTCCTATCCTAGTCTTTCTAAATTCTCCTCTACGCTCTCATCAATTCTATTTATTAATTTATCCATTTAACAATTACTTATTAACTGTCTCATTATGTATCAGAAAGTATAATTCCAGGCAATTCAATAGAAAGCAAGATAGGCAGAGAACTTGCTTTCCCTCGATATAGAGAGCTAATTTGTGTCCACTTTTGTCCCTTCTGGGCAATCGAAGTCATCAGAAAAGGGAAGTATCATTTTTTTTCGCCAAGACCTGCATGTCCACACCTGTTTGTCACGTCTCTAGGTTCTGGAGCCTGATGCTGAGGATAAGGGGAACTTTCGGGAGACCCCTACCTTACAAGGTCATAATGGGTCCCCTTACCTCCCATTGACTGCAAGATTTGATGTCTGAATTGGTGAAGCGTGGTTTGGAGCTCCTCATCTAGATAAGCTGGAAGCCCTGTAAAGAGATCCCCACCCAGGGTGGGGGCAGTTCAATAGAGACCCCTCACTTGTTGCCAAACAGGTGTGATTGCAGCTGTCAGCCTGTCATTCTTCTCTCTATCGGTTCACACGTAGTGCCCAGGATCCAAGTAGCAAGGGTTCAAAACACTGGAGAGTGTCTTTATACTCCCTACACCCTGTCCTTTAATGCAGCCTTGCATTTTCTGGGCCCTCCCGGCTCCCGGCTCCTGACACATGCTTGAATGATTCTGTCTGCTCACTTCTGTAGGTTTTCCTAGTTTCTGGGAAGGGCTCCTTCCCCCATCTTTCATCAAGGGTGAGTGTGGTTCTCTCTGCACTCTCCTGAAGGAGCTAACCTCTGCATGGTAGCTCCTTATTACTCCAGCTGCCTGGATCCTTGGTCCACGTATCCCCATTTACTTTTTAGAATGCCCCTGCACCTAGGCCTAAGAAGTATCTCCCTTCTAGTGCTGCCCTGTTTTTCACACCTGACACCCTGTGTTTTCTCTTCAGCAGCCATGATGCATGAAGCACTTTCAACACCCATCAGTTCTTGCATTGTGGCCTATTACACAGACCCTGAGGATTTCTCTCTTCAACCTCACATTTCTTATTTAGCAGTATGCCCTTTGGGAGCTTCCATGATTTTACTGATCCCCATTATCTTTCATGTAACAGTCATATGAGCACTGTGTCCATGTTGCCACTGCACACCTGCCCCACCCTACTCACCTGGAGGGCCTCTCTCGCCAGGATCTCCCTTGTCTCCACGTTGGCCAGCAATGCCGGGGGCTCCAGTCAGCCCATTACATTCAGAAAATTCTGGCATTCTTCCAGGGGGGCCCATGGGGCCTGCAGAGAGGAGGAAACATGGATGTATGGTATTTATCACCCACAACTGGGTAGGGCTCATGTTGCTGGACTTCCATTATCAGCTAGGCTGATTCCCTGTCACTCCATAGGCACTCTGAAGAGAGACCCTCCAGGGCCGATTCAGTGTAAGGGCCCTGGGAAACTCCCAGCATGCCCTACCATCCAGGTGACCCTTGTATCTAGCTTAAAGCCCTGAACTCATGGGGCTCCTGAAAACATGTCACTGTCCCTCAGCTGAGGGTGAGGTCTCCCAGACTGTACCTGGTGGTCCAGGGTCTCCTTTGACACCATCTCTCCCATCTCTGCCTGGCAGGCCATGGGATCCTGGAGTGCCGGGGATGCCTGGGCTCCCAACACAAACTTCCTTCACATCACATTCGATTCCAGAGACTACCAGCAGGATGAGGGTGAGGACCAAAGAGTGCAGCAACATGGCTTCTGCTCCAGCTGCTCCTCCTGCAGAAAAGAAGGGCCATCAGCCCATCTAAAACATTAAAAAGGTCTCTTTCCCTTGCTGTGCTTTGTCAAGATTCAAGCACACAGCTTAGCTTAAGAGCCAGGGCAGGTACAGATAGGGAGGAGCTCTGGGAAGAGCCAAACCATCCTTGGAAACTCCTAGCATCATCTGGCATCTAAGATGGTCTCATGTCCCATTGCTCTGGCTTGAAGTGGTATGGTACCTGGGCAAGAAGAGGTATAAAAAACTCTGGAGAGTCGGAGGACCTGTGCTCTAATGGAGTCTCTGTTTATATCTTGCCATGTGACCATGGGTAACTCACTTCACCACTCTCAACTTCAATTGAAACTGCTGTGTCCTAGAGACAATCATGACCAGTCCTTCCCAGGCTGTTGGGAGGATGGTGGTGGTCGCTCACTCACTCCACCTGTCCCGCACACTCTCAGCTACCCTCTTTTCAGGTTCAAAGGGCTCATGTTCCAGAGGATGAATGAAGATGAACCAGGGTCTATGGCTAGGCCACTCCAAGGTGGTCATAGATTAGGAGGCCCCTCCTTCTGCTGATGCATCCCCTTCTCCTTGGCAGGCTGTTCTCTCCCCCTGGTGGGCCCTGCTGAGTTCTGGGTGTGAGCAGACCTGGCCAAGGAGCTCAGCAAAGCATGAAGATGTTTGTGAGCCCATCTGCCTGCACCCATAGTTATGATTCTGTGGAATAACTCCCAACTCCTTCCCAGCCTGGCCCTTAGTCAAGTTTGGTTCTGGGCTGGTTCTTACTGTCTGCAGCACATTCACTAGGGGAAGACCAAGGGGATGGGGCTAAACTCACCCACACAAACAGAGCAACAGAGCTTACATGGATCTCTGCTTCCAGGTCAGAGTGGGGAGGTGGACAGCAGTATTTATAGGAATGTTGGCTTCCAGGCTTCCTTTTCACTCTGTAGAGGATCCTATCACAAGGGCCTCTACTCTGAGGACCGCCAGGCAGGAAGCAACCATCTTGTTTACACAGCACATTTCCTCACAGAGCACTCAGCCTGGAGGGGCACTTAGGATACCTGCTAAAGAGAAACTCCAGGTCTGTAGGAAGGGATATTTCCCAAGGGCTGAAGACCTCCCACCTTCTCCAACCCAGGTTCCCAAGTAGTGCAGCATGAGGGCACTTACA
This sequence comes from Macroglossus sobrinus, assembly GCA_004027375.1. Classification (NCBI taxonomy): domain Eukaryota; kingdom Metazoa; phylum Chordata; class Mammalia; order Chiroptera; family Pteropodidae; genus Macroglossus; species Macroglossus sobrinus. The sequence continues at coordinate 611,813 of PVKZ01000324.1, read as the reverse complement.
CAGGGCCAGATAGAAGAACATGGCAAGGGAGGCCTCCCCCTCCTGGGCCTCGGCCTCCAGTCCTGGCTGGTGACACATTCACAGCCCAGGATCACCAACCCTCAAATGCCCACCACCAGGAAAGAACATACCAAGTCTGGATTCTTCCCAGGAGAGCAAAGGAACAGTTCAGCAACATTTAGTAATATCTTCATGGGACTCCTTCTTGGGGGCCATTCCAGCCCCAGAGCTTCTTTTTTCCTTGGAAGGGTCCATGTGGTTCTAGACAGTGCCGAGGCCCTGGCTCAAGCCGAGGGTGGTCAGATTGACCTGGGACAAATTATAATGTGTGTGCCTCAGCCCTGAGCAACCCCAGCCTCCCAGCTCCTGCTCCTGGAACCTGCTGCTGAGTTGGTGGGCATATGGTTTAGAGTCACAGGTAGTGACTGTGGCATCACAGATAATGCATGTTTCCATTTGCTCTGTATTGGAAAAACTCAACTGTGGGAAGGCAGGGCAAGGCCCAGAATGTCACAGGGGAGCAGCATTTTTGGACTTTGGCATGGGAGATGACTGTAAACCTGCAATGGTGATGTCTTTAAGTGATGGAATAATATATGAACCCCTAATCGATGAGATCCCCTATTCAAGCACTTGATTAGGAGGGAATCTCAAACTGCAGGGATGATTATAGTGGAGAACAAAGAAAAAAAATTGTCTTGCTTACTTGTAAGTGGTGTGAAAAATCTTGAGATAATCAGGCAGAGTGGGAGAAGTTTTGGGAGAGCATAAGCTCAGCGGATGGAACCTCACTCCTAGGAACAGGAAGCCAGCCAGAGGCTACTTGGAGTGCTGAGTGTTTCCAGCTGCACTGCTGCTACCTGCCATGTGCCCTAATGTGGGTGCCAGACCAGGTAGGGCCAGGGCAGGACTGGGGTAAGTGGGGGAGAAGTTCCACCAAAAGGACCTCAACTCAACTTGGGGAAAGGAGGGCTGTTCTGAAGGTGAGGGAACAGAAAAAGAGGTCTTCTTGGGCAGATTTTGAAGGGTCTGTGGGGTGGCAGCTGGGATGTCCAGGGCCATGTTTTAAGTGGAGGAGGGTGTGGATTTAGGAGTCAGATTTATACTTGAGTTGCAATTCGAAGCTTCTACTTATTGTCCACGCAGCCTTGGCCAGATTATATAACCTTTTCAGCCTCGATTTCTCTTATTATTATTATTTTGAAGCAATATCAAACTTATAGAAAAGTTGCAGGTAGAGTACAAATTTTTTTCTGAACCTGTGAGAGTAGGTTGCCAACATGATACTGCATCACCCCAATACTTTAATTTATAGTTCACATAGATGTTTTCCTATAGAACCACAGTATAACCATTAAAATCTAGAAATTAGCTGATTCAGTTATTATTTTCATTAAAAGTGATAGAATATCATGGAATATTTTATTTAATAACTTAAGTTACTTATTTATATAATTATTTAAGTCATATAATTATTTAAGCTTAGTGGCAATATATAAAAAATATGTCATACAAAATTCTAATAAAATAACTATGCAGTTAGCTACTTGGCACTTACCTCTTTCATCATCCTAAGTCCCCCTACTCTCCCTTCTGAAACCTTTAAAAAGAGAATGCTCCAAGTGCACAGAATTGAATAGTGCTTTTCATGTCTCTCATTTTTCAGTTATGGTTTTTCTTTTGTTTGGAGTGTTCTGAATGCCCTTTCTCTCTCTCAATCTCTCTCTCTCTCTCTCTCTCTCTCTCCCTCTCTCTCTCTCTCTCTCTCTCTCTCTCTCTCTCACACACACACACACACACACACACACACACACACACACACACACACATGACAGACAGAGAGAGAATGAAAGAGAGAGAGAGAGAGAGAGAGAGAGAGAGACAGAGAGAGACAGAGAGAGACAGAGAGAGACAGAGAGAGACAGAGAGAATATTACCCAGGTCTCCCATAATTCACTTTAAATTTTCTATTGTAATATTCCCATACTCAGAAGCATGTACTCATTCTACCTGGACCTGAAGACAAAGGGATAAACAAGTTAATTTACTATATATACGTGGATCATGGTCTAATTTCAGGAATCTGGAGGGCAGATTAACAACATGAAGAAAAAGAAAATTGAGCCTGTTATTCTCTGATACATTCAATAAATAAATATATATTACATTAGTACCTCTTGAAAAAATGTCATTTCATTAAAAAAGAATAACATAATAAATAAATCTATTTCTATTACCTAAAACTGGCAATTTTTTTAGAAATTTACATTTATTTTTCTTTTAACTTTTTACCAATGCTCCCTTCTCATCTTTCCCTCTGCCCTTAGCATTTTTAATACTATCCTATGTGCCTTCCAAACTCTAGAGGAGCACACTCTGTTTTAGTATTTTTATTTTTTTTATTAACCTTTGTAGAAGTATAAATGACATAACATTGAGTAAGTTTAAGGTGTAAAACATGTTGACTTAATACACTTACATACGGTGAAAATGATTACCAGAGTAGCTAGCATTAGTTAACACTTCCATTGCCTCAAATAATTACCATTTCTTTTTTTGTGATGAAAACATTAAAGTTCTACTCCTTAGCAATTTTCAAGCATATGATACAATGTCATTAACTATAATCACCATGCTGTACATTACATCCTTTACACTTGTTCATCTTTCAACTGGAAGTATGTACCGTTCAACCAACATCTCCCCATCTCTCCCATCCCCCAGCCCCTAGTAACCTCTACTCGACTCTGTTCCTATGTATTGGTTTTTTAGATTCCACATGCAAGTGATATTACACACTATTTGTATTTCTCTGTTTGACTTATTTCACTTAGCATAATGCCCTCAAGATCCATCCATATTGTTGCAAATGGCAAGTGTCTTCTTTCTCATGGCTGAATAATATTCCACTGTATATATACCATATCTTGTTTACCTATCCACACATAGACATTTAGGTTGTTTCCATATCTTGTCTATTGTGAATAATGCTCCAGTGAATGCAGAAGTGTAGATATTTGTTCAAGATCTTGTTTTTATTTCTTTACCTGGACTATTAGACTAGCAAGCACAGCTGTTCTGGGCAGTCCCTTACACCTAGTTCTACTTTCCTTAGCCCATCTTTGGAGTTATGTGATTATTCTCTGAAAAAAAAAAATACAACAAAGTTAGGCCTGAATTCAAATATTCTTTCAGAGTTTCCTGTTTCCATCATAAAAATCAAAATCTTACTGTGTTCACAGTGCTTGGTTACCTGAACCCTCCATGTTACTCCCACCTCATCACTTCTCACTGAAGCCTTCATAGCAGATGAGATAAGAGAGAGGGGCCCTGAGAAAGCTCATGCAAATTCCAATCCCAGGTGGAAGAGAAAGCAAGAGGAAGCAAGCCACTGGATGGAGGAAGCAGGGATGCCTCGCTTAGTCCCTTTTACATTCTCGTTCACTGTGCTCTCGCTGTAGTCCAGCTCTGGCCTTAGAGCTGGGAGGACCATACAGTGACTGGCCCAGAGGCCTGTCCTCAGGTGTGCATGAAAAGAGATGTGAGTGAGTGACTATGGCAGTGGGGACAGTTGACTCCAAGAAAGAAGAGACCTATCCAGCTTGAGGGAAGGGATGAGAGGACAGCATCCGTGGTGGCTCCTCAGAGGAAAAACATGAACTGGACTTACAATTTAAAAAAGATCTTGTGTGAGTGATAAAAAATGGGCCTTTGGGTGGTGGAAGCAGCCTAAACGAAGGGCCAGAGGGGCGCTCATTCCCTCAACGCCATTGAGTCAGCTTATGTGAGTTTCCATAGAACTCTAAAAAGGCTTGCTCTTCCCGATCCTATGTCCTAGACATGTTCTATTCCCTCTGTGTGCAATGCCCTTCTTTGAATCTTGTATTTAATTAACACAGGTTACAGCAATATCTGAATGCATTCTTCCTAGACTTTCAAAAACATTTCAGAAGGGACCAAAGCCTCTCTTCATAAAGGCCTGTAGTTCTAAGCTCTCCCTATTCAGGAGTGTTGGAGCAATATCTCTCTACACTGAGATTTGGGGCCTAATATTAGCTATAGCCTGGGTTTTACTAACTAAAAGATCTGAATGTTCAAAAAGAGAGGAAGGCCTCTGGAGCTTTCAGCTTAAAGTGGCTCAAGAATGGGGAAGGGAAGCAGGTCCCAGTACCACTCACTCTGCTCCTTCACAGCATTCTGAAGGGCAGCTAGACCACAGGCATGAAGCTCTTGACCTCAGCACAGGTGCTGCTCCCATCCTTGACTGAGATGCAGTAGGATCACCCACCCTCAACAGGCAGCAGTGAGTCTACAGTGATGTTCAGGGCTGCCTAGATTTTAGGGCATCACTATTAGAAATAAAATACCAGTAATGCATATAATTTAGTTTTTCCGGTATCCACATTAAAATAAAATTACAAAAACAGATGAGATTTATTTTAATGATCTTTAACTCAATATATTCAAAATATTATCATTTTAGCATGTATTGGTATAAAACTGTCATTCATTACACATTTTTCATTTATTTTTTCCTTACTAGATCTTCAAAAACTGGTGTGTATTTCATACTTGTAGAACATCTCAGTTTGGGGGAGCCCTACTTTAAGTTCTCCCTTAGCACATGTGACTGGTGGCTATAGTGCTGAACAGCACAGGTCCACCACCCAAGCCATAGCACAGATTGTGTTGGCCACTCAGGAAGAAGCTAAATGTCCCGAGGAGGAAAATAACTCTAAGGGACCAAGTGTAGGAAGGGTATCTGGAAAGAAGCCCCTTCAGCACCGGAGACATTTTAGCTGAGACTTGAGAGATGAGAGGGAGGCGGCCATCTGGAGAGAGCATAAAGAGAACTTCACCAGCAAAGAGTGGCATGTGCAAAGGTCCGAGAACAGGACAATGTGGCCTATTCAGGAAACAAAAAAAGACCAAGGAGGCTGGAGTGTGGTGAATGAGGAGCACAGTAATCTAGACTGAGGACAGAGACATGAGCACTACTCAGTCATATGGGGTCATGAATTTTATTCTGAAAAAGAAGGAAACAAACCCTCAGTTTATCGCATCAGATCAGATTTACACTTATTTTTTATTACCCTGCTCCTTTCCAGATCACCAGTGACCTAACGGGCAATGCCTAGGCCTCCCACATGGACCATTAGCATCACTTCACACTGGGCTCCATGACGTCCTTTTATGGAAACTCTGTCCTCACTTCATCCAGGGCACTAGACTCTCCCAGCTCCTCTTGCCTGCTGGCCACTCCCTCGTACCCTCCTGGTCTCCTGATTCTCCCTCATCTCCCAGACTCTCTATACTAGAGTGCACCGCGATGCAGTCTGAGGTGCCCTCCACCTCTCTGGAATCCGAGGTGGTGCACCCCAAGGCACACAGACCTTCTTCTTGCCACCACCTGCCTCCTCTACTATCAGAGTCCCGGTGTCTTGAGTCCATCCCAGCAAAGCCTACCATTCCCTCATGAGGGGAAGAGAGAAAGAAAGAATCAGGGATAGAGAAAGACAGCCCCATTGGGCTGCCACCCAGGATGTTCACAGTGGAGGGTCTGACACCTGGGTCAAGAGTTCCCTTCACTGCTGCCACCTTCTAGAGCACACTGGCTGGCAGTGGCAGTGTGGTTAGCATCTCCCTGGTTGTTCTAGCTAAGCCTTCAGGGTCATATCTCAAGGGCCTCTTTGAAAGGAAATCATGTTCTGAAGAATAGTTATATCTTTTTTTTCTGTACCCACAACTGAAGTACTATGTAAACAAGTCAAGTGGGGCTGGATATTAGATTTCAGGAAGGCTTGAACAGTTCTGCCATTCTTATTCTAAAACGGAGCCCAATCCTGTGCCACCCAATCTCCTTGACCAGAGGGACTTCATACCTTCGCTTAATTAAACTTGCATCAATATTTCCTGAGTACCTACCTGGTACCAGCCTGGGTGCAAAACACATAATAAGGAAGGGGTAGCAGAACCAGATCCAGAGAAGTACTCAAGGCAGCAATGCACAGAGGCGAGAGGAGGCTCTGCAGATGACAAACAAGACACCTACACTGGTGGGCCCTTGGGCATCACCCTAATCTCCATGGAGGATCAGATTCCCATCTATAAAGTGGGCATAACAACAGTAGCTACCTCATTGGGCTGAAGAGATAATCCAAGATGATAAGTTAGGTAGAGCTGAATGACTGCTGTGGGGGAAACTTAATCCTTGCTGGATGAGTCTTACACCCACAAAGTGGCAGGGACCTGCTCCCCATGCACTAGTTCAACATCCACCCTCTGCTGGGATAAGCAGGATCTCCCTGCCATCTATATTATTTCCAACTCCAGGACCTTCTAAAATGACCCACTGGTGTGTGACTGCTACTTTCCAGTCTACTCACACAGGCATAGGACTTGTGTAGGTGCTGGAGTTGTTATTCACTGACCTAGGAGGAACCGACTATGAACAAATAGACTCCAGCTTCATATCAACACTTCTCTAAAAAAACTTTGACCAAAAACATTTTGTTTTTTGGGGGGGATGGTATTAATATAAAATTATGAATATGAATATATATACATGAAACTGAATTTGTGCTTTTTATATGGCCTGAAGCAGAGGCTCTCAGGCTTCTGTAAATCTACCAGGGGCCCCACTCTCTGCTGGAGCTGGGACTCTAATTCCAAGCTGCATGGCTTTGTCCCCACTCAAGATGTGAGGAAATACACTGGGCCACTGACTTCCCTCTGCCCAAGGCCAGGAGCCAGGCCTGGAGGGACTTTCAGAGTAGGCAGAGCCTTCAGGAGTACAACTATATCAGGTGACTACTACAGGGACACAAGGACACTGGCCACTAGCTATGTCTGCTTTCACTAAAAAGCCTTGTTCAAGAAAGCCAACACTGGCTCTGGGACACTTCTCATGGACATCTGTTCATGTCTGTGTGACTTTTGTGTTTTCAGGGAGGGGATGTGTGGACATCAAGTATATATCATACCAACTTTGTGTGTATGTCCATATATGTCTCTGCCAGATACTATAGAAGTATCTGGATATGTGTGTGTATGTGTATGCACGCGTATGTGTACGCACGCGTATGTGTAGTGGCCAGTTCACTAGAGAGGGCCATTAGCCCTGGAAAGGTGGTGCCACCTGGTTAAATCTGAGCCTGCCCGTGCCCAGGAGCAATAGAGAGTGGACTGGTAGTCTTGCTGTATGTGTCATAGGGACTACACCTACCCATAAGCCCACTGTGATAAAGGTGGCTAGATCAGTCCTGAACAGGAGATCATGGAGTTCTAAGAAGAGAAGGGCTATGCTATGGTGGGGTTGTGGTTGGTGTTCTCAAGCAGAAGCATCCAGAGCCCCCATGCAAGGATTGGTTCCCAAGCCTGCAACTCTCCCTCAATAATTTTAGACTCAAAAATACCTTTTCTCAGACAAGCAGAGCCTGATGTCAGCTACCTTTTCTCTCTACCCCAGAGGTAGCCAGCCATCTTTCTCTCTCCCATTGAGGCCACCAGCCATTATCATACAAAGGTGGGGTGTGCACACTGAATTCCACTCCATGCTCAACTGGGGCTTTGCTTCTCATTGATAATGGTCACCCTGCAATGGGTCTCAGTTTTTATACCTGTGGTATGGGCATAAGGACAGCTCCTAGCTAACAGACACTGGTAACAAGTACTGCATGGGATAGCATTTCTGTCCCCTTGAGAAAAGTACTTCTGTAATACAGGAGAAGGAGGGAGCACTCCCTGGGACAAGAGGGGACAGAGGCACAGTAAAGCCCTAAAAACTCTGGTCAGATTGATACGTGAACATTAGTCTTACCTGGACTCTCCTGCTCCAGAGAGATGGAATGTTGAGAAAGAAGCCCTGACCTCTTTGTGGCTCTGAATGGTTTCTTGTCCCCCTGATGACGGATGGGGGGCTCTGAGCCCTGAGGCTCATCTTCCCCATGGAGTACACAGTACTTCCCAAGAGGGAGCCCCTCTTCTATCTCACAGGCAATGTGTGGGTCAGTTCTGCCCTCTTGTGGCTCTGCATGAAAATCTGCAGCCAACTGAGAGGATGTGCAGACCAATGTCACACATCGCCCTCCCTGTTCATTCATTCCACCTTCATGAGGGCTCCTTTGTATCAGGTGCCATGATAAGAGAGAAGACACAGTTTAATCCTCTGAAATCACCCCTCCCCCTAAGGCTGTATCCATGAGAATCCTCTCTTACTTCTCCTGCTCACACAGTCTTTGCCGTGTGCCTCCCCTTTTCAGGTCTCTTCTGACTAATTGTCCTATCTCTATTTGTCCACAGAGCTGGCTCAGTATTATGTTCTTGGAGAAGCCTAATGTAAACTGCTGTCAATTCCTGAGCCCCTGCTAGGTACCAGGTAATAGCTATACCCATTACATCTACCAAATCTCTCTCAGACTCACTGGAATGTAAGACTTATTTTTCCTCTCTTATAACATAGGAGGCTCAGCAAGTTTCCATAACTTACCAAAGGTGGCACTGCTTGCAGATTCTAGAGCCTGATTCAAACCTATTTCCAGCTAACCCCAGAGCATCTTAGGCGTGGTTTCCCTGAAGAACCCAGCACAGTCTCTGCCCATAATACCCACATCTGTGGGTCAAGGTCTGCATAGGCTCCACCTAGACCGTTACTCTGCAAGGGGACCTCTTCCAAGCCTCAGGCCCCAGGAGCTTACTGTATCAATAGAGGCTCCAGGCTTGCTCTTTGCCCATAACCCACATCCAGCCCCAGATGTGCTTGATCCTGGCTCAGCTAGACTGCTGGGCACAGCAGCTCATACTTCAACTCCCGGCCACAAGACTGCAGATGCCCCAGAGCTTGGCATGAGCTACCCCAGGGCTCTTGGTACATGCATTGTATAGACAGGGGCAACACTGGAGAAGGTTCTTTACTCTAGATGAAGAGACGTAGGGACCCAATGGCTCAGGTGCCCTGGTAATGTGGAGCAGAGCTGAGAATCCCAGCCTGTTCCCACCTTCTGCTGCTCTGGGTAGCTGAGCTCAGTTCAGCCCTGGCTAGGCCCATGACAACAAGAAGCCCACAGCCCTGCTGGGCCCAGACCACCAGGAGCCTTATGGGCCTCTCATTCTACACATCTGCCCTCCATGCAATTAGCAGAGCCCAGCCACGGAGACCATGATTTTCCAGTGTTCTCTTATCATTGGGCTACAGAGAAGCATCAGCAGAAAGAGTGTTCTGTTGTTTCTAATGTTCTAATGTCTCTGGTGGTTGAACTACTCCCAGATGATAGCATGTTATTAAGAAATAGTGTCATCAAATGAAATTTAACTCATGTTTTCTAGAAATTAATTTAAATAACCTCTATTTACTAAACCTATCCAGAAGTTTATTTATATTATTGAGAAAAAGTAAAATTTGAGAAAATCTGAGAAAAAGTAAAACACTATGTGAAAGATTTTAAGGCTAAAAACAAATATAGATAATTCAAAAACACATATGAATAAAAGCGAGAAATTACACACATAGAGCCTTGTAGTGATTTGGGATTTGGACCAGCAGGGTCATGTGCAGGCTCAGTGGAACTAGGAAGTAACTCATTTACATTTTCTAGATCAGGGTGTCCAGGGAAACCCCAGGCCCTGTGGGAGGATAAAGAGGATGACGATTCCTTTATGAGATGTCAGCTCAGGGCTCCCCCAGAGTTCCTTGAGGAAGGGGTGGAAGAGATCATCCTCCTGCCATGAACTCACATTTGGATTCACTGGAAATACAGGCTTTGAGAATGGAGGGGAAGGGGCGTGGGGTGGGGGGCAGCCTGATAGCCAAGCGGGGGATAAGTGGAGGAGAGCATATGCTTCCTGACAAATTTTCCTCTGCATCACAGACACATGAGGGAGGATCCATGTCCGGAAGCTCTGGCTTAATCACTGCTTCTGTTATGATCCCAGGTCCACACGTCTGGAGAAGATGTAGTTTCTTTCAGTTTCCTGAACTCTCAGCCAATCTGGTTCTGAGAAAAAGAAACAGTTCTTTCTAGTTTTTCTTCAAGATCACTGAATCACTTTCTGTAACTCCAGTTCCATTTTGAACATGTTCAGGACATCAGGTACTTCTGGGCGTTTGTTTTCTTCTGTCTTGGGAAAAAACTTTGATGAGAGCTTTACATTTTTTCTAGAACAGGGGCTGAGCTGCTGCTGGCATGTTTCTCGTCACTCTGTACAGAATGTCTTTCTTTCACTGGTTGAAAGTCCATGAAAAACAAGAGAACTGTGTCCATGACGCCTACCATGACACCCTCCATCACCCCCCACTGAACTTCAGGGAGAGTGAGACTTGGCCTCACATTGTGAATTTCTTCTCTCCTGAAACTCTGCAACATCCTCTGGCTTCACTGCTATAACAACCTAGGTCCCTAGGCTTGTGAAGTGCCCCTGAACCCACCATGGCCAGCTAGGCCCCAACATTGAAGAGAGCAGGATTTTGTCCAGACTAACTTTGCACCTGGTAACCAGTGCAGACCATCCCCACATGGGGTGTGCATGTGGAGAGAACAGTAACAGAGTCACACACCCTCAACTCTACCCCCACACCCTCCAACATGTACTGAAGCCCCATCTTCTATGGTCCCAGAGGACCTACCCTGTCCTATACCCACACCGTTCCCTCTTCCTGGAAAGCTCTTCCTTTGTCTGCATGTGGTAAGCACACACCCACATGTAACCCCTGGGCTCCTCAGCCTGAGTCCCAGAGCAGGGTGCTCAATGCTCCACACAGGTCTTGGAAGGTGAGAAAGAAGGAAGAGAGGATGACCAGGTGAGAGGAAGGAAGGGAGGGAAAGGGGAAAGTGGAAGGAGAGAGGGAGAAGAAAGGAAAGGCCATCATTTACCATTCCTTAGAATTCACATACTATTATTCTTCTCAATTGCTTTCTAAGGAAAGCTTAAAATTCATGTTCAAAGGACTATCTGAATTAAATAATTAAAAATGTAAATATATAGCATATAATTTTAAATATTTAACAAATTGAAATAAATTCAAATTTATACCCTGATAATATCAGGTGACCACATAACACTTATTAGAGTTTACCATTTTTAGATTATGATGAAAACCTCAAAAATTTTTTGAAAAGTACAAATAATAAAGTTTATTTTCTGTATTGCCTGTCAGTGACACTAGAACAAAGTGAAAAAATGGAAGGAAAACAATCACATGGACATTTTAGAACTCCCTTGAGTAAATTTTGGATCTAGAAGCCACTGGAACAAACATGCAGCTCAGAAAGTTAGAAATGGAAAATGAAACACAAGAGAAGCAGGGAAATAGAAATGAGATAGAAACAAATTAAAATATCCTAGAAGAGTGCCTTCAGAAACATGGTGGAGTGAGAGATGTCCCCAGATCTTTCATCTTGACACAACAATAAGCTGAACATTTAAACTCAACAACAAACACACAAACTGCACACCAGCATGTCTGAGCGTGGGATCTGTGCATAATAGCTACCACAGGTCAGAACCCTGGGTGTTGGGCGGGGACTGGGAGAAACAAAGAAGCTGCCTAGCAGTCTGAGCTCCCTGTAGAAGGAGGTGGAGGGGAGAAGGTGAGGTGAGTTCCCTGAATAGTCCTGCCTGGGAAAGCTGTGAGCTTCACACAGTAGCAGTAACCAGTGACCAGAGCAGAAAACAGATAAGAGGGGATGGCAGAGAAGCAGGGAAAACAGAGAAACAACCAGCCTCGGTTGCAAAACGCCAAGGAGGAGCTGCAGCACCCATCCCCAAGCCCAGAGGGCTCATCTCTCCATATCTTTCCAGAACGGACACTGCAGAACCCCACAGGAATATGAGCAAATGCTACCGAAACTGTCGCTAATGCTGCCTTTAATTGAAATTGAGGGAAGAGAGCATCATTAAACATTTATAGGGAAAAAATCCGCATTATTAAGACTTTCTATAAAACAGAGATCCAAGGGGCTTAGACGCTACTTACTGGAAACCAAAAGAAAAACACATTCTTTGCAACTGGCTAGAGAGAGACCTTTATATAATAAATCTTTCTGGAAATAAAGCAGAATACACTTCCATTACTGCCCAGGTGGAGAAATAGTTCATTAAACATTATGAACAACAAAGGTGACAAGGCATCTCAGAAAGAAAGAGAAAAATCTCCAGAAAATAAACTTAAAGACATAGAAAATGTGACTTAAATGTCAGAGAATTCAGGATGGTACTTCTGAAAACCTCAGAGATCAAAAATGAATCATATCAACAATTTCAGGAATTGAAAAAACAGCTAGATGAGCAGAATGAGTTCTTTAGCAAAAAGACTGAAAACCTCAAAAAGAACTGAATAGACCTTCTGGAGATAAAAAACATACTGCAAGAGTTGAAAAATGAAATAGCAAGCTTGAGCATAAGAATTGACCAAATGGAGGAAAGAATCAGTGATATTGAGACAGAAATCTAGAAATAAAGCAGAAGGAAGAAGAGAGAAACCAAAGAATGAAAAATAATGAAAGAGAAATATAAGAATTAGCTGATACCATCAGGAAAGGAAACATAAGAATAATGGGCATTCTTGAAGCGGAGGAAAATGAGTAAGGATTAGAAAGCATTTTCAGACAAATAGTTGCAGAGAATTTCCCAAAACTAAGGAATGAGCTAGAGCTTGGAATTCAAGAAGTCAACAGAACACCCCATTACCTCAACCCAAAAAGGCTTTCTCCATGACACATTGTATTAAAAACATCATTGGATTTCTCAGCACAAACCTTACAAGCCAGAAAGGAGTGGAATCAAATATTCAAACTATTAACTGAAAGAAACTACCAGCCAAGAATAATGTATACAGCTAAGTTCTCCTTTAGATATGAAGGAGAAATAAAGACCTTTCCAGACATACAAAAATTGAGAGAATTCTTTACTATAAGGCCTGCATTACAGAAAATACAGAAAGGGGTCAGCTCACCTAAAAGAAAATGACAAAAAAATACATAACTATGAGTAAGGTGCCTAGCAGACAGATAGAAGTAGAGGAATGCAACCCTTACTAAGAACAGGGTATTATAAGCTTAAAAAATAGGAAGAGATTTTCTATAGCAAGATAGTAATGAATGTTCAGAATATATAGGGACAAAATGAGATAACAATGACTGAAAAGAGGAGGATTCAAAGAACCACATTTGCAAAGGGGAATATAGATAAGGCACACATCGAAGAAAGTGGACAACTGTGTATATACAACTATCCTTTATATATTCATAATAGTAATCACACAACAAAGATTCAGAACCAAGATATATAATATAAAACAAGAAGGACCAAAGAGAAAACCCACAAAAACCAACCAAGAAAAGAAAACAGAAACTCAAAAACAAGGAAGCAGTAGAAACACCAAGCTACCAGAAAACAAAGGATAAAATGGCTATAAGAAGACCTCATATTTCAATAATCACCTTAAATATAAATGGATTGAACTCACAATAAAAAGGCACAGAGTTGCAGATTGGATCAAAAAACAAAACCCAGCCATATGCTGCCTCCAGGAGACACATCTCAGTTCCAAAGACAATATAGACTCAAAGTGAAAGAGTTGAAAATAATATTTCAGCAAATGGCATTAAAAACGGAAGTAGCAGTACTAATATTGGACAAAATAGACTTCAAAATAAAAAAGGTAAAGAAAGATACTGAGGGACACCTCATAACGATAAAGAGAATCAAGAACCAAGAAGAGATAACACATTAATATCTATGCTCTGAATCAGGGAACCCCAAAATATGGAAAACAATAACTAACAGAACTAAAAGGAGAAACAGACCAAAACATTATCATAGTAGAGGACCTAAATACCCCAGTGTTGGATATGAACAGATCATCCAAACAGAAAATCAGTAGGGAAATACCATCCTTAAAGGATACATTAGACCAACTGGACATAATTGACATTTACAGAGCTTTTCATCCCAAAGACATCTGCTTATATATTCTTCTCTAGTGTACATGGAACATTCTCAATTATTGACCACATACTAGGACATAGAGATAGCCTCAACAAATATAAGAGGGTTGAAATCATACCAACCATATTCTCTGATCATAATACTGTGAAGCTGTAGATCAGCTGTAAAAAGAAAGCAGGAAGAACCACAAATACATGGAGGTTAAACAACATACATTCAAAGAAGATTTAATACCTAATCTCCTCAAACTCTTCCAAAAAATTGAAGAGGAGGCAATACTTCCCAACTCATTTTATGAGGACAATATTACTCTGATACCAAAACTCAGTAAAGATAACACAAAAATAGAAAACTACAGACTGATATGTCTCATGAACACAGATGCAAAAATCCTAAATAAGATACTAGCGAACCAAATACAGCAACATATTAAAAAGGTTATATACACCATGATCAGGTGGGCTTCATTCCAGGGGCACAGGGATGGTTCAAAACATGCAAATCGGTTAATGTGATACACCACATAAACAAATTAAAACATAAGAATCATGTGATCATATCAATAGATGCAGAAAAAACCTTCAATAAGATACAGCATCCATTTATTATCAAAACACTTAATAACGTCGGGATAGAAGGAAAGTACCTTAACATAATAAAGTCTATACATGACATACCCTCAACCAACATTGTACCTAATGGTGAAAAACTAAAAACTTTCCCTCTAAGATCAGGAACAAGACAAGGCTGTACACTATCACCACTGTTATTCAATATAACATTGGAGGTCCTAGCAAGTGCAATCACACAGGAGAAAAATAAAAGGCATCCAAATAGAAAATGAAGAAGTCAAACTGTCACCATTTGCGGATGACATAATTCTCTATATAGAAAACCCTAAATTCTCCACAAAAACACTACTACAAACATTAAGCAAATACAGGAAAGTGTTTGGATACAAAATCAATGTTCAAAAATTTATAGTATTCCTATACTCTAATAATGAAATGTCAGAAAAAGAAGGGGAAAATGATTCCTTTTGCAATTGCAATGAAAATAATAAATTACCTAGGAATAAATCTAACGAAACATGTGAAGGACCTATATGATGAAAACTCTAAGGCCCTATTAAAAGAAATCGAAGAAGATGCAAAGAAATGGAAAGATATTCTGTGTTCTTGGATTGGAAGAATCAACATAGTTAAAATGAACTTATTACCTAAAGCATTATACATATTTAATGCAATCCCCATCAAAATCCCATCTGCATTTTTTAAAGAAATAGGACAAAAATCATCAGATTTGTATGGAAGCACAAAAGACCCCGAATTACCAAAGTCATGCTGAGATAAAAGAACAAGGCTGGAGGCATCACTCTGCCAGACTTCAGATTATACTACAAAGTGACAGTAATCAGTATAGTTGACAGGAAAACAGACACACAGACCAGTGAAACAGAATCGAGAGTCCAGAAATCTATATTTAAATGGGCAAATAATTTGGACAAGAAAGCCCAAAACATACAATGGAGAAAGGAAAGCCTTTTCAAAAAACGGTTCCGGGAAAACTGGAAAGTCACCTGCAAAGGAATGAAACCAGATTGTTGTCTATCACCACACATCAAAGTTAACTCAAAGTGGATTAAGGACCTGAGTATAAGACCTGAAACAGTAAAACACATAGAAGATAACATAGGAACTAAACTCAAGGACCTTTGACTTTAAGAAGATTTTATAAATTTGACCTCAAAGGCAAGGGAAGTAAAAGCTAAAATAAATGAACGGGACTACATCAAACTAAAATGCTTCTGCCAACAAAAGTAATTGTCAACAAGGTAAAAAGACAACCATCCAAATGGGAAAATATATTTGCAAGCAACACCTCTGATAAGGGCCTAATATCCAAAATATACAAAGAACTTGTACAACTCAATAACAACAAAAAAACAAATGATACAATCAAAAAATTGTGGAAAATATGAACAGACACTTATTTCTAGAGGACTTACAAATGGCCAACAAACATATGGAAAGATGCTCAACATCACTAGCTATGAGGGAAATGCAAATTAAAACCACAATGAGATACCATGTCATAGCTGTTAGAATAGCTATACTCAACAGGACAAGTAATAGCAAGTGTTGGAGAGGATGTGAAGAAAAAGTAACACTCATACACTGTTGTGGTACTGCAAATTGGTACAGCCATTATGAGAACTATATGGAGGTTCCTCAAAAAACTAAGAATTGATCTACTGTACGATTCAGTAATCTCTCTATTGGGTATTTACCCCAAAACTTGAAAACTCATGTTCAAAAAGATATTCGCACACCGATATTCATAACAGCATTATTCACAGTGGCCAGGACATGGAAGCAACTGAACTGTCCTACAATAGATGACTGGCTAAAGAAGCTGTGGTATATATATACAATGGAATATTAGTCATAAGAAGAGATGAAATACTGCCATTTGTGTCAACATAGATGGACCTTGAGATAATCATGCTAAGAGAAAAAAGCCAGACAGAAAAAGTTGAAAACCACATGATATCACTTATATGTGGGATATAAACCTAAAAGCAACAAATGAACAGGACAAAGACTCATGGCTATGGACAATAGACTAATGGTTACAAGAGGGTAGCAGGGATGGGGAATTAGACAAGATAAAAGGGGTCAAATATGTGGTAACAGAAGGAAATCTAACTATAGGAGGTGAACACACAGTGTAAATATATACGCCTTACTGTTAAAATGTACAGCTGAAACTTATTGGATTTCATTAACCAATATAACTATAAAAAATATATATATTAATAAAAAATAATAAAATTAAATATCTTAGAATCCAGATACTCTGAATGCCAAAATGGAAGAATTCATTATAAGATGATATTCCTTTTTTCTTTTTTAAAGGGAGAATTTTAGAACTGCCTTTCAGAGTTCATTACAGCAAGGTAGAAGTAGCAGCAGGGTGTCTTGAGAGGGGCCAAGTGACCCTGGAAGAGGTTTTGAGAGGAGCAGGGCCAGCCTGGAGGGAGTCCACTCCCCGAAGCTGTCTTAGGGGATCCTTCAGCCCAAGAATGAAAATGGAACAGCCCATTCAGCCTTAAGTCACCTTCAAATATCAAGAGCCCCCTCCCTCACTTCTGTCAAGAGGAGGAAAGTAGGTTCAGTGGCTGTGGTCAGGAGGCCTGGAGGTGAAGGGTCTGGCAAAGAACACAAGGAGAAGCTGGGTCCCCATACTCTTCCCAGAGGGTTGTCCAGGGAGCCTGGGCAGAGTGAGGGCCTAGGGCTGGCCTTCCCTCTAGAGAACATGCACTGCTTAGAACTAAAGGAGATACTGGACCCCAAGCTCCTCGCATCCCTGGGAAGAGAACCTCTATATCAGCAGGACAAAGCTCAGTGATGGGTTGGGGCACAATCCATCTGCTTCCTCCTGGAAGTGGAAGGAAATAGTGCCAGCCACCTCATGGTTCCCATCCTGCCCTGGGACAGGGTCTGTTTTTTACTGAGTGGGGGTTCTCAGAAATGACCTCTGTAACTTGGGAATCTGTATAGTCCTTTTGGGCTGCCGTGATTGGTTCAGCAGTTGTAGCCACGCTTGTGAAGGACAGGGTTACTTGCAGCCCCTGTATCTCAGAGCAATCCTGCGAGGGCTCCTGAAAATACCCAAAAGGTGACCCCTCAGCCGTGTGACAAGGGGATCCCAACTCTTCAGTGGCCAAGAACAGATGTGGGCTTTCCTGAGAGTCCCTCAACCCCACCTTGATACCTTTACCACATACCACCTTACCCTCTTGCGCTCCTCAGGCCTGGGCATGGCCACCTTACTCACAGGTCTGGGAACAAAGCATTCCCGCCTTATCTTGAAGGACCCAAGGATGAAACCAGGCAAACATGTTGTTTAAATTTCAAGAACAAAGAATCAAAGTTCCCTTCTGAAAGTTTATACCAAGTCACACTAACTGTATTTGGGAATGCCCATTTCCTTACAGCTTTTCCAGCCCTGGATTTTAAGAACTTACTTCTTTTTTTAGTTTGTTTGTCTCAAACATCTGATTGTTAAAATATTGCATTAAAAAAATTATTATATTTCTTAAAACATTTGCAGGTTAGCAATTCTCATTTCTTGTGGCTTTTTTCATCTCTTACAACTGTTTATGATTCTCCTTATAGTTTGTCCATTTACTACTGGGGCTTTTGTTTCTTTCTTATTGATCACAGTTTATTCAATTGCACATTGCAAATATTTTCCATTCTGTCATTGATCTTTTATTTTTGTGTTTTTTTCCTTAATGTACAAAAACTTCATTTTTATGAAATACATTTTGGTGAGTGTTTGCCCCTATGACTTCAGAGTTTCACCCTGTCCTGTGAGTGTCACATCAAATGGGTCTGACTTGACCTCCCATATTGTAGGGGATGCCCAACACCACCTTGGATGCACATTTCTGGGGCTGTAAACTCTCATGTTTCTTCTATTATGTTTCTTATTCCCAGAGAATTACTTACTTGTCCACATTTTTCTGCATTTGGGGCTAACACAAACTGAACTCAGAACACAGCCCTTCTTTCTTACTTCTCCAAAACCTCTTTTATAAAGATGTCATGGTAAGAAGGAAATAGCCCTCACAGTCCAGGGGCCAGGTGTCTGTCATACTGCCTTTCCCCCCCCAGATTTATTGAGATATTGTGTAAGTTTAAGATGTATAATATGCTGATTGATTTGATATACTGCTAAATGATTACCACCATAGCATTAGCTAACATCTCCATCATGGCACATAATTACCATTTCATTTTTGTGGTGAGAATGTTTAAGATTGATTCTCTTAGCAACTTTCAAGTATAATATACAGTATTACTAGCTATAATCACTATGATGTACAGTAGATCCCCAGAACCTCTCTATCTTTTAACAGAAAGTTTATAATGTTTGACCAACTCTTAGACAAAATTGTTTTTTGGTGCTTGACATGACCCATGCCATCTTAAGAAGCAAGTTGCCGTCAGTGGCCACCAGTTCATCCCCATCACTTGAAAGCAATGTTCTTACATAGATAAGTGGGCGTGTTAAGTTATTTACTGCTTTGGAATATAGAGCTCTTAACAAGCATATGCCACGTGGCTATAAGCCACTTATGTTCCTGGATGCTACATGTCTCAAGCTCCCATCCCCTTTCAGATATGAGATCTGCCATTTTGCTATCACCCAAGACTGCTTCTGGCCATAAGTTCCCTTAATAATCTTTTTTTTTTATTCTGGAGTTGTCAGCCTCTTTCCTTGGTCTCTCAGCCCTGCCCTCCTTTGGAGGTCAGTTCTAGCACATTTCAGGAAATTGTCCCAACACCAACATCTCCCCATCTCCTTCACTCCCCAGCCCCTGGTAACACCGTTCAACTCTGTTTCTATGAATTTGGCTTTTGTTGATTCTACATAAAAGTGAAATCACACATTTGTCTTTTATAACACATCTTCTTTATCCATTCATCTTTTGACTGACACTTAAGTTGTTTCCACACCTAGTGTCACGCTGCTTCCTACATTGTGCCTGGGTCACACCTACTTTGGAGAATTTGTCACAGGTGAAAATTTCTTCTGGAGTTTCCACCCATGCCTTTTACCTCAACCAGCTGCTGAGCTGCTAATTCTTTCTCTCAGTCTCCTCTCATTCCCCTGCATTTCTATCTACTACCAATGCCAAAATACCTTTCAGACCAAGCTCCCACCTTTCCAACCTCAATACATGCCTCCTGAGTGCCTCCCCATCTGATGTCACCTTCCACTGGCACTCTGTAAGAAATGGGTTTTGTCATCTCATCCCATGTTAACTTCCGGTGTTGAAGCATTAAAATGCCAAGTGATTGTTGTATAAATCCTCAATAGTTACACTGCTACAGTCTTCACATGTGCTGAAAAAGAAGTCCTTTATTGAATGATTGTACTTTACATCTATGAGCACCTGAGTCAGGCATAGCACCTACCAGAGGGCAAGCAGGACCCTCATCTCCTATAGACTCTCTTTGCAAGGGAAACTCAGGGGCGGGAGAGATGGACACACCTAGAATTCATTCTCTGATCTGACCAGTGCTACATTGTGTTCTTACTCTGTGCCAAGCCCTGCACTGGAGCCAGGTATGAAATGGCAAACAAAGCAGACAAGGCCAGACCTCAAGATTTCCTAGTTCTGTGGAGCAACAGGCATAAACAAGCAAGCACTGACCTCCCTAAAGAATTGTGGCTGTTGATAGGCCAGTACCAGATAAAAACGGTTTTGGGCATAATTTATGGAGGCTGTTTGGGAGTGTCTTTCTGGAAGGTGACTTGTAAGCTAAGGCTGAAAGGATTCAGAGGAACCACCCTGTAAAGATAAGGGAGGGTGGGTGGCTGTGAAAGGACTCAGGAGGGAGATTAAACAAATAAATTGATATTCACACATTGTCTTAAAAACTGAACAAGAAACCAAAAATGGAATGTAGTAGAAAAGAGAAGGTATCAATGAAGGGGCTTTTCAGAAACATGCAAATTTCATCTGAAACTGACAGGATGAGAAGGAGAATCCACAGACAGAAGAGTATTACAGAGAGAATGGCATATGCAAAGGTCGGGAGGCAGGAATAGCTGGGTCTATTTGGGGAAGCCAAAGAAGACAAGGAGTCTAAAATGGGGGTGGGGAATGAAGCCCAACGTGAGGGCAGGCACATGGGCAGGCACATGGGGCAGTGACAGCTTAGTCACGCTCATTGAACTGCATTCAGAATGTATTAGAGGTACTAAAGGATTACAGTTGGGTGGGGAATCTGGCCATTTTATATTTTCCTAACGACTTTGCCCTTTCTCAGGTCACTGGACACTCACACATCTAACCCATCAGTATGATTTCACACAGGTGACCCCTCTCCCCTATGACAGCCTGCTGAAATGTGATAAAAAAAAGAGTTAATTAAAAAACTTGAAAACTAGACAAAGAAGGTCTATACTTTAGTAATGTTTAACTAAAGAAAAAAAGGTCTACTTCCTGGAACCATTAACTGACTCCCGTTAATCATGAAATTTGTAACAATGTAACAATGAGCTTATATGCTAACTGCCAATTTTAGCTTGTGTCACCCTGCTCGCTTGCCTGGCATGAGAAACAATCAATTGAATATAAGCTGGACATGATTCTTGTTCAGGGCTGCTCCTAGCAAGGACAGCCGCGGGCTAATAAACAGTCTTTCAGAGAATACTTGGTTTGGTCTATTCAATATTGGCCACAACACCTCCCATCCTAAAAACTCTTCCAAGGACACCCCCACTCTCCTGGCTTTCCTCCCTCACCTCGTTCACTACATTTCCCTGACATTTTGGTACTTGAGGCTTCATGGCTCAGAACTTGTTTTTCCTTCTTGCTTTCACTAATTATTTGTCTTTTTATGCATATAGAGCCTGTTAATTTACCACCTTCCCACACAGACAACCATTACAATGTGTTTTAAGTGTGTCTTTTTATTTGTATGTGTTCTTGCAAAATGTGTATTATTTTCTAGGAAAAAATATTTCACTGCATATCCCATGTAGTGGCTTCTCTAGACATAGAGTCTGTCTCAAAAGAGACTGCAGGGTCCTTCTGCCTTTGGCTTTCTCCTTCTCTCTCTGCCATGTTCATAGGTCTTTGTTGTATATGTGCCCTTCCTGGCAGCTCAGGTCAGCCTCCCTCGTGTCAGGGTCTCACCAAAGCCTCCTCATCCAGGCTTTGCCCTCGGCCTGGACAGGGACATTTCTTCAGAACTGACTGCTTTCCTCACTGCTTGCTCGTAAGAAACAGTGCAAGCCGCTCTGACCAAGCCCTTAGGATTATATATCTAGGGGCTACTGCAATGATGAGCTCTAATGTAAAGAATCACTTGTTAATTCTCACAGAATGTGTGAAAAGGAAATGTGTATCATTTAAAGGCATGTTTCAACTCTGCAGACCAAACCCCTTTATTCACTCACTTTACTTATTCAACCATTTGACAAATATTGCCTCAGCGCCCACCTTGTGCCAGTCTTACTGCAGATAATTTGCAAGAAGGGGCAGAAAAATGAAACATAGATGAGGATTAAGGGTAGCAACACATGGCGATCGAGAAAGCATACTCTGAAGACCAAGGAGCCACTTGGCAGCCAGGTCCTTTGGTCACATTCCTAACCCTCTTTGGGCTTTAAGTTCTCCACATGTAACATGGATTTCCCAGGAATGTCTGACTCAGTGGAGGGTGCTGTGGAATGAATGTGGTAATACAGTGACAACACAATATTGAGATGAAAAATCTCAATCCATGCTGGATGGGCCCCCATGTGGACAGGAACAGAAGCCCCCAGTGTGGGGAACCACTGAGGGGAGGATACCCACTTTGCTGAAGGATGGGAGAATCAGGTGATGTCAGTTGGTGGGGAGAGGTTTTAGAGGGTTTGCAGACAAAAATTAAGCACAGAGAGTTGCTCTTTGAGTCTTTATTCACTGTCCTAGCAGGAACTATTAACCAATAAAGATTCTACATAAATGATGTAGAATAATGATAGAAAAAAGATCTTGTTTTTCTAGGGGACAAGGAAAGTATAAAATCCTGAATTTTCACTTCAGATATAGCCCAAGTTAGAGCCACCTGCAAAGTTGTGCCTCCCTCTCTGAAAATAATGAGACTGCCTGGGTAACCAGAGAGACTAGAGCTTCTGTATCATACACAAGCTCTAGGATTTTACAGTAATTTAGGCTTCTTTTTCTGCCCTAGAGCTGCCTTTTCTCTGATGGAGAGAGGGGCCCTAGAGTCTTTGTGCCCAGAAGCAGGCTGTCTGCTCCCAAGTGAGGCCTTTTAGGCTGCCTGCCCCAGCCAGAACCAGCACTGTGTGCCCCAGAAAGAAACCCAGTCCCCAGTGCTTTCCTGGGGCCCATGGAGACCTCTACCTGAGCATGAGTCTAGGGAGATGGTAGAGAAGCTGCTGTCAAGAGACCCAAACTGAGGGTGGGTGGGGTGGGTAGTACCGACATGGATGCACAGCCTCTGAGACCCTGGCACACCGAGGATGCCTCAGGAGTAGAAGTCCCGACCTCCCAACCCCAGAAGCTTCCTGGTAAAGGCAGAATTTCTCATGACATCTCAGCAAACGCTTCTACTACTAGGAGTCAAGCCCTGCCACTTGGGTCACCACTGAACATTAGATATTCGAGTCTTAGGACTGGCCTCTCTGGAAGGGAAATCTGAAGAGCTTTCCCACTTATTCCAACAGCACTCAGACTGCTGTACAAAGAGGCCAAGGAGAGTAAAAGACACAGGGTTCCAGTCCCTTGTTAGCCATCTATGCTAGGATGAGCTACTTCTCCTGATCCAGGAAGCCCAGATGGGAGTGGACTGGACTTGGACCACTTACCCCAGAGGTCTACACACCCCTGCCCTGCATGTGTCTGAGTGGTCTGCTCCATAGAAAAGCAGCAGAGTTTTTGTCTCTAATTTCAGGCACCGGACTAATTAACAGACTGTGATAGGCAATGAAACAGTCCTTTGGTTCTGTATTGATTGCAGATCATTGCCTAGGGCTCACCAGGAGCTGGGGGGTTAATTCTCTAATTTTCAGAAACCTCAGGTCTTTGGGTTAGAAGCCACAGACTTACTTCCATCTGCTTTGTCTTTGCACAGACCTATTTCTGGAATGAGATTTGGGGGTGGGAGGATCTGGGCTTCCGAGTCAAAGCTTAGGCCTTGACATGTGTGGTTATGGGACCTTGTGAACATCACCTAGATAGTCTGTACCTCAGTTTCCCCATTTTTAAATGGGGATAACAAAGGTGTTACCTCATCGTATTGCAAGTGAACGAGAAATGGTATTGGTGATTAGCTCAGTCCTTTGCTCATTGGAGATGCTTAGGCCATATTGGCCCCTGTTCTCATCCCTGCCAGAAGCCTGGACTGGGAGGCTCTTTGAGAAGGCCCAGGCTCAGGACAATGGCTGAGATCTGTGAGACCCAGAGATCTGTGAGATGCGCTGACCTCAGCACATGCTGGGGGGAGGGGGAAGCTAGTCAGGGTCCAGGCTGTGGGTAAGATGAGGGGATTGACTCCTGACAGGGGTGGGTTTTTCACTAAATTAACATCACCTTGGTCTGATGAAGAGTCAGGGGGACATCGTGACAATCCTCATGAGGAGCTCAGACTCTCAGCACCAGGAGGCCACCTGCCTTCTGCCATTCATGATGGTGACGGGATAGGGCTAAATTGGAGGAGCCTGGTTTTGCCCAGGAGGGTGTGGTGGGGGAAAAGGCACTCTCCTGAGGGCAGTCAGGGTCTGCGAGATCCAAGAGTTGGGAACCTGGGCACCAGATGCCTCCACCGCAAGGCCAGGCCAACCTCCACCAGCTCTAAAACACAAGCTTCTTGGGAACTTCCCATGGGAACTCATTTCTTCCAAAATGGCCATAGCATGCCGTCTTCTGGTAGATGGGGTTTTTCAAATTCAAATCCCTGCATGGCCAGCAGAAGAGTGAGTCACTTTTTAATGAAAAAAGAGCAGAGTTTCTGTCTCTAATTTTAGGCACAAGAGTGATTCACAGACTGTGATAGTCTTTATGTGGAGTGTCACCACTTGCAGAACAATTTTTCACAAATGTCCTGTCTACACCATACCATGTCTGATAAGGCGACAGTCGCTGGCCCTTGAGAAGCAGGCTCAGAGGCTCAGGGACAACTTGATCACACGGACACACCAGGAACTGGGACTGCACCCTGGCCTTTCTCCACTGCGCTCCATGATCTGGCCCAGACTGATGTCAGGCTGCCATGAGCCAGGAAGCAGGGACGGCGTTAGAAAAGGGAAGAGATGGAACTAGACTTGCAGAATCAATTCTCAGCTGCTTGGCCTTATAATTATTGTCCAAAGACCCCACTCACAGCCTCACCTGGACTTAGCAACTGTGGGCCAGCAGGGATCTCACACAGCCCCTTCAGCCTAGAAACCAGACATCCTGTGTCTGGGTGTGCACTGTGCTGGGCCAAGAGCCTGAAGACCCTCCTGCTTCTGGGAGGCTGAAAACTCTTTTTTGTTTCCCTTTTAGCTGAGCTGAGATCTGCAAGTAGGAGGAGGAAGGGCCTGCCTAACGGTGCAGGTGGGGTGGCACTTTTACCTGACAATGACGCCAGGCCGAAGGTCGAAGTTCTTATTCACCACATTTAGCAGCTCTTGCTCTGTCTTCTGAGAGGTTCCATAGGTGAAGATGGAAATGGACAGTGGCTCAGCCACACCAATGGAATAGGAAACCTTCCAGAAGAGACCAGGGTCAGGGACCAAAGCCTCTGTGCAGGGGTCTGCCCCTCACAGAAACCTTGACATTCTCAGGAAGGGCAACTGGAACCACACATCTCTTGCCCAATGAGCTCCCCCCATCTGCCTAGAAATCCTTGCCATTTTCATGGTGGACAGTTTATGGGCATGCTGCTCACCCTGAAGTTTTGTGTTCCCTCTCCCAGGTTTTCAGGGTACTGGCCACAGTGCCCAACACAACACACACAGAATCACATCCTTTGGCAAAGTGTCTAGCCTTCCCATTGAAGCTGGTGGGGTCTGACCCACCTGCACAAGCACTCTCCGGCAGAGCCCTGCTTTCACCAGGGATTTGGCCACCCAGCGAGCAGCATAAGCTGCAGAGCGGTCCACCTTGGTGTAGTCCTTTCCAGAGAAGGCTCCTCCACCATGTGCCCCCCAGCCGCCATAGGTGTCCACAATTATCTTACGGCCAGTGACGCCCGCATCCCCCTGCAGAGGGAAAGGAAGAACACAGAGGGAAATGAGAACCAGAGACCCCAAATGGCTGAGAGAAGAGGACAGCTGAAGCACTGTGATGGCTGCTTGACTACTGTTTGCAAAGGGTACCCTGAAGCTGCCTGGGGACATGTTTCAAAGGCTCCTTGGCTAGGAGTCTTCCAGAAACTGGTTCTAATCCCAGTTCAGTTGTTGACCAGTCACTGCAGTCAGATAGCCTGTCAGAGCATCAGCAAGTACAAATGATAGGCCAGCTGGGGTCACAGCCAGCTCCTAATGCTTTTGTTTTTATGAGTCAGTCATAGTGGAGACATCCAACTGCAGGAAGAAACTGCACTGTAATCAGTACACCCTGAGCTGTGGCCCTCGCTGGTACCGTCCAGTAAATGCCATTTTGCCCATTTCTTCAAGTGTCTGCTCTGTGCAATATGTCAATAAGAGAGTTTTAAAAGGGGCAGGAGCTCTATGTTAAATGATTTGAGGAAAGTACATACTATATGCCCCTGCTTAGAAAACCACAGTTCATGCTCATATGTCTAGCCTTTGAGAGGTCCTGCAAGAAAATACAATAAGCTTGACATTTCCTTCATTTCATCCTGTGTTCCTGCATGACATTTGGTCATAGGACCTGTTATGGGGACTCCACTTTGTGGCAACACATCCATAGCTGAGGTCCCTTGGCAGTGGTCAGCAGCCTCTCAGAGGGGCTATGTCAATCTCCACTTCCTCACTCCTGAGG
This sequence comes from Macroglossus sobrinus, assembly GCA_004027375.1. Classification (NCBI taxonomy): domain Eukaryota; kingdom Metazoa; phylum Chordata; class Mammalia; order Chiroptera; family Pteropodidae; genus Macroglossus; species Macroglossus sobrinus. Next base: position 585,349 of record PVKZ01000324.1, on the reverse strand, counting down.
TAAAGGAGGAAGGAGGCATGTGTCCACATCTAACAAACTGTTTCACTGTGCTGCCCATGAGAGATGAAGGTAACTTGTGCTAAAGACCTGATAAGTGCCACCTGGTAAAGGTCAATCATTTGCAATGGTGAGGCAGCAGCCACATGGGCCAGTATGACATCAATTATGAGATGTCTGAAGTGGGAGGGCCAGGCAGCACCTGTGGGAGAATACTGGGGACATGTCTGCAATTCCTCAGGTACTGATGGAGACACAATAGACCCTACAGAGAGTGAGCTGACTTCACATTTCTCCCAGGGCCAGACCCGGCTGAGTCACACAAAGCCACCTTGTATAGTCTTTGTGCTTAGGGAGGTGAGCAACCCCAATAACACACAAATCAGTGCCTTATTTAGAGACCAGGGCACACCTGGGGACCGCCAATGACAAAGCGCCCACTGGGCTGCAGGTGATAAATGGTGTCTTCATCCAGGTACTTGGCCGGTACCACAGCCTTGATCACCTGCTCCTTCAGGGCCTTGCGCATTTCCCCCAGAGTTATGTCTTCATTGTGTTGCACAGAGATGACAATAGTGTGGATGCGTACAGGGATGACTGCACCATTGTCCTGCATGTACTGAACTGTCACCTGTTGATCAGAGGGCAGGAAGAGACATCATAAGGCCCTGCCCTGACTGAGGGCACATCGCTGCAGTTGCAGATTCCCAGGAGGTAAGCAGAGGGAGCCAGGGGGCCTCCTGTCCACAAAGGGCCTTTGGGAAAGTTAACTTGACACATTCTAGTATTTGAATAGTTGTCCAATGGTATGAGATGACTGTGCATGATGCTTAAGCTGTTCCTTATAGTGGTCATTCTATTAAATTAACATCAGCCTGGACTGAGGGAGAGGCAGGGGAACATCGTGACTGTCCTCATAAAGAGATCAGACCCACAGTTAGTGCCAATTGGAGACTTGGGGTTTTATAGAGTTTCCTCTCTGTGATCCACTAAACTCCTCTCTTTCTAAATCAGAGTGTTCTGAGTGCCAACAAATGTCCCTGGCTATAGCCCTCTCTTGATCCTCTACGGCCTAGGGCCAAGCTATTCTGGCTCCCGCAAATGACACAGGAGTCTACCAGCCACATGCTATTTGTGTCAGCCCCTCAGTGGAGGAGCTCTGGAAGCATATAATATGAGCAGACTTCATGGCTATAGATACAGGGTGAGAGGGACACAGGCCAGAATGGCTGAGATAGAGGGAGCTGCCAGCTCCGGATTGCCAGCTCTGGGGATTTTGGTTAATGAAAAGCAGAGAGCACCTTGAGGGATGCAACCTGCCCACTGTCCCCCTGCAGATCAGGCTATAGGGACAGATCTAAAATCACTCCCACCAGTATGGGTGAGTTCTGTGCCCATTCTATGCATTATCAATTAATATTTAAGTCATTCCAGCAAGATAGGCATTATTATCTCCACTTTACAAATAAGAAAAAACAAGGCTATGAGAAGTGAAACAACTTGTCTGAAGTCACAAGCCAGTCAGGGAAAAACAAAAGAGCTAGACCACGCTCTGCTTGCTCCATGAGCTTGTGTCATTCCCATAGGAGCACAGACAAAATGCTTCTTCCCCCTGCCCTTAACTGACACTTCAGTAAGTGTAAGAGTCCCACGACACAGCCTGCTCTGACTGTGACAAGGAGAGCAGCCTGGGCACTCTGGGCTTGCACTGTGAGAGGGAAGGAGATGGTGAGGATGGCAGATGAGGCTGAGAAAAGAAACTAGCATTGACTGAGTGTGCACTGTACACTAGAAAGCATGCCAAAAGCTATGAGGAGCTGCTACTAGTCCCACTTTACAGATAAGAAAGCTGAGTTTCCAGAACATAAGTACTTTGGTCAAGAGCACACGGCCAGTAAAACTCTGCTCTGATTTGGAGCTACATGGACTGTTAGCTAGCTGGGGCTCTGCCTAGAAGAAGGCTTTCACCCAAGATCCTCAGGGCTATGCTGGAGCCACAAGCCCCACTGCTACCCAAGGTAGTATGGAACCACAAGAGCAGTGCCTGGAGGGGTGAGGGATGCTGGGGCCTGCAGAGGTGCAGCTATGCCAGAGAGCCCTGGTAGGAACCCTTGCTGGCAGGCATGGCACCACCAACAGGGCCTCAAAAGGACCACAGTGCAGCAAACAGTGCCTTCCTCCGGCTGTGCCTACAGCAAGATCTCTGCCTGCCCAAGGCCTCTAGATATCCATCAAACACCAGACTTACATCAGACTTTTACTCTGTGTCCTGGTCCAAAAAGCAATAAGGTGGGTCAAGAGGAGAAGAGAGAGCCCCACCCACATGATGCCTGATCCCAGTGAGATGGGCAGATACATACCAACATCTGTGGACTGGGAGCAATCCTTAAGTGCTGGGCTGTGTACCCCCAGGGCCCTGTAAGAGGGACTGGAGTTGGGGGTCTCCCAAGAGGGGAAGCCCTGTGACTGCCTCTGGACCAAGTTTGACACATCAGGCCTCAGGAGAAGCCTTGTGTGTTCCGAGATGCTGCTCAGGCCCATATCCACTGCCCTGCTGCTCTCTAACCTTCTGTTCTGCCCCAAGCTCCAAGCCCCAAGCAGCATTCCTGCAGAACCACAGAACTGTAGCAAAGCAAAGAGCTCCAAGCATTGCTCTTACCTCATCGTATCACCCTCTCCACAGCCGGCTGGCTCAGGACCGCCCGTAGCAAGGGAGCAAGGCCGGCTCTGGTATTTAGAGCAGCATTTTAAAGAGAATTGAGTGTATCCTTGCAGAAAAGGAAACCCTAAAAGACCCCCTCCCACCCTTGCCTCCCCCATCTCCACCCTCCCCCACCCCTTTGCTGCCTTCTTGATTGGAAAACCTTCTATTACTAAGCAAAAAGGAAGCCTTTTCTAGTTCAGCTGGGCTGACGGGTTGAGGCTCCACTCCTCATATCACAGAAGGACAAGGAAAGCTCACTCCATCGCTTCTTCCCATCCCTGTTCCTTTTCTGTGATCCTCTTTTCTACAGTAAGCCTCGAGTAGAGGATGGGTAGGGCATGCCAACACCTGCCAACACCCCCTTTTACTGGGACCATTATGATCTTTGCATTTGAGCTTTCATGCCCCACGACCTTGAAGAGCAGCTGAGGAATGCTGCTGATTTTGCCCCACTGCTGTGATATGTGTGCCCCCATGGTGGGGTGGAATTCCTCTAGGCCAAAAATGTGCTTCATTGCCACAGAAACAGCCAATATGCCCCCTTTGCTCTGTGTGGCCTTATACTTGGGGTGAGGAGGGTGCATGTCTGTGCAGCTGGAGTAGCGGACAAGTCACATAATATATAATGATGAGCTATAAACTCACATAAGCCAAATTCCAAGTGCAGAGGTAAGTAGTGCCCAGGAAAACCATGAGAGGTGGGGACTTCACTGACCTCTGATGAACAGGCAGGACCCAGAGAAAGGGCCAAAGTAAGGTTCAGGGTGGGAGCACAGGGGCAACACACTAAGAAATATGGGGAACATGGGTGAAAAGGCACAGATTAAACAAAGATTGCAGGAGGGTAGAAAGAGAAAGGTAACTTTGGAAGACCATAAAAGGCTCTGAATGCCAGAAGAACAAGTAAGGTTTCCTCCTTCCCCATAGGAAGTAGAAAGTTGTAGAAGATTCTGAGCAGATATTAAGAAATTAGAAGTGAAGGCCAAAGAAAATTAAGTGGAGTTTCTTGGCAAGGAAAATCCCTGGCTGAGACTGGCACTGATCTTTACGGGGAAAAGTAGAGCACAGGCAAAGCGGAGGGTGCTGAGCAGGGCTGGGGTAAAGGTGGCACTCCATCACACTCCTTGCCTCTGAGTAGATGACAGTGAGGTAGCACACCATGGGCTCGTGGGCACGTTTGTTTATAGGGCAAATGAGAAATGGGGCTGCTGATTCGGAGAGACCTGCAGGTGAAAGATTTGGGAACTGAGTGAGTGGAAGTGAAAATTGGATCCACAGGTGTGGGTAGAAGGGGAGGGAATGTGGAAAAAGTGCCAAGACCCTTCTGGAATGTGGAAGAGGAGCCAGGGATGAAAGTCTCGAGAAAAGAGGCCATGGAGTCATGAGGTGGGGTGGTTAAATAGGGTGAGACATGGACAGTGAAGATGGACAAGAGGCCTCCAGCAGTGCTGACATTTGTACCACTGCAGGGCCTTCAAATATAGACTTCATTGGGGATTTCAACACTGCAGCAGTGGTCAGGGCCCAAGGGGACAAAGAGTCAGAAACAGCAAAGATAAAGTGTTTTTATGAGGAACAATGAAAAAGGGCCACAGTAAGATGTAGATGGTCCTTGTTTACGTGGTGTTCAGGCCTTGCTCAAGACGTGGAAACCTGTAATGTGGCAAGGCAGTGATCAACAGTCTGAAACCAGTTAAGAAGTAAGTCTGTGGCAGGAATTGGGGAATCACATTATCAAAGTCAACACAGGACAGGATGGCAAAAAACATTTAGAACTCTTCTTTTCAATTTTTGGTTATTTTGAAATTTTTCATAATAAAATGGAGGGACAGATTTTTTAGATAAATAGTTCTAATCAAAATAAAAAATTTTTTGAGTGCCCAGACTGAACATTTTGATCTTAATAGTAATAAGAATCAAGAGGATTTGGGAGGGCTCCCAGACAAAGGAAGGCAAAGGAAGATGCTTACCTGAGTCTTTGAGTCAGGCCTCAGCCAGGGGAGGACCCCGGAGCGTCTCAGGTCTGCCATTCGGGCATTGAGTTTGTGAGCGAGAATGATGGTGAGGGGCATGCACTCTTCTGTCTCATCGGTGGCATAGCCGAACATCAAACCCTGCAGCAGCGCAGAGAGTCAAATGAGCAACGCTTGCTTTAGCCACAGGATGACTTTCTTCAAACCTAAATCTTTGCTGTTCCCTAACCTGTACTGGGTGTCTTATGCATGCAACATTTGTACTGGGCACTTGTTGGGGGAAAGACATGGTCCCTGATGCTCAGCATTCTAGGAGGGAGAGATGAGCCCAAATTAGTGTCAGTGACCACAGCCTTGCACAGCTGGCCATGCCCTCAAGTTGCTGTTCTGAAGCAAGGGTGTGCAGCTCTCTCTAAGCATGTACCTCCTGATTCCATTATTCAGGAACCTTCCCAGCTAACTCTTCAACACATGTCAGAGCAGGAGTTGAGAAAGGCTACACTACTCTGACGTCCTGATCCAGCACCCATGCATGATGTTTAGTTACCTGATCTCCAGCACAGACATCCCTTTCGTTTCTGTCTAGATGGACACACTGGGCAATATCTGGGGACTGCTGCTCCAAAGCCACCAGTACATTGCAGGTCTTGAAGTCAAAACCTAGGCAGAAGGGAAAACAGGGCTGAGTGGGGACACACGTCAGACAGAGGGTGGCTTCAAGATTCCCATTGGACTGTTCCGTTCTTGACATGGCATTTAGTGTTGGGGTGGGTGGTCTCTAACTAGCTTGAATTTGTCTGAGCCCACAGTTGAGGCCCAGGATGGGGAAGGCCATGCATCCTTACCATCATGTGGAACTCCTTAGTCAAAGAAAATTTTCTACTGTGCATTTTACTACATTAAATCATACCTTGATAAGAAATATCTGTCATACACAAAATTGCAGTATAAAATTCAGATAGTAGCTATAGCTGCTCTGGCTGAAGTGCAGGCAGGTGACTCATAGCTTCTCCAAGAGTCTCCTCCAAGGACCCAGGTTGAAAACCCAGGGCCTGTTCAGAAGCCTAGGTGCAGGCCTAATCCAGCTACACATGGTCCCTGACTAAGGATGATTCAACTTTACAATGGGCCAAGTGATACTCGTTCAGTAGAAACCATACTTTAGATTTTGAATTTTGATCTTTTCCTAAGGCTATCGATATTCAGTACGATACTCTCTTGTGTTACTGGGCTGCAGCAGTGACCCTCAGCTCCCAGTCACATGCTCACAAGGGCAAACAACCAACACTCTACACAGTGTGTCACTGCGTTGGATGATTTTGCCCAACTGTAGGCAAATGTAAGTGTTCCGAGCACATTTAAGATAGCTAGGCTAAGCTATGAGATTCGTAGTTTAGATGTATTAAACACATTTTTAACTTAGGATATTTTCAACTTTTGATGGGTTATTGGGATGTAACTCCATCATTAAGTCAAGGAGCATGTGCATTAAATGTACTGAACTAATACACGGCTGCTCTGGGAAAACGTATTTACTGACTCTCTTCCCAGTGATTCTTGATATACTCCCAACACTTTCATGTGTTCAGGTGAGTCCATAGGGTAAGTCAGAAGGTGGCTGCACTGAGTATATGTTTGTGCCTCACGCAGTGAGTGGCTCTCCCACTTATAAAGGTTTGATACATCATTCCAGTGTGTCCTAACCCACAAAGATGCCACAAGTCACCCTGAACAACCAGTAATTGAAACATCAGTGTGCACCAACCCTCAGCACCTGGCCCTCACCCCTGTCCTCTGATGCCCCTCCAGGCAGGGCCCCTTCTTAGCCTGCCCACACTTACAGGGCCCTAAGTTTTGTCCAGCTCTCACTCCCACCTGATCACAGTGCTCTTTCTCAGCTTATGCCAGGGCCTATGCCCCTTCCCTGGGTTTTAGGCTCCCACACTGCCTGCCACGGCAGTCAGCCTGAGCCAGCCTGCATCCTTCACCTGCGATCAGTACCAGTTTTGGATTGAGTCATCTTTTTACCTGCAGTGGGAAGCAGCACAATTTAGCAGAAAGCGCAGGAGTCCCAAAAGGATCAGCCACTTTCTGGTTGTGTCACCTTATATGAATTATTTATAGCTCTAAGCCTCAATTTTCTCATCTGAATAAGAAGTACAGCAGAGTTCCTCAAATAGTCAAGAAAAATGACATATACAAAGAGACCAGCACCAGTGCCCAACAGAGGACATGTCCCTAACAGAGGACAGCTCCTTCTACTTGGAACTTTTTTTCTCTTTCAAAGCTCCAAGAAGGCAGGATCTTAAGACCAGAGTCAACACGGATAAACATGGCTGGTTTAATGGGGTACCATCACCATGTTGCCAGAGACTTTGACTCCTGGTCTTTGTTTCCCCCTCTCATGCTACTTATACTTCCAGAAGACCAAGAACTTCAGATGTGACCCAGCATTGGGAGCTCTCCCAGTAGAGACCAACATGCATTTCAGACCAGGGTGCTGCCCTCACCCTTGGCAGAGTCATCGTAGCCAATGTTCTTGATGGTGTCTCTCACTACCCGCTGGTAGTCCACCATGGCCATGGAGGTGATCTCCCCACACAGTAGCACCATGCCTGTCTTACACACCGTCTCTAGAAGGAAAGGAGAAAAGGTAGTGGTCATGCACCACACAGGAAAGCTCTATGGCTAGATCTCTCTCAGTGTTAATAAAAGGATTCCAGACAGAAAATTAAAATGCTAATAAAAAGAGTAAATTCCAGCATAGTTGCTGACTATCTTCAAACGCTGCATGGAGAACTATGCTTTGGAAAGAACTGGTCACACCTGAGTTTTCATACCAAGCACTTACTACTTGTGTGATCTTGAAGAACTTATTTAGCCTATGTTTATTTCCTCAACTGTTAGATAAAGATAATATTAAGACTGCTGTGTAGATTAAAATGAGACAATAGTTGTATGTAGTTATTATAAGAATGTGGTCAACATATGAGAGGCTCTCCAGCCCTCTTATTGCTAAAACTCCACTGAACAAAGAATTAAGGCAGGCCAACCTTCCCTCCAGCTATTTACAAAGATATCGGGGTGACTAGACTAATTGAGGGATCACTTCATGAATTATATAAATGTCTAATCACTATGCTATACACTTGAAACTAATATAAAATAATATCAACAACTCTAACTGAAAAATAAAAATTAAATAAAAAGATATCAGGATGAAGTCTACCCTTAGAGGGGCACAGATCCCATTCTCCTCAATACAGGGGATAGAGTGACAGTAGAGAGGGAAAGATTGGTCTGTGCAGTGGGTAGGACAGGAAACAACAGTGAAGAGAGTAGGGTTCTGGTCTCCATGCTGGGAACCCCTGCTCCATGACCTTGGTCAAGGCCCTAATGCAGCTGCACTCATAATCCCCTGGTAAGGTGAGAGGGCTAGACCTAATCACCTCCTAACACTCTGCTGTGCTGAGGGTTTCAATACAGGTAAAGGGTTCAAACTCAGCCCACGTAGGTCTCCCGCAGGAAAGGCTCAAGCATTTCTTACCGCAGGCCACCTTGGCATTAGGGTCCTGCTTGAGATGGGCATCCAAGACTGCATCACTGATCTGGTCACAGATCTTATCTGGACAAGAATGAATATAGGTAAGAATCTCAGAAAATTAGGTGTAACAAACTGAAATGTTAAAATAATGAGACAGTTTGTCAGTTTACATATCAAGTCTACCAAAGACACCTTTTTAAATATAAGAAGTTAGAAAAATTTTGAAATGTTTATTTATTCCTGCTTCTGTCGAATTTTCAGTGATGTATAAAGTCATAGAGTTCCCTAAAAAAATAAATATTCCAAAACCAGTTCTAAGAGTATAAAGCAATTCCCTCCCTCCCTCTACCCTCCTCTTCTTTTCCTCTCCTTTCCTCTCTTTTTCCCCCTCCCACATGAAAAGTTTCTCATTCCTCAGCATATTCTCTTTAATCCTAACATCTAGAAAAGCCTTGGATATATAAGTTAAAATAGTTAATAACATAAGATTAGGTTCCAAGATGTAAATCAGAAGGGACAAAAGGATGCATTGTGTGGTAGGTTCCACAAGATGCAATGTACAGTGTGTAAAACACCACGTCCGGTTCCAAGACTCCACCCATAAGGACTCTATGAGATAACCTCTATGCATCATTGTTGTTTTGCTGAACATTTCCATAAGCAGCTCTCAGATAATCTCCACAGTTATTCAGCCTCCTGATGGCTAGATATTTTAATATCTGGGTTTGACCTCCTCAGTCAAGGTGGGATTGACAAGAGTTCAATATGAGCTGGCCTTTGACTGTACTCTATAATTGCTTTAAAGACTCTACATGGTTGAGTATGTGGACCACTAAGCAGCATTGTGGAAAAATCCATTCTTGGTTTGGGTTATATGAACTGTCAATGCTCACAAATTCAGAAATAAAAGTGACATCTATTTATACGTATTACTGCACATTTAGTGTCCAAAATGCCCATAGAGTTTGCTCTTAATAGATTTAAAAGGTTTTTTTCCCCCAGTTTATTGAGATATTATTGGTATACAAAAAATCTGCATATAATTAATGTATACAGTTTGGTGAGTTTAGACATATGTATAGACTCATGTTACCATCACTGCAATCAAGGTAATAAATATATCCATTACCTCTAAATGTTGTCTTGTGTCCCTCTTATTTTTTTTAAAGTTTTTAAATTAAGAATCCAGATTCAAAATAAAGCAGTTCTGCTCTCAAAAGTGCATATTAAGTTCTGTAATTAAAAATGTTAATTAGTTATTAAAGGTGAATTCCTCAATTTTTCCTTCAGAAACTGTTAAAATGTATATTTGAGTTTTTCTATATATCCTCCTGCAAGTGGCAGATCGGCTGTAATTGTCTGAATTCATAGCCTCTGCACATCCCTACAGTAAAGGCCTACTGCTGCTCAAATATCCACTTAGGCTTAGCCATCAGGACTCTGACCATGGATGACTCTGCTTATTTGAAGGACACAAGTCACATATTCTCACTGCACACAGGGAAATGAGATAAGAGATATTAGGGATAAAACTGGAATTGAGCAAGAATATTAAGATACTTTTGAAATATCTGCTGCTATCATTTAGGAGCCTTAAGATAGTCAATAGTTGGTTTTCTTGAAAGTTGGAAAAGTAGTATTAATTTTATCTTTCTGGCAGAGAGAAATTTAGCACTGAAATGATAAGGAGAAAGCCACCAAGCCTTATTGGAAACCGACTTACTTGGATAGTTCATTTATGGTGGCAAGTGAAAGTATAATCACAAACTGAAGGTCTGCTGTTAAGTAGATAACCAACTAACTGGCTGGCTGGAATTTTTATTCCCTGTCCCCTAAACACTTTACTGTGTGGACAATGGGACTACTAGCCACTATATGCCAGAGTACCCACTTCCTCCAGGTGGAGCAAATCTTAACCTGTGTATAGCATTCATAAGCCATGGAGCTGTCCAGAATGTGCCAAACATAGCAAAGGATCTGAGATTATGATTATAGTAAACCTGGAAACTTCATAAAGTTATGCACAGTGAAAGAGGGTATTTACATTGAACTGAGTTAAGTCACATACAAAACCCAGGTTATGCCACGGTCTCTCCACAGCAGCACTATTGACATTTGGGGCTAGAAAATTATTTTTTTGCAAGGGGTTGATCTGGTGTATTCAGGATGTTTAGAAGCATGCCTGGCCTTTATCCATTAAATGCCAGTATCACCCCTCCACCCCAGCTATAGCTGTGACAACAAAAACATTTCCAGACATTATAAAATGTCCTTGGGGGAAATCAACCCCAGCTGAGAACCAGTGATTAAAATGTATAGAAGGAGTAGTGCATGGAGATGGCAGAAGCTGAGTTACAAGGTATGAAAGTTAAATCTCTTTGAGAAAGAACAAGGATGAGAAAGATGAAAAAAAGGTAGAGTTGGTGATAAGTTACCCAAAGCTTCAAACACTCAAATGAATTTTGAAGAAGTGCTTAAATACAGAGATCAGTGTATCTAGGCCCCAGAGTTTTCCTAGAACAGTAGTTCTCAAAGAGTGAGCCCCACACTTGCAGCAGCAGCATCTTTTGGGAACTTAGTAAAAATGCAAATTCTTGAGCCTCATCAAGACCTACTAAATCAGAAAGTCTTGGGATAGGGCTCAGAATTGTGTTTTACCCCAAAGTCTGAGAACCACTGTCCAAAACTTGAGGTTCTGATTATGGCCTTGTCACCATGGAAGCCTGTCTCGTTTCCTCACATTAGTCCACCTACCTTTTGGGGACCATAAAAATGCTTGAATTTTTTTCCTCTTCAGAAAGCCATGTGTACTTCTCTAGCATATCTGAAACTTCCAGACCTAGCGATCTATCTCAGTACCTATTAGAATGTGCTGCCATTCATTTCTAAACTACATAAGCTTTACATGCAAAACTTAGTGACCCACAGTCTTAAGGAAATATTCTCCATTGACTTAAGTTGCTCATTGATAATAAATTAAAGCTTTACTCAAATATATATGTATATATATGTATATGTATATATATAATGTTAATATCTAATATCTGTTGCAGCCCCACCATGCTGAGATGCCAATGGTGGCAGCAGCATGGACCCTCGGCTTCATTAACTTACAACTTATCATTTATATAATGAGTAGCTGTTTTACAAAACTACAAATAAACTAAAAAATACTTCATATTGTTCCTCTAGAAATCCCTTATAGTATTAAATGTTTTTAAGATCTTTAGTAAAAGTGATTCCCTCAGTACAGGTCTCCATCAGTCCAGAACAACCTACTTACCTGGGTGTCCCTCTCCTACAGATTCTGACGTGAACATAAAGTTTCCTTCTTCATTTAGAGAATGGTCACACAAGCCATCCACTGGTCCATTCATCTTTTCACACTTCTCCACTCAGATTCTTCAAGGTGACAATTTTAATGCTGACTTTGCTGAGTTTTATTATTTTTTTTCTCCAGACACAACAGGCTAATTTTTTGGTGGAATCACAGGGATCACTTCTGCATAACTGCCTGTGAGCATTCAAGAGTCAGGTGAGGATGGGTGAGAAGGGAAGGACTGGATATGGATGTGTCACTCCCTCCAGCTGGTCAGAGCTTGCTCCTGAGTGACTCCTTTATATGGAAAAGTGAAAGTGCCTGCATAATCATGTGAGAAAATTGGAGGAGTCCATTTTCTGAGAGGGAGGGTCTTCTTACCTTGAGAAATTTCAGTCCTTAGCTCTGGTTTCCCAAGCCCTAAGCATCAGGTCAATGTACGAGAAAGAAGGCTGTATAGATTCTGCAGAACTAAAGCTTCTTTGGGACTCTGCTTCAGCTCTGTGGCTAATCTCCAAGGTTAACATCCCACGTTGGAGGGTTGGGGGCCGTGGTTACTCAGGAATACAAACAGACAGCAAGAAACTCTTTCCAGAGATATGGTTTAGGCTGAGATTACAACACAAGGTGGCCTTTGATGTTGGGTGCACCTCCTGCCGCATACCTGGTCTAGATTGGGCTCTTCCTCTTCTTCTACCTTCTCAGAGCAAGAGCATGCACCTGTATTCTGAGTCAGCTGAGATGTTACACAACAGATTCGTTTTAGAGGAAAATCTTTTGAGATCATATTACCCTACTAATAAAAATCTCCTAAACTGTCCACCTCTCTAAGATGCTGGCAGTCACGTTAAGAAGCAAGATATTCAAAAAAGTGCCTAGACAGATTTTAGAGAAAAATGTTTTTTGGAAAAGGACTCGTGAGAGACAGATTCATTACATGGAAATTATTCTGACAATTTTCCAAAGCTTCCAGATTTTAAATTAACATCTACATGTTCAGTTTCATATACTTGATAAACATCCTGCTCACATAAGTCCTGCATTATTTTTGCTTTGACCAAAAAAAGGAGACAGGATTGTACCTTTAACCAATTCATGCACTAAATTACAGCATCTCTTACTTCATTCTCTCCCACTCTCAGATCTAGCTGTATCCTAAGGCCCAAGGAACAATAGGGAATTGAGATCATAGAGAATGAGAATGGGTGGAGAAACCAGTTACCACTAGAAAGCAATAAAAAGTAATCAACCAAAACCTAGTGCATCAAATATTGGACTGTGGGAAGCAAAAGTTAAGATGTAATAATCTCAATTACCAATTCTGGTGACCAAATCCCCTCTATATTTATAATATGAGCATTAAAAAATTTTTTTTCTGGAACTCTAAATCTTGAGTTTTGCCATATTGATCAGCAGTAAAAACATTATCTATCCAAGCAATTAAAACTATATCGAGGAGACCTCTTCTGGGATAAAGCTATAGATTTTATGTACACGTATTTCATCAGCGGCATTTAACAATGAGTAAGCGAGAATGCTCAGTCACAGACTGCTGCAAATTCAGAGAGGGAATGGCTCCGGGAAAGGATAGAAAAGTGAGAAATCAAACAGGGACTTTAGACGATATAGCCTAGTCTTTGTCAGCACACAGGAATCCTATTTGCACTTAAAATATTTCAACATCATTGTCCCTTTGTATGTTTCTTCTGGGTACATTGGTTCCAAATCTGGAGGCAATATGAGCTAATGTTTAATGTGAACTGTAGACCCAGGTTACCCAGCAGCTGAACTGAGGCCATTATGTTCCAAATTTGCTTTAAGAACAAGATGAAATTTAACTATCAAGTACCCATCAAGGTTCCAAGAGCTGGCAAGAAGTCGGAAAACAAAGCAGCCTAACAGCTCTCTGAATTCCAAAATAAATAAGAACATCGTGGGATGGAGAGGCACTTGGTGGAGTAGAGTGGGAAGATGTCCTTTTATAAAGAGGTAGCACTTTCAAAAACATATGTAGAAGGCTTTTGCAGTTTGGACACAAATTCAGAGTGAGAGAAGGATCTGGAAGTCACCTTGTTTAGTATCCATCTCATGTATGAGTCTCATAGGATATTCCTACTAAATGAATCCTAGGACACCTTATATTTCTTCAAGAAGCACACTAAGCATGGTGGCTGAGAGTGCAGGCTTCAGGCCGGAGTTTCAGTTTTGTCTCTAACCTACTATGAACCCTGGGAAGTCTTGATAATCTCTCCAAGCTGCTGTTTCCTTATCTGTAAATCAATTAAACCATTACCTACCTTGTAGTGTTGTTGTGAAAACTAAATGAGATCATTTAGATGTATGAGTAATGAGCATAGTGGTAGCATACAGAGTTTAATAAATATTACCTATTATTATTATTATTATTAAGTATCTTCTATGTACATATATATGATTTTTTTTTTCTGAACAAAAATAGATCATCATATGTAGGTATACCTCAGAGATACTGAGGGCTTGGTTGCAGACCACCACAATAAAGTGAATATCACAATAAAGTGAGTTGCGATCTTTTTTCTGGTGGAGGGTCTTGCCTTCAATTTGTAAGACACACACACTGTGAAGCACAATAAAGCAAAGTGCAACAAAACAAGGTATATGTTATTTTGCAACTTGCTCTTTTTTTTTTTCCCAATATACTATGGTCTTCTTTTCATACCTCTATGATCTCATTTTTTAGCATTTGAACAATATCCCACAATAGGATTTACCATAAGTTGTTCAACTACTCATTCCCTGATGGCTATTTTCAACTTCTCTGTTTAATATCACTACAATGCTGCAGTAAAGATAGTCATTGGCATGGTAAAAAGATAAAATGCAAGGCCTTGACAATGCTGAACTAGCCAAAAGATTCCCCTTTTGTAATAAAGTTTTAACAGGTAAAAGAAATAGCACTTCAACCAATAGTTAAAGTGCTTAAATCATAGCTTCAATCTGTCCCCTTCAGAAAGAATTGGCAGATCTTAGCAAAGATGTACTTACTTAGAGAGTTGAACCCACAAGGACTTTGTAGCCCTAATTTGCCATTACAAACTCAAATTAAAGCCTCCCTTATGCACAGATGGTTCTCCCTTATGCATAAGTTGTCTCAATGCCATTCCCCAGCCCCATGGATTACCTAAATCCAATTTGATGTGTCAAAGGCCTGCAGATGATCTCACTTCCATGCAGCAACCCTTGACTCTGAGTTGTTGCTGACAAGTCTCTGAAGAAACTTGATCATGTGTATGATATTTTTAATATATTGCTGAATTCTGTTTGCTAATATTTTATTGAGGATCTTTGCATCAATGTTCAAAAGAGATATCAGCCTACAGTTTTCTTTTTTTTGTAATGTCTTTATCTGGTTTTGGAATCAAGTTAATGGTGGCTTCATAAAAGGAGTTAGGGAGCCTTCCCTTTTCTTAAATTTTTTGGAATAGTGTGAGTGGAATGGTGGTAATTCTTTGAATGTTTGATAAAAGTCGCTTATGAAGTCATCTGGTCCAGGACTTTTGTTTTTTGGGGGAGGTTTTTGATTATTGATTCTATTTCATTGGTGGTAATCAGTTAGTTTAGATTTTCTGTTTCTTCTTGACTCAGTCTTGGGAGATTGTATGTTTCTAGGAATGTGTCCATTTCTTCCATATTGTCTAATTTGTTGGCATATAATTGCTCATAGTATTTTTTATGATCCATTATATTTCTGTGGAGTCATAATTATTTCTCCTCTTTCGTTTCTGATTTTATTTATTTGAGTCCTCTCTCTTTTTTCTTTGATGAGTCTGGCTAAGGGTCTGTCAATTTTCTTTATCCTTTCAAGGAACCAGCTCTTGGTTTCATCAATCTTTTGTATTGTTTTTCCAGACTCTATCTCATTTATTTCTGTTTTGATCTTTATTAGTTCCTACCTTCTATTCACTTTGGCTTTTTTGGCTGTTCTTTTTCTAGTTCCTTTAATTGTAAGGTT
This sequence comes from Macroglossus sobrinus, assembly GCA_004027375.1. NCBI lineage: Eukaryota > Metazoa > Chordata > Mammalia > Chiroptera > Pteropodidae > Macroglossus > Macroglossus sobrinus. The sequence goes on along the minus strand of PVKZ01000324.1, from coordinate 569,821 downwards.
AGATTGTTTATTTGAGCTTTTTCTTGTTTCTCGAGGTAGGCCTGTATTGCTATGAATTTCCCTCTTAGGACTGATTTTGCTGTGTCCCATAAATTTTTAGTTGTTGTGTTTTCATTTTCATTTGTCTCTAGGTATCTTTTGATTTCTTCTTTTGATCTCATTAATAACCCATTCATTGTTTAGTAGCATGTTATTTAGCCTCCATGTGTTTGTGCATTTTCCAGTTTTTTCTTGTAGTTGATACCTAGTTTCATACTATCGTGATCAGAGAAGATGGTTGGTAAGATTTCAATCGTCTTAAATTTATTGAGATTTGATTCGTGCCCTAACGTGTGGTCTATCCTTAAAAATGTTCCATGTACACTTAAGAAGAATGTATATTTTGCTGCTTTGGGGTGAAATACTCTGAGAATAGCTATTAAATTCATCTATTCTAGTGTGTCTTCTAGGCCCATTGTTTCCTTGTTGATTCTTTGCCTGGAAGATCTGTCCATTGGTGTCAGTGGGGTGTTCAAGTCTCCTACTATGCATTTATTACTATTGATTTCTCTTGTATGTCAGTTAATAATTGCTTTATGTATGTAGGTGCTCCTATGTTGGGTGTGTATACATTTACTAGGGTTATGTCCTCTTGGTTTATTGATCCCTTTATCATTATGTAATGCCCCTTTTTTGTCTCTTATTATAGCCTTTATTTTAAAGTCTATTTTATCTGATATAAGTATTGCTACTCTGGCTTTTTTGTTTTCATTTCCATTTGCATGAAATATCTTTTTCCATTCCTTTACTTTCAGTCTGTGAGTGTTGTTTGATCTAAAGTGAGTCTCTTGTAGACAGCATATGCATGGGTTTTGTTTTCTTATCCATTCAGTTACCCTATGTCTTTTGATTGGAGCATTTAATCCATTTACGTTTAAAGTGATTGTTGAAAGGTACATTGTTACTGCCATTTTATTATTCATATTTGTTATTTCTATTTTTTTATTTCTTCTCTACAGAAGACCCTTTAATATTCCTTGTAATGCTGACTTGTTGGTAATGAATTCCTTAAGCTTTTTTCTGTCAGGGAAGCTCTTTATATCACCTTCCATTTTAATTGAAAGCCTTGTTAGGTAGAGTATTAGTGATTGTAGATTCTTGGTTTTTATAACTTTGAGTATTTCTTGCCATTCTCTTCCGGCCTGCAAAGTTTCCATTGAAAAGTGAGCAGACATTATTATGGGAGTACCCTTGTAAGTAATTAGCTTCCTTTCCCTTGCTGCTTTTAAGATTCTCTCTTTGTCTTTGACCTTTGGCATTTTAATTATAATATGTCTTGGTGTAGGCCTGTTTGAATTTCCCTTGTTTGGAATTCTTTGTGCTTCCTGAACTTGTATGTCTAATTAATTTGCCAGGTTAAGGAAGTTTTCTGTCATTATTTCTTCTCAATCCCTTGCTCTTTCTCTTCCTCTTCAGGTACTCTTATGATCCAGATATTTTTACACTTCATGTTGTCCCAGAAGTCTCTTAAACTATCCTCATTTTTAAAATTCTTTTTTCTTTTTGTTGTTCTGATTGGGTGTATTCTGCTACTTTTTCTTCCAATTCACTGACTTGATCTTCTGCTTCATCCAATCTACTATTGGATCCTTCTAGTGTATTTTTCATTTCTGTCTGGTTCTTTTTATAGTTTTTATGTTTTTTTTTAATGCTATTGAGGTTCTCTTTGTGCTCATCCATTCTCACTATAAGTTTGTTGAGCATCCTTATAACCATTATTTTAAACTCTGTCTCTGATAAGTTACTCGCCTCCATTTCATTTAGCTTATTTTCTGAAGTTTTCTCCTGTTGTTTCATTTGTGGCATGTTTCTTTGTTTTCTCATTTCATTAGCCTCTCTGTGTTTATTTCTACGTGTCAGGAATATTTGTTTCATCTCTCAGCCTTGGCCATATGGCCTAATGTGGAAGGTGTCCTGTGTGGCCCAGTGGTACACTCTCCCTGATCCCTTATGCCAGGGGCTCTGGACATGATCTTTGTGTGGGTTGTGTGTGATCTTATGCTGTTGCCAAGACTTTATTGTTGTTAGTAGATCAGTGGATTAATGCTCAGGCTGACTAATTGTGGGAATTCACTGCACCCACAAGTTAAGAGGTGTTGTGTGGGGGCTGATCCCACAGAGTGGAATTTGCCTTAGTAGGTTTGTGTACTAGTTGCAACCACCCCTTTTGTATATCACTAATGGGTCTAGTTAGGAGTTGCTCCCTTGTGGTCTGGTGCCAGCCTCCAGATGCATTGGTTTTGTGACCCCTTGGAAGGGGCTCCCCAATAAACCAAGGTCAGTTGCTGCTTTTGATTGCTCAGGGCTACCTGGTGAGAGCAACAAAGATGGTTGTTGCCTATGCAAGATTGGCTTTGATGTGGCTCCTTTATATTATCAGACATAGATGTTATGTTCAGCTAGACTTCAAGTGATTCCCCACATTGATTATTTTATAATTTGGTTGTAATTTCAATACAGACCTGGGAGGAGATAATCCTGCTTTTATCTAGTCCACCATTTTCCCTGCCCTCCTCCAAACTTACTCTTGAAGATTTACTTCTTTGCCCTCATTAATTTAAGCAAAACCCTTCCATGTCTTCCTGGAACATAAATTTCTAAAGGAAATATAAAATCAATTCAGAATGTATATTTAAAAATGTTTAAGTAATTTCAGCAATATGTAATCTTCATCTAGTGAAAAGCCCAAATAAACACCCTATATGCAACAGCTATTCTGAAAAGAAAGAAAGAAAGGTGGAAAGGCTTCATGGAAAAAGAAGAACCTGAGATGGACCCAAAAGAATTACAGGATCTTAAAGGCAGCAGTAAAACAGGGAGGCTCAGTTGGAGGTTGGGGTGGCATAACTGGGCAGGGAAAGCTGGGAAGCCAGATAAGGCAGGAGCTGGGACTCATAGAAATAAGTATCCCTGAAATGGCAATAAAATGAGAGTTTCTGTCTGATAGGAAAATCCAAGCTAGATTATAGGAAAAAGATTCCAAAATCAGAAACAAGAGTTGAAATTCCTGCCTTGGTCCCACAGTAATCTGAAGAGGAACAGACTCTGAGATGTTCATATATAATATAATGCAAATCCATTTATGCATTGCCATTTTTCAAAACTTCCTAGCTTCCAAGGCTTAAAATCCTGGAGGTTATATTAATTTCTAATCCTTTACCATCCATATCAAATTTCCCACAAAGCCCATCATCAATTCCTTTTCAGTTGTGCCTTGAAAATTTTCCCCTCCATTTCCAGGTCCACAGATAGTTGCCTTGCACCAATCCTTGTCATCTCACATTTGAGTTAGGCACCCACTGGGCTCAGCCTTTCATATCAACATACCCAGAAGGCAATGAAATGACATATTTAAAGTATTAAAAAAAAAGAAACTGTCAGCCAAGAATTCTAACCACAGAAGAAACAGAGATTTCAAATATCCTATTCTCAATAATGGATAAATCAATTGAACAGAAGGTCAATAAAAAAACAGAAGACTTGAACAATACTATAAACCAATTAGATCTAATGGTGTACATAGAAAACTCATCTAACAAGGGAATATACATTCTTCTCATGTGCACATGGAACATTCTTCGTGATAGACCATATATTATACCTATCAAAACAACTCTCAATAAATTTGAAAAGGTTGAAATTATATAAAATATCTTTTTTGAAAACAATAGAACAAAGCTAAAAATCGGTAACAAAATGAAAACCAAACAATTCAGAAATACGTGGATATTAACCTACATAATCTTGAACAAAAGTGGACCAAAAAGAAATTACAAGTGAAATTAGAAAATACTCTGAGATGAAGGAAAGTTAAAACGAAACATATCAAAACTTACAGAATACAGCAAAAGCAGTGATCAGAGGGAAATTTATAGCTATAAATGCTTGTATTTAAAAAAAGAAAGATCCCAAATCAATAACCTAATTTTATACCTTGATATCTAGAAAAAGATATCAGAGGAAGAAAAAAAATAAAGATTAGAGCAGAGATAAATGAAATAGAGAAGAGAAAAATAAAAGACTCAACAAAATGAAAAGTTGGTTCTTTAAAATAAAAAAAAAACACCTGATAAACATTTAGCTTGATGAATGAAAAGATGCCGAAAAGAGAAGACTGAAATGATTAAAACCAGAAATAAAAGTGGTGACATTACTATAGATCTTACAAAAATAAATGATTATAGGAGAATATTATGAATAATTGTATACCACTTAGATGGCATAGATGAAATGACCAAATTTCTAGAAATATACAAACTATAAAAACTAACTTAAGAAGAAATAGAAAATCTGAAAAGACCTATAAAAAAATCAAGAGATTGACTCAGCAATCAAAGACCTTCCAGCAAAAAAAAGTCCGGGACCAGACGGCTTCACTGGTTAATTCTCCCACATACTTACTCATAGAAGATTAACGCCAGTCCTTCTCAAACTCCTCTAAAAATAAAAGAGGAGACGACACTTCCTAACTCATTTATTTGTTATCAGCATTACACTGATACCAAAGACAAAGACATTGGAATGAAAAAAACTATAGACCAATATACCTTACGACTATACAAGAAAGATCTCACAACAAAATATTAGCAAAAAAAAAAAATCCAGTAAAATCTTAAGATGATTATACACCATGAATAAAAAAGATTTATCCCAGGATGTAAGGATGGTTTAAAATATGAAATCAATGTAATACACTATATTGGTATAATGAAGGGGAAACAAAACAAACTCTTTTGATGTAGAAAAAAAACATTTGAAAAATTCCAACTCTTTCATGATAAAAACACTCAATAAACTATGACTAGAAAGAAATATCTTCAACAAGATAAAGGGCATTTATAAAAAATCTACAGTCAACATTGTACTCAATGATGAATAACTGAAAGCTTTTCTCCTAAGATTAGAAACAAAATCAGGATACCCACTTTCACCACTTTTATTCAACATTGTACTGGAAGTTCTAGCCAGAGTAAAAGGCAAGAAAAAAGGCTAAAGTCTCCAAAATTGGAAAGAGGAAGTAAAACTATCTGTTTGCAAATAACATACTCTTGTAGTTATAAATTCATAAGGAACCTACATACAAAAAAATAAGAGCTTATAAACTAATTCAGCAAAGTTTCAGGATATATAACCAAGATACAAAAGTCAGTTGTATTTTTATACATTAGCAATTAACAATGTGAAAAAAAAACAATTTCATTTATAATAGCATGAGAAGGAATAAAATACTTCAGAAAAATTTAACTAAGGAGGTTCAAGACTTGCACATTGAAAACTATAAAAAATTTTTGAGATAAATTAAAGAAAACCTAAGTAAATGGAAAAATATCCCATATTCATGAATTGGAAAGTGACACTGTTAAGATGGTAACACTACCAAAAGCAGTCAAGAGAGTTAATGCAATCTCTATCAAAATACCAGTGGTCCCTTTTGAAGACACGTAAAAGCTTATCCTAAGATTAATATGGAGTGGCAAGGGGTCTCAAATAGCCAAGAACAATCTTGGAAAAAAAAAGTTGGAAGACCATAACATAAACATCAAGAAGATAAAACTGAGAGTCCAGAAATAAATTCATACATCTACGGTCAATTAATTTTCAATGAGGGTGTCAAAACCATTCAATGATGAAAGAATATTTTATTCAACAAATAATGCTGCAAAAAAATGAAGTTGAATCCCACTTCACACCATATACAAAAATTAACTCAAAATAGAGTAAAAATTTAAATGTAAGAGCTGAAACTCTTAAGAGGAAGAAGGGAAGGGAAGGGAGAACAATGGGCAAAGGACTTGAACAGATATTTCTCCAAGACGGTATGCAAGTACACAAAAAGATGCTCAATATCATTAATCATTAGGGAAATGGAAATTAAAACCACAGTAGGGTACACTTCACATCCAGGAGAATGGCTATAATAAAATAAAAAGAAAATAACAAGTGTTCATGAGGATGTGAAAAAATTGGAACCATCATACATTACTGATGGGAGTATTAAATGTTGAAGCCATTATGGAAAACAGCTCGGCAGTCCTTCAGTAAGTTAAATATAGAAATACTATATGACCCAGTAATTCTACTCCAACTTATATATCCAAGATAAATGAAAACACATGTTCAAACAAAATCTTGTGCATGAATGCTTATAGCAGCACTATTCACAGTCGTCAAAATGTGGAAATAAGATAAATATTTATGAACAGACAACTGGATAAGTAAAATATCCATACAATGGAACATTATTCAGCCATAAAAAGAAATGGAGTACTGACAAATGCTATAATATGGATAAACTTGAAAAACATTGTTAAGAGAAATAAACCAGATACAAATAAACACATACTATATGTTTCCCTTTATATAAAATGTTCATTGAAGGCAAGTCCATAGAGACAGAAAACAGATTTGTGGTGGCCAGGTGCAAAGGAGAAATAGAGAATGACTGTTTAATAGGCATGAGATTTGCAGGGAGGAGTGATGAAAACGTTTTGGAACTAAATAGAGGTGATAGTTACACAATATTATCTATGTACTAAAAGGTCATTCAAATGTACTTTAAATGGTTAGTTTTATGTTATGTGACTTTTACCTTAATTTAAAAAATGGAAATAAAAGATTAATGAACACAGGATTCAGAATTATAATAAGTCTGGGTTGAGGCATGATGGTGGATGAGATAGGAATAGAAGGAATCTATTATTAGATATAAGTTATTGTCAAGAGTGAACTTATGCTTCCACAGCTAACATCATATTCAATGGTGAAAAGTTATAAGTATTTTCTTTAGGATCAGGAACAAGACAAGTATGTCCACTTTCACCATTTTTTTCAACATAGTATTGGAAGTCCTAGCTAGAGCAATCAGACAAGAAAAAAAAATGCATCTAAATTGGAAAAGAGGAAGTAAAACTGTCATTATTTGAAGATGACATATCATATATAGAGAGCCATAAAGAGTCTACCAAAAAACTGTTAGAACTGATAAATGAATTCAGTAAGGTAGCAGGATACAAAATTAATTTTTGAAAATCAGTTGTATTTTTATACACCAATAATGAACAATCAGAAAGAGACATTAAGAAAAGAACTTCATTTAAAACTGCATAAAAAATAAAGTACATAAGAATACATTTCGCCAAGGGAACGAAAGACCTATATTCAGAAAATTTCTTTGAAGAAAGAAATTGAAGAAGACACAAATAAATGGAAGTATATACCATGCTCATGGATAGGAAGAACTGACATCATTAAAGTATACATACTACCCAAAAACAATCTAATAAATTTAATGCAACTTATATCAGAAAACCAATGGAATTTTTCACAGAACTAGAAAAAAATAATTCTAAAATTTATAAGAAACCACAAAATACCCCAAATAACTACAGCAATCCTGAGAAAGAAGAACAAAGTTGGATGTATCACACTTTCAGATATCAAACTATACTACAAGGCTATAGTAATCAAAACAGCATGGTACCAGCATAAAAACAGACACATAGATTAATGGAATTAAGAGAGATTGGAAATAAACACATGCCTCTAAGATCAATTAATCTATGACAAAGGAGGCAAGACTATACAATGGGGTATAAACAGTTTATTCTATAAATGGTGTTAGGAAAACTGGACAAATGTATACAAAAAAAAAAATGAAACCATACTGCCTTCTTATACCATACAAGAATAAACTCAAAATAGATTAAAGACATAAATGTAAGATCCCCAAACCATAAAACTCCTGGAAGAAAACATAGGCGGTATATTCTCTGACATTGTTCTTAGTAATATTTTTTCAATATATCTTCTCAGGCAAGGGAAACAAAAGAGAAAATAAACAGGACTACATCAAACCAAAAAGTTTGTGCATGGGCAAAGGAAATCATCAACAAAACAAAAAGACAACCTACTGAATTTTCCAATAATACATCTAATAAGGGGTTAATACTCCAAATTTGTAAAGAACTCATATAACTCGACACCACAAACAACAAACAATCTAATTTAAAAATGGAGAGAGGACCTGAATAACCATTTCTCCAAAGAGGACAGATGGCCAATAGACATATGAAAAGATGCTCAATGTCACTAATCATGAGAGAAATGCAAATTAAAACCACAATGAGATATAACCTTATATCTGTCAGAATGTCTCTCATCAATAAATCAACAAACAAGCATTGGCAAGGATGTGAAGAAAAGGGAATCCTCGTGTGTTGTTGGTGGGGTTTCAAATTGGTGCAGCCACTATAGAAAGCATTATGGAGTTTCCTCAAAGAATTAAAAATAGAATTACCTTATGACCCAGCAATTCCACTTCTGGATACTTTTCCAAAGAAATCCAAAAACTCTAGATTGAAAAGATATATGCACCTCTATGTTCATTGCAGTATTATTTACAATAGCCAAGATATGGAAGCAACCTAGGTGCCCATCAATAGACAATTGGATAAAGAAATGGTGGAATATTACAATGGAATATTACTTAACCATAAAAAAGAATGAAATCTTACCATTTGTGACAACAGGGATTGACCTAGAGAGTATTATGCTAAATGAAATAAGGCAGAGAAAAAAAAATACCATAGGATTTCACCAGTATGAGGAATCTAAAGACAAAATAAATGAACAAATAAAATAGAAACAGACTCCTAGATAAAAGCTGACATTTGCCATATGGGAGGCGGTTAGGGGCTGAGTGGAAATAGGTAAAGGAATTAACAAGTATAAATCAAAAGTTATAAAAATGGTCATGTAGATGTGAAATACAGCATAGGGAATATGGTCGATAATATTATAATAAACCATTTATAGTGCCAGATGGATATTAGACTAACTGGGGGGATCACTTCATAAATTATATAAATGTCTAACCACCATGCTGTACACCTGAAAGTAATATAAAGTAATATTGAATGTCAATTGTAATTGAATAATTTCAAAAAAGTACCACTGAAAAGGTAATACAGTTCCCAGTTTTCTTCCTCCTGTATTTCCTGGCCTGGACCCACGGCAGCACAAAACTCAGAAGTGGGCACCAGGTGCACAGAAAGAAAGCTTCAGGAAAGACCCTTTTATTCTGACTCAAGTAGGAAAAGGATTCCTAACACTTTGAAAGAGTAGAGGGAAGTCCTCTGTTTCTTTCCCTTTTTTCTGTTTTCTCAAGCCCCAGCCTCCAGACAATTCGGTAGTGAAAAAAAATTCTGAAGGAGAGGAAGCTATTCCCTAATTAGAGAAGTTGTGATCTTTGGAAAGTGGAACCAATCCTTGTTGCTTTTCCTTTCAGCATGCCTTCTGCCACTTGGCTTCAGTTGCAGGCATAATTGCAGAAAGTGCGCTCAGCGTACAGCAACTGAAACCCAGCTTTCTAAACAAAGGACCAAAAAGGGGAGGTCCTGAGTGGAAAAAAAAACTAGAAAAATCACAAAGGAAAGAGATCCCATAAAGTGCAAAACTAATGTAAGATGTTAATAATAGGGGAGTTATTAGTTAATAATGGGGAAACTGGCTTTAGGGTATACAGAATTTGTAATACTTTGGTAAATCTAAAGCTGTTCTAACACTGAAAAAAATTGTAACTAAATATTTATTCTGGTTCATTCATTCCTGTATTCATTCACTTCACTCACTGAATTATTTACTGAGCACCGATACTATGTCCCAGGCACTGCTCTAGTCTCTAGAGATACAAACAGAAAAGAAAAAAGAAAAAAAAAAGAATATGATTCTTGCCACCAAGTTGCTGATAGTGCAGTGGAAAATGAAAAAAACATCAAGGGGCTATTAAATCATAGAAGGGAAAAGTCACCTCTTTTAAAATTAAAAATTTGAAATACTGGCATGCCTGTGTTTGTCCTTACTGTGGAAGGCTTACCTTATTCCTAAAATGTAGTAACTATTTAATTCATGTTTTCAGAATGAATGAGTAGAATGTGATGATGAGTGGATGGATGCATGCATGGATCCCTGTGCAGCTAGGGTGGACCCTGCACAGGGAAGTCACTACTTTCAAAATAAAAAATGATCTCCTTGAATCTTCATTATACAAGGAAAAGCTTTGAGAAGTTAAAGGCCTAGGCTGAAGACCATATAATCTGGCAATTTGACAACTAACGAACAGGATTTCCAAAGAGGAGCAAAAAACAGCTCTGGAGCCAAATAAGGCAACTCTCCAGCTAGAGACCCAGCCTCCCAGATCTAGTGGGAACAGTTATCTGAGTTTAGGCTTACAGAAGAGGGCCAGGTTGGTTGTTGGCTCCCTGCAAGCCATATTCTTAAGGCTGTGGTTATCACTAAATAAACAGTACTCATTTTACATAAGTAAAAACACTCACCAAGGTAAATATCCATGTGAAGTAAAAAGAAAGCCAACATGGGTGTGTTTAAAATCACCCAGTAACTTTAGAGGAAAAATTAGGAAATTGGGTGGAATGGAAGAGTTGCATAAGACTGCCAGTTGATCTCCCAACACAGGGTAACCTTGGTGGAGGGAAAGAAGTGGGGAAGATTGCATCAGCCCAACTGTTATTAAATGAAGAATCACAAATTGTGAATGCTTCTATGGAATTCCCTATTCATTTACTAATAATTCTGCTGTAGAATAATTTTAATTAATTAATTATTTATTTTATAGTGACATTGATTAATGAAATCCAACGTTTCAAGTTTACCATTCAACAGTAAGTCATATATATATTTCATTGTGTGTTCACTGCCCCTAGTTAGATTTCTTTCTGTCACCACATATTTGATCCCTTTTACAACTTTGAATATTTTTTAAAATATTTTTTTCACAGTTGACATTCAATATTGTATTAGTTTCAGGAGTACAGCATAGTGGTTAGACATTTATATAACTTCCAAAGTGAACCTGCTGATAAGTCTTGTACCCACCTGACACTATGTATAGTCATTATACTATTTTTGACTATATTATCTAAGCTGTACTTTACATCCCCATAACTATTTTTTAACTGCCAATATGTACTTCTTAATCCCTTCACCTTTTTCACCCAGTCTCCCAAGTGCCCTCCCCCCATGAATCTGGCAACCATCAGTTTATTCTCTGCAACTATGAGTTTGCTTTTGTCATGCTTGTTCACTTATTTTTTAATTTTTTTTAGATTCTACATATAACTGAAATCATATAGTATTTGTCATTCTCTATCTGACCTATTTCACTTAGCACAAAATCCTCTAGGTCCATCCATGTTGGAAATGTTAAGACTTCATTCTTTTTTATAGCTAAGTAATATTTCATTGCATATATGTCCTTTCTCTTTATTTCTTGTACATCTCTTGTATATTTTTCATTTGTGGTTATCATGTGCTTCATAGGTATCAAGCTATGTTTATATCAGTTTATTTGAAGTTGATAGTTGCTTAAGTTCGAACACATTCTATAATCACTACCATTTTAACTCACCTTCACATTTTTTGTCATTATTTTTCACTTCTTTTGTGTGTGTTTGTGTGTATCACTTAATTTATCTTTGTAATCACACATGATCATCATTCTTTTGCTTTTTAACTTTTTTATTAGCTTCAGTGTTGGTTGATCCACTTCTTTTATTATGAGCTTGCCTCTGTCAGTGAGAATTTTTTTTCTTTGTGACATTATTTTATTCATACTTTTTTCTTCTTCTTAAAAAAGTTCCTTTAACATTTCTTGTAATACTAGTTTGATGATGATGAACTCCTACATCTCCTTCTTGTCTAAGAAGCTCTTTATCTGTTCTTTGATTCTAAACGATAGCCTTACTTGGTACAATAATCTTGGTTGTAGGTGCTTGCTTTTCATCACTTTGAATATTTCAAGCCAATCCCTTCTGGCTTGCAAAGTTTCTGTTGAGAAATCAGCTGACAGTCTTACAGGAGCTTCCTTGTAGGCAACTAACTACTATTCTCTTACTGCTTTTAAGATTCTCTTTGTCTTTAACTTTTGGCATTTTAATTGTGGTTAGTCTTGGTGTGGACCTCTTTGGGTTTATCTCATTTGGGACTCTGCATTTCCTAGGCTTGTATGTGTATTTCCTTCACCAGGTTAGGGAAGTTTTCTGTTATTATTTCTTCAAATAGGTTTTTTCATTTCCTTGCTCTCACTCTTCTCTTGCTGGTAACCCTATGATATGAATGTTGGTATATTTCATGTTGTTCTGAAGGCCCCTTGGCTATCCTCACTTATTTTTTTTAATTCTTTTTTCTTGTTGCTGTTCTGATTGTTTCCTGCTACCTTATCTTCTAAATTGTTGATTCGATTCCCTGCTTTATTCACCCTACTGTAAATTCCTCCTAAAGTATTCTTTATTTCAGTTATTGTATTCTTCATTTTTGAATTGTTCTTTTTTATGTTTCCTATATCTTTGTTAAAGTTCTCACTGAGACCATTGAGCATCCTTATAATCAGTGTTATAAACTCTGCATCTGATAGATTGCTTGTCTCCATTTAGTTCTTTTTCTGGAACTTTATTCTGATCTTTCATTTGGAATGTTTCTTTGTCTCCTCATTTTGGGTGCTTCCCTGTATTTGTTTCCATGTAAAAAGTAGAGCTTATATGTCTCCCAGTCTTGGTAGAGGCCTTATGTAGGTAGATATCATCTGGGACCTAGCAGCACAGTCTCCCTGGTCACCTGAGCTGGGTGTACCAGATATGTCCCTTGTGTGGATTGTGTGTACCCACCTGTTATAGTTGAGCCTTGATTGCTGTTGGCATATAAATGGGAAGGACTGACCTTCAAGCTGATTGACTGCAAGAACTAGCTGTGACTACAGCGAAGAAGATGTTGTGCAGGGGCTGACTTTATAGAGCAGGATTCGCTTTAGCGGGACTCTGCTGCTGCAGAATCTGCCTTTCTAGTGTGTCATTTGTGGAGGTGTTCGAGTGGTGCTCTGGTGTGGTCTGAAGCTGGCTGCCAGTTATGTAGGTTCTGGGGCCTGCTGGAAGGGGCTCTGGTGCAGGCCAAGGTTAGTTGCTGCCTCTGCCCTGCTTCGGGCCACTTGATATGAGTTACTAAGTGATCTTAAGATGGTTGCCATTGTGCTGGGCTTAGAGGTGCCTGGGAGAGGCTAAGCTGTGAACCAAGGCTGGCTGCCACTAGTGCTGGGCTTGGAGCTGCTTAGGAAGAGGTATGGGGCACACCAAGGCCAGATGGTGCTTGTTTGGGGTTTGTGAACCTTTGAGAGATTTTAGGAAAGTCCACAGCATGAGCCAAGATAGGCTGTTTGTATAGAAAAATCACTAGAAGTGGGTAAGGCAAGGTCTCAGAGAATCTTCAGAGCAAAGCGAATAGTTAGCCAAGCTGATAGAGACTCAGATGTGGTGCCCACCTGCATGTACAGCCTGGGTGGAGGGGGAAGGCTCAACAAAGGAACCATAGCTTCTGCCTGGGAGAAAGCTGCCCCTCCAACCTTTGCCCTGAAGCCAGACAATTCAGTTCCCCCCTATACGCCCCGGCACCATTTGAGCTGCTGCCCAAGCACTGAAGCTCAGAGTGAGTAGCAAGTAATGCACAGGCTCTTGAAGAGGAGTGTCTGGGGCTCCAGCAGCCCTTCATCTCACTTAGCTACAATATCCCCTGGTTTTCACATCCAAAGTTATGAGGACTTCTCCTCCCAGCACTGGAACTCTTGTTCCTCAGGGGAGACCTCCACAGCAGAGATAGCCCTCCTGACTTTTTTGTTTTTAATCAAATGTAGATGTGGGACCAGCTTATTCTGCATCTCCATCCCTCTCAAGGTGGCTTTTTCTGTATAGCCTTAGTTATAGGACTTCTGTTCAGGTAGCCTTCAGGCAATTCTCAATAATGGTTGTTCTGCAGTTTAGTCATAATTTTGATGTGGTCATGGAAGAAGGTGAGCACAGCTTTTACCTAGTCTGCCATTTTGACTAAAAGTCCTTGACTTGTAATATTTTGAAAGTAGAAAAATTACTGAGTCAAACCTGTTAATCAATCTGTAGCTATTAATATGAATATTAAATATTAAATATCCATGGTTTTGAGGAATTAGCCATCACCTCTCAACTCTAAACCTCTTTAGTTAGAATGCAGCTAGTATGTAGACGTCTGTCAGGATCCCTAATGACTAAACATATGCATATAACTTCTATTTTGAAATAAAATATAATGGCCATAGCCAGTCAGTATCTATTAGTTTCACTTTTTACAATTAGTTGCATTTTAAAAACTGAAGATGATCTCAACTGACCTAATTAAACTTATAGAAATTTAAATATCATGTCCTTCCCTTTAAAGTCAACTCACCATAAACTCAACCATACAGCTGGGAAATCTGGGAAGTATACAGATTGAAAGAAAACCATATGACTTCAGTACATACTTTACTTAATGGGGAAAATTGTTGACCTAAAGTTTCACAAAGGCTATGGCAGAATCACCTCTTTCCCAGAATACAGTTTCTTCACAAAACAAATCCCCATCCCAAATACCTAAACATGGAGTTGGAATATTTTAGAAGCAAAAATTGTAGAGAAAGAGAATTATAATCATAAAGTAATCTGGCTTTAGGATTTTCTCTTGCTATTTGGTCTTTCCCTTATTTACCCTAGAAAATATTTTGGTAATAATGAATAGCATTGTTGGTGGTTTAAATATTTTAATTGAAATAAGAATAAAAAATAATTATTTAGGTAATTTTGGCCAAATTAACCCTCTTATCCAAGCACTTATTCAATAATTAAACAAAATTTAGTCAAAAGTGTTTCATGTTTAGAAATGTCTATATAATGGGCTCATTTGGGAGTTTCAGAGCAGATTTTAAAAACCTATGTGAAAGCAGCCTCTCATCTCTACTCTGTGTCTGATACCAACTTTCCACATTAATAAATATATACAGACAGTCTTGCTGCTTATGAAGCACTTCTACAAGTGTCAGCTCATTCAATTTTCACAAAGAATCAGGCAGGGAGATGTCCCCATTTAATGGAGGAGGAAGCTGAGGCTCCAGAGAGAAATGGTGATCTATTTTGGGTTATACAACTAATAAGCGACACCACACTCAAACTCAGCTTTTTCAATTCCAAGTATGGTCTCCTCTTCCTACATTGTGCTGCCTATTAAAACTGCTTCAACTTTTTCCTAATTCAATATAATAAAAAATAATTACCCACAAACTGTTGTTACTTATTTATTTGCTAACAGCTATGCTGATGTTTTCTGCTACCAGAGCTTAGAAAAAAAGACTTTCACACTTCATCTGCAGAACTACACCCAAAGGGTTCTTGGACAATAAAGCAAACCCATCTCTAATTCTCCTTCTCAATATGATCTACTTCAACTGGCTTTTGAGCCATAAGGATAACTTGTGCTACAGTACTGTGTCTAATGGATCATCAGACACTGTAAAGGAGAAAGGGCCACTGTGCTCAGCCTGGGCTCAGAACCTACAGCATAAGCCAAAGGCGTTGCCAGCACTGTGGCTACCACCTACCTCCCCTACCACTCGCATTCAAGCAGACCTCCAGTACCTTCCTTAGAAGTGAAGCACTAACCCAAGTGTCATCACTTTTTCTTTCCTCTCCAGTCCATTCTCCACCACACACACCTTCTGAGTATACTTGGGGCTCTTGCTATTCAATGTGGTTTCTTAATAGCAGCCTCAGCATCACCTGCCCACTTGTTAGAGATGCAGATTCTGGGGCTCCTCCCTAGACTCAGGAATTATGAACCTTATTTTAAAGTCCCTCATTAATCTACAAGAAATTAAAATTTGGGAAGCACTACTTTAGGAAAAGGGCAAAGCAAGTGAACTTCCTTCTGTTTGGTTGCCACCCTGTGCTATCCTTGGGTACAAGTTCTTCAGGCCAAGTTCAAATCCTCTAGCACCAGTCCACCTACTCACTACTCCCCTAGCATACCCAATTCAGTTAGGTTTTATGGTATAACACAATAGCTTGGGCTACTTGACACTAAAGTGTGACTAGCTAATGCCTACCAACAGTAGGCACTTATGGAACGTTATTCAGAGAACACTGTGGTAGCAAGAAAATTTAAAGTCAGAAAAATTTGGATTTGCATCTCAGCTCTCTCAATGATCAGCTGTGAGAATCCCAGAAGATTAAACAATGCTCTGAACTTCCATTACTGCTTCTGTAAAATGGGGATAATAACTGCCTTACAAAGGTAATAGACATACCTGAAAGCATCTTGCATACCAAATCTGACATGTAGTAACTGCTCTCTCTTCATTTTGAGTGAATGAACTATAACATCAGAAATAAACTTCAGAAATAAACTTCAAAAGAGTGTTGATACAAATAAATATTTAGCTGGTGTCATTCCAGCCAGTATGGCCACATGAGAGACATGTTAGAGGAGGTTAGCATTCCTTGTGACATAAAATTGCATCTGGCAACCACCATTAGCTTAGCTGCACTGGAAGTCACTCACTGCACACCTCCCACCTGTTAAATTCTCTTGCACTAACTTACATTTCAGAGTCCTCTGATTCAAAAGTTCTTTTCTTTCCTCTTTGAAGAAAGTGTTTAATCACCAAATTAAATGGCCAAAAATATTACCAGTGGTGGAACTAGGTTGAGTTTTTTAAACTGAAAGAGGTTCATTTTTAGCACTTAAAATATCATGTCAGCAATATCATTAATGTACAAATTATGAACTAGAATTATTTTTATTATTCAATGTATCTGGTTAAATTATGCTTTACTTGATTTTTAAATTGTCAGTTTGAATATTGACTTTATTTGAAGAAAATTAATATTAAAAATCTAAATTAAAAAACATCAAGGTAATTGTAAAAGGTAATCCTAAATCAAACTGGATATCTTATAAGAATTAAAATGTTTCATTAATTTATTGAAGAAAAGACGAAGAAAGCACAAAACTTAAAAAAAATGTACATTTAACTAAGATAAAAATTAACATTTTTGTCAAGAAACAGCATAAACCAAGTTAAAAGGCTAACCACCATCTGAGAGATTTCCCAACAAATATAGCCAACGAAGAAAGTCAATAAGAAAAAGACAAACAAATCAATAGCAAATATAAGCAAATAACATGAACATGCCATTCCCAGAAGAGCAAATCCATTATCCAGTAAACATGAAAAGACTTGCAACCTCTCTAATAATCAGGGAAAATGCAAATTACACAACAAGAAGCTACCATATTACATTCCTATAATGGACAAAAATGTTGAAGTATGACATTACCAAATATTGGAAGGGAAACAGCACAACAGGAACCCCATATCCTTGTGATAGAATTGTCTAGTAAACTCACATGACCACTTTGGAAAGCAGTTTAACATGAGCACCAGGCACTGCACAGGTGGACGTCATCTACCCCAGAGCAGTGCTTTCTACTGTGACTGCTGAGCAACTGTAGGACCCCTAGGAGCTGGTTAGAAATGTAAATTCTCTACCCTAGCCCAGACTTACTACCTTACTGGGGTGCATTTTAAGCCCTCTAGCAGATCTGATGCATACTCAAGTTTCAGAACCACTGTCCCAGAGAAGCTCTCACATTGTGTTCTCACCTGTTTCAAAAGGACATTATGTTAGGATACTAGGGATGTGGTCTTTGATACATTCTCGAGGAAGGCCATCCAATAGACCTTGGTTCATTAGGACAGGGTGTCACTGAGAGTCAAGGGACATTGTGCAGACAATCAGATTTCTTCAATGTAGACATTTGCACAAAGAGGTACACACAAGGATGTAGGTATAAAAATAAAGCATTTAAAAGTCTAAACAGCTGACAATGGAAGAATGGGTAAAATGGTACATTACTCAGCAGTTAAAATAAAGTAGAAATACTTAAAATCAGCAGGGATAAATCTTGAAAATATTATGCTGAATGAAAATAAGCAAGTTACAGAATGACATCTATAGCATACCATTTAACATTAAGTTCAAATATCACCCCCCCAAAAAATCAATGTTATGTTTGCATAAATAAATAAACTTCTGTATTCAGGGATGTATACCTGGGAAGTACATCTACTCATCTCAAGATAAGGTTATCTGAGGGCAAGAATCAGAGGAATGGGTTGGAGGAGTACAAAGAATATCAACTGTAAAATTTTTGTTTTTTAAACAGTTCTTTAAAAAACTGTAAAACATGGTAAAAGGTTAATATTTGTTAAATCTGGGTTGGGGTAAAAGATATTGCTTATATTATTGTGCACTCATGCATATTTGGAGTACTTTACAATAATTTAAAAATTTTAAAGTAGTATTTAATAATATTTGTGACTATTAGAAAACTTATTTCCATGTGGAAAATACCTCAAAGCCACAGCTTCCAGAGGTAGGGCTTTTGAAAACTGAATCTTTGTGACATCTAGTGGTAGCAGAAATAGTTACAATTTAATATACAATTAGAAACAACCTTGATTCAACATGTTATTAATATCTGAATTCTAAGTTTAATTAAATTGTCACAAAATTTAAAAGCTTATACTTTTTTATTTGTGTTTCCAATTGTCTATACTTGAATATTTTTAATGGGAACAACACTTTGAAATAGGTTATTATCTTGTACACATTACATGGCTCAGCCACTGGTCTCCTGAAAAATGCATTAATTATGTCAATTCTAATGTCCCCCAAATAACGCCCCCTCCCCACCACCATCACCTGACTCTCTGAGTCAGTGAGAGCAGCAAGAAAGAGCTCTGTGCTTTTCCTTTATATCCTGCTATACACCAAGCTAGCAAGGCATCTCTTCCTGCCCCAGACCTGCATCTCTGCATGATTTTTCTAAGCCTTTGATGGCCCCACCATTGGTCCAGGCCCTTCCTATGTCTTTTACATCTATATAATCAGCTTCCAAGTCACTACAGAAGGTATAACCCACCGTTGTTCTCTTTACATTCTCTACCAAATTGTGAACTTGGAGAAGGAACCATGTCTTATACCTGTATTCCCCATGAGGACCTAGTAAGTATAGTTCTCAGCATATACTAGGTACATGATAAATGTTCATTGAATTAATTTCCACTGCTACAATCCAGGTTCAGACCTTCATTACTAGAAGCCTAGACAATGGCAATAGCATTCTAAGAGAAAACCATCCTTAATACCACCATTTGAGCATCTTAAAACATCTCTTTACAACATAACACACCTTTCTCACTCTCCCACCCCATTCTCAATAAGGTTATTCAATGTACAAGTCTCATTTTCATTCCCACTATTAGCAGATACCGTCTAAACCTCTCAGCTTGTAATATAATATGCTTCACAATCTGGTCCAGATCAATGTTCCTGAACTTCCCTCTCACTACATCCCTGCATGGATCTGCTAATCTTCAAGCATCCTGCAGGCATTCCCATCTTTGTTTTTCTGCTCATATTCCTCCTCTTGCCCACCCACAATCAATTCTGTATCTTTGTTCTTTGTGTTGTTTTTCGGTTTTTTGTTTTTGGTGTGTTTTGGTTCCTCTAAGTGACTTCTCTCCATGTAAAAGTTAAGAGTACTAACTATCAAACTGGTCATTTGGAGCTTGCATCATTATTTACCTTCTTGCCTGTGCCCTTGCTCCCCATCTAGAAGACTGCTTCTCGATGACACTGACCACCTCTCCCACCAGTGTGTGCACTCCAAAACTAGCGAAGTCCTCAGAGAGGAGCCAACTAAGAGAGGTTTGTCAACATGAGGGAAAATAGGTAAAGGCTAAAGGCCATTGACTGCAAGTGGGATAAGCCCTTATAATCTTTGATCTGAAAGTAGCTGGCAGATGATTCTGAATAACATGTTAAACCAAGCTGATCTTTTTATACTTTGACAAGGGGCCGAAGACAGTGATGCTAGAAAAGTGACTAGCAAAGAAATCTGTCATCTGTGGCTTGGGAACATAAGTGAAAGAAAAGTATTAGTCTCACTGTATTGGACTAAAAGTATGATAACCACAAAAGGTAAAGGATGATGACCACATTAGAAATTGGGCACTTTGACAATAATAAAGCCACCTATGATACTAAAGAAGTAAAGAAGGGGAAAAGCTTCTGGTAGAGCCTTTGGCATAGTAAGTGCTCAATGTTAGGCTCCTTCTCTCTCCTTTACCAACTTCCTGCCTGACCCCTTCCCACCTCGTCACAAGCTCCCTCCTGTCTGACCCTAGTCCTTTATAGTGTGTGTTCAAGCTGGACAATAGGCATCAGCCCTGCTCCTAATTTATAGTCAAGCTCCTTGGTAGGACCATAGCCCTTCCTAAACACTGCTTGGCTTGGCCAAATCTTTGCAAAATCCTGTCCCACGAGCTGTGCCCTTAGCTGTCTCTCCTACCTTCATCCTCTCCCCACACTCCATTGCTCTATTCCTGGACAAGAATCAGCTTTGAACAAAGCCATTCACCTCCTTCGCTAGAGCAACACTGCTGTCATCCAGCTGCTAGTGTGCATGGGAGCCACACACTCCATTGCTGTTCTCACTTGACTCTATACCCCCATGGTCTGGTGACATTCTACCAATCTCTTTCTAGGGCACCTCCACTACTCACTGACTCTATTCTACCTCTGAGCTTGTTATGGGCTATTGGAGAATGTGATTTAAGAATTCTGATGAGGTCTCTACTTACCTAGTGCAGTACCTAGCATGTAATAGCTGTAGTAGCAGTAACAGCTTCACTCTCTGTTGAGTGTTTACTGTGTTAGGCACTGCTGGAAAAGCTTTATATGAATTAAGTCATTTAATCTTCTTAACAACCCTAAGGGGTAGTCACTATTACTTTACTCATTATACAGATGAGGAAACTGAGGCACAGGAGGCATACATAAGTGTTTTTAGAATGAATAGACTTCAAGTGGGCTCACAGAGTTATCCAAACTTGTTTTATTCACTCATTCCCCTGCCAGATATTTTAAAATGTATCCTCAAGCAAGTACCTGACCAACCACTGTCCTCTCCTTTACCAAGAGATTCAGAGGTATACATTGCAAACTCTACAATGCACCACTATCTCAAATGTTCATCCTCTCCACTCAAACTATCTTTCTCTATGTCTTCCCCATTCCCTGAAAAAGAGAAAAAAGAATTTCCACAGAGCTTTCTTTCTCTGTCATTTTGTTTCACACCCAAATCATCTGGAACCCTGCTGAGCCACACCTTTGGTCTTTATCTTTCAACTCCTCAATGTTCCTACTGCCAAAACACAAATCACTCTCTTCATCATTAAATTTCTCTAAAGAATAGCTTTACAATCTCTTTACCAAAATTCAAGACCTTAACTACATGATCTGAATATCACCTCCACAACCTTAATAAAAATTGTAAAAAGTTCTCAAAGGCCATTATGGGTCTTCCCACACATCACTCCCATGTCTCATGCCAGATGCTGGTGTCCATTGCCTCCATGATCTGGTTTCTAACGGTCCCTCTAGCCCTGTCTTTGGCTAGTTTCCTTCACATCCCCATGGGTTTCATGTATTTAAAACTTACCTCTCCTTTATGGTTCTTCTAAAGGTTCGCTCTCTTATGAAGCTTGCTCTAATTATACCCTCCTCTAAATGTTTAGCTCCTATTTGTACCAGTTTATAACTCTTCATATACACTGCCTCATATTATATGTGCACACGTTATCCTTCTTAATTATATGAATGCTCTATAAGACCAAAATGCCTTATTCTTATATTCCCGTAGTAACTAGCAGGGGGCCAGGACTAGAGCAAGGCAAACGGAGTGCCTAGGGTACAAAATTTAAGAGGCTTTCATTCTCAGGTTCATATATTGCAGAGTCAGCACTCAATTTTTGTACCTTGTTTGCCTCACCCTGGACCAATCCTGGTAACTAGTGATGTCCCTTTGATACAAACTGTTACGGACCGCACCCGGACAAGATGACCTCAGAGCCGAATTAGAATCAAAAAGATAATTTTATTACGAATTCGAATCCGGGCTCAAGCCTCCACTGCCACAGCAGCGAGAACAAGAGCCCTGATCCTTAGCGTGAGGTTCCTTATATTAGGTTTATGGCGGGCTAACTTGGCGCACGCGGGACAGGTTGCAGTTCCTTATTGGCTAACCATATGGCCTGATTATGGCCTGACCTTTAAGCAAGCAAACAGGATGTCTGGGCAGAGAATTCCGGCCCTTGGTCAGAGGGGATTGCAGTCTACCTTGCTGGGGGAATTTAAAATTTTCCATTCCGCCATCTTACATCGCTGTCTTAAATACATAAGTTCTCATAACCTGTTACACATCGCCATCTTAAATACATAAGTTCTCATGACCCATTACACAAACCAAGAATGAAAGAATCTATAAACTCATGAATCAATAAGATGATGATAGTGTAAATAATTTGGGTAATGATTACTTACCCTAAAATGGTTACCTCTGTTGGAAATGAGATTGGAGATAATAGGCATGAATGCAATTACCATCAGTGATTCTAAAATTGTAGTGATGATTGTACAACTCTGAATGTACTAAAAACCGATGAGTTATAAATTATTTATTTTATCCATACCAGGAACAACATGAGGATGAAACTAATAAAGGAAAAAGGCAAACCAAGAGAGAGCCAAGTGAAGGGAGTTGGAACCTGGAACTATGGTAAGATTAACACTCATTTGCGATTCAGAGAAAAGCATATTTATTGCACCTGTATTTTGATGGTCTGTTATATCTCACCTTTTGCAGTGAGAAAACATCATTTTATTACCTATGTTTAGATCTTTTATATCTCTCCATTCTTTCATCCATTTCTTCCTCCTCTTCTGCTATTCTTATCTTTCACAAAACCAGATCAGCAGAAAAATCTTGAATACTTCGACCAAGTCCAGAGTGTCATCTAGCAACAGAGCAGGAGCCATTCCCCCACCCCTCTACACCACTGGGTGGGTCTCGCTACCATTAGCAAGAAATTGTAAGGCAGGGGTCCCCAAACTCCGAGCTGCAAACTGGTTCTGGTCTATGGCCCGTTAGGAACTGGGCTGCACAGCAGGTGAGCAGTAGGCAAGTGAGTGAAGCTTCATCTGTATCCTACTGCTAGCATTAACACCTCAGCTCCACCTCAGATCACCAGGCATTAGATGCTCTTGGGAGCACCCATCCCTGGTCCCAAAATGATTGGGAGCTGCTGCTATAAGGTCTAGATACAGACTCAGCATGGCTGTCTGCCCACAGACTACAGCCTTGCCCCAGTCCTCATGGGCAGTGGGCATCTGCTCTCTCTGTGAGTCATCTCCCTGTCAGACAGGAGCCTCTTCCCACATACCAGCCCATATCCCTGGTACCCGATCACCTGCTGAATCTTCATGAGGACTCTCTCCCCAGAGGTTCAACCTGTTTTCATCTTTTCAACCCTCATTCTACCCGCACTTACACCCAGCTCTGGCTGGTAGCTCCTCAAACAAGACTACACTTTGCTCCAGAATCATGCTTCACCCTGTGAATTGCCAATACTCAGAGACTTGCTGTCAAATCTCTACATCAGACTACACCCTCTGGAGACTGGCAGGGGCTATGCTGAGCCCAAGAGCTGAGCCTGCCCTTCCTCCCACACCCCTGAACGATGGTGCTGGCATCGGCTGAGGCTGTGGCCCAGAAGGACACAAAGCTCTTTTGCTCCCTCAGACACTTCTTTCCTGGGTAGACTGAATGCAGGTCATCCATGCTAGGAACACAGTGTCTGGTAGCCTGACTGACACAGAAGGCATCTCTCAAGGACACCTGGGACTTTTTGTTCTCAAAAATGTACAAAACTGATATAACAAGATAACTTTTTTTCCCCATTATTTTTCCCCCTTTTCTCTTCCCATTTAAGCAACTAGGCTGTTCTATTCTCTGGCCTTAGGAAAGGTATGTCATAACAAAACACCAGCATTTTTTTTTAAAGAGCCTCTTTCTGGCATTTATTTTCCATGCTTAAACTCTTCTTTAAGGAACAGGGAAGTTGCATAACATAGATTTGGAAGAATTTTATAAAGGAAGCAAATTTCTCCCTAAAGTTCAAGGCTAGACCTAAAACTTCCAAGGGAACAAAAGTGCAGTGAGGATCCACAGACTGCTCAACATCCACTCAAGGAAGCACTCTGTGTGGCCTGTATCCAAGGCAGTTTTTCTCTTCAGTAGCACAGTACCTTTGCCACTGATTATTCCTGAAAAAATGATGCTTCTCTATATCCTTACCCATTGAAGCCCCATCAATTAGCATGGATTAAGTGGTACTACAAAGCATTACTTCTCAGCAAACTGGGAAAATCTATACAGTTCATTCCCAGGAGGAAATGCCATATCTAAAGCATGTTGAATATTTTTGAGCCCTACACAGTGGCAGCCTCTTCCACTTCTCACAGACAGTAATTTTCATTTCAAGTAATCTTGTTCTCATTTAGATACACACATTCTTTTCAGCTTGTCTCTCGTTTGCCTCTTTTTGTCTCTTTGGGAAACTCTTGCTCCAATTCTCTCAATGAAATCATACAAATAACCAGTTGCATTAGAAAATCCAAAACAATATTTTAAGGCCATCCATGAAGCCCATTTATAAAGCTGTCTTTAGAAAAAAACAGTCAAGTTTGGAAGAAAAAAACACAATTGGAGACCTCATGTTTTAAAATAAACAGAAAAATTTATTGCTCTTAGTTTGGCTGATCCTAAAAATCTTGATCTATATTTAATGCAATCTAAAAGCAAAATAAAAAGTAAATATCATTTAATACAATTAGAACTGTGAAAATATACAAGCCAAAGAAAACAGAATCTAGGTAATTTCTATGTGACTATGTAAATGAAGCTTTTTGATTATTTCAAATTATTTCAAATAAAATCCAAAATCAATATGATAATAACTGTGTTCTCAATGTATTTATAACCCACCCACTCTTCTACTTGTTTTGCTACCCTCTGTTGATATCCTTATCCTTTTTGCTGGGGTCCTCTACCTGTACCCACCCCTTAAATGTTGCAGTTTCTAATGGCTTCCATCCTGAGTCTCCTCCTTCATTCTGCGTGCTCTCTTAGGTACCACATTCACTCTCCGACCTTTGCTTAGCATCTATGCCCATGATTGCTAGACAACACTCTTGTCCTCCAGACATGTATTGTATATCAACTGGCCTTTGGCCCTTTTCATCTTCATATCTCACAGTCACCTGAAACTCAATGTGTCCACAATTAAAACCATCTTTTTTACAAAACCTACTCCCTCTTCTTATGTTCCTCAATTCAACAAATGGTAAAGCTCAAAAAATGGTACAGTCTAGTTGCCTAAGGCAGAAATCTAGGCATTGTCCTTGATTTCTTTCCCTTTCTTATCCTCCCGGTCAATATCGAATCTAGTCAGTTCTCCACATCTGTGCACTCTGATCCTAGGACTGGCCATCCTGCATCTGGGTGACTGTAATAACCTCCTAAGTTGTCTTCTGTTTCCAGTCCTACCCATTCAAATCCTCTCTCCATTTCCTAAAAACACATATAAAAATTCTTACATAAACTCTTAATGGCTCCCACTGCAGTTAAGTACAAAATTCCTAAGACGACATAGAAAGCCTAATGAGATCTGGCCTTTATCCAGCTTCAAATCACACCATTCTCCCAGCTCCATGCAACTCAGACATAATACTGGGCTATTTCAGTTCCTTGAAAGCATCTTACTCTCTCTATCTGCTGGCTTATCTCAGGCAGATCCCTTAAACTTCACTTCCTTGAGAAGACTCATCCAGACTAGGTCAGGTTTCCCTGCTCTGTCCTCTCAGAGCACCTAACCCACTGGCCTATGGTCCCCAAAGGGCAGGAACTCAATCTGTTTTATTCACTGGTATGTTCTAGTATCGTGCATAGTACCAAAACATAGTATCAAGATATTTAATAAAATTTTATCCACTAACTGATTAGCACACAGTCCTTCCGACTCTGCTTTTTGAACAGCTTTTAAAAACATCATTTTACTACCTCACATCATTGATATTTTCTTTGTTTAGATTCCCGCCATAGTCTCCCAATAGTATTCTCAAGTCTATCACTCTATTCTCTTCTCTATGCTGTAGCCAAATGGCCTTTCCAAAATGCAATTCTGATCATATCAGCCTCCACTGCCTTAAGGATAAAATCTAAATGTCTGAGCACAGATTACAAGTCCCTTCATGGACTGGCCCCTGCCTTCTCCCCTGCCTCATCTCATCCCTGCCTGCTTCACACTTCTATATTCTTCCCTAGCTGGATCTTCATACTTGCTGTGCTCTCAGCCCCCCACACCACTACTGAATGACAAATAACTGACTTCTTTCAAGAAGCCTTCCCTGACCAAGGTTCCTCAACTGGGATGGCTGTCCCCCTTGTTGATGCACACTGATTAAGGTGACTAGATGTACCCATCTGCCAGGACAGACCTAGTTTATACCTGCCGATCTGCTTAATTATCCTTTCACTCTCAAAGCATACTAGCTTGGACAATAATTACCTGGTCACTGTAACAATGACCATTAATTGCTTGTCCAATTGTCTTTTTCTCCCTAGACAAGGTCAAAAATTATCTGTTTTATTCACAAAAGCATCAGGCACAGTGCCTGGCATGTAGAAAATACTGTATGTTTATTAAATAAACAAATGTACTTATAAACTGTAAAAGCATGCACTTTCATTAAGATATTTATTTGGTTCCAAGATTTGCTACTGAGAACCAAAATGTTGGCCCCCCAAATTTAAAGATTATGTATTTCACCAAATGATTTTAAGTACATGTTTTGAAGAGATTTAAAAAATGTTAAAGCCTAACTCCAAAATATATATTTTACCCTCTGCCCAAGAGGGCAACACTGCTACCTCACTCAACATGACTATGCTCCAGCTACTTTCCCATCAGTGCTGACACAATTGTAAGGAGCTGGATATGTGCCCACCCTCATACATTCATAAAAGGGCCAAAAGCCAATTAGAGACACACACTATATTAGGGAACTAGTTTTCTTTCTATAAAGGAGAAGGCCCATTTGCCAAGCAACCCTGGCCTCATACACTCTAGGCTTTCCTGAAGTAAAAATTTCTGTTTTCAAAACACTCTCTAAAGATACTTACATCAGATAGCATTGGTTCATCAAGTTCTTCCACTCTGCTCAAGTTAGGTGCCCCATATCGATCACTAATTTCAGCTAGTGTCTTGCTTGAGTCTATTGTATCCTACAATTGAAAAATTCATTTTTACTTTTAAATGACTTCAAAATTAAAACACTTTTTTTTAGTTTTGATAAGAAATTTCTGAAGTACAACATCAAAATTCAACATTGTTAAATTAATGAAATAAACCAGTTATCTGTTAGTGGCAAGAGAATTCTAGGAATGCTAAAATTTGCTAAAAATATATTTTAGGAAATTTAAAATACATCTAAATAATCATGTGATCAATATATCATAATATTCTGGTTTTCAAAAATACAAACACAAACTGAAAGTCCAATTTTTATCTACTTTGAAATTTTGTTTTAAAATTTAAAGCGTATCATATTTGTGAATTGTTATTAGTATATATATATTTAGCCTTTTAGTTTTGCTAATATCTTTATTAAAAATTTAGCTACTAATGCATCAAAATTAAGCTTTACATTCCAAGATATTCATTTATTTCATATAATACAGAATGACTTTTTCTTCTTACCTCTACAGATGAAGTATCTTCATCCTTAGCTATATTTTCCATATCCATTCCCATCTCCTATAATATACAGAAATAAAAATACTCTGAATATACTGTGCATTTTGATCACATGTTTAATTCTCAAACATTTTTATTTTTACATAATGCTATGATCAATTTAATAGTGAAAATCTTATCACTCTTAAAGTAGTGATCTGAAAACAAATAATACTCTAATACTGTATATGAATAGAAGACAACCATGTTTTGCTTATGATTAAACATAACTTTTAAAAAAACTAAAATGTGCTTAAATTTCAAACCTGAAGCCAAATTATTAGCAAATGTATAAAGGAACAGAACAAAAATTTTAATAAACTCTTAGTATAAGAGATTTTAGAGAGAACTGGCAGTTAAGTAGAATTGTACACAGAGTGAGCAAGTGGTAAATATTTCTGAAGGAATTAATCTGGCTCAAGTCACTATCCAATGCACAAATCCTCTCATAATATCCAAGTAATACTCTTTATAGCACTCTGAACACATGGGAAGCCTTGCTCTGAACGTGAAAACCTTCTAACCAACCACACCTTGCTATGGCTTCTACCTTTTCATTCTAAGGCAGCGTGGTGACCTCACTGATCCAGAGTTGATTCATTCTGGCTGTTCAAAGATTAGTGATCTTGTGACCATATATATACAGTCACCTTAATTATAGGGGACATATATGGTACTGTTTTCTCAAGATCATTCCATTCTTCCATAACATCTTAGCCCACCACTGCGTGGTTGTAGTGGGGAAGTCCACGTTCTCATAGGATCCTGCCCTTCAGCTAACTGATAGATACTTGGCACTAATTAACTTGGTCAAAATCCTTCCCCAAGATGCTTTTTGGCTGAAATCAGAAAAAAGAATCCACTAGGATGGCAGAAGCCACAACATTACAAGACCCAGGAGCCATTAAGGACCACATCCCTCATCCATGTACAGCAAACCAGGCCATCGTGAGAGAGACTGAAACTAAGAGCCAGAGAACAGCAAAGGTGAGAGTCCTGGTAGCATTTGATTCTCTCACTCCCAATAGTCTGGAAGGCCCAGTTGTACCAGAGCTCTTTAAGTTTAGTTGTAAAATGCTATCTTCAACTCAGGATCCTTCCAATGAATTTCCTTTAGCAAATGATAGTTTAAGTTGTGTCTCTGCAGCCACAAAAAGGCCAGGGCAAAAGGACATAAATGGACTCTTTTCTGAGCACTGGGTAAGGCAGGGGCACTTTGCAGGAGAGAGGTGGTGAGTGCCAGACAGTAGGAATATGAATTATAGAATCTATAGTGGCTCTAGTCTGATGATGCCTACATACAGTAACATGAGTGTAACCCTCACAAAGCCACAAAACAGAGTCCAATCCCTCATATAAATCATAGGCTTTCAAACATTCAAATTAGCTATCAGGGCATCTTGATAAAAATTACTTTCAATTCTTTCATTTTGATCACTGTCTTCTTGATGTATTCTAGTTTTTATTCTCTCATTGTAGACGTCTGAACCTTAACTGAAAAGAAGGAGGCTATGTATCTATATGTATTTATATGTGTGTGTGCATGTATGTATATCCATGTGTCCTACTACACTCGCACTAAGAGAGCAGTAACATATGAATTTCATAAAACTATGTATAGAGCTTTTAAATTTACCCCTTTAAAAAAATCTCGTTTTTATTCAATTCACCCTTCCAACTTTTTAAAAATTGCTTTGAATAATGATGATGTTCTAAAAAACTTGCTTCTGTTTTTATTTTTAATTATGGGATAAACAGAGGAGTAACATTCACTTAACAGATACTGGCTATAAGCATACAATATTAAATACCCAGTTAAAAAGTACAACTCAGTCATTCAGAAGTTTGATCTATATGATACACACTTTTTGGGTACCAAAAAACATTGGCCAAACTGAGGCTTGGTATACAGACACAGTCATTGGAGATGGACTTTTTGATTTGAGTTACTGCATAGTTTATTTAATGAAAGACATGAAAAATCCATATTAATAACATATTTTAATGTAAAATATTATTGATAATACATCTAACATGAAGAAGAGAGATGCACTACTGTCTCAGAGATCAAAATATTCCCAATATTACAAAGAATTTAACCTTCAACATCAACCACCATAATTAGGAACAATTATCTCTTAACTAAAATGTTGGTAACATCACTATTAGAGAACTCTACTGCTCACAAAGCAGTTTTGCATACATGATCTTATTTGATCCTTATTACAACCCAGTGAGATGTTGCTAATTATATTATATTGTTATCCCTATTTTTCAAAAAGGTAAATTAAGACTAAAAATGGTTCTAAGACTTAAGTCACACAGCTAATATATTGCAAGTCTTCAAACTATAAATCTCATGATACAACAGTTAGGAAAAGCAGCCTGATGATTCTAAGAGGTTTCAAATTAAACAGACATTTACAAAACTTCAAATTACCGACTGCAAAAGTTCTTGAGCTTTCTGAAGTTCTTCTATGCTCTGTCTCTCTTTTTCTTGCATTTCCAACTCCAGCTGGAAGGCCAGCTGTTGCTGAATAGTCAGAAATAAATAAATCCTGTTAGAGTCATACCAATTGCAAGGAATTAATTCTATCACTCTGAAATGTCCCAGGATAATTAAGTTTACACCCACCTAAATTTCAGAAACTTACAAATATAAATGATCACTGCCACCTAATATTTTAGCTTTTACAGATATTTCCTGAAATACAAAAAAAGGAAGCTTCCTTAATTTCTAATTGTAGAAAAGCACAATTTGCACAAAGTCAACCCATTTCCTCTATTCTTCTTGAAGCAAAAATTGAGATTAAAGTAATTTTTTCAGATAAAATCTCTTTAAGCATTGATTGGTCTTCAATAGACAAACTTTGGTTACAGAGAGTAGATGAGAAAATCCTAAGTATATTATCTGAAACCATAAATAATCAACAACATATTTGGTACCAACTCAACATATATACCACACTAGCATTGAGGTTAGCAAACTAAATTCTGTAGGCCAAATCTGACCCAACTCCTGTTTTTGTACAGCCTCCCAGCTAAGAACAGTTTCTACATTTTTAAATGGTTGAAAAACCATTTAAAGAATAATAATAATGAAAATTATGTGAAATTCAAATTTCAATGTCTATAAGTAAAGTTTTATTGAAACACTTCTATCATCATTTGCTTGACTGCTTTTATACTACAACGACACAGTTGAGTAATTGTAACAGAGAACATAGGTGGTACTCTCATCAATTTGCACCACTGCTCAGCACACGACTAATCACAGTGACACCCTACAACTCAATAGTTTTGGAGTGCCACAGTAAAGTTTTTAACAGCCATATCCATCTAAAGTGCCTAAAATATTTGACCCCAGTATCAAGGATGGGAGATTAGACAGAGAAGCTATTTGCCACATCTATATTTAACTTTTTATCCACACACCCAAATAGTTGATTTCTTTCCCTTTTTTAAATGTGTTGACTCAAGTCAAGACTCTATAATTAAGCACTATATGGTAGAACTATAGGGGTGACTTAAACTTAGTTCTAAAGCTCTCCATGAATAATTAGTCCAGAAGCCACTCTGGAACTTTTCCTTATCAAGTTTATATTCCATGATCCATCACTAAATATTCTCTTACAAATATCTTCAGCTCCCCAATCTTGCTACTTCAAACCTATTTCAGTCAAAGGATCTGCCTCTGTCACATCTTCACTCAGATAACTATGTCTAAGTGGAGAAAAATTCCATAATCACAAAACCAAATCAGATGGCAACGTTAAAAATGCTTGGTCTTCAACTGTATCAGCGTACTCAATACTACCAAGTAATGCTAAGTTTAACTTGGCATTTACTCTCTATCATTCTCCAAAGCCACCGTTTCAAACCTCCACCACTCTTGACATACCTCCTACTTTACCACATCATTCTTGGA
Organism: Macroglossus sobrinus; assembly: GCA_004027375.1. Classification (NCBI taxonomy): domain Eukaryota; kingdom Metazoa; phylum Chordata; class Mammalia; order Chiroptera; family Pteropodidae; genus Macroglossus; species Macroglossus sobrinus. The sequence goes on along the minus strand of PVKZ01000324.1, from coordinate 538,244 downwards.
ACATGATCATGGTCTCTACTTCATAAAGAAGAAATGGTCACACAAGAAAGGCTTTTAACTTTGTGCCACAAAACCTATATACCCACATGTACCTATGCTATTCTTTCTACTTTCCTTGAATCAAAGAATCAAAAAAGTGCTCTTATACCTGATTAACCTATGTTCCAGACTCTATTTCCTTTTGTTTCCATAAAAAGCAGACTCTATAAATCATTTCGTCTATTTCTTAACATCAACCACTCTCTCTCCACTCTTCCAAAAAAAAAAAAAAAACTTCTTCCTTGAAAATCTTGAAAGCATTACCTACACTCACCATCTTACCTGCTCCCCATCCACACTGCTCCCATCAAAGTCACCAGTGAATTTGAATGAGCACTTAGCAGTCCTGCTCTCACTCAACCAGTAATACACATGGTTGACCACTGAGGTCTCACCAAGACACTCTCCCCTTGGCTTCCATGAGAGTACACTCTCTGTGTTTTCCTCCTACCCCACTGCTGCTGCTTCTCCAGCAAAGAAGACACATACATAAAGATTAAGATATCAGAAAACCATACCTAAGTAACCAGAGATGAGAAGTTTTTCAGCAATTGGGTTGTACCATGAAGAGGCTGACATTGCTAATTCCAGTCATCTCTGAACTCTCTCATCTCACCTGCTGAAACATGAGCTCCTCTGCTTTAAGCCTCTCCTTCATTTCCTGCTCCATCAGAGCTAGTTCTCTTTCATGTTCCAAGTCAGCCATTTCCTTTTGTCTCTAGCATTGTTTTTTAAAAAAAGTATCACATGACTAATTAGAGATAAAACAATTTGTAAAACAATCTTGAAAGCATTGTAATCACCAACAATGGGGAAAGGGTTAAACAAATTATAGTCTATACATTTGAAAACTGTATAGTAATTTGAAGAAATATACATTTTATTTGAATAAAGAGCACAGAATTCAAATTATACATTGAGTATGATCACAATTATGTTTAAAAAATCTACAGAAAAATGTGTAGAAAAAAACTAGAAGAAATATCTAAAAATCTAAATTATGTTCTCTTCAGGAATTTTCTTCTACTTTTTCCCGTTGTCCAAGTTTTTGTATAGTAAACATACTATTTTTATAATAAAAAGAATAATATTGAACTTCTAAAAAAAGCAAACAAACTGGACAAATTATTTTACTCTTCTAATTTTCTAAAAGAAGATTCATACTTACTAGTTTCTCCATGATCATATTTTCCCTATACTTGTAAATCCACAATGCTAAATATTCTATTGGATCCACTGGACGAATTCTTGCCACTTCTGCAAGACCTTGAGTTAGACATGTCCCAAGGTGCTTTTGAAGATATGTTGACTCCATTTCTAACTTCTAGCTTCTAAAATATTAATGCAGAAAATTTTCAATTAAAGTACAATAAAAGTAGAATCCAATGAGGCCAACAAAGCATTATATAGTGTCACCAGTGATGGGCACTTCCCATCAAGGATGGCACAAGCAAGCTGGCCCTGGGAAACTTTGAATGGTTTCCAAAAAGGTTCTATAGAAGTCACTACAACTAATATAGTTTCAAAATCCTGAAGGGCCCTTGGATCCAGGAGTCAGAAAAGGGATATGGTCACTATTGATGGTGAGAGGATTATCTGCCAAGCAATGCATGTCTCACTTAATCCTCACAACATACCTGAAAAAATGGATGTCATTATCTCCATAGTGCAAATGAAGAAGTCCAGACACAAAGAGCATAATTGAACAGTTCAGTATCACACAGGAGGCACACGGTGGAGGTGGGATTCATACCCAACTCCTGATTCCAGAGTCATTACTCTAATGTCTATACTAAGATGCTCCTCCCAAGCAATGGGAGTCATTTCTAGAAAACATCACAATAGTCCACCTAAAAAAAACAAGTCCATGAATCTCCAAGGCCAAAGAATTTTAAAACCTCAACCTTCGAAGAATAGCATATTAGATTCCTGACACTCTGACTCCAATTTTCTTTTCAGGCTCACCTCCAGACATCTCCTCTGTCTTCAGCATACCCTGGGCTCTAACTACATTTAACATCCTGCTATTCTGCTGATCATACATTGCATGTTTCTATCTCCATGACTTTTGTCCCTGATTATGCCTTGCCATCTCACAGCTTAGAAAGTAAAGTATCTCCTCACCTGCAAGATGTAGATCATCTCTCATTTCCTGAGGCTTCCCAGGAAATGTAAAGAAGTTCCTTCTTTCCCAAGCAGCTCACACAGCACTTGTCACACTACTTGAGAAGTATCTGTGTATGCACATGTCTGTCCTCCCACTAGAAGACAAGCTCCTCTAGCTCCTCAAGGAGTGTTTTAGTCACAAGGATGTCAAGCTGGCTCTCCATGTGGCAAGTGAATGAGTTTCTCCACTCTCCCTCCCAGTAATGTGCTAGTCTATTAGTTATGAAGAACAACAATAACTTTACACTAGATTTTTTTTGAAGAAAGGAAAGAAATGAAGCAACCACTGTCACTTTCTCAAATAACCTTTATGGAATCCAGACTCTTATGGATACATATATTGAGTACTTATTATATGTCGGGCATGAGCAATTATAGGAAATAAAATGCCAGTGTGTCTAAGAACTGTCCCTGGACAAATGCAGATAACATTCTGCAGAAAATTTTTAAAATAATGACTAAAGAGTATTATAATAAGTGAAATAAGACATGGAAAGACAAATACTATATGATTTCACTTATATATGGAATCTAAAAACAAAACAAAACAGACTCATAGAAACAGAGATCAAACTGATCATTGCCAGAAGGGAGGGGGTGGGGAGATGGGTGAAAAAGGTGAAGAGGAACATAGTCAATAATATTGTGATAACTTTGCATGGTAATATATGATTACTAGACTTAGTGTGGTGATCACATTGTAAAGTATATAAATATTGAGTCACTATATTGTACATCTGAACTTAATATAATATTGTATTTCAACTATACTTAAAGTAAAAAAAAAAATGACCTCCTAAGATTCATCCATACTGCTCTTTCTCATAACATGATGGTGAAAGTACTAAATGGTAAAACCCCTGTGGAAAGGAGTTTGGCAATATCTAGATTACATATGTATTTACCCTTTGACCCAACGATCTCACTTCTGGGATCCTATCTTTCAAAAATATGAAGTGAAATATGAACATTGTTATAATAAACCATTACTCAGAGTAGCCAAACTGGAACCCCATCCAAATGTTCACTATTAGGGGATTGATGAGATACAGCAACACAATGGATGTCTGTGCAGACATAAAAGAGAAAGAAGATTTCTAAATTAAGGAGTGATCTCTAGCACCCAGTGAGAAGTTTAAAAAAAAAAGCAAGGTGCAGAAATTGTACATAGTATGCTATCTTTTGTATTAGCAACAGTGGGTAAAAGAATGTGTATGTGTGTGTAGATAAATGGAGTCATAAAAACTAAAATTCTAAAAACTGGCACAAATGAACCTGGTTCCCTATCAAGCTAGAATTGTCTTAACCACACAGAGAAAAGAATTATTACAACTAAATTCGGAACACAATACCTTCACTGTATTTCTTCAATGGGATATACTCTAAAGACAAAAATAACTACATTGACATTTCGATGTCATTTGAGTTAAGATTTTAAAAGGGGGGAGAGTACAGATTCTTGCTGCTACTCTAGAAAGACAATACATGGAAAGGAGAATGTGGTCCCTAAGAGAGAAACCTCTGGCCTAAGAGTATGGTCCTATGAAGGGTTGGTCTCAGATCTATGGGCCTTGCATCGCATTATCAGCGGGTCCCAGGCAAGGCTTGTTACCTCGCTCGGCCTGTTTCCTGTCCAGGATATGGTAATAATACCCATCCGATGAAGGCGGTTGTAAAGAATGTTATTTTTCATATAAGAAAGCCCCTTCTCACAGAAACAACTTCCTCAAGCCTGGAAAAGTTGTTACACGAATAAAAAGAGGTCCCTCGCCCATGCCTGGGAGAAAGCCCGTCAGCCTAGGGAAAGGTGGGGATCCGAGTAGGGCTGCCAAATTTAGCAAGTAAAAATACAGGATGCCCATTTGAATTTGAATCTAAATTTGAATTTCAGATAACCAACAAAAGATTCAGATTAAACTATACTTGCACTAAAAAGTTATGTTTTATTCCTTTGAGATGCAAATTTAACTGGGCATCTCATATTTTATCTAGCAACCTCAATTCAGGGCGCGTGGTTTCGCTTCCCTATCTCGGGTCAGCTGAAGGGTCTCCGCCTCCCAGGCACCCCACACTGCGCCGCTCCACTCACCATTGAGGAAAAGAGAGCCCGCCCCAGATGAGCCTACCGAGCCCCTGGCGCTGAACTCTCGCTTTGCTGGGGGAACTCGGGCGTTGCCTGAGCCCTACACCCCTTCACGATCTAACGGCCCAAACAGCCTCGGCCGCGGGACCTCAGCTAAGCCTAATAACCAGTCTCCGAGAAGGCGCCTGCGCACGCCCGGCACACCCGCCTACCCCCAGTCCGCGATTAGCGTCCCGTCGCTAGGCAACGAGCGCGCAGGCCTTGAGAGCGAAGGAGGTGCGCGGCGCCGGCGGGTGAGTGGAGGGTGCGGGAGAGGGTGCTGGGGGTGGAGAACGCGCAGCAGAGAGGAAGGGGCTCGAGGGTCAGTGCTCTGAGTGTGCGCGTGAAGAAGGGAGGGAGGAAACAGTGGCCAAGGGAATGGGGCGCGACGATAGGTGAGCAGAGTTGCCACTTAGAGGGTGCCTAAAAGAGGAATCTAGCGGGGCGCGCAGTTGGAGAGAGAAAGGGTCGGCAGGTTTGCGGAGGAGCTGCAAAAGGCTACTTGTCTGTGAAGGTCAGGAGACTCCCTACGATCCCCGGGCTAGAGTAGACAGTCCCTGCGAGCTCGATGGCACGCATTTTCATAACTTCGCGCCTTTGCACTTGCTGATGATCTCTGATCCCTTCTAGAACCAGCTCAGGTGAACTCACCTCCAGAAAGCCAACCAACTTCTACCAGGCCAGAGCCATTGCAGTCTTCTCTGACCTAGTCTTCTGCACAGTACTCTGCTAGCATTTCCCGGGAGTGTTCTGTTTTAATTCACGTGCAGGGAAGTGCTAAGCAGGAGAAGCTTTATTAGATGTTGGCTAAGGTAATAAGTGCCAGAGTGGGCAGTGACTGAAGGGAGCATGAGCGCTTGCCTGGGTTCACAAGCATCCGAGCCCTGGCTGATTGTCAAGAAACATTTACTGTGTGCTTACCATTGGGATTCTAATCTAGTTTGAACACAGGCAATCTCCATGCTTATTGCTCTGCCTGCTGAATGCAAGGCCATGAACAAGGAAAACCAGTGTAAGCAGACCCTAGGATGAGCTCTGGGAAACTCTGAACAATAGTCTCCTCTCCCTTGGTGAGTGTGCCCTGAGTTGATGGGAAGTGGGCTATAAAAGGCATCCCTTTGCCCTGTCCCTCTCCAGGCCTCACATGGGTGGCTCTGTTACTATGTCTCTCCTGTCTTTGCATCAGGGCTTAGTAACTGTCGGATCAACATATTTCATTGGGACCATTGTTGAAAAAGTGCAATTTGGAGCGACTGCTTTCTCCAAAAAGGGTTTGCTGCACCCACCCAAGGACTGGAAGTGGAGAGGCTTCCTGGGAATGCAAAATTGATCATTCCATTCTCTGGGAAGCACAGTTCTATAGTGATAAAGGCAAAGTAGATCTGCGACTTTAAATCACCTAGGAATTTTCCTTAAATGTAGACTGAATCTGTAGGCTTAGGGTCTTGGACCACTCTTGAGTAAAAGGGGTAAAGAAGAAAGTTTATCCAAATGTATTGGTTCAGGTGGGCCACAGAATGGCAGAAAGAGACACTCCCCCCACCTCCACACCATCTCCACCCTTCACCCCTACCCTTGTAGGAGAGGAAGAAACTTTACTCTCAAGGCTCTTTTGGCTGATCTAATAATCAATTATACATGAGACAAATTAACAAGAGAAAATGACCAAATTTAATTACATACATCCGGGAACTCCACATCTACGTATGTCAGAGACCCTACATACATGAGAGATTCAAAGATAGAAAAGGAAAATGAAGTATATATGACATTATAAGTAAAGGATTACTTTGGGGCTTTAGAGGAGAGGTAGGTCATTGCAAGACACTAAGAAGAGCAAATGTTCAGTAATTAGGTTTTTCCTGCCCTAGAGATAGGTCAAAAAATACTACTTCTGATAATCTCTTATTATGGGCAAAGCTCTTAATTCAAATTGTTCTAGGTAGTTGGGGTGGGGGGCAAAAGTTTCTCTTTAGCCTGCAGGGTCTTGGTTTCCTATAGCTCAAAACAATCTGCATACCACAGAGGCACATTTTGGAGTGATTCATTCTGAACTCCTATACCCCAAACTTAGTGGCTTGAAACACATATATTCTTACAGAGTCTTACAGGGCTAAAACAAAGTGTTGGCAGAGCTGGTTTCTGGACAATCCAGAAGGGAATTCATTTCTTGCATTTTCCAACTTCTGGAGGCTACCTATAATCCTTGGCTTATGATCTTGAATCACATCACCTTTTCTCCCTCTCCTTCTGTCATCACAGCACTTTTTCTGACCTTACTGTGTCCCTCTGACAAGTTGTGATTACATTGTGCCTACCTGGGTAATCCAGATAATCTCTCCCAATCAAAATCCTTAATTTAAACACATCTGCAAAGTTCTTGCCATAGAAGGTAACATATTTTATAGGTTCCAGGTATTAGGACTTGGACATCTTTGGGAACCGTTATTAGCCCTACCACACCATGTATATTTCCTAAGAAATTTCTTACTCATATTTCAATTACCCAAACCAGGAAATTTAAACCTTGATACAATTCTATTATGTAATATGCAATTCACATTCAGTTTATCCAATTTTCCTAACAATGTCCTATATAGAACTCTTTTTTCTGGTCCAGATCCAGTCTGGGATTATGTATTGCATGTAGCTGTTATGTCTGCTTAGGCTCCTTTGAGCCGGAATGGTTCTTCTCTTCTTTTTGGTCATGACCCTGGCATTTTTAAGAGTACAGGTCATTTGTGTATTGTTGATTTGACTTTATTTGATGTTTCCTCAATCAGATCAAGTAGGCATTTGGGCAGAAATCCACAAAAATGTATTATGTCCCACTGAGAAGTCTATCATATCAGGAGATGCACAATGTCACTTTGTCCCTAATTGGTGATGTCTACTTTTGTCATTTGGTTAAGGTTGTGTCAGCCTGGTTTTATCACTGTAAAGTTTCTATATTTCCCTTTGGAATTAACACATAATTTGTGGGAGAAACTTTGAAACTATATAAATGCCCTATTTCTTGTCAAATATTCACCAAGTTTTAGCATTCATTGATAATTCTGGCTTGATTCAGTTATACTATGATGGTCATGAAATGGTGATTTTTTTTAAACTCCACTATTCTTTCCATATTTATTAGTTGGCCTTCTACTTTAAGAACTTGCCATCTCTCCCATTCACTTACCTACTTATTTATTCTTATGTAGACTCATGGATACTTATTTTACTCAATTAGCCATTTAAGTCATTATGCATTTTGATGATCAAATTACCCCAGATCTGGCCCATAGCAGCACCTTCAAGCTGGTTCCTGTGTCCCCAGCCATTTTATTTTTTAACATTCTCTTTCTGGGACAATAAAATGTTCCAGGCTTATTGGACTTTTCCTGCCCCATTTCTGGAATTAACCATTTCTCTAAGGAACCCTCATTCCTTTTAAGTGGTGACAGCTATTTAAAGACAAGCTCTGAGTGCTTAGTGTGCTCATTGCTACTGAAGTTTTTGTTTGTTTGTTTTTTTCTAGGACTTTGCAGTGGGAAGAGCTAGGAAATATTTTCTCTGTATTCATATCTGTCTGTCTGTCTGTCTATCTATCTATCTTTCCTACCTTAAACTGGAATATGCCTTCAGAAAATGTTAAGACTGGAGCTGAGCCTCTATTAGTTACTTTATTATTAGTTCTTTTGGAGTTAAAATATATAAATTTTAGGAATATGGAGTTGGTGAGGAATAGGCCAGATGCTAGGCCATTTCATATCACAACCTTCCACTGTAATAGCTAATATTTATTAAACACTTACTATGTTCTGGGCTAAGTGCTTTACGTGTATTTGTAATTTCCATTAATCCTCACTATTATGAGGAATGTACTTTTGTTTTTCTTTTCTACAGATGAGAAAACCAAGGTTCACAGAGACTGGTGACTTGCCGAAGATCACACAGCTAATAAATGGCAGAAGAAAGACTGGAACCTGGTCTGTCTGATCCCAGATTCTGTATTCATACTGCTGCACTACATTGCCAACTCCTAACTGTCGTTTAACTCAGGCTACACTGCCTTTAGCTCTTGAAATCTGATTGATAGTGAATCCAGGAGCATCAACTCAACCGTAAGTAGTTTCTTGCTTAAGCAATAGAGAGTGAAATATCTTGTTAAGTGCTGGTGGACTCCCTGACTAGCAGTAGCTACAATGCCTGGCATTTTCCCTCCCTCTTCTCCCCAGGGCTTCTCAGTGGTCCCTTGTAAAATGAATAATCCTGTCTTATCTATGTCATAGATGACTATGGCTTCCAACCTCACAATAACACAGCTTGCTGGGTGTTCAGAGCCCCTTTTGGGACCCATGCCTGCTCAGTTATTTCCTCTCCTCTCAAGGGTAGAAATGTGTGAGTAAGTAGAGGCCTTAGCCACCTTTAACCACTGATCTATCAAGCTGCTGTCAGGCCTGATGACCCCAAGGACCTATTGTCTGAACCTAGGACAGTAAAGAGCTTTAGAAAAAAGTCCATTTGAATGTAAGAGCTATTGGCATGTATTTATTTATTGATTCTTTCAGAAAGGGTGGGATCCAGAACCATCTCATGTTTATCCTGAAATGAATTCATATTGGTTAGAATGTGTCTTTTTAAAAATTCAAATTAGACTTAGAAAATAGTGTGAATGTTTTGATTTGTCCCAAGACCACAGGATGGAAACTGACTACCTCAAGAGGTGCTTTGGAAATTGCCTTGCCCAGGCTCTGGCAGAGGTGGGGAAAGTTCGGCCCAGTGACCCTATAGAATACCTGGCTCACTGGCTTTATCATTACAGGAAAATCACTAAAGCAGAAGAAAAGGTGTGTATGTGCTTTGTGTCACCTTGGGGAGGGCTTTCCCAGAGTAATTTGAAATCCAAGGCAGGATTTTGGAGCTGGTCTGGGGAGTTTCTCCTTGGTTTATTCAGTTTGTGTGGGTGGCTTAGTCCTAGATATCCTATCAGTGCAGGAAGTCTGGAGGGCTGAAGTAGGAATCCAACTCACAGGAGTGATGGAGTTGGTGGATTTAGAGCTCCTAGCAGGCTAAAGCTAGCTACAGGAACAGACTCAGGAGGCCTGAAGAGCCTGAAGCCAATCTCAGTGAAAGAGAGCCCTTTAAACATGCTTCTTAGAGTTTGATCTGATTCAACTCTGTCACATCTCCCCAGAATAAACAAGAGAAGATCCAGCTGAAGGAAGAATATGAAGACAACCTCAAGGAAACCAAAATGACAGAAATACTGAAGCAAGAAGAGTATGAGATTCAGCAGAAGTATGAGAAGTGTCACAAGGTAAGTAGGAGGAACTGAGCTTTGGGCACAGATCCCATTGATGGATACCAGGAAATCCACAGTCATCCTGGCCACAGTACAAAGTACATTGACACTCTCAGTAGCCTACTTTTTTCTCCATGTTCATATGTTTATATGTAAACCAATTTTACTACTGATCCTTTCAATAAGATCATTGTCAATGAAAAAAATGTTTAAAGGTAATTTCATTTTAGATTTCAGGAACTACCTTAGATGTTACTGGATTAAAAACTCAGATTAAAGAAAATCTAATATGTTATTTGGAACAAATATGTTTTCATACAAAATCCTTTGAGCACTTTTCAAAAATTATCCAATATTTTTCAGAAGCCAAATATAGTTATCAGTACATACTTCAGGTGTATTATTTTATTTTTATGTAGTATTTACTTAAGTATCTTATTCTGTGCTAGTTATTTATGTGTCAAGTCACAGAGACCACTCCTGTGATGCTGTGTAGCAGTCATAAATTACAAACTTGAGATAGTATTCATTAGTCTGACAAGCATATCTTTTATATCCCATAATTTTTGCTACATTCTTCTGAAAAAAATGTGTTTTTTATAAAGGACATAATATCCAGATAGGAATTTACTTATTGGGCTTGATATCTGATGTCTGTATAACTATCACTATATTCCATACATTAAAATCTTTAATGCAGTCTTATACAATTAACTAGCTTTTGCTAGTTTCCAAAGCCCACTTTGATGAAGACATGAAAGTATTAAACTTGTTTATATTTATACAAATGTGCTAAGCTTTACTCATAAACAATTAATAGATTTTTTAAAAGCCTGGATGTTTTATAAATAAATCAAAACAAAAATGGTTTTATACAATTGTAAGATAGTAGTCTAAATGAGCCCTCCCTCTGAAATATTTTATAATAGTAGTTGGGAGATGGTAGAGGTGAGGTCATTAGGCAAAAGTTGGCACCACCTTGCTGCCCACTCAAATCTTTTTCTAACAACATCTCACTGTTAATAGAAATATAAATATATAAGGGAGGGAAAGACTCCTAAAACCCTACCCTGGTTTTGTGGTGCTTTTATTTAAAGAAAACTTTGCTCACCTCAATATTTTGAATTATTCCTTTATGTTGCATTCAAGAGGTTTTATGCCCTGTAGAATATTCCTTAGCAGGATTAAAATGATGCCTGAACTATGTGCAAATTCTCAGTTTTAGGAAAGAATTTATATGCAAGTTGTGGTTATGAAAATTGATTCTTTTTATTAGAAGGAAAAAAATAGAACTCAACAGTCGAACAATGATCTAAAACAGGGGTCCCCAACTCCTGGGCACAGATTGGTACTGGTCCATGGCCTGTTAGGAACCGGGCTGCACAGCAGGAGATGAGCAGTGGGCCAGTGAGAGATACTTCATCTGTATTTGCAGCCTCTCCCCAGCGCTAGCATCACCATCTAAGCTCCACTTCAGATCATCAGGCTTTAGATTCTCATAAGAGCACCTGTCCCTGGTGCCAAAAAGGTTGGAGACCACTGATCTAAAACAAAGCTGAATTTATTGCTTACCTAGCCAGGGAGAGTCATGTCATTCAAGTGCAAGTTACTATGCTAGAATAAATTGAAAGAGCTAGATAAAGGGCTAAGAGATGGCGTACATCAAATAAGACAGGATGTTAAGTTCTGGTTTCCTGGTGGCTAAAGATGAATTGCAAACTATTTCTTGCTATTGATCACCTTCAGGATTTGTGTCACTAGTGCTATAAAACCTGGTCTTAAATAGGTCCAGGATGGATTGCATAAGATTTCAGCAGGCCTGCTGATTTAGGTGATGGGCCTATATGAACATAATCAAAGCTTTGCAAGATTTTCTTTAATATCGTAAGGCCATCATTGCTTACATATAGTTTAGAAAATCTTTGAGTATCCCAGGTTGAAATACTACTGGTCCAGTGGCTATGTTGAAAGAAGAGTAGAAACAGAGGACTGTGTGTATGGTAGAGATTATATGCAGTTATAGCAATCAAGAAGATCACAGAGCATGTGGCATTTGGGTCAGACCTAGAAGAAAGCTGAAAAAAGTTGCCTTTGTGTTGGTTTTACTATATTAAGCAGAGGCAAATGAGCCATAAAAATATTTTAGAAATACATTTTTATAGATCCAATACACATATATGCTACATTGAAGTTAGAAAGGTCTTAGAGATCATGTGAGTAAGTAAGTGTCCCACAGGGTCCATTGCAGAATGGACTTCTGGGACTTCTGGGCAAAGATGGAGGTAAAAGTGTCCAGTAGAGATTAAGTTACAAGAATTCCAGCCTCAACCAGAAACTGAAATTACATGGATATTAGACTGTTTGTTATCATTTCATAGGTCACTGAGACTATGCTTATTCATTTAATCTTTTTTCCTCTGTGCCTCAGTTTGGATGATTTCTGTTTATCTGTCTTCAAGTTTATTAATCCTTTCTTTTGCAATGTCCAATATCCTATTTAGGGATTCAGTGATTTTTTTTTCATTTTAGATTTTGTACTTTTTAATTTTAGAATTTCTATATGTTTTTTTCTATAATTTCCATTTTCTCTACTGATATACCCCTTTTTTCACTCCTTATATTCATTTTTTTCTCTTTTAAAATTTTGAAAATATTTGTAATAGCTATTTTAAATTCTTATCTGCTAATTTCATCATTTTGTCATTTTCAGGTCTCTTTCTATTAAATACTTTTTCTATAGATTATGGTTTATGTTTTCCTGCTTCTTTACATTTCTAGCAATTATTATTTTGATGCTAAGCATTTATATGATACTTCGTAGGTGTCTAAATTTTGTTTTCCTTTAAAAGGTATTGAGTTTTGTTCTGATGGGCAGAATAATCTTGATTCTCTCAGGTTTTTGTTCTATGCTTTGCTAGAGCAGTTCTGTTTCAATTTTGTTTTTAGTCTTGGGCATGAAAATGGCAATATCATGTTCTTGCCATACCAAGTGTGTTTTAGTCTCTGCTAATAACTTTTTATTTTTTTGCTTCTTTTATTCTCTATTTAGCCACTGATACCTGTAGCTAGTTCCACAAAGAAGACCATATTCAAGCAGGAGAACACAAAACCCCTTGAAAAGGAGGCATTGAAGCAGGAATCTCTGCCAGGTACTTCCAGTATGCTTTCAGAAATACCTCAAGAGTTTCCTTCTTTTGACTCATCTGGCTAGATTGACTGGTATGTCAACTACACAAGAAATAAATTATTAGGCTTTTCAACATGAAAGTGCTCCCGAAACATACCCTGGCTTTTAAACTTCTTTGTAGGTTATCAGAGGATAGATGATTCTAATGATGCTTCTCTCAAAGCTGCAAGCTAAGAAAATGGACATTTAGAAGAGCTCTTAATAGTGACGATAACTATGTGAATTGAACCACAATTTGAGGGGCTGTTGAAGGGGAGGTATCTGTAGGGACTCTCCACCCCATGTCCTCTTCTGATAGCCATGAAAAATTCTTAATCATGGTAAAATTTGAACTAGTTATAGGATGAAATAAATTCATAATGAGGATTTAAAATAAATAACCAAACTGATGAGACTTTTTTCTCTTATCATTAGCCTATTAACTGGTCTCCCTTCTCCTGCCCCTGACCTTCTCCAGTCTATCTTCATCACTGAAGCCAGGATGATCTTAGTAAAATGTAAGTCAGGTCATGTTTAATGAGTGGCTTCCTATCTTAGTCACAGAAACTTTTAAGGCCCTTATTATAATCTACCAGACTCTATAGGATCTCCTTCCCTATCAACTTTACTCTCCATATTGTTTTCTCCACTCCAGCCACACTCACCAGCCATGGTCCCACCTCAGAACTTTTACTTTCTATTCTCTTGCCTGGAATTCTCCCACCTGTCCCAAACCCTCCATTTATGGAGAGTCTTTCTTCAGGTCTTTCTCAAAATTTGCCTTTTCAATGAGGCCTTTTCTTGCCATCCTAGCTCTCCATATATATATATATATATATATATATATATATATATATATAAATTCTAGAGCCTAGTGCAAAATGAAAATGTGGGCTTTCTTGACCCAAGATTATTATGTATTTTATTATGGTGACAGCAGAACATTAAACCAAATATGCTGTCCTTCCAAATGTAGGCCCTATACAACTGCACAGGGTGCCCTTATGAAGTCAGCCCTGCTCCAGCCAGAGGAACATCTGTGATGGGGCCTTAGCATGGGCAGCTCAGGAACACCAAAAGTCACATCACAACACTACCCTCTCAAGGGTAGGTGAGATCTCCTACTGTCCTTCTCCCAACACACACACACACACACACACACACACACACACACACACACACACACACCTGTCCAAGGCTGCCACATGCAGGGCCTCCATGTGCCAAGCTTAAGGAAAATATTCAGAACTTTGGAATCTACTGCTACTTTGGTGTTCTCTCTTTGTTTTGTGGTGTGGATGGCTAGAGGTAAGAATAGGTCAGAGATAAGAATAGGCTCCTCAGAGCCCAAGAGAGTGAAAGGAGTTCTAACCAGCATTCATGGATGTCATAGTCTGAACAGGCCACTATAGATTAGCTTAGTAACCTAATACCATTTAGAATAGTGTTTCTATGGAAAATGCTTCCTTGTTGTAGGACAAGAGAGGTAGAATCATGTTATAGACAATAAATCATTTTAATGATTAGGATTGCCCGTCTAGAATATTAGAATCTCTGCATTTAAGGACTACACTATTCTCTCATGTGTGATGTAAGAAATAACTTAGAAGTAAACTCAAGAAGTTGGTCACCAAATAAGGTGAATAGAATGGAGGTGGGGAAGATCCAAGATGGCTGCTAGGTTTCTAGCTTGAGTCACATGAGTGGATGGTGGTGGCTTTTCTTACAATAAAGACACAAGAGGAAGAGCAAGTGTAGTCTTGCTAAGTATGTAGTACCTGTGAAAGGAACAGGCAGGGTGATGCCATAAAAAAAAGGCAGCCTTAAGCCACTGCCCCTTCCCCTGAGCTCCAAGGAAGCCCAAAGACCCAAGCCCAGCCTGGCTTCACTGCAAGATGCCAAAGTGTGGGGTGAAATTTGCTGTACATCATCTGAAGGAGCTTCAGAAGGTTTGAATTGCATCTCTGAAAGTGGTAAGTTATTCATTTCCAAGTTTTTTAAAAACATTTGACATCTTGTGGAAAATACTCTAGGGCATTAGAAGATAATAATTCTTGGCTTAGAAGGCCATCATTTTTTCTTCTATTCCAGAAGCAAATGTAGCTTCATAGCTATGTTTTAAAATCAATATTAAAATGGCCTCTCTTCCATTTTTCACAATGATCCTGATGCAAGCTAACTTGGCTGATGCATGGGATCAATGAATTCAGCCATTTCAAGTAATTCTTTAATGGGAAAAAACCCAACCAACTCATTGGGGATCTGGGGTAGATAATAGAGGGGATAGGCAGGGAAACCTCATTATCAAAGAGCCAATGAGTGATAGGAGAGGTAAATCAACTGAGGACCATCAAGGTAAAAGTATCTTAATTTTGTGTTTTGATATTTTGCAAAAATGAAAGAAAATCCTAAATCATTTATAGTTGTGATTGACAATAGAGGTGAATGGAGTCAACTGATGGCCCCTTTAAACAATCCTTTCCATCTTTAGGGAAAAAAACTCTTCAATATGATTCACAGTCACTGATACTCTTTTATTCAATTCCTTCTAGTATTCCAGGACAGAGAGTAAAGATCCTCTGTAACAAATCATCACAAACTAGTGGCTTAAAACAATACCTATCTATTATCTCATATTTCTTTAGGTCAGAAGTTCAGGCAAGGCTCAACTAGGGTTTCTGCTCAGTTTCATAGGCTGAAATCAAGGTTTTAGCTGGGATTACAAACTTATTGGAAGTTCAGGTTTGTCTTTCAAGCTCTTTGATTATTAGCAGAATTCACTTCCTCAGGGAAGTCTGGTATTTCCCTAAACTCCTACCTTCCCAGCAGCTCTCCCTTTTAGAAAGCTAGAATTCTTCTGGCTTCAACTGCTGCTCCTAAATCATTATTTCCAATCCTCATTTATAAATGCCTCCATTGAAATAAGTGCCATTCAGTGAAACAACTCCCTATCTTTAATGATTCTTAATATTAATACAGTTCTATTTGCTTACATATCTCATTGACTTTTTAAATTTGGATTTCTGTATTGCTGTAGTTACTATGTAATTGTCCAAAGGTCTTCAAGAAATTAGAGTTCAAATATATAAAGAATTCAAATATATAAAGAACTGGTACAACTAAAGAACAAAAAATCAACTCAATTAAAAATGGGCAGAGGACCTGAACAGACACTTCTCCCAAGAAGACACACGAATGGCCAACAGATATATGAAAAGGTTCTCAAATTCACTAGCTATAAGGGAACTGCAAGTCCAAACCACAATGAGATACCACCTTACACCTGTTAGAATGGCTATTATCAACAAGATAAGACATAACAAGTATTGGAGAGGTTGTGGAGAAAAAGAATGAACACTCGTACACTGCTGGTGGGAATGTAAATTAGTATAGAGGTCCTTCAAAACATTAAGAATAGGGCTACCATGTGTTCCAGCAATCCCTCTTCTGAATATCTACCCCCAAATTTTGAAAATATTTATTCATGAAGATATTTGCACTCCTATATTCATTGCAGCATTATTCATGGTGACCAAGACACGAAAACAACCTAAGTTTCCTTCGATGGATGATTGAATAAAGAAGATGTGGTACATATATAGTGGAATACTACTCAGCCATAAAAAAGGTGCCATTTGTGACAATATGAATGGATCTTGAGAATATCAAGCTAAGCAAAATAAGTCAGATGAAAAAAGTCGAGAGCCATATGATTTAATTTATATGTGGAATATGAAACTGAATGTGAATAAAAAACAAGACAAAGAAAAATCTCATAGATACAGACAACAGTATGGTGGTTACCAGGGGAAAGGGAAGAGTGGGGTGTAGAAGAGGGTAAAGGGGGTCAAATATATGGTGATGGAAGGGAACTTGACTGTGGGTGGTAAACACATAATGCAATATACAGATGATGTATTGCATAATTGTACACTTGAAACGTCTAATGTTATTAATGCCGCCTCAATAAATTTTAAAAAATTTAAAAAAGAAATTGGAGTTCAAAACAAAATGGCATGGTAAATGACACTAGTGCCATGAAAATAAGGGTTAAAGAAGAGTGTTAGGCTAAAATGCAAGAACTTGTATTTTCCTCAATTGTTCCTTTTATTGCTTGCTTCCATACTTGTACAGGATTCTGTTGAAGGATGCTGTGCTTACACCAGAGTACCTTTTTTTTTGAAGGAAAGATTTATTTAAACTCTTGTCTAGTGCACCGTTACTCTATCCTAAGTGTTCAGATAAACCAACCTGTGGCCTGGTTTAGGTCTCTCAATCTTGTTCTTCATTAAAAGAAACCAGGTTTCTTTTTTTAAAAAAAGATTTCCTCCTGGATGCAGGACAGCAGAAGATTAACCTGAGACACTGTGTGATTATTGTCAGAGATCAAGAATGCTTTCAGGCCCCTGGGTAGAGAGGTCAGCTTGGAAAGAGAGGCTACTGGTGACCCAGTGGTGAACACCGGATCTCAATGAGAAACCGGTGCTTATAATTAATTGAAACTATTTGAGCCTTTGCAAAACCACAAATTCATGCCAACACTCAGAAAGAACAAACAATAAGTGTACTAGAGCATCACTGCTCGAGTTTTAATGTCCATACAAATTTTCTGGGAAGCTTGTTAAATGGCTGGCTAATTTGGAGTCACTACATCAGAGTCAAGCCTGTGATTCTGCCTTTCGAACATGTAGCATCTCCATCATGTTCCAATTGCTAATCCAAAGACCACATTTTGAGTAGTAAAATTCTAGAGCTATTTTCTAAAGTTAGCACTATCGACATTTTGGACATTCTTTGTTGTGGTGAGCTGTCTTGCATGCTATAAGATGTTTAATAGTATTCTGGCCTCTACTCACTAGATGCCAGTAGTACATACACACACATACACTCTAGTTAAACAACCAAAATGTCTCCAGACATTACCAAATGTCACCTGGGGGTAGTATGACCAACTGTCTCAGTTTACCTTGGATTGGGGAATTTCCCAGGATCCTAACTTTAAGTACTAAACAGCAGGAAAGTCCTTGCTTCTGAGAACTACTGTGTTGGAGGAAAGTCAAATCTTCTAACATATGTTAATTAGTAGTCATTTTTTAAAATAAAATATGGTGGGATGGGCATGGGAGGAACAAACCGGTTGTTTACAAAGAAATGTGAAATACTGTGATTTGAATAGTGCTTCCTTATCTATTTCAGGTAGTCACCATGGTAATGGAAAGACAATTTGTTTTGTTTTCCACCTGAGAACAAGGTATTTTATTTAAAAAGTAGATTGAAACAGATTAGACCTAATGAGTTGCCAGTGAAAAAAGTATCAAATCTTAGATCAGGGCTTGGTTATAGAAATAGATTTTAGTTATGGATCACAGGAATAGAGCCTCAGGCATGAACTCACTTGGAACTTACACCAAGAGGATATGAGGAGGTTTATTACTTCTGTAAAGGAGCTTTCATGGAAGAACAGGACAGGCTGCCCAAGCTGGTTTGACAATAGCTTGAGAGAACAAGGAAAGGAGACTGGCACTGGGTTTGTAGTGTGCTTAACAGGTGGGCTCAGGTAGGGCTTCTCATACGTGCGAAGGAGTGTGTGTGGTTTGAAACTCCAAAGTTTTGAGTACCTGAGCTTATCAGCTTGCCCAGATGTGGGGTGCAAGGAGGAAGAGGGAGAGAGGAAGCCTAAAAGCTGTCAGCAATCAAACAACAACAACAAAAAATGGAGCCAGAGTCCATTAAAGAGGGAAAACTGAGAAACTTTGAGTGGCCTTGATCCATTTGACCTTTCAGTAAAGCAGTCATTGCTACTAATTTGTGCCTAGTGGGAAAGCATGCTGCCAGACTTTCCAGAGGAGCTGAAAGAGGCCAGGTGACCCAGAACCCACACCTACCCCTACCCCTACAGAAGCAATGGGAATTTTGTAGAGGACCCACTGGAATCTTCAGTGGATAAAGTAGTCTCTGCAGCACCACAGTGGGAAGATGAAGACCAGGAAACTTGTCCTCTACTCTGGAGATTTTGTGTCCTGGACATCACATTATATGTGAGGTAGTTGTAATTTTTGTCTGCTTTAAAGGACTCAGTGGTATTTGGCTCAGTATCTGATTATATCACTGGGCCTTAATAATCAATGGCTACTAATGTTCTTTACATTGTTTCTAGGGTTGACTTTTCTTTTTGTTTTATTACTAAAAAGGTGTCACAGTGAACTTTCTCATACATATATCTTAGTAAATCTTCACTGATAAATCTATATATTGCTAAGTTAAAGGATACAGTTGATCTTTGAACAACACAGGGATTAGGGTGTGCAGTTGAAAATCTGTGTATAACTTTTGACTCCCCCAAACTTAACTATTAATAGCCTACTGCTGACCAAATAACTTACTGATAGCGTAATCTTTTAACACATATTTTGTATGTTATATGTATTATAAACTATATTCTTACGATAAAGTAAGCTAGAGAAAAAACATTATTAAGAAAGTCATAAGGAAGAGAAAATTTACAATATTTATTGAAAAAAAAAAACCCAAGTATACATGGACCTGTGCAGTTCAAACCCATGTTGTTCAAAGGTCAATTTATTTACATTTTGGGAGCAAAAGACAGAAACAGACATTTCACTGAAGAGTATATACACATGATAAATGAGCACATGAACATATGTTCAAGATCATTAGCCATTAGAAAAATGCAAATTAAAATCACACTGATATATCACCACACATCTGTCAGAATGGCTAAATTTAAAAAATAGTGAAAACATCAAATGCTGGCAAGGATGAGGAGAAACTGGATAACTCATACTTAGCTGGTGGGAATGTAAAATAGTATGGTTACTCTGGAAAATAGTTAGCAGTTTCTTATAAAACTAAACATGCAACTACCATATGACCCAGAAATTATTTTTTTGGGCACTTATTCCAGAAATATTTTAAATTATGTTCACACATAAACCTGCTTGCAAATGTTTATAAAAGCTTTATTCAGAATAGGCAAAAAACTGATATTCTTCAATGGTGAAGAGTTAAACAAATTGTGGTATAGCCATACAATGGAATACTATTGAGCAATAGAAATGAATGAACTCTTGATACAAAAACAATTTGGATGATTCTGAAAAAAATTAGGCTGAATGGAAAAAACTAATCCCAAAAGATTACATGTTATATGTTTCTATATATATAAAACATTCTTGAAATGACAAAATAACAAAATTACAGAGGGGGAGACTAGGTTAGTGATTGCCAAGGGTTAGGGACAAGCGTTGGAACAGGAAAGAGATGGATGTGGTTATAGGAAGGCAACAAGAGTGATTCCTGTGGTGACCAAACTATATTTTGATTGTGGTAGAGGATACACAATCTGAAAAACATTGCTTAGAAGTAAATACACACACAAATAAATACAAGTAAACTGGGGAAATCTGAATCAGATTGATGGATTGTATCAATGTCAATATCACACAGTTCTCTAGTTTTGCAAGATGTTACCATTTGAGGAAACTAGGTAAAGGGTACATGAGGTCTCTATATTATTTCATACAACTGCATGTAAATCTATAATTATTTTAAAATAAAATGTTTAATTTTTTAAAAGTTGAAAATATGTTTACCTTATATACAGTCCATTTTCAAACATCCTCAATTATCCCAATAATATACTTCAGTTTTTATTTATTATTATTTTTTAAAGAATATTTTATTTTTTATTTATTTTTAAATTAAGTTTATTGGGATAATATTGGTTAATACAATTATATAATTTTCAGGTGTACATTATCAATTGACATCCATATATTCTATTGTTTGTTTACCACCCAAAGTCCACTTTCCTTCAGCTACCATATATTTGATCCCCTTTACCCACCTCACCCCCACCTAAATCCTAATTTGACCCCATTTACCCCATCTACCTCCCCTCTCCTCACACACCCCACTAGTAACCACTAGTCTATAGTTCATGTCCACGAGTCTCTGTTTGTCCTGCTCAGTTCTTGCTTTAATTAGATGTATACCCCACATATAAGTGATATCACGTGATTTTCAACTTTTTCTGTCTGGTTTATTTCACTTAGCATGGTTATCTCGAGGTCCATCCATGTTGTTGCAAATGGCAGCATTTTATCTCTTCTTATGGCTGAGTAATATTCCATTGTATATGTACCACAGCTTCTTTAGCCAATCATCTATCCTAGGACACTTCAGTTGCTTCCATGTCTTGGCTACCGTGAATAATGCTGCTATGAACATTGGTGTGCAAATTTCTTTTTGGATATGAATTTTCAAGTCCTTGGGGGTAATTACCCAGTAGAGGGATTGCTGGATCACATGGTAGATCAATTCTTAGTTTTTTGAGGAATCTCTATACTGTTTTCCATAATGGCTGTACCAATTTGCAGTCCCACCAGCAGTGTATGAGCATTCCTTTTTTTCTATATCCTCTCCCAACATTTGTTATTACTTGTCCTGTTGGTTATAGCTATTCTAACAGGTATGAGATGGAATCTTATTGTGGTTTTGATTTGCATTTCCCTAATAGCTAACAATGTTGAGCATCTTTTCATATATTTGTTGTCCCTTTGTGTGTCCTCTAGGGAGAAGTGTCTGTTCAGGTACCCTGCCCATTTTTTGAATGGATTATTTGTTGCTGTTGTTGTTGTTATTGAGTTGTATGAGTTCTTTGTATATTTTGGATATTAGGCCCTTATCAGAGGTGTTGCTTACAAATATATTTTCCCATTATGATGGTTGACTCTTTACATTGTTGACGATTTCTTTTGCTGAGCAGAAGCTGTTTAGTTTGATGTAGTCCCATTAATTTATTTTAGCTTTTACTTCTCTTTTCTTTGAGGTCATATTCATAAAATCCTCTTTAAGTCCAAGTCCTTGAGTTTCATTCCTATATTTTCTTCTATGCATTTTATTGTTTCAGGTCTTATATTCAGGTACTTAATCCATTTTCAGTTAATTTTGGTGAGTGGTGATAGACAGCAGTCTAGTTTAATCCTTTTGCAGGTGGCTTTCCAGTTTTCCCAACACCAGTTATTGAAGAGGCTTTCCTTTCTCCACTGTATGTTTTTGGCTTCTTTGTCGAAAATTATTTGTCCATATAAATATGGGTTTACTTCTGGACTCTCGATTCTGTTCCACTGATCCATGTGTCTGTTTTTCGGCCAATACCATGCCATTTAGATTACTGTAGCTTTGTAGTATAATTTGAAGTTGGGCAGCGTAATGCCTTCAGCCTCGTTCTTTTTTCTCAGGATGGCTTTGGCGATTCAGGGTCTTTTGTGTTTCCATATGAATCTGATGATTTTTTGTTCTATTTCTTTAAAAAATGCCGATGGGATTTTGATGGGGATTGCATTAAATCTGTATAATACGTTAGGTAATAAATTCATTTTAACTATATTGATACTTCCAATCTAAGAACATGAAATATCTTTCCATTTCTTTGTATCTTCTTCAATTTCTTTTAATAGGGTCTTATAGTTTTTATTATATAGGTCTTTCACTTGTTTTGTTAAATTTATTCCTAGGTATTTTATTCTTTTTGTTGCAATTGTAAAAGGAACAATTTTTTTTCCTTCTTTTTCTGACACTCCATTATTAGAGTATAGAAAAGCTATGGATTTTTGAATGTTGATTTTGTATCCAGGGACTTTATTGTATTTGCTTATTGTTTTTACAAGTGTTCTTGTGGAGTCTTTTAGGGTTTTCTATATAGAGAATCATGTCATCTGCAAATAGTGACAGTTTTACTTTTTTGTTTCCTATCTGCTTTTTATATCTTTCTCTTGCCTGATGGCACTCACTAGCACCTCCAAAATTATACTAAATAACAGTGGTGACAGTGGACAGCCTTGCCTTGTTTCTGATCTTAGAGGGAAGGTTTCAGTTTTTCACCATTAAGTATAGTGTTGGCTGGGGATTTGTGATAGATGGTCTTTATTATATTAAGGTACTTTCCTTCTATACCAATTTTCTTAAGTGTTTTGATCATAAATGGATGCTGTATCTTGCTGAAGGCTTTTTCTGCATTTATTGATATGATCATATGATTCTTATTTTTTAATTTGTTTATGTGATGTATCACATTAATTGATTTGCTTATGTGTTGGGAGCCATTCTTGCGGAATGCCCTACAGACAGGGTTAAAGTTGCCTGCAAGCTAAAAGTTTGGAGAGCAGGTGGGCTCTGTATTGAAGGAGGAAGTTTGGCTTAATGGATAGAATTGAAGTTCCTTGACAAAAGGAATAAGGAAGGGAAAACAGGAACAAGGATGTTTTGAGAGAACTTATGTAAATGTAAGCAATTGTTAAAATATCTGTGGGTTTTGCTTTTCATGCATTTCCAAGAGTATAAATATGCTGTGCTAAATAAACTCCAGGGGCGCAGTATTTACTGTTAGCCCTCCTAATTCTATCTTCTGTCTCTCTCTTTTTTTTCTTAATCCTCACTCCCCCTCTCAGGAACTGTTCGATCTTAGCCGGAGGGCTCCGGCACTTATGTTGAGCCATCCCTGTGCCTCTGGCATGAAGCCCACTTGATCATGGTGTATAATCTTCTTAATATGTTACTGTATTCGGTTCGCTAGTATGTTATTTAGAATTTTCGCATCTGTGTCCATGAGAGATATTGGTCTGTAGTTTTCTTTTTCTGTGTTATCTTTACCAGGTTTTGGCATCAGAGTAATATTGGCCTCATGAAATGACTTGGGAAGTATTGCCTCCTCTTCAACATTTTGGAAGAGTTTGAGGGGAATAGGTATTAAATCTTCTTTGAATGTTTGGTAGAATTCACTGGTGAAGCCATCTGGTCCTGGACTTTCCCTTTTTTGGTAGGTTTTTCATGATTGTTTTCATTTTCATACTGCTGACTGGTCTATTTAGATTTTCCAGTTCTTTTTAATTCAGTCTAGGAAGAATGTATTTTTCTAAGTACTGGTCCATTTCTTTGAGGTTATTAAATTTGGTGTTTCATAGTTTTTCATCATATTCTTATATGGTCCTTTGTATTTCTGTCATGTCAGTCATAACTTCCCCTCTTTCATCCCTGATTTTGTTTGTGTCCTTTCTCTTTTTTCTTTAGTGAGTCTAGTCAGGGGGTTGTCAATTTTATTAACCTCAAAGAACCAGCTTTTTGTTGCATTTATTTTTTCTATCATTTTTTTTTATTTTCAATTTTATTTATTTCTGCTCTAATTTTGATGATTTTTTTCCTTCTTCTGACTTGAGGCTTCTTTTGTTCTTCCTTTTGTAGTTTTTTAAGATGAAGAGTTAGATTGTTTATTTGGGCTTGTTCTTGTTTTTTGAGATAGGCCAGTAATGATATGAACTTTCCTCTAATGACTGCTTTTGCTGTATCCCAAAAGTTTTGATATCTTATACTATCATTATCGTTTGTTTCTATGTATCTCTTGATCTCTCTTTTGATTTCTTCTCTGACCCAGTTATTCTTCAGTAGTAAGATATTTAATCTCCATGTATTTGTGTTTTTTCCTGATTTCTTTCTGCAGTTGACCTCTAGTTTCAAGGCATTATGATCAGAGAATATGGTTGGTATGATTTCAACCCTCTTATATTTATTGTAGCTATCTATCTCTGTGTCCCAGTATATGGTCGATTCTTGAGAATGTTCCTTGTGCACTAGAGAAGAAGGTATCAGCAGCTGTTTTGGGATGAAAGGCTCTGTAAATGTCAAGTATGTCTAACTGGTCTAATGTGTCATTTAAGGATGCTATTTCCTTATTGATTTTCTGTTTGGATTATCTGTCCATATCCAACAGTGGGGTATTTAGGTCCCTTACTACGCTAGTGTTTTGGTCTGTTTCTCCCTTTAGTTCTGTTAGTTATTGCTTTACATGTTTCAGGGCTCCCTGATTGGGAACATAGATATTATAAGTGTTATGTCTTCTTGGTCCATGATTCCCTTTATCATTATGAAGTGTCCCTCAGTATCTTTCTTTACCTTTTTGATGCTGAAGTCTATTTCATCCGATATTAGTACTGCTACTCCTACTTTTCTCTGAATGTCATTTTCCACCCTTTTACTCTGAGTCTATATTTATCTTTAGAGCTGAGATGTGTCTCCTGGAGGTAGCATATGGTTGGGGTTTTTTGTGTTTTTTTTTTTATCCAATCTGCAACTCTGTGCCTTTTTATTGGTGAGTTCTATCCATTTACATTTACTGTGATTATTGAAATATGAGGTCTTCTTATAGCCATTTTATCTTTGCTTTCTGGTAGCTCAGTGTTTCTATGGCTTTCTTGTTCTTGTGTTTCTGTTTTCTTTATTTTGGTTGGCTTTTGTGGGTTTCCCCTCTGGTTCTTCTTGTTTCATGTTATATACAATGGTTCTGTATCTTTGGCGTGTGGTTACCATTATCAATATGTAAAGAACAGTTAGATATATACAATTGCCCATTTTCTTCTGTACATGCCTTATCTCCATTGCCCTTTTTAAATTTGGATCTTTGAATCCACCCCTCTGTCAGTCATTGTTATCTCAATTTGTTCCTATTAATGCTGAACATTCATTACTATCTTGTTATAACAATTCTCTACTTATTATTTAAACTTAAAATGGCTTGTTCTTAATAAGGTTTGCACTCCTCTGCTTCAACTTGCCTGATAGTCATTTTACTCCTAATTATGTATTTTTTTGTTGTTGTTATTTTGTTTTAGGTGAACTGACACCTTTCTGTATTTCTTGTAGTGCAGGTCTCATAGTGGAGAATTCCCTCAATTTTTGTATGTCTAGAGAGGTCTTAATTACTCCTTCATATCTGAAGGAGAACTTAGCTAGAAACATTATTCTTGGCTGGTAGTTCCTTTCATTTAATAGTTTGAATATTCTATTCCATTCCTTTCTGGCTTGTAAGGTTTGTGCTGAGAAGTCCAAAGATAATCTAATGGGATTACCTTTTTATGTTACTGTTTTTTTCTTCTTGGCTGCCTTGAGAATTCTGTCTTCTTCATTTATTTATGATAATTTTAATACAATGTGTCTTGGCGAAGGCTTTTTTTGGTTGAGATAATTGGATGTTCTATTGATTTCATTCCTTAGCTTTGGGAAATTCTTATCAACTATTTGTCTGAAAATGCTTTCTAATCACTGTTCCTTTTCCTCATCTTTGATAATGTCCATTATTCTTATGTTTCCTCTCCTGATAGTATCAGTGAGTTCCTGATTTTATCATTCATTATTTTTCATTCTTCAGTTTGTCTCTTCTTCATCTCCAGAAGTTCTATTTGGTTCTTTTTGAGGGGTTCAGTCTCCTTGCTCTGCTTATCTAGTTATTTTTTCAATCCTGAAATTATCGATTTGAGATTTTTTGGATCTTATTGAGATTTTTCAGAAGTACCATCCTGAAGTTTCTGTCATATATTTCTATGTCTGTAAGTTTATTTTCTGGAGATTTTTCTTTTTCTTTCTGAGATGCCTTGTCACCTTGGTTGTTGATGGTGTTTAATGCCTGGGCATTAATGGAAGTGCATTCTACTGTTTTTCCAGAAAGATTTATTATATAAAGGTTTCACTTTAGCCTGTTGCAAAGAAGGTGCTTTTCTTTTGGTTTCCAGTAGGTGGAGACTAAGTCTCTTGGATCCCTGCTTTATATAAAGTCTTAATAATGCTTTAAAAATTATCTTGTAGATATTTAATCATGCTCATTACCTTTAGTTTCAGGCCCTGTCAGTGTCAGTGACAGTCTCTGTAGAGTTTGCTCAGTGTTTGCCCCCTGGGGCTCTGCAGTGATGGCTTTCTGAGGGTATGGGAGGAGGGGCCCTTTAGGTTGGGGGTTGGGAGCTGCAGCTCAGCCTTGATTTCATAATTGCAGCCAGTAAAAATCCACCGTTGTTCTTCTGCTGTCCTGTCCCACTTCTTTGCTTTCTGTCCTGATGATTGGGCCCTGCAGCTTTCCAGGCAGGGCTGTTAGGGGCCCTACAGCTTTCCCAGGCAGAGTTATTTGGAGGACTTGCCACAAGAATTCTCTGCTCCTTCTCCCTTCCCTCTACTCCTGCAGGGAGCTCTGGTGGCTGCCAGAGGCAGCTTCTTTATTACTCCCAGTCCACTGCCCAACACCTGGGGTTCTGATCTGTGGTAGCTCTTGTGCTCAGATCCCACATTCATATGTGCTGGTGTGCAGTTTGGGTGTTTTTTGTTGAGTTTTAGGTGTTCAGCTTGTTGTTTCAAGGGGAGAAATTTGGGGACGTCTCTCACTCCGCCATGTTTCCAAAGATCCTTCAATATTTTATGTTTAATTGCAATCAATTTTGCCAAATTGTCATCTGCAAAGCTAGACTAATTTATAGGCCCACATGAAAATGTTCATTTCTTTATACTCTGCCACACTGAGCTAGTTATTTTACTTTTATTTTCTGCCAATCTGATATATATGTAGAGATCTTTATATATATGCTAGATACAGAAACTTTATCAGATATATGTTTTGCAAACTCATTCTATTATTATCCCCATTTTATCAATGAAGCAACTAAGGCACAAAGACATTAGGTAGTCCACCTGAGCACATGTGGCTAGGGGAAAGAAAGCTAGTGTTCAAATCTCAACAATTTGGTTTCAAAGTGAAGTCTCATCAGCTGTGCCCTCAGAAGAGAAGCACCGGGAATCAAAGGGTTACGGGCATGTGGCTCTGCAGCCACACTCATCCCTCTCCCAGTGGAGATAACCCTACCCTGCAGTGCAGAATAAACCAAGTCATGACTGGTTACCAGACTCTCACAAGCTTTACCATGGGCTAGCCTTGCCTAGGAACTGAAAATGGCAAAGTAAAATGGCCAAGTCCCTCTTTCTCCCCAGGGCAATGTTAGATGTCACTGCCAATGCTTATGCTGTTCTCTTCTGATGGACACGTTCTTTCTAAAGGGAGCTGAATGCCTTCACTTGGGGTATAGTCTTTCTGCCTCTCTAAGGTAGAGTTATGTATCTCACCTCTGACCAAGCTTGCTTTGCTCTTACTGAGCAACTGAGACTAAACTGAAGAACAACCATCTTGTTTTCCTCACTTACTAGTTCTTGTGGTTGGCAGCTCTCTTCACCTGTTTTTCTACTTACTAAGGGCAGTTGTCATGGGCAAGAATGGTAAGGGACTCAGTGCTGACAAAGGAGAGGTTCAGCTACCAGAGCAGGAGTCTAGTGCAGGGAGAGACAACAGCAGA
The DNA here is from genome assembly GCA_004027375.1 of Macroglossus sobrinus. Lineage (NCBI taxonomy): Eukaryota > Metazoa > Chordata > Mammalia > Chiroptera > Pteropodidae > Macroglossus > Macroglossus sobrinus. Next base: position 510,282 of record PVKZ01000324.1, on the reverse strand, counting down.
AATGAAGGCAGGTGAAAGACATCACAACGAGTATTTTAGATCAGGGGAATGGGATGTACAAAGGCACAAAGGCCAGAGTGAGTAACTCGCTCGAGCATAAGCAGGGTGTGTGCAGATGAACTGCCAGGGAAGGTCAGGATGCAGAAGAAGGGCTGGGCAGGAGGAAACCACCGTGAGTGGGAGGAGGAAGTCTGGAATGGATTCCAGCTTTTATTTGTTTAACAGGAAATTAAGAGCCAAATAAATTTACCCCAAAATATGCCTGCTCTTGAAGTGACTTGAAAATCAGGACTATTTCCGAAGAGCTAGTATTTAGGATGGGGCACATCTTCCCCACAAAGTTTGTGTGCTCATCAGACTTTCAATACTCTTCTAAAGGGAATATGGAAATTCCCACTTACCATTCAAGTTCATTTCTCCACACATGTTTAAAAAAAAAAAGACATAGTTAAAAAGCATTATCCTGGTTTTCAATATTAATAATAATAATATTTGACTTATGTTGGATATTTACTATGTGCCGGACACTATGCTAAGTGCTAATTAAATTATCTCATTTAATTCTCACAGCGCTCCATGAGTTGGGCCCTTTAATAATGCCCATGTTACAGATGAGGAAACAACCAAGGTTCAGAGGTTAATGGCTGGCCTAAGGTCAGATGGCCAGGAAGTGGCACTCGGGTCTGTCTGTCAGAAGCCCACGCCCTGGACTGCCAGGCTGTGCGGCCTAATGCTTTCTAATAAAGGAAGTCTAAATCCCTTGTCCATGGACATTTTGCTCCAAGTCAGTTATAACCTTTTTCTTAACTCTTAGATGGAATAAAGTCTTCAAAGAACTTTCAAATGATCATTGCTATCCAGAAGCATTTACATTCACTCATGCATATTTTATTGTCTTGATTATCAGCCAAAGTTAATTGAGGTTCTAAGCATTTACAATCCCAAACAGAATACTTTGAAAATTCATGTTAAGTCTTTTAGAGATACCTTTAGAATCATATAAGTGACAAAGTTCATATATTAATGTTCTTCCCAGTGACAGAATATATTTTCCAGTGAAAACATTCTTTTGAATAATTAGTACTGAATGATGTCATTCTTATGTTTTTATATAAATTATAAATATTTTTTCAAAAAGATGAATAATATCCTATGGGAAAATAAATCACCTTTTTTATGTTTAGAAAGGGAATAAAAAGAATGACTTTTGGGAAACAAATACAAAAGCTGTGATTTTACAACAAGGTATTTTCAGAATATGAGAATAAAATGGCTTATAGGAACTATAAATGTAGCTATAAGAAGATGCTTCTCAGCAAAGAAAAATGAGTGAGTGATTTTCCTGGCAAAATTTAAATTCATGATTTGTATGAAGACAATTCAATGTTTGAACCAATAGTTCCTCTAGGCTGGCTTAAAGTTGAGTCATATTGCATGCCTCATATTAGTAAAGGGAAGGTTCTCAGGGTTTCTCGGCTTTCATGTTTGAGTTATTTTTGTCAAGAAGAAACTTCTGACGTCTTTCAACAACAGGCAAGTCCAAATGTCACAGAGGGAAGAAATCTCAGGAAGTATTCCCAGAAAGCAGACCTTTGGATGCCATGGTCAGAAGTCATATTGGCACTAGGTGGGGTTTCTTGGGTTTGCAATCCTCTAGAGTCATGGTCAAAAATTCCCATTCCAAAGAAATTATTAAAAAGAAAAAAATTATTCAGTTGCAATTGTCAAAAAGGATGACCTCCAGGAATAAAATTATATGATCCAAAGATATCATTTTCTGAAAATATCACAGTTGTAGATAAGTTTAGTCAAAGTGAAATGGAATAATCAAAAATATAAGAAGAAATACAGGTCATGGATAGGAGTTGTTCAGGCACAAATGGCTGCACAAGAGGCACCAGAAAAGGAGTGCACATGTAATGCCAAGAAGGAAGAAACTGATAAGAAATCATTGTCCCTAATGATGAAACCCATGGCTATTTTCAGCCAGATTGCAATTACCGATCCCCTCCCCAAAAAGTCACCACTGGGGACATATTACAGATCTGGGGACATCCTCCAGATCATTTGCCTGAAAAAACTATATCAATGCAACTACTGAGGAGAGACTGCAAGAATTATCAGCAAGGGAGATAAAGTCTACAGGTGAGGCTGGCCAAGGAAACCCCTTCATGAATAATGACCCAAAGAAAGTAATTTATTGAGAAAAGTTGACAAGGGAAAATTTTCTCAATATCTATCACTAAATCAGTTCATAAAAGCAGTACTTATGAGACTCCCCAAAAATCAGTTGCTAAATAGATTCCATGAATAAAATTAGTTCAAAATAATTAGCCCAGGAGGGCCTCTTGAAGGCCTGAGATCCTTGGATAAGGCTATTCAAGAGGGGCTCTTCAAAAAGCAATGCTTAAAATATATATAAATATAAATATTGATACAATATATATTTATATAACTTTATAATTTGTGTAGTTTTAACATATAATTTAATAATGTAATAAAAATATATATGAAGTCACTTAAAAAAGGATACTGGGGCACATTTACTCAAGTGACATCAATGGCAACCTATCAGTGGACAAATGGGACTGAGACTCAATTCTCCAAGCAGCTTTTTCAGAGAGATTATGATGTAGAAAAGAGGCTGACCAAGACACAATTCCCCACAAATCTATTCAGGAGCATTTGAGTCAAATTGACAGAGAAATCCAGAGGGAAATTCCCCAAAAATTCTGGTCTGGAAGAAGCATTTCCAGTGCTACCTTTAGAACATAATTACTAAGAAAATGGCCTTAAAAAGAGAAGCTTCCACCAATAGGATTGGCCAGAACAGAAGATATTCAGAAAGTTTATATAGAAAAATAATACCTAATGATCAAGATGTTGAGAACGAAACCTCAAAAGAGGTCAACTCTGAAGGATGGCTTGTTGACTCAATGGAAAATTATAAAACTAAGCAAATCTTGATATCAGGAGGAATTAAACCAATATTTAAGGGCAAGCCCCAGGGCAGAGTTTCTTGGGATTACTCTTCAGGAGTAGCCAGGTTTACCAAAGAGATTCTGCAGGGTAATATTCCTGAGAACATGCCTTTGAGCACATTAATATCTATCTCCAGATCTCTTCAAATCCAAATATCAAAAGAATTATCACTGTCATGGGTAAAGCTACTAAATAAACAACCCTAAATAAAAAACAAATGTCACCACAGATAATAGTATATAAGTCAAGTCAATAATGGCATCTGGAGATGAAAAGTTTCAAGTATAAGATTAGTCAGGATAAAAATCTTCCAAGCAATTCTCTAGGAGAGAAACAAGTAATGAATACTTTGAGCCAGGGCAATGCTTTCCAGCAAATGCTGTCAGAAAATCTATGGCAAGGATCCAACTCAATAAAATTCCCTGGCAAACACTTTTCAAAGGAAGAAAAGCTTTTGAGAAAGCTAGCCAAGACAAAGTATCTTAGGAATCAGGAGCAGTTTGAAGCAAGGCAGAGCTGGCACTGAGCTCACAATACCATTGCCTGTAGCCCATCAGGAAGAAATGTTCTGTTTTCTCTCTTACAGAAATTACCTCTCCTGAGGTAAATTTCATTATTTCAGTTAGTCTCTTTTCAGGAAAAAAACCAGATAACCAAGGTACAATAAATCCAGGCCAAGTATTCTCACAGATGTCATCTTGTGGTGCATGCTATGTAGTCACTGTGACTCAAGCTAATGCTTTCCAAGGTCTTTCTTCAGAATTCTATGACCCATTTCTAGATAGCATAGCCATGGTGGCATAAAAATGCTTTCTACTTTTAAGTTTAATTTGCTTATCTTTAGTGCTTCGAAAATTCAGCAGTCCCCCTTTATCCTTGGGGGATATGTTTCAAGATCCGCAGTGGATGCTTGAAGCCACTGATTGTACCGAACCCTATATATACTATGTGTTTTTCTACACATACATCCCTATGATAAAGTTTAATTTATACATTAGGCACAGTGAGAGATCAACAAAAATAACTAATAATAAAATAGAATGATTATAACAATATAATGTGATAAAAGCTATGTAAATGGATTTAGGGCTATTATTAAGTAAAATAAGCATTACCTGAACACAAGCACAGTCAATCTGATAACTGAGATGGCTGGTAGGCAGCATTTACAGTGTGGATATGTTGGACAAAGGGATGATTCACATCCGGACCAAGACAGAGCAGAACAGTATGGTGAGAGATTTTATCACACCACTCAGAATGGCATGCAGTTTAAAACGTATGACTTGTTTATTTCTGCAATTTTCCATTTAATATTTTTGGACTGCAGTTGACTATAAGTAACCAAAACTGCAGAAAGTGAAACCATAAATAGGGGAGAATACTATAATCTTTTCAAAATTTTTCTCAAGGGATAACTCCAAATTAAGATTAACAACGGTGATATACCTCAGCAAACAAAAATGGAAGTCACAGCATCAAAAAATGAGAAGAATGAGGTGAGTCAGGGTGAAGTTACCCAGGGGATGATTCCCAAAGACCTTCCTAAAAGTGAAGTATTCCCAAAGTATTTCCACCTTCAGAGGCAACTTGAGGTGGATGTTAAGCCAGTGAACAGACACCATTGAGAAGAAATAAAAGAATCCAGCCACTCTTGACAAGGAAGTTTCATTACAGGAGACGTATTCCCCAGAGGCAAGTCAGTTAATCGAAATGGAATTGCTCCTGATATCCCCCAATCTGTGTTAAATTCCTTCTTGAAAGTGGTTATTTTAAAGGTAACTATAACTTTTCCACTACAGTTAAAAGTGATATTCCTTAGACATGAATAAAGATGGTAAAATTATCAAAGAAGATAGTTCTCCAGAGATTATCAACCAAAAATATAACAAAATATCAGGTCTAAAAATGCATCAAATACTTCAGGAACTCCAGGAAAAAAAGCGAATGGCTATATGGGCTTTCAAATGGATAAATGAGAGGATTGTGTCTGCTTTGCTCTATAAATAATGGAGACAAAACAAAAATAAAGAATTGATAAAATTGTTTCTACTTGATTTTTTCCTCAAGTGAATTGTTCATTGTAAAACAAGTAGCATAACATAAGAATTAAGAGCAAGAATGTTGGCTTCAACAAAGCCTGGGTACAGATCCAAGTCCTGGCACCTACTAGTTACTAGTTGTGTGGCTGTGATCAAGTTACCTAACCTCTCTGTGCCTGCCTTCCCTAAAATCAGGATACTAATAAGCTTTACTATGTAAAGTTGGCTTAGGGTTTTTATGAAGCAATATATATCTAAGTGCTCAATAAACATTTGCTATTTGCCATATGTCCCCAGCTCAACACTGACCTCTGAAAACCATTACATTAAGAGTGGTTACCTATATGTTGGTGGTCTTAATCTGCTTATTAGTTCAGATTGTTCCCTGGATTATTTTTGTTATCCTTAGTGGGTATGTCATGTGAGCTCAAGTAGGATGCCATGTAGTGCTGCTCTCACTCAGTGAATTTGCTCCCTAGGCCTCTCCTGTATGAGGAGTAGTTTGAAGGTGTCTGCCACCAAGCAGTCACTGCTCTCTTCCACCTCCATGGCTGCTGCTGCAGCAGCACTGCCCATCCTCTAAGAGGCACCAAATTCCCCAAAGGCAGAGCCGTGAGGCTACAGGACATGCTGGTCGAAATAGAGAAAAGAACCTCTTGTCATTTGTGTCACCTGTTTTTACTTGGCCATGAAAGCACAGATTATTGTTGCCCCCTGTCTCAAAGAATTATCTTGAAATAATTGAAAAAGCTCTTCTAATTTTCATTCACAATCCCTCTGTTCTCACAAAGGACATAAAGCACAAGAAAATGCTTTTTAACTTATTAAGATGTGTAAAGATATATACACAAAGTTGGTCATCAAAATATGTTTACAATAATGAAAAATCCAAAGCAATCAGAATGTCCACAGATAGGAATGTGATATGGCTAAATAATCATAAGATTTTAGTGTGTGTGTGAGTGTGTGTGTGTGTGTGTGTGTGAGAGAGAGAGAGAGAGAGAGAGAGAGAGAGAGAGAGAGAGAGAGAGAGAGAATGAGAGAGAGAGAGAGAGAGAAAGGAGAGGAGAGGAGAGAGAGAAGGAAGTAGGGGGTTTGGAAGGATGCAATGTAAAGTATTGGGTTCTTTTACCTTATTCTAAAACTACTTTACCAGACTCAGAATCTACATGATTAAAAAAGAAAGCTTCTGTTCCTTTTAGTATTTCTTTCTCCTGCCTAAGTAGTTTCTTTCCAGTAACCAAGGAAAAGACAGGACTGGGGGTAGCTGGGCCACACCTTAACTACCCACCACACCACCAGGGGGCAGTATCAAAGACAAAGGGCAGATGTACAGTGGAGGAGCTCCAAGTTCAGTTAAATTTTCCCAGCCTTGCCTGCCTACCCTCCCCTCTGAGTGTTTGGTTTTACATAACTGGCAGAATGAACTCCAGAATCTTGTGATATTCTATCCCAGCTTCCAATTTGTTTAGCATCTAACCTTTTTTTAAATATATTAATATTTCCTGAATAACTTCACAGATAAAAAGCAAAAACACACATAGACTGACAACAATTTTGAGAGCGGATTACAAAAAGAATACTTTGATTTGCTATTTAATTTTTTGCATATTTCAAATAGAAAGAACAAAAGGCATTACTTGAATTCATTGTAGAAATATTCCACTACAACTATTATGTAGCCATTAAAAACAATAATGCAGAAAGATATGTGATGATATAGCAAATATATTATCTTAGGGAGTGTGTGTGTGCGTGTGTGTCTATGCATAGACAAGTATATAGAAAGATGGTCATCTGAGTGATAGTATTACTGCTGAATTTTTATCTCATACTTTTCTGTATCACTTAAACTTCTTTATAATGATCATAAATGCTTCATCAAATTAAAAAGAAATGGTTATTTTTACCATTGGGGAAATAAATTTTTTAAGTAAAATTTATCCATATGAATTTAAACAGTTCAATTTCTTTACTTTAAAAAAGTATGAAATGTGCATTTGCCGTTTTAGCTTTCACTGTGACAAGATGCTTAATTCCCTAGTCTGTGTTTCACAGGTTTTTCTACACTAACCTCCAGAATGGGACAATAATTGCGGTTACTTTCTCCATTAATCCTTCCTCCAGAAGGAAAACTAACCTCTTTGGTTTTTGACATGGTTAGGTGCCTGCTAATCATGGGGTCACATTTCTTTGCTGGGTAAAATAAAAGTATCAAGTGTGTCACTCTGGTTTTCCCCCATTGTCTCTTGAATGCGTCGATATGTGGCAGAGCTCAGCAGGTCTTCATGCTCTCAGTTGCAGCTTCTCCACTTGCAATTTGGTGGGAAAGTCAGGCTTATGGTAGAAAATGGGAAATGAGACCACATTCGGTTTAGCTGATTATCTATCTCTCTGAATATAATTTAAAATAATTACTCCACTGAAATACAGAAGAACCCACTGAAACTGCTCTCTTATCATAACACCACCTTTCTGATTATAATTATTATAATGGCCTTTGCAATTTCTGATATGCATTGCTCATGGCTAGTCTTATGATCACTAATATAACCATCATTAGCTAAATGCTTCTAACTCTTTCCTATCAGGTATGGTCCTTCAGGTGTCTCATACTTAAGAAATTAGTCTCTGGTTATTCTACCCATGAAAATTCACCTTCACCTTCTACTACTCACTGCGACACATGAGTTAATTTACCTAAAGCACGTAGTGTGCCTGGGACATAGGAAATCCTCAGTAACGTCAGTTGCTGTTGTGATTATTGTTGTTGTTATGTTAAACCTACATTTGTGTTACTGCTGTGGGTTTCCCCCAGTTTCTCAACACTTCCACCATTTTCTCTCTACATTAACAAACACCCCAGACTGTGTTTCCTCTCACAGCCATGTGGTGACACCAGCACTTCACAAACGTTCATCTGAAAGGGCTGGTTGTTAATTTCAGGAGGACTTTCAGCAGGGATTCTGATAGAGACCACATTTCTGCTTATACAAAAAACCGAGCCTAGACAGAAGGATTTTCCCACAGATTATAGAAAGGTTTCCTTTTTGTGTTTGTTCACATGACAATTTACTTAGCACTCAATTTTGTGTAAAATACCCCTGTTTTAGCCTTCATGTTTCTCATTAATTATACTAAGAAGATATAAATAGACCAAGGGACAACTTGAACATAATAATGGTTACTTATTGAGCAACTACTAGGTGCAGGCACTGTCCTACTTGAGACAAAATCCCTGACCTCCTGGAGCTTACAGAACAAGCTGAGGCCAACTATGAAGATGAAGCTAGAAGAAGAACAGTGGCACTGTTCAGATCATCTTGTATAGTCCAGGAGCTTATAAATGTGGCAGCTTCAGCCTGGACCAATGGTAGCCCCCAAACAGGCAGCCAACATTATGATGCTGGGCCAGGTATTCTGAAGGAAGCCAGCTGTCCTCAATCTTGCATGACTTATTTCAGATATGGAAACTTTGCAAATGCAATGATGTGTTAATGTAAGTGCATTTCATTTGGTCATCCATGCATCTCTCTGTTCAGGTAGAGATGAATTGAAACCTTAGCTCTATCTTTTCCCTGCTCTATGACCTTGGCTAAGTCACTTATCCTCATCTTTAAGAGAAGGGTAATAATACTTTCTTTATATAACTAAGTGAGGATTACCTGAGATAACGTATGAAAAGCCTCAGCACTGGGCCAGACAAATCATGAACGTATGGTAATTAGTATTTATTATCTTCACTATTATAACAATTAAGTTAACACAAAACCATTGTTCGGCTCTGAACATCATAGAGAAATTGGTCCAACATAATCCTTGTCCTAAAGGAGCTTCTAATCCAATAAAGGAGCAAATTGTACACCAAGTAATAATTACACGAGGCTGGCTAAAATTATGTCCTGAGAGAGGAACTACAAGTTCTAAGAGAATCCGAGGCAGAAGTTTCCATGAATGTAGGAAAAAATTAGCCTAGACCTAAACATAGTTTGGGGATGAAGTGATAGAGATCAGGTCCATGGATCCAAGATGCTACAGAAGGATGCCAGTCCCACTCCACAGGCTTCCATTTACTGGGTGAATTAGAACACAACGTGCAGCCTGCTGGAAAGGCCTTTGAAATACCCTTTAGAAAGCCTCTTCTCCAAGGCTTGCAGTAGCTCACAAACTAGGTCATAAAACTAACTCTCTGAGGTCTAGCAGACTTCTTATGAAGAAAGGAACTATGAGATCTTCTAGAGAACTTTCCAACATATACATAGAAAGACTAAGCACCGATCTCATGTCCTAGAGCCTCCCGCATTTCATGGCCACCCCTGAGGACACATTAAACAGACCCATCTGTACCATGGTTTCCTTATGCCTACATTATAGCCCAGAGCTACACAAATCAATCTTTAGTACAAGTACTTTTCTGCTGGAGGTGTCAATGAAGTCTTAAAATTGAGAGGTGGTGGTGGTACCAAACAGGGCCTTGGTAGGATTTGGGAAAGATACTCTAGGAAGAGTGAATAAAGTAGGACAGAGGCAGAGAGTGAAATGCATAGACCATGTCTAAATCTGGCAAATTAGCTCATTTTGCTGGAGCAGAAGGCATCTGTGCCAATGACAAAAGCTCCAGTTTTCAAGGGCTCAGAGAATACTTACATCATAACAGGTTCTGGGCTGACATGTGGAATGCGTTATCTCATCAAACCCTCACACATTAGACATTGTTACCTCCATTTTTTCTTTAAGATAGGCTTAGTGAGCAGAGTGACTATCTAAGTTTACAGAGATGAAGCCTGTTAAAACTGGAATTCAACCCTAACCCCAAGTCCAACCTTAAGTCATTATGCAATGTTAGCTTCCATTGAGAAATGATTGGAAAAGTACATTAGGGTCGGGTCAGAGAGAGCCTTGAATACTAAAAAAGAATATTCAGTGACACTAAAGTTCTGTAACGAGAACATTTCAGAGGTCTCCAAGCTGGTAGAGTCTCCTTAAGCCTGAGCAGACACAAGCAGGCAGACGCAAGCCAATAAACAACCCATCTTGGAGGCCAGAAAAGCTCTGATTTGAGATAAGGTAATGTCTGCTAAGGGTGTGACTGCAAATATAGGGCACAGGGAAAGTCTTACCAAGTGCTAGGTGTGCCCAGTAAAAATGAGTGAACCAGGAGGCCGCTGAGGGTATGAGAAAGAAGAGAGTGAGACTGATTAGATTTAGTGCCTCATGGGGTCTCTCCCCACTGCCCTGGCTTTGCTTGGGAGCACCACAGGTCCTTGGGCTCCTCCTTTCCCAGATGAAGGAGGAGGAGGGGAAAGTCACCAGAACTGCTGGAGAAGCAGGCTGCCATAGCACAAAAACATCCAGTTGCGAGTCAGATCACCTTGAATAAATGGGAGATGACTTTGGGCAAATCTCTGTGCCATTTATAAAATAGGACAGACCAGGTGATCCTGAAGAGACTTCAGAGTTTTGTCTTGTTGTTTTAATTTTCACTGTGGTAAAATTCATAACATAAAATTTACCAATTTAACCATTTTTAAGTGTACAGCTCAGTAGCAGTAAATTTATTTACATTGTGTGCAACAGAACTCTAGAACTCCTTTTTTCTTGCAAATCTGAAACTCCATGCCCATTAAATAATAATTCCCCATGTCCACCCCTCACCTCCTGGTAACCACCATTCTACTTTCTATTCTATGAGTTTGACTACTTTAGATACATCTAAGTGGAATCATGCAATACTTTTCTTTTTATGACTAGCTTCTTTTACTTAGCATAATGTCCTCAAGGTTCATGCATGTTGTAGCATATAACAGGATTTCTTTCCTTTTAAAGGCTGAGTAATATTCCATTGTATGTATATACCACATATTTTTTATCCAGTCACGAGTTTTTGGACACTTTAGGTTGCTTCCACCTCTTAGTTATTGCGAATAATGCTATTATGAGTGTGCACATGCAAATATCTTTTTAAGACACTGCTTGACTCTCGGGTTTAAGATGCAATCAGTTCAGTTGTATGTTTCATTACTGCTTTATTTAAAAACAAATAAACAAACAAACAAATGCGTAGCCTCTCAAAGAGTGAACAACTTGAACACTTCAGGTACTACAAAGTGACATTTATTTTGGGAAGTTTGTCAAAGCTAAGGTTTTGACACTCAACAAACTCCTAAAGCTGAACCACTAGAAGGAGCTAAAACAGTCCTAAGTTTGGGCCTTGCAGAGACAGTCCTGGATTCTGAAGAGTAATTATGAACTTCAGTCACAACATTATCTAGGAATTTCTTTCAGCAGAGATAATGGGTGTGTCTAACTACAAATCATTTGCTGAGAGAGCCATGCATTGACTTGTTGGAAAATATAGGAGACTACATGCCAGGTGTGCAGAAAAACATCCTTCAAATTCAGTTATATATACTGTATCCCCAGGGAAAAACATTTAGAATCCATAGATTTTCATTTGGAAGAAAGGGTTGATTTATTCTCCTGAGTAGCATGATTGAACGATCTGGCTGAGGATCAGGCTCACAGACGTGTTCCTAAATATTGGAACTTGCCTTCCTAGCATGATGACTCAGTGGGGTGGTGGGTGTTTGTTAGATGATTAATTTTTTAGTATAGGTGTGCCTGCTGGTTGGGGTGCAGAAATAACTAAAATCACTAATCATAGAATCTCCCTTAGAGAAAATTATATTGAAACTCTGGCTGATCCCTTGAAACTTTTCTCTCTGGGTTCATTTCAACAATGAGAATTTCTATCTCAGAGTGGAGTGGGAAGAGCCAAGCCATTCTTCTTAATAACGGTCACTAAGCCCTTGTCTGGGAGTGTGGATATGATGGACATGGTCTTTACCTTCGAAGTCCTAATCCAGTGGGGGAGGCAGAAAAGAGGTAGTACATGTGATAATAGAAGTAGGAACTAACCGTGGGAGCCCAGAGAGGGGGACTAACTCAGGTAGAGTGTGAGTTAAAGCCTTACACAGATGATATTTGACCTAGGCATGAGGAGGATGAGGAGGAGTTTTACAGTTAGAAAAGCACAGTGAAGAGAAGTCTAGGCTGGGGAATAGCATGTGTGCCAAGATATCTTGCTGTTTGGAAATGTGTAAGAATGGCAGTGTGGCTGAATAATAGAGGTCATGTGAGATTAGCCTTGTGAAGGCCTCTTAGAGAAGTGTGAATACTCCAGAACAGGGCCATAGTACTCTCTTCCAGGAGCCTTGGGCAAAGCCAGTACCATTCTTGGCCTCCTTCAGTGCCTACAGTGTCTGACCAGAGAAGCCACAGTTTTTACTATTGGCCTGAGTGCCCAGAATCAAGGATGGAGAATAGGTACTTCTTCGTGGGTGGCACAGGGGCCACTTTCATGGCAACTTGGAATGGGGAGATGCTCAGTCACCAAAGAGAGGACTTTGACAGCTTTGAGCTGATGTTTCCTCTCATGAGGCTGAGGTGAGTGTGAAGAATGCCCACCTCTCAGTTCCTTCTAGTAGCCAAGCCCCTCCAGCCACTGACTTGAAGCTCATCAATACCCCTGGGATGCAGAAACATCATCCACTGGCTCCAACCAGGTTCCTGGGTGTCCTGACAGTGTGCCAGGGAGGGGAAGTAACTAATACTTTGAGATATTAGCAAAATAAAATACAGCAAGATGACTAGAGGCAGAGAGGAACCTTTTGTCTTCTCTCAGAAGGACTAGCTTGATGGCATCATGTTATTGTCCAATGCAGGTTTTCTGTGGTTTTAGAGGCAATGATTTTTATTGTCTCAACCAAGGCTCTTCTGTCTGTGATACATGCTATACCAGACAGGACACTAGGAAACAGACAAAAATGTAGATGGTGTTAGGCAAACCTAGATTCTTTCTGAGATTCTCTTGTAAATAGTTTTTAGAATGAAACATTCTCATTCATTAGAAGAGCCTCTAATGAATGGGGCATCCTGTCTCTCTAGACATAGTTCTCTTTGGGAGATCTGAGTGTCTCTCTAGCTTAAATAAAAGTTTAGATAATTTTTTAAAATAATAATTAAATGAAAGATAGGGAGAGCTGGAAAGAACTAGAGATCTCTCAGAGTAGAGGGTGGGGGTGCCCAAGATAGGGAGTGTGAAGACACTTATTTTTTTTTTAACATTGTAGCTATTTTATTTTTAATTACATTGCTTTAAAAATGCCAACAGGAGTCTACACATGGAAAAATCCCCCTCTCATCTTTTACCCCTGTATTTCCTCCTCCTCAAAAGGTAACCATTGTTATCAATTTGCAGGGTTTCCTTCTAGACCTTGTTCTATGCAGGTACAATGTCAGCATGTTGCTATGGACCTGCACACAGGACCAGAACTGGAATAGACACAGGGATAGAGACACCATCTGATGTCCCTGTTCATCAGAGACAGGGAACCTAAAGAGTTCAGTTCTTGGAAATAGAGAGTGAGGAGTAAAAGTTTTCTGTTTTCTGCCGGCTAAGCAAAGTTACACTGGAGCCTCCCTTGAGAAGAAACAAGCCATAGTGTGTGTGATGCCAGGAGATGAAGAAAGCCAGTCCTATGGGGATTCTGAGATTTCTAAGACTCACAGAAGAGATGGAATTAGGGGTGCCCACCATGATAGAGGGTCTGAGCCCTCTCTGTCTGTGATTGCTCTGGGATTTTATGCAGCAATATGCACTAAAGCATTGGGAGTGGCTTCAGGGTCTAATAGCAAGTGTCGGTGGAACAAACCAAAGGGGGCAATTAACAATAACAAATATTAGTGAGAATGTGGAGCAACTGGAACTCTTAGATATTGCTGGTGGGTATGAGAATGACAGTCATTTTGGAAAACAGTGTGAGAGTGTCTTACAAAGTTAAACATATAGTTACTATATGACCATTCATAGATAATGATCCAAGAGAAATGACAACATGCGTCCAAAGGTTATATACTAATGTTTCTAGCAGCTTTATTCATAACTGCTCCCCTCAAAAAAAATCTAGGAACAATACAAATATATCCATCAACTGGTGAGTGGATAAACAAATTTTGCATATCTATACAATGAAATACTTCTCAGCAATTAAAAAGAATGCACTACTGATGCATACAGCAACATAAATGAACCTCAAAAGCATTATTCGAAGTGAAAGATGCCAGACACAAAATACTACATATTGTATGATTCCATTAATATAAAATATATTACAAAATGCAAAACTATAGTGCTAGAAAGCAGATTAATGGTTACCTGGGGCTAGCGGAAGGGGATTGAAGACAGGAGTTTGAGGGATAGCAGTTCTTAAGACCATCCTCATGTCTGACACCAAATAAAGTTTGGGATTCTCAAGACCTTGCTTAGATTTGATCATTCATTGGAGGAACTCGTAGAACTCACTGAAAGCTATTATGCTTGTGGTTATAGTTTATTATAAGGCAAAGATACAGATTAAAATTAGCCAAAGGAAGAAGTGCATAGGGCAGAGTCCAATAATGTCCCAAAGACCTGCCAGTTGTTCTCTAACTGTGGAATCATGGACGTGTTACCTTTGCAGGAGCCAAGTGTGACAGGACACAGAGTATGGCAACCATGGTAGCTCACCTGGGCCTTGGTTTCCAGAATCTTTATTGGGACTCAATCAAACAAACCTCATTGGTTGCCTATATGGACAATCTCAGGCTCCCTACCCTGAATCACATTGTTGATGTGGTTCAAAGTTCCCATCCTAAATCACATTATTACTGTCTGGCTATACCAATATCATATTAAGTTTAATTACAATAACTTCATAGTATATTTTGATATTTGGTAAGGCAAATTTCACTTCCTTGTCCTTTTATGTAACTTTTATAACTATTCTCAGATATTTGTATTTTTTTATTAAACTTGAATTCTATATTAGTCATATTACATTTAGTTACAAGTGCACACTGTTTATACTCCATGAGTTGAGTTTAATTGCTGTATAAAAGTTTTCTCAAAGATTACATTATATTTTGGCACTAAAATGAACAAGTTATTGTAAATGCAGAAATTTGTGGAAACAGCAGTGGAACATAAATTTGATATTAGTAAAGGAAATTTTATCATCAGAAGAATGATTTCATTTCCTTTTTTTCTTGCAAAGCAACAACTGAGCTTTATAGAATGAAGAGAGAAAGCTATCCCCCAACCCCCACGTCGTCTATTATGTTTTGCTAAGATGCAAGCAAAAGGATTGCAATGCAATGAAAAATTTGCCAATCTCTTGAAATAGATAAAAGAAATTCCAAAGCAATGAGAGGTCGGTGTCATTAATTCACGTTTTGAAGGACTATCATTAAGATGTCAAACAACTATTTACCAAAAGTTTCTGCTGAATTTGAGTAGAAGACAATAGTGGAGCATTAAGAAATATCATATCACCAGTGTTCCTAATAGCCAAATAATAACATTATGTGATAAAATCCAGACAACCATGACTCAATCCAAAAAAGATAGAGTTGTGACTTTGAATGTGAAGATGTCTTAGGAATAACCTAATACATTTACTTCACTTTCTTTTTTTTTTTTTTAAGTGTGTACACAGTCATGTATGAAATGGGAGCTAACTCAGACTTTGACCTATCAGATTGCATCAGTACTTTGGCCTCAGTGGCCAATCAGAGTGAGCCTCTGGGCTTTGTTCACTTGTTGATCTAACTGTCCTCCTCCCCTTGCTGGATTTGAGAGGCCATACTATGACCAAGAGGAACCAGCCTTAACATGAAGCCAACACATGGATAACCAAAGCGGAGAAGCAAAAGAACCAGGATCATTGATGACATATTGAACTGCATGATCACCTCAATGCAATTTGAGTTGAGCTTTCTGCTACTTGCCAAGCCAAAGCTTTTTAATTGAATGAAGGCCCAATAAATGCTAATGAATAGAAGAAATGATAGGAATGAGGACACTAGAGTAAGCCCTACTTCCCCAACCTGGAGCCAAAATAATCTCACTATCCAGCCTCCAGTTAGTCATTGATTCACCTGGTGAAACATTGGTTGTTTCTATTGCGGACTCCAGAAAGGACACCCTAAAGGTTTTACTGTGAGGCACATCAGAGAAGCAGAGCACCTTTATTTACTTTTTAAAAGCAGGAAAAAGTGTAATTCTGTGATATCGGCAAATAGGAAGTTATTTGGAGCTGATCAGTGCACATCTATTTTTGTAGTTCATACACATTTTTAGATTTGTTTTATTCATCCTTCAACTTATATTTTTAGATCTTGATTTGACTTTCCACTCATCCATAGAATGGGAATCTAAGCCTGAGGTAATGAAGTTAAGCACTATTTTTATTTTATTTTCACTGTGATGCTAGCTGCTTCCCAAACTGTTCCCACTGAGCCCACATACTACAGGACCATCAGCTTAAAAAATCATGTTATACTGCTGGCATGGATCACTGCTGCATGAATAAATGAAGCTAGCTGAATCTAACAGTGGCTGTAATGCTGAAAGAATCCCAAGTCCCATATATACCTTCTGCTAGCAATGTTTCAGCTTGTCCTAAGGGGTTTGTGAAGGAGAGGAATTTCTCAGACCCTGGGAACATATCTAAGTTATGTAAGTTGTCATAAAGCTCCCAGTCAATCTTAATTTCACCCCCCTTAAATTCAAAATCTAGGTTATTCTATGGTCTTTACAACACTAGAATTACTTTCCTCTTTAAAATTTGGCAGATTGGTGGTTTTCTTTTTAATTCTCAAGCTTCGTAAGTAAGTTTTCCTGTGCCTATTTGCCCATAATATATTCTTCTGGTCTGATGACTACTTTTTAATGAGTTCAGCCTGTGCCTTCTCAGACAAATTGGGAGTATGAGGAGTGTGTTAATTAGCTATCAAATATAGCCTGGCTTTTGAAGTCCAGAACTTTGGTATGTTGCAGAAGTATAAATACAATCATAGCTTTTTGCTTTTGGTAATTATATCACAACTGAAATCTCTGGGAGCCTCTCACTCCAGGATTCTGCTACCCTTGACCCCTGAATGGTTCTGTCATTAACAGTCAGTCTCTGGGGAACCATACCCAAAGCAAATGATTTCCTGTTTTGTTCTAAGTAGCCATTTTTCTCTGCAACCTTCCCCACTGTTTGCCAAACATCCTATTTCAGGAGGGAGAGAATGAGCCTTCAACTCTTCCCTTTCACAGGATAAAGAGAAATTAGGCAGGAATGAGGAAGGCGCTGGGGGGAGGGGTGTAAATTGCCTTTTTATGATTATATTGTACCAATTATACCAAATACATTGGGGCCTTCAAATCAAATACCTAGTCCTGCAGGAAGCCTGCATGATCACTCAAGCTTATTCCTCTCACCCCCAATCTAGAAACACTCTTTCTTTCACACTTCCCAAGTCTGTCTCAGTGCTGGCCTTGGGCCAGGCTTTGGAGTCCCAAAGGTGAAGCAAAAAAATCTCAGTCTTTTTAAGGAGAGACCTTTTGAAGAGACTCTATGGGTCCGTAAGTTTACAAGCAACCTGGAGTCTGAGTGGGAGGTCAGGGAGGCAAATTAAGTAAGTTTTTGGATTTGTATACCAGTAGGTGGTTCTCAGGTGAAGTGGGGACCGGGCATTGCAGGCAGACAGCAACCTCTGACCAGTGGACGGTGTCAGCCTTGCGCTGCTACTTCATTGCACTCTGCCCTGCGACTGAAAAAACTGTCGTCCCAGTGAAATTTTGTGTTGTGAATCAGTTCTATTTCTGAAAAGATGTTTTCCCAATTGCCTACTTTTATAATATATGAGGAGTAAAAGAATGAGTGAATGAATGAATGATAGGGACCAAATTAAACCATGTTTCTCAGACTCTAGGAAGAGTCGGGCAACGTCCCAGGAGCTGGTGCGCCAAGCCGCCACTCGAAACCTTCTGTCCAATGGCTAGCATCTGGGGATAAGACTATGAGATGGGATCAGAGGCTGGCAATTCCGAAGCTGTTCCTAAAGCTTGAAGGGACACTCATCAGAATGCTTTGGTCCTACAGATTCCTCCTCCCTATGCCCTGTCTCAACAACAGCAACAACAACAACAACAACAAAAAGTCATCAAAAAAACTTCTCAAAAACTCGCTGAGGACTGAAAGGTGACCAGGAGTGCTCGGCTACAGGACAGGTGTTTCCAGATACAATTAGGGCAGCAGTCCAGAGCTTTCATTTTCTCCAGAGAGCGCCCCTAACGAATCAGGAGTCGAGGGTCACCATTCGCGAAGGACTGAACGAAGCTAGAGTTGTGAGAACAAAGGACCGCAATCGAACAGCCCATAGGGCGGCGGAGACTGCATCATACTCTGTGAGCCAAGAATAGCTAAACAAGAGCAATGGCTACAGAGCCGGAGCTCCTCCCAAAAAGGCGGGGCAGGGGGGAGGGGTGGAGGTCACGTGGAAGCGGCGCGGCGGTGTCGCAGGCGCAAACCTGCGCAGGCGCAGAGTCCACTTCTGGAGCCAGGAGGTGGATGAGACTTTGGTTCTCCACCCCCTAGCGTGCGGCAAAGGAGAAGGCGGGCGGGAGGGAAGCGCTAGCCGGATCTGCTGCTCGCAGGGCTCTGCGAAGCACATGACCTCCGCGAAGGCGGGTTCAGCCTCTGCACAGGTGAGGAAACTGAGGGAGAGCTTGGTCGGCGGTGTGCGAATTGAGTAGCTACTGGGTTTATTAGGCCCGCTCCTTGGACGTGTCCAGAGAGAGCGAAAAGCTCCTTGCGAGCCCTTTCAGCGCTGCTGCACCTGCGAGGTCCGAGGCGACCCCTACCTTGCCCAGAGGACGACCCCTCCCAATCCCCCGCCCCGCGCAGTTCTGCTCGCGCACAGCGCTGTAGTCAGTGGAAAAGGCCCGCGTTTGAGATCAGAGACCCGGGGCGGGAACTGGCGCGGATACGACTTGTGAAGATCTCCTGTCTACCTCGCCCCCAGGCTTTGAGGCTGATCGCACCGACCTACCTGAATTGTTGGGACAAAGGGCAGAAAAGAATTCTGCCCCAGAGCGTTCGTCCTCCAGAGCCGAGCCCAGTGTGGGCCAGGGGGTTGCCATGGGGTGGCGGGCGGAATAGCTGCAGGTGAGCGGGTAGAGGTTGAGGGACTTGAGGTCCTCGGCTATGTACTTGCATAAGGTCATGGTTTTATGGGGCCATGTATTCTAGCTTTTTCAGAATCTCATAGGCACCATTTTGCCTCCCTTCTCCGAAGGTTACAAACTCCTGACAAAGTAGAAAGATCCCAAGTGTCCATTTTAAAACACAGAGCTTAAGTCTGGGAATTAAAGGATGAGCGAGACACTGATCCTCGAGCTTGTTGCAGGGACCCGGAGGTGAAGGAGATGGAAAAGATGGTTAGGGCCTAGCCTGATGAGGGCTGTGGGGAGACAGCACACCTGGAGAAGCCAAAAGCCAGAGTGGGGTTCAGGCCCAGCTGACTCTGAGCCTCTTTTCCTTACAACACCTTGCTCTGTCCACAACCCAATTACCTAGACTTCAATTTAATTTGTTTTAAATTTTAATATATTTTCCTTTGAGCTTGGCAGATTAATTAAGAAAAAGAATACATAGGATTTATTTTGAAAAGCGTTATTGGGTAGCCAAGTTCCCAATCCTGGAAACTGAGAATTGAGATTGAAAATGTTAACCCCATCTCCTTGGAACATACCCATTTATCAGAAACGCTCCATTTTGTGTACAGACAACATTTTAGGAGCAATCACTGACTAATCTAGAAATAAGTAAGAATTATACTTCACATATGTGTCACTCTTTGTAAGGTACCTTACAAAACACCACCTATACATTTAATCTTTTGATTCTTACCACTCTGTAGAAGGTAATTTGGGAATTATTCCTGTTTTACTGATGCAAACAACAACAACAAACAACAACAATAAACAATGCTTTTTCCAGGTTCTTATTACATGTAGAATTTGAGTTAGATTGCAGTTATTGGAACAGCCCTTCTCATAGCGCCTTCTTTGTAAGGCATGCCATTTAGTTGAGATTTTATGCATTATTCCTGAGGGGTACAGAAGACATTTCTGATAATTGTGATATCAGCTTGTGTCACTTACATGGTGCTTGGAAAGTTTGGTGAGGACTGGAATTCTGGGGTTTAAAGACTCATGCTTTGTTGGTATCCCAGAAGTAAGCCAGCTCCCCTGCCAACTGTGTACTTGCCTATTTGTGAAATTTTGAGCAGAGATCCCAGGTCCCCTTCTGCTGAGGTTTGTATGGCAAGAATTGGCTGGCGGCACTATTTGGGAACTAGCCTTACTTTGGAGCCCAGTGGCCTCTGACACAGTGAGATTACAATTGGCCAATACCCTTTGCCTTCTCTGGTACTGCTAGTGTAGAAGGCTGTGTGGCAGGCTGCAGAAGGGGCAGCAGAGAGTATGTGTAGTGGAGTGGTCAGTTGGGCCATAGATGCCTGAGACAAGACAGAGTTCCCTCCAGACCTAGACCTTCCACCCAGGTGGCAGGCCTGCAGTGACACAGCTGGGGTGACACAGCTGGAGAAGTTGTTCAGTGTTTTATGTTTGTTTTTCTTCTAATGTCCTGTGATCATAAGCGAGTGAGTGAATCTGAGCCCTGCAGAGAAAGAAAATGTGGCCTTACAATTCTGAAGTGCTTCACAAAAATTCTTTCTGACAACCCTTCAAAGTGCTCTTGTTTTTAAGAAGGACATACTGAAGTTCAGAGGGATGAGGTGACATCTCAGAGTTAATGAGTGAGAACAGAGGATTTTTGTCCTGAAGCCCAGTGTCCTTTGTGTTATCACCCTTATCTTCCCATCCATACCCATATAACTTGATAGAGCAGGTGTTCTGAGCCCAGCTAGGAGGCTGTGCAAGCAAGGGGCAGAATGGCCAGATATTTTGGGGCTGTCTCTGTAGCTTCAGGATCACTGATCAGAAGAAAAGACCTCTCCTAGCCCCTATATTCCTCTGCAGTCTCTCAAAGTTTCCCAGTAGCTGATTATATTCTCTTGTGCTTTCAGCATCTGTTCAGAACTTTCTGCATTTGAGAGAAGGGTTGGACCAGAGCTAGTCAGCTCATTTTCAAGTGGCTAGTTCTATGGTAGTTGATGACAAGGGTAGGTAGGAGCACATTCCTTATTGTTAATGGGGCCCTGGGTGCCCTTGTCATCAGACTGCTTAACTGGCATTTTCAAGCCTGTCTTGTTATCATTTAAAATTGACAGCATTTTGTTATTGTGGGGTGGAGAGGTATATAATGGCTTCTCAGCTGAGAATGGACAATGTGACCCTTAAGAAAACATTTGACTTTGGATTATAAGCTGTTTGCAAATCACTGAGCTTGGCAAATGCTGGTGTTCTCTCTAGCCACCAGATTCCCAGGCCCTGTTCAGGAGCAGGTTTGCTTTCAGCCTTCTTCAGGCCAGCAAGCAGACTTCAGGACAGCAAGCAGACTTCAGTAGGTGCCCCCTTCCTGATACCCTGCCCCACACCCCCCCCCACACACACACACTGTTTCAGCCTTTGCAAGAGTGTCCAATGCAGGATAAATAGTCATAGACTGGGAGTTGGGAAACCAAGATCTGAGTCCCAGCAAAGTTACTGACCAACCTTTGCAATGTAACCTTGGACTACTAGCTAGCCCCTTCTCTGAGCCTTATTTTCCTCATTTACTCAGTGAAGGTGGGGCTGAACTAGAGCTCTGAGGGGTGGAGAGGGAAATAGAGGAGAGCAAAGAAAGGAGATGAAGCATTCTTTCTAGCCTTGTTCTCTGAGTACCAGAGGCAAGGCTCCCTCAGCACTCCTTTATTCCTTCTGCTCTGGCTCTGCCTCAAGCCAACTCATTCTGAGGAGGGAGGATTTCCAGGATGGGACTGGACTGGGCAGGTATACTCTCAATGTTTAGAGTATGATTCTGTCTCTACTTGTTTCAGGCACGAATTAATCCACCTTGTGATGGTACTTTGTTTTAAGACTTTATCAGCTCCTGCCCAGAAGCAGTTTCTTGAGCAGGCAGGAGTTAGGCCTGGGTAAGCAAGGAGTGTGAATGCACACCCAGGAGGAGAGTAGTAGTGGCAGGTGTGTCCATGGCTTTCTGGACATCAGAACCCTGGAGTTGTAATCGTACTTTAGAGCAATGGTCCCCAACCTTTTTGGTACCAGGGACCAGTGTTCCTATGAGGATCTAATGCCTGATAATCCAAAGCAAAGCTGAGGTGATGCTAGCACTGGGGAATGGCTGCAAATAAAGATGAAGCTTCACTTGTTCACCTGCTACTCACCTCCTGCCTTGTGGCCTGGGGACAGGCCACAGTCCAGTACCAGTTCGTGGCCCTGGGGTTGGGGACCCCTGCTTTAGAGTCTTTGGATGTCCGAACTGAGACAACCTCATAGATTTTCTAGTTCCTTCTGTGTGTACAGATGAGAGACCCAGGGCCAGAGTGCCTTCATATGTCAGATTTCCCTGCCAGTGCGTGATAGAGCTAGGACTCAACTTAAGGTCACCTAAACCCAGGCTTTAAGGTCATGACAGCACTGTCCAAAATTACCTTTCGTACTGAGCTAAAGTTGGTTGGTTATAGATTAGTTCCAACTTCGTCTCACTGGAGTTTAAAGAGTAAAATTCAAATTATTCTATTAGACATATAATGTCTGCTAATTACCAGGATTTGTGTTAAGTGCTGGAGATGCAAGAGTGATTGCTCCACCATATTGTGTAGACAGACATGAAAATAATTCAAATACACTAAGTCCATTTGCTTGTGCAGTATGCAAAGGCATATGTGTGTTTGCACATGCATGCACACCATATAATCAGAGGTGAGGGAGCCATCAGTTGTCGGAACTTTCTGGAGAGGCTTTGGAGAGAGTGTGGCTTGTTCTGGGCTTTTACCTATTTGGCATGGGGGGAGGGCATTCTGGGTAAAGGAAACAACAAGAATGATAGTGCAGAGCCTAACAAAACATGTTCTCGTCTTTGCACATTGAGTTGGGCAAGGCCACTGTAGTGGCAGGGATGTGGCTGAAGGGTGAGCTGAAACTAAGCTGTGAGGGGCCCCCATCAGCAGGCTGAGGAGTTGATTGTGAGTGAGAATCCAAAAGCAAGAGAAGGAAATAATTAGGTCGGGTGAACAAGCTGTAGAGGGCCTTACTAGAGCCAAGCCAAGCTCTGTTCTGTGGTTACTGAAATAGGCCAGGTACAGAGTAATAGGGGCCTGTGTATGAACAGCAGTGAGGTTAAGAAGAGGATGGGTAACAAACACGTTTTCCTGACTGGTTAGATGTGGTCAGCAAGGGAGAAAGAACAGTAAAGTGCGAATCTTCGTTTTTGGCTTGAGCAGTTGGCTAGATGCTTGTGTCATTCACTGAGCTAGGGAACTTCGAAAGAGAAACTAACTTTAGTGGAGGTCACTTTTGGACATGGTACAACAGATATAACCTACAGAACCCCCAAGTGGAAACTGAAGAATAGCAATAGGAACCTAGAAGTCAATACTAAGGTGGTGGGTGAAGTGTTGAAAGTAGGTGAGGTTGCCCAGGAAGGGAGTGTGGGTTGAGAGGAGCCACATGGCAGAAAAAGAAGGGAAGGCAAAAGGGGGTAAAAAAGAGACAAAAGGTAAGGGGACTCAGTGGCACCAGCTGACTTCCTGGGTGTGGGTGAAGAATGGGGCAAGGGAGCAGGCTGCACAAGCAGTCATGGAGAAAGGGACATTTTCCTTTGATTTTAGTTAGTGTGACACATGGGCTTTGTTAAGGGCTTCGCTTCATTAGTCTACACTGGATAGCAGAGAGGGCGTCTGTTGGCACTTGATAAATGTTATAATCTGCATGACTGCAGATGACTCAAACTTTGCTCAACGTTTTGAAGGGCTAGAGGGTCTTGGCAGCTTTCCACTTTGATATTTTCTGAAAATTGACTATTGGAAGCTAAAGGAGCCCCAGGGTTTCTGGATGCCAGGTCTTGCTGGTGGAGGGAATGAGCTTAGGGCCATAGGCGGGACTTAGAGCTCCGCCTCCAGCCTGCCTCTGCTGCCTGATACCCGGCAGCTGGTGGCTGGATCAGCCTCTGTCTGCAGAAGCTGGAGTGTGGATGCTGTGGATGGTGAGTGCCTTATTCCCAGGTTTGAACTGGCCATGGTTGGAGATAAGGGACCACGTGTGGGGGTGGGAAGGCTTGTGAAGCTCCAAGCTGCAGGTAAGAAATGGGAGAGGAGAGAGTAGAGTTAAGGTAAGGATTCAAGAATGTGCAGACTCCAAACTAAGCTGTTTGAGTCACAGGACGTCATTAGGTGCTTTAGGAACTTTAGCATTCACCTTAGCCAACCCCCTCATGTGGAGTTGAGGAAAATGAAGTGAGTATCAGGGACAGTCGTGGTTAAATCAACCCACTTGGCCTAGGGAGCCCAGCTGGGTCTTCTCCACCCAGCACCATGCTCTTCTCAGACAAGAGCTGCCACTCTGAGCTTCCACAGCTGTTGCTGGTTTGTGGTTTTATCATGCTTCACCTTCTTGTGTGGGAGAGGACAGATCAGATAAGTACCACAGTGAGGAGCTGAATACTGTAGCTGTGTCAGGTAGGGACTGGCTCTTGTGTAAAAAACCTTGCTATTATCTTTCAGAGAAATTGACTCTTTCCTTAAGGGAAAAGGCTAGAAAGGCAAGGAAAGAGAAGGGACATCTGTCATACAGTAAATTTCCTTTAGAGTAAACAAGGTTTGACTGTATATTTGATGACTAAAAAATAAGTTGATCTTTTAAAATTCTCTTTTAAGACAAAAAAAGTCATACCCCTTCACCTCCAGAAACCCAAACAGGAATGTGTGGGAAGGCAAGGTATGATAGTAGGAAGACCGCAAGCTTCGGAATCCTAGTGATCTGGGTCCAGGTTGCAGTTACTGCTGCCTGCTGACTCTGTGACACTGGAGAAGGTACTGAACTTCAGTGTTGTTAGCTATAAAATGGAATAATCTCTGCAT
This sequence comes from Macroglossus sobrinus, assembly GCA_004027375.1. Classification (NCBI taxonomy): domain Eukaryota; kingdom Metazoa; phylum Chordata; class Mammalia; order Chiroptera; family Pteropodidae; genus Macroglossus; species Macroglossus sobrinus. The sequence goes on along the minus strand of PVKZ01000324.1, from coordinate 485,344 downwards.
CGTAAGACTGTTGAGTGAATGAAATTAGGCCATGCATGTCAAATGACACTAAGTAAATACTGGTTTACTGGCCTCCCTATCTCACTGGTTAGTAGCCTTAGAGACCCATATGAAGGTGCATTGTTCCATTTAGATGTTTTCTGTTTTGTTTTTTTGTGGGTGGGAATAGCTGTGATTCAGGATTCAGAGTCAGCTCTCACGGTGCAGCAAGTTGCAGTGGTACATGCTCCAAGACATACGAGGACACAAATTGCTTTGTAGTTCACAGGGGCTTGGATAAGGAGCTGTAACTACATACTCTACAGGTGTTTCCGAAGTCAATTTTCACTGCTTCCCACTAGCAGCTGCTAGAGGACCCCTGGGAGTATATGTTTAGGAAAGGCCTGATTCTCACCTCTGGCGCTAATAAGGCTCTCACATATTAGTGCTGCGAGGTCTGGGGATGAGGGCCATGCTCCCCAAAGGGGTGATTCTCTGCTCACACTTTCTAGATCATAGAGGTAGAGGTGGGATGGTAAACATTGCTCCTGGCGGTTTTAGACCCCATTTTGTACTCCAAATCTTGAACTTGAGCTAGAGTTGGGGGCTTCTGTGTCATGGAAGTTTGCATTCTCAGAGTACTTTCAGTACTGACGTCCACCCCCAGCTAGCCTGCTGCTTCCCAGGTTTATTCAATCCAGGCCTGACCTAGCTCTTTCATCCTGCCCCCAGGGCTCTACCTAAGTTCTAAAGCCACTTCCTTCTGGGTGTTTCTATAGCTGCCCAGAGCAGATGTAATTAGTATTTATCCGTGCACTGCCATAGCCCCATGTTTATATCTTGGCCAAGCTGCCTCACCTTTCCACCTTAATTTCTGTTATCTATGTACTAGGCCTATATCTCTTTGAGGATTATGCATCATTTAGTTTTATGTCCACCTAACTTGCTATTTATTGGACAGATCAATGCTGAATAAATGTTTGGAAATAAATGCTGAGTCTAGTTGAGTTTGATTCCTTTGTACTCTTGAGAAAACAAGATAAATGGCTGTTGATGGAGCCTGTTTCCCTCTAAGAATAGCAGTGACTATAAGGGTCGCTGGACTTCTTGAAGTCCACAGGTGTGTTCTAGGAGCTGAAGCAATTCTTTTTATAAGATAAATGTAACCTGGCCTCTGACTGATGATGCAGAAATGTTATCAGATCTGTGATTAGAGGTCGTGCCTTTTGCTCCTGAATCATACACACATGTCAGAAGTCCAGGAATGTTATGAAACTGCTTGAAAGTATAGAAATTGTTCCAAGCCCTGGGGAATCTTTTGTTTACAGCAGGTAGGTGAGACCTGTGGTTTTCCACCTAATGGTTCTGTGAACTATAATCCAGCAATGTGTAACTTTGCCACATAAAAGAATTGGAAAACAGCCTGTGGAAGGTTCCTTCCTGCTTGGCCTAAGAACTTTGGTCCTCCATCATCTTCATCGTTTAATTCTATTGAATTCATTTTAGCACACATTTTTGGAAAGCCCACTGTGTACCAAACAGGCATTGTGCTAGGCATGGGAGAATCAGAAATAAACAAAGAACAGTCAAAGAAGAGAAAACTGCTAGATAGGTTCAAATCTTGTATTGGAGAGATTTTGAGTACAATTTGGGCACAGTACCAAGGTGGGGGTAAATGAGCCCCTCTTGGGGTGGGAGTGGGGGTAGGCAGAACATCCAGGAAGACGTCTTGAAGAGGTGTCTGAGTTTTGAAGAATAGATTGAATGGGGTAAGACATTCCAGGCAGAGATGCAGACATGTGTTTCAGTCTTCGACTCTCACTGTCACCATCTCTGCCCTTCCACAGTGAGCTGAGGCAACAGAAGTGGGGCCTTGAGGAGGGACTAGCTCTCCAAGGCCAGCTGCCCTTATGGCCAGCTAAGTGAAAAATCCTGAATTCTTTGCTGCAAGACAATGCTTCTCAGACTTTAATGTGCACATCAATTGCCTGCCTGATCGGATTAAAATGCAGTTTATGATTCCTTAGTTCTAAGGATTCTGGGTTTTTAAATGATGCCAATTCTGCCAGTCCATGAGACCATGTTTTGAGTGGTGAGATTATAAGGAACCCCTCTCTCTGCTTGAGTCCCTCACATCAGATAGCAGCATCCCCTTCCCCATCACAAACACCACCTCCCATTCTTTTTCCTTTTCCCTAATACATAGATGTCAGAGTCCTTTTTCTTGAATGCTGCTTTAATTTGATCATTCCCCCCCACCCACCCTCACCCACCCCTGCCTAGAAGTTCCCTTTGATTTCTTAACTCAGATCTGAACTTCCCAGGCTGGCCTAAACATTAGTCTGGTTAACCCTTCTCTTATCAAGTCATCTCATGGCAATGGATCCCTCACAGGTCCCTGCCTTGGCAGTGACAAGCAGATTTCTGTGCTTTTTTCTGTGCTTAATTCTTTGGAGAAATCCTCTCTCCAGCCAAGTCCTGCAGGGGAGAGGTAAGTCCTCAGTTAAGTGGGATAAGATTAGGCAGGATGGACATACACAGAGACATACACCAGGTTTATACCTGGTGATCCCAGAACACAGAATCATGCTGATACTTAGGGAAGAAGGTCCCAGTATAAGTCAGATCCTAGGATGGTAAGAGGGCCAAATGGAAAGATAGATATTATAAGTGGTTGTTAGTTGAAGGAAGGCTGGATGGGGTACCTGCTGCTATTAGGGAGGTAGGCTGCTTCCAGGAACTCCCTTCACTCAGAAGCACAAAGTTTCCCAACTAGAGGAAACCTTAGTGAGGCACCTGTGCATGAGCTCAGAACAAGGCTGGACTTTGTTACAGGACCCACCTGGAACTCCATTTCAGTTGCAGAGCCCCCTGCCTGATGCAAACATCTTTTGCTCAGCCCCTCTGAAGCAGACACACCAGCACTATTCTCTTTCTTTCATTTGTTTACTTTCTTTCATCCATTCAACAAACATCTGTGTAGTTTTGTTTACAGGGGAAAAAAAAGTCAGATTAGACACTGGTGTTTAATAGTGGCCATTTCTATTGAACTATATAATAGGTGGTAGATGTTTAGATGATAATTGCTTTCTTGTTGACCATATGGCTTTATGCATTGCTTCTTTTTGGTTTTCACCATGAACCTGTTTTATTTGTATAGTGGATGAAAAATAAAGCTATACTCAGTTGGGAGAAAGGTACTCAGATTGCTTGCCTACCATGAGTGAGGCCCTGCTGGACCTGTCTGGGGCTGGTTGAATAGGATACGGTCTCTGTTTCTGAGGGATCACAAACTAAAGAGGAAGAAGGATAGGATAACAGAACAGCGTGATCAGAACAGGTAAGTATCCTCTGATCACAGAAGAGAAATCTGCCTCCAGGTAGATAATATCTAAAGACTCCTGGACTGTGAAGGAAAGGCAGGCATTGACTAGTCTGCCAACAGGGGCACTACCAAGCTGGGAGACTACAACATTGGGCATGGGAGAGGGAACAGCAAGAGAAGCGTCTGTGAGAGCTGTCATTTTTCTGTCATCACTCCTGACTCACTGGTGAGCGTCTTGGGGCAGGAATCTCCATGTATCTGTTGTATCCAAGGTCTTGTAGCGGCAGGTGCTCAGCAGCCCTTGTTCAGTCCCATCTCTGACGCTGCTGCTCCCCCTCCCCTTGCCTCTGGCCTCTGGTTGGCTGCCCAGCTAGAGCCTCGCACTTTGGGAGATCAGATTCCAGCTATCTCTTGAGAGCAGTAACATTGACTTCCTTCCTCTCAGTCTCCAGAAATGTCTTTCCTCCAGGATCCAAGTTCCTTCACCATGGGGATGTGGTCCATTGGTGCGGGGGCTCTGGGAGCTGCTGCCCTGGCACTGGTCCTGGCCAACACAGACATGTTTCTGTCCAAGCCCCTGCAAGCAACCCTGGAGTATCTGGAGGAAATAGACCTGAAAACACTGGAGAAGGGTAAGCAGTGACCCTATTGACCTCAGTACTTTTCCAAAGTGCTGGGATGCAGGCTTGCTTATTTTTTTTCTTTGTAAAATAGCTCTTTTTTTTTTTTTTTAAATTTGAAAAGGTACTATATTACCGTTAGGAAAATTTTAATAACACTTTCCAAATTACTGATAATTTCATTACCCTAACACAATAATCTTTTTCATGTTTACATATTATAATATAGTTATGACATTGGTGTATGTGGTATTGATTTTCTCAGAGGGTGACTGCTCCCTGACTGTTTCCTGTGTGCTTTTCTTCCATGTGAAATGCCTGTTCAGCTCTTTGCTGGGCCTGGTACCATTTATGAACTGCTGAGGGGTTGGGGCAGTGTAGTGCTAGGCAGAGATGATATTGAATTTTCTATTCTTTTCTCTAGAACCAAGGACCTTCAAAGCAAAGGAGCTCTGGGAAAAGAATGGAGCTGTGATTATGGCTGTGCGGAGACCAGGCTGTTTTCTCTGTCGAGAGGTGAGCACACTTGCAAATCTGTTCAAAGCAAAGAATCTTAGTAAGTGGAGTCCAGCACATTTCCAGCCAGGACCAAGAACCTATAGGCCCTCTTTAGCCTTTGATCAACACTAGTCCATTCTCTGTTATTTGCTCTAGGTATTTCTTTTGACTTATTCTCTATTTCTGTTCATTTAACAACTCACTATGTTCTGGAGTTTAGCAACATACTTGACTTTCCTTTGTTACTCTCAAGGCCTTTCACTCTTGTACTATGTGTTCCCTGGACTATCTAACCATTTAATCAAGGATGAGGAATAGGTCCAGTTTTGTTCCTGATGCTCAGAACAGGGATTTGCTCATGGATTGTTACTGGTGCAGGCATGGCTAGCCCTCACCTGTGATGCAGCTGCAGTACATGGGGCAGCATAAGGACCTGCCTGTCTCGCTCTCCTGGAGTCCCTGGTGGACAGCTGAGAGTCACACATTTGCATGTGGTCTTCTGCTGTCTAACTGTGTGCTCTCAGCATTGGATCTGTAGCTCCGTGGGATTTCAGTCATGCCGATAGTGTGGGTGTAGTTGGCATGAGAGTTTGACACAGTTTGGGGCTCACTAGGTAGTCTTCAGGCTGGCCCCTCAAAGCCATCGTCTTCTGTTCAGTAACTAAGGAAACTTGTCAAGGGAAGGCTTGGTTCAGCCTTGTCACTTTACAGATAGGAAAACTGAGGACCAAAGTGGTTTGGTCACACAGTGGGTGGCAGAAGATCCAGGTTCTGAGATCACTGTCTTGCCTAGAAGAGAACTGGGAATGATAATACTACTCTTGAAACAGCTTTGCTGCTCAAGTAGTAGTCTTAGCCCCATCCAAGTTGTCATCCTCATTCCTCTGGTTATCCTCCCTGACCCTGAGGCATTTCCTTTTAGCCTTGCAGATCTTGCCCCTGCTTGTGTGGTTGGGCTTGCAAAGCAGCTGTTTACATGACATGATGCCCTGCTGTAACATATTCAGGGCATTTTTATGCCTGTTATCTCATTAGTTCCTCACTGTATCCCTAGAAAATAGAGCTGCTTGTTGTTATTCTTGTTTTAGAGAGGAGGAAAGTCTTGTGCAGAAGTGGTGACAAAGTCATACTACTGTGGGTAGATGTATTAATTTCACAACTATTACAAACTCAGTGGTTTTAAACAATACAAATTTATTATCTTACAGTTCTAGAAGTCAGAATTCTGAAGTGGGTCTCATGGAGCTAAAATCAAGGTGTCAGCTAGTCTGCATGTCTTCTGGAGGGTATAGGAGATAAGTAATTGGCTGGCCCAGCTTCCTTGGCTCATGGCCCCTTCCTCCATTTTTAAAGCAAGCAATAGCTGGTCAACTCTTTCTCACATTGCATCACTATGACACTGACTCTTCTGTTTTCCTCTTCCACATTTAAGATGCCACATGGGAACCACCCAGATAACACAGATAATGTCCTTTAAGATCATCTGATTAGCAGCCTAAATTTAATGTGCTGCCTTAATTCTCCTTTGCCAGATAATAATACATATTCACAGGTTCCTGGGATTAGGACATGGCCATCCTTAAAGGGTGGTATTCTGCCTACCACAGGAGGTGAAGTTTAAACTCATAGCTTTTGATTCTGAATCTGTGATGCCTTCAAATATCAACATAGAAGCCTGTTGTGACTTGATTTCTCAAGGCCACGTTAAACTCAAAAGGTTCCAAGAGGAACAGCTCTAGTTACAACCTGTTTTCCAGTGCTTTGTTCTCTGCCTTGGCAGAGCATTTTTTGGAAACTTATGAATCTAAAAAAATGATTAGATGAGTGGTAATCTATTTTGAATGTCCTAGAGAGGAGGTGTATGACTTAGTGTTCACTTCATGGCTTTGTACAGTAACATACTTAGAATAAAGAGCCCAGGAAAAGTGAGTAAAATTATTCATCTCACATATAGGGTACCTTTGACTACATGAAGCCTATAGTCCTCTCTGTTCTAGAGCAAAGTTTGCCAGCCACTGAAGCTTTTGATAAAAGCATTATAATGAATTTTGCTTCATTATCAGTCCTTTTTTTATTCTAGAAAATGAAAAATGTAGTTACCACTGTACAGCAGTGTGTTTATACTGGAGGCTAGTGGGCTGCATTTGAAAGGATTTTCTGTTTCTTTAATTCTGACACCAAATGTGAAAAAGGAATTTTGAAGCTTTACTATGACACATGCAGTTTTATTTAGTCACCCAGTGTACAGTTTATGAGAGTCAAGGATTTCTGTACTTCTCAGCTCAGCTGCAGTCTCCCTATTTTCCACCTTCACCTTCAAATCTTTCAACCTGGTACCTGGTACCTTCTGTATATCCAGCCATGTGCTAGGCACTGAGTGATACAAGAAATGGAAGACATAATTTCTAACTATGAGACACACTTTGGAACTTAAAGAACAGTGCTCAACTTCTTGATAGCACACAGACCCAGTACAGAAAAAGTCACCAAGCAGGAAAGATTGGATATGCACAGCGAATTGAAGCTTTATTCCAGGCTACTCTAGCTGGGAGAATTTTATAGAACAAGGTTCCCTTTCTGCAGGGTAGGATTTGAGCTAGAGAAAGAAGGAAGGTTACTACAGTGAGAAGACACCAACTTAGCAAAGGTGTAGATGCAGCTATTCACATGGCTTGTGTGGAGTTTGTCTGGTAGGCCCTTGTGCTAGTTTGGCCTAGTGCAGGGGAGGGGCTAAGAGATGAGGTCAGAGAGAAGTGGTGCGGCTAGGAGTAGGAGACCATGTGTGGGTACAATCTCTTAGTTATTGGATGTTCCCCAGGCCACGGTTAGTACACCCATAACAGCAGTCTAGCCTCCCCTTGCCACCTTAGGGAAGAGAAGCCTGGGCTGACCTGACACCCTATACTGAGGCCTGGTGCCCATTGGGACAGTCCTTTGCTGGACAACATGGCCTTAATTATTTCGGGCATCTTGCTGCCTTTGTTCTTCTGCATTCAGTACCAACCATGCTCTGGGCCTGCAAGAAAGAGGCTATTGGTTGGCTGAAGAGCCATGGGAGTTTGTGCCCTGACCATCCCTGTTTTCTGCAGGAGGCTGCAGACCTGTCCTCCCTGAAGCCCAAGTTGGATGAGCTGGGTGTCCCCCTCTACGCAGTGGTAAAGGAGCAGATCAGGACTGAAGTGAAGGACTTCCAGCCTTATTTCAAAGGGGAAATCTTCCTGGATGAAAAGGTGCATGTTCTGTGAGCCCGTCAGACACAGACTGTTGTGGATTGTGCTCAGGTGTTCATTCAGGTGTCTGGCCTGGAGCTGGATGCTGGCATCCCTTTCAGCTGCCCTGAATCTTCAGGGTCTTTCCCAGCCCTCGAAGCAGAACATACTTTGACACTGAATAGTTGTCCTCTCACTTATTACTTGAGCCCTTGCTCAAGTAATGGGAGCCTGGGAATAGCTGAAACTTCTTCAGTGTTCCCCCACAGTGCAGGTGGGTGCCCAGCGTAAGCCACGGTTCCTTAATTCACTGCAGCCATATTTTGTTTCCCTCTTCTCACTTCTGTAGAATGTAGGACTGTAATTACCCTGTCAGGCATGAGAGCCTTGTTTGTCTATAGCAACAGGTTAGAGCCAGAGCTGAAAGCTGCACATCTGTTTCCCTAGGCCAGGGCTGCATTGAGGTCGGAAGCTGTGTCCTCGGGCAGTTGAAAGTGCTCCTGGGATGGGGGGCGGCTGTGGAAGACTATGTGCGTGTTGGGTTAGGGGAGGATACAAACCAGCAGGCTTTGGGTCTTTATCTGAAAAACCAGTGCCCTGTTGGGACCCTTTCCTCCCTGGGGAAGGCAGCCATGCGGGCTACTCATATGGAATCTGTCCTCACTACTACAGAAAAAATTCTATGGCCCCCAAAGGCGAAAGATGATGTTTATGGGCTTTTTCCGGCTGAGTGTGTGGAACAACTTCTTCCGGGCTCAGAACGGAGGCTTCTCTGGAAACCTGGAAGGTGAAGGCTTCATCCTCGGGGGAGTTTTTGTGGTGGGATCAGGAAAGCAGGTAAACGCCTAGTGTTCATTTGTGGGTCTGTGGGTGTCCATGTCTGTGAGAGCAACAACACAATGGGGGGGGCGGGGAGGGTAACTTTCCCTACCCAGAGTCTTCTAGCCTTCCTTCCAGAAAGCCAGGAAACATGAAGAAGGGAAAGGGAGGGAAATTGTCATTTATCCTGCATCTCCTCACTCATCACCATAACGTCATGAGATAGAGTTTTGCAGGTGAGGTGAGTGACTGCACTGAGGAGCACAGCTCATTGGTGGCATTGCTGGGTGTTCTGGTGTCAAGTTCTGTTTTCTGTGCTTGAATAAAAGCATAGTTTTTATTCTATCAAGAATGTACTTTGTTGTGTTCCTAGGATGGACAGTAGAGAAAAATGAATGGGAAAGAAGGCTTACAAACAGGCCTAATTAGGGAAAGTACTAAGGAGATGTTGGGGTGATGAGGCCTGTGGGGGTCCTGGTACCACGACTGCCCCTGGAGAGGTAACATACTTCTCATCAGACAGGCTGTCTTAAACCCTGGCTGTGAGGGTTCAGAGTACCATGAGAACTCTAGGAGAAGGTGTGGAAAAATGAGGTGTCTGTGAGTCCAGGAGGCAGGTGGGTGGATGCTCCACATCATATTGTGGGCAGCCTTGAGCTGTGGCAATTCCCCTGCAGAGGAGGGGAGTGCCAGCAGAGGTTGGGCAGATGCAGAGCAGAGAATGGAGTAAAGTGAGATATGCTCAAGAGCCTGGCAAGAGGACTTAGAGACTGGGGTCCTGACTTCTAGGCCTGTCTCTGCCAATCTTAGCATGACTAACTTGGCCTCATCTGTGAAAAGAAAGGGTTGTCTGCATTGGTGTATCTCACTACTAACATTAATAAGTGCATAGTACTTTTTACAATTTGGGAGGAATGAAAGTTAACAAGAATAGAAATCCTTCCATTTGAAGCTTTATTTCTAATCTCTTTCTTTTAAACCTTTGTAACTGCTATTGCTTGTCTATATTAGAATCTAGCATGAATTGGTATTTGCTTTAACATAAACCTGTTTGCTAACTTTCTGCTAAATATATCAAATTGTCAGAGACGATGGATGCCAGTGAGTACCTACCTTGTTTCAGGTGGTCATATATATGTGATATCATGTCTTCTTCATAACTAATCTGGGATATTAGGTATTTATTTACATTTATATATAAGAAGATGGGCCTAGATATATGAAAGATATGAAATGATTCAGCCAAAGATACATAGCTAGTAAGTACGACAGTGGAAATGAAACTCAGGAACTCAGATCTGTCCTGCTCCAAAGACCCTACCCTTCCCCTGCCCATACCGTCTCTTTAAGGGTGGTTCCCAAAGACCCCTTACAGATGTCCTTGCACTTGGGCAGGCCACTTTCTGAGAGGATTGTTTAGCTTCTTCCCACTCTGGCACTCTTAGATTTCTTTTTTTTCCCCCGCTATTTCTCTTTTTTCTCAGCCTCCAGGGCAGGGCTTGGCTCACCTGCCAGCTTCTTTTGACTGGCAGTGACTCAGCTGGTACTCACGGGCTCCCCGAGCCTGGCTGGCATGCCCTTAGTGTTGCTAGGTGTGGTGTTTGGCTTTGTTGGTGCTCCCTGGAGCTCCTGCCTCCATCCTTTCTGGTGGAAGATAGACTGGGCTGGCAGGACTTGCCCCCATGTTTTTTCGCAGCAGAATTTTTATAGTCCCATTGTGCCAGGCAGGTGCCACTCAGTAGGGAATTCCTTTGTAATAGTGATCTTTACAGCATAATTACTTTAAATAAGTAATGTTTTCCATGTAGAAAATTTGTAAAAGAAACTGAAAGGTGTAGAGAGCCATTCTATAAGCTCAGCCACCGTGGACAACCCATTAGAACAGAGGTGAGCTGAGAGGTCTTTTGTTTTGTTTTTTAGAGAATGGGATCTTACTAAACTAGATGTTCTTTTTCATTTAACAGTATATCATGAACATTTCCCATTTCATCATATATTCTTCCTTATATTTTTAATGTCTGCATACTGCTTTATTGGGCAAGTAGTTTCCGCACAGCTTCCCTGTAGTCACCACAGAGTGGTGGGACTTTCATTTTCCTTAAAGTCTTTATAAATAATGGCACAATGAACATGTTTACAGATATTTATTTTTTTAATTTAAGATAAGTTCCCAGATATTATGGGTCAAAGAACTCTTTAACAAGGATTTTTAGATGCTGATCTCAAACACATTATTTTATCTTTCTTACCACTTTCGGGTACTTTGGGGTATCCTGTGCACTTTGTGGTACAGTATCAGAAGTGAGCAGCCTCTAGTTTCTTAGGAAAACTAAAGTGAAGAGAGGGCCTGTCTTTTCAGGCCCTCTCTTCAATTGATGTTTATTTAATACCTGCCAAGGTATGACTTCTGAGTCTGCTTCGACACCTTAGGCTTTTCCTTGTAAGCTCATTCAATTCTCTTTGCTTGGAATGTGCTTTTACCTCACCTCTACCTGTAGACATCCTGTTTACTTCTCATGCTTTATCATCTGTGAAGCCTCTTCTGATTGCCTTATTGTATTTGATCACTCCTAACTTCCTGCTCCCAAAGTGCTATTTATACAGTCCAAATATTGTGATGTAGCCATCCCCTGATCTACCTTACCCAAAAGACTCTATGCCTCAAGGGCTGAATAGGCCCTTGAGGGTCTCTGTTCCCTCCTGCTTTGCACAGGGTCTGACAGATAGCTGTTACTCAGTGTCTGTCTCATGAACGAATGACTCAGAATAAGGACTGATGTTCTTTCTCCTTTTCTTTTAGGGCATTCTTCTTGAGCACCGAGAAAAAGAATTTGGAGATAAAGTAAACCCAGTTTCTGTTCTGGAAGCAGCTAGGAAGATCAAACCACAGATTTCAGCCTCAGAGAAAAAGTGATTGTATGAAACTGCCCAGCTCAGGAATAACTAAGGGCGCTCAACTTGTGTTCACAGGATGTTATGTTTCCACTCATATCCCTAACAAGTTAGAAACCCACTTATGCCATATTCTCAGTATAAATCATGATACGTTTTAATATTAATAATAAGGAAACAAAATCACCCCCAAACAAGACTGATAAAAATCTAAGAAATGATTTCGTTTTCAACTAAAACCTGAAAAATATAAGACTTACAGTTGACTGGCACACCTCATTACAAACATATGTGGTATTTGAGTATTGTTATTTGAAATCAGTTTTGTTTTTATGTCTTTAAAAATCTAACAAAGTCGATGATTGACTTGAAGATTAAAGATACAAGATTTTGGACTTGTGTGTTTTCTATTAATGACTTGTTATATAATGTTAAAGTAATGCTCATTTAAAGGAATTGATGTACTCTGGATGGCTTGATAAAGATAGATTATAAAATGAAATCTATTTTTTCATTGTCTTCCATTCTAACCTCAGAGGTTTGTTTTTCTAGAAGAAATAATCTCTGGCTCTAATAAAATTATGCATCAGAAATTATAATACAAGTTTTTCTGATAAAGCTAACAATAAAAATATTCACCATAATGATAGCTGAAATTAAATTATCCATGCCAAAGACATTGAACATGAAAAGTTAGTGTTCTTCGTGTATGGGGTAAAGGACTAAGACTGTGACTGTCTTACTTCACATGGCAGTGGCTGTGTTGTGTGTGCACAGGCCTGTGAAATTCTGGGCTTCTGCAGACTTGAGGAAACACCCTTCAGTACTTGAACAGGGTTAGAACAGTGACTCATCTCATTTCTCAGTAGCTGTGATCCTGGCACTCCAGCTACTAATAGGATAACTCAGCTGAGAATTCTTCGATGCCTAAAAGACACTTGATTCTGAAATGGCTCTCTTGCAAATAAAGAAGAGTAGAGCCTGTGAGGACACTGTGGCAGTGGATACATAGAGAGAAACCTTATTATGATTTCTTTCACCAACTGTTTTATTCCTAGGTCATCATGTGCAGTGAGTCTTCTGTCTCCGATTAGCATGGCATTATGAAAGGAGTACCAGATTGAGTCATGAGGTAGCTTCAAGTTCTAGTTTAACTTTGTGACTGAACAAAGCTCTGGCTCTCAGCTCTCACTGGAAAATGGGCATAATAATTCTTATCTACCATTCAAAGCTGTTCATTAGAAGTTATTCAGGGAATGATAAATATTGTACAACAATGCTTCTTAAACTTTAATGGGCATGCAAATCACCTAAGAATCATTTTAAAATGGGGACTGTTAAAGAAAAAGCCGGACAACAGTTAAAGGCAGTAAAGACAGGTTTTATTCAGTAAAGACTAAAGTAGGGGAGAGGTCTCAGCATAAAACTGAGCTCAACAGGGTTTCATGCAGAGGTGATTAGAATTTTAAAGGGAGAATGAAGGAATGGGGAGAGGGAACATTAGAGCTTGAGCAGAGTCAGGGAAGTGGAAAATTATAAATAGAAGGTTGGGATTGGTCAATATGATTAGGCTATCAGCGTCTGCTAGATCATCTCCCACAGAGACTGGGGAAATGGAGCCCTGTCTGTCCTGATGATTACATTTCAAAGGGATGGCTCCCAGCTCCTTGAGAAGGATACTCCTAGGTTTTAGGAGATACAAACATACACATCTCAAAGAAGACTTATAATGTTAAGGTTGTTTTTGTTTTGTTTTGTTTTGTTTTAAAATGAATGCTTTAAGAAAAGGATGGTCAGAGACCTATGGTCAGGTGTTTGGCTTGAACAAAAAGTAAATTCTTTTGGCAGCCTTGAGCTTTCCTAGGCAGGGACTAAAGCATTAGCAGACTCCCTTTTTTTATTTGATAAATTGAGATTCTATACTAATGCAAACTACCAGGAGAATGCACAAAAGAGTCCTTGCTGGCAAGCTGATAGTTCTCAATTTGGATACACAATGGAACCACCTAGGGAAGTTTTAAAAAATTCTGATGCCCAGGTCACACATGCAGGCTTGTTAAATCAGAATCTCTGGGATGATACCCAGTCAAAAACATTTCTTAAAGCTCCTCGGTGATTCCAACATGCAGTCATCCTAAAAGAACTTAGTGTTAAGTTTGGACCAGTGCTCACACCCAAATTACCCAGAATTGGGCTGTTCCCAATAATCTCTGATGGGTTTTGAAAAATAGTCTTTAGGTGGTAAGGGTCATGAATGATGTGGATATGCTGTGGGAGAATCCAGGGCCTGAACGGAACCTTAAAGGTAGAGGATATTTGGGTAGGGGGTCAGGTAAAGAGATCACTTAAGGCAGGATCAAGCCCTGAACCATGATATGGCCAAAGAGAAAGGAATTAGTAGGTATGAGAGAACAGGGAGGAAAGAGTAGGGTTTGTTTACCTGATTGGATGTCCTCTTCTCCAGTACACTGAGTTCTCTAGTGCCCTTTTCACATCGATGATTATTTTAAATTTTAATTAAAAAAATAGCACCTATGTCTACTTTATCCCTCTTTTCCCAGAGCCAGGGGTATCACTGGGGTGGGGGTTGGGTAAGCAAGGTGAGCTGTGGGGAAGAGACTGGAGAGGGTTGTGAGCCTAGAGGGTAGATAAACACTTCTCAGCCCTGGCTACCTTCTCTCCACTCTCAGTTACTCATGTCACATGAGATAAGTAGACAGGTGTGTATTTGTGTTTATGTTTGGGAAGGAAGTGGTAGGGAAAGGTGTCTTGTTCTGGTTTAACCCCTCAAATCCTTCCTAGGTTTAAGGGAGAAGGGTCTGTTTGGGGGGGGGGTGTTTGTTTATTAAACAATTCTCATAAAGGATGATAGTGGCAGGGATCCCTGGAGTTTTGAGGTGATCCTTTCAAGGACATGCTTCTTCTCAGGTATACTTGGTCACCTTTCTATGTTACATAATGATGATCCTGGCCAACCCAACAAACTAGTTAAAAGTAAGAGTCAGTTTTCCTTGTAATTCAATATAAGCATTGGGAGTCATGTAGATAGGTTGGCCAGGGAGATTCTCTTTCATAAAATGACATTTGGGCAGAGACCTGAAAAGTGTAAGGAAGTAGGTCTTATGAATATTGGAGGAATAATATTCCAAGCAGAGGGAACAGCAAGTACAAAGGCCCAGAATTGGGGATGGGATCATTGTATTCAAAGAACAATATGAAAGAAAGTGTGGCTAGAGCAACAAGACTGAGGGATAGAGGTAGGAAATGAGAACAGTAGGTGGTGAGATGGTATAGATAGATGCACACCATGTAATTCTGGCAGACCATAAGAACTTCTGAATTTTACTAAGGGAAATGGGAATCCATTGGAGCATTTGAAGAGGAGTGACATGATCTGATTTGTATAGTCTGACTGCTTTGAGACAATAGATTGTAGAGGATCAAAATTTCCAGGGAGACCACTTAAGATGCTATTGCAGTAATCCAGGCAAGAGATAATGGTGAGTAGAACCAGGTGGTAGCAGTGGAGGTGCTGAGAAATTGTCAGATGCCGTATATATTTGAAGACAGACCTAAGAGGGTTTCCTGAATGACTGGATGTGGGATGTGAGACAAAGATGAGTTGAGGATGACTCCAAGGTTTCTGGCCTGAACAATTAACTGCACATGAATTTTGCAGTAAAGGGGAGCAGAAAATGATGGGCTAGAAGGAAGATTTTAATGTGCTACAATAGTTACAATGAATAAACCAAAGGTATAAGTGTCAATCTGGGGTGCATTAAAACAATGTAGCAAAAAAGAACAAGCTTCTGAATGATATACCCAGTAGGATAAAATTTACATATGTTTTTCAGGCATGCACAGCAGTATTGTTTAGAACTCTATACATATGTGGTAAAGTGTGAAAACACATGTGGAATGGTAAGCAATGCTCAGCCAGGGTTGAGCACCATCTGGTTGCTTCACATTTTTAAACCCTACTGCCCATGCAAGATCCTAGTCCAGTTAAACCAGAATCTCTGGGGATGGATCCAGGTATCAGTATTTCTTTTAAAAGCTGCTTTGGGGGTTCTAGTATGGAGGCAGGGTGGAAAAACATTGCCTTAAATTGGGAAACCGTAAAATCTTCGAGAAGCACAAGGAATTTACTGCCTTTATATTTAAGCCTTGGACAGAGTAACTGTTTTGAAGTTAAAAAAGAGACACCCATGCCCTAATTTTCATGTTATTCAGCCAGGAAACATGAAGAAACTCTCCCAAGAGACAGCTGAACTAAGACTGTGTTCTTTTAATATCCAAAGAGCTCCTTAGAAAAATGGCTGGTTGCAGGCTTAGGGCAGAAAATATACAAGCTGAGCCTGGAGCATCTTGTCATACTAGATGTTAAGCAATCTCTCAAAGGCTACTACTGAAGGCTGATAGAAAGGGCTAAGGATCTACCTTGAAGGAGTTTTCTTGCTAAAGATGGGACAATTTGAATACCTACAATTGCATTATATTAAAACATGAGATATATCTAAATCTGTAAGTTCAAAATAATTCTTTAAAAAATATTTGGGTGATGCGAAATAAATCAACTAATTTTAAAGCCTGGAAAATAAAGAAAAAAATAAGCATTTATCCTGCCCTGTTACTTCAAAGTAACCAAAGAATTGATGAGAGAAGTTTCTCCTTACAGGGGTATTCAGAGCCGGCCCAGCTATAGTTAGAATGGGATTGGTCAGTGAGAAGAGCCAAGTTCCTGGAAATGCCTCTCTGGGTCTTTCCATAGGGCAGCTCTCTGCAGAGCTTTCCTCCCAGAAGATGATGCTTCTAATTGTACTCTTTTCATCCAGCAAGGTTCTGGTGCTACTTGCTATTCCAAATGCTCCCCCAGCACAGACTGAGTCAGTTAAAATCTTGATCTTACCACCTCACTTTATGGGGAGGAAAGAGTTCTGGGTAGATGATTTATAAGAACTAAAGCTGGTCAGGAGCAGCTTTTTGATAGAAATGAGCTTTGAACCAAGTCTCCAGAGCTGAGCTACCATGAAAATTGGAGCCAGTCTCTTCCTTCACTGGGGCTGTTTCTCCATCTGTATCATGCAGTGCAGGGGTTCTCCAACCCCCCCACATCCCCACACCGTGGACCAGTACCAGTCAGTGACCTGTTAGAAACTGGGCCGCACAGCAGGAGGTGAGCAGTAGGCGAGCTGACGAAGCTTCATCTGTATTTGCAGACACTCCCCAGCATTAGCATCACCACCTCAGCTCCACTTCAGATCATCAGGCATTAACTTCTCATAGGAGCACTGGACCCTGGTGCCAAAAAGGTTGGCGACTGCCAGTGTAGGGGCTATTCTAGATTTGGTGGCCATAGGCCCTAGAGTTCCTTCATCAGGTCCAAACCTGGAGTCCAGCTCTCTGTTCCTATCTGGTGCTATTGTTACTGAACCCAACATCTGTTGCATCTATGGACTGGACATCCCAGGAAAGCAGAGTCATGTTGATCTTTTTCTTGCTGGTTTCCCCAGCACTCAGCACAGAGCCTGTTTCTCAATAAATAATACAGCTTGGATGGCAAAAGCAACCATAAGCAAAGTCGAAAGGCCAACAGATAACTGAGAAAACACATTTGCAACTCATATCACAAAAGGCTGGTTTTCCAAATACCAGCTCCTACAAATCAATAAAAAGTTAACGAGAATGCCAATTTTCTGTCCTGCGTGTAAGAAGCTTTGAAGTTGATCCCCTATCCTAACAACGAGTGAAAAACAACTTACTAGAAAATCGAAAACTCTTTTTAGGTCCATAAGAGAAGTGAGGGCAAATTGCTGCCCTCCAAATTGAAGAGACCAAACCCATGTGCAGAAACCTCTGTGGGTACCATTCCTGGGATAGGAATTCCTAAATTGTGACTGAGGAAATTCTGGAGACTCCTGGTGTATATAAGTCTGAGAGTGAAACTCCAGGGGACTAAGTCCTACGGGTTCCTCACACTTTTTGAGTTTTACTTCCTGAGGCTTCACCAGGTTCTCAGTAAATATCAGAGAAATCCCTTCATGCTTCTGGCAGGGGGAGGGGAAAAGCAACCATTTTGAAACATCCCAGAACACTCTGTTCTTAATAAGATGTGCTCTCAGGAGAAACTATTTAACTAGAGCCTAACCTGATGGAGTTTTATCAGAGCCTGATTGGGCAGAGGAAGGAAACACTTCAGCAGACTCTAGCCTTCCACATGGAAGAAAGGAAATGCCTAATTATGGCCCATCTAAGGGGGATGGGTGGTTGGGGTGTGCTAAGGATTTGTGAGGTGCATAGCCCAGAGGCACAGGCTCACTAAAAGCCCGAGACTTGATTATAGGACCATAGATCACTTCATGCGCGCGTGCACACACACACACACACACACACACACACACACACACCCCTAAATTTTACCACCATATTATGAATGGACTACTCACAGCAATTCCAAACTCAGCGTATCATGTCCAGCAATCAAGAAAAAAAATTACAAGGTATACTAAAAGGCAAAACAAAACAAAACAAAACAACCATAGCTTGAAGAGACAAAATGAGCATCAGAACCAGACTCAGGTATGGCAGGGATGTTGGAATTATCAGACTGGAATTCAAGACAACTATGATTAATATGCTTAGGGCTCTAGTGAAAAACAGATAGACAATGTAAGCAGAGGGATGGACATTCTAAGACAAATGAAATCGAAATTCTGGAGAATAAAAAAGAAAAGCTAGACATTTACAATAGTGTAACAGAAATGAAGAATACCTTTGATGAGCTGACTAGCAGACTGGACACAGATAAGGAAAGAACCTCTGAGCTTGAGGATATCTCAATAGAATCTTCCAAAATTGAAGAGCAAAGAAAAAAAAAAGAGTGAAAATAATAGAAGTGAATATCAAAGAACTGTGGGATGACTAAATATTAGGTGTAATATATGCATAATGGGAATACCAGAAGGAGAAGAGAGAAACAAGAGAAATATTTGAAACTAAAATAAGTGAGAATTTTCCCCCAAATTAATGTCAGACACCAAACCACAGAAACAGGAAACTCAGAGAACACCAAGCAGTATAAATTCAAAAACAAAAAACAAAAATCAAACAAACTAAAATAACATAAAAACTACACATAGATATATCATATTAAAATTGCAAAAATCAAAAATAAGAAAAAAATATTGAAAAATCAGAGGGAAAATATTTTACCTATAGAGGAGCAATTCCTCAGAAATCATGCAAACAAAAGGAGAGTGGAGTATAACTTTTAAAGTTTGGGATCAGGAGGCGGAGGAACAATGCCAACTCAGAATTCTCTACCTTGTGGAATTATCCTTCAAAAATGAAGAAGAAATAATTTCTCAGATAAACATAAACTTAAGAACTTTGTTGCCAGTATCTCTTCTTGGCAAGAAATGTTAAAAGAAATTTTTTAGAGAGAAGGAAAATGACATGTAGTTCAGAAACTCAAATATACATAAAGGAATAAGTGAAGGTAAACTAAAACTTTAATTTTTCTTATTCTTAATTGATATAACAGATAAGTTTGACATAATTATAATAGTAACAATACATTCAAATGTGTATATATGTGTATATATGCACTTAGGTGTACATAAAATTAATGACAGTAATGATACAATGGTTAAGAGGCAAGAATTATGATTATTTTATTATTATAAGGTACTCACAGTGCCCATGAAGGGGTATAGTGTCATTTGAAAGTGGATTTACAGTAGTTGCAAATGTATACTGCAAACTCTAGGGCAACCACTAAAAGAAGGTAAAAAAAGAAGACAGGTGATATACTAAGAAAGGAGAGAAAATAGAATCATACAAATGCTTAAAGTCACAAAATACAGAAAAAAAACTGGAAGACGAAATAGGAACAATAAAGGCAACAAATGGAAAACAATAACAAATGTGGTATATATTAATCCAACTATATCAATAATTACTTTATCAATGGTCAAAATATACTAATAAAAGAGAGATTGTCACATTGAATCAAAATCAAGACCCAACTACATTTTATGTAAAGAAACTCACTTTAAATATCAAGACACATGTATATTAAAAGTTAATGGATGGAGAAAGATATACCATGCTAACATTTATCTCCCCCCAAATAGAAGTACTTCTATTAATTTCAGACAGAGCAGTCTGTTATCTGTTATCAGGAATAAAGACATAAAGGCATTACATAATGATAAAGGGGTCAATTCTCCAAGAAAATAAAACAATCTAATGTATATGTGCCTAACAGCAGAATATCAAAATACATGAGGCAAACACTGATAGTACCATAAGGAAAAATAGATGAATCCACTAATATATTTGAAGACATCAATATCCATCTATCAGAAATGGACAGATCCGGTAGGCAGAAAATCTGTAAGGATCCAGTTGTACTTAATAACAATTATCAATCAACCGATATAATGGACTGCTTTATCTCATAGCGGGAGAAAACACATTCTTCTCAAGCTCACATGAAACATTCACCAAGAAATACCACAGTCTGGGTTATAATGCACACTTTCACAAGTTTAAAAGAATAAAAATAATATCATATCTGTTCTCAGACCACAATGGAATTAAACTAAAAAAATTAATAACACAAAAATAATGGGAAATCTCCAAATACCTGGAGATTAAACAACACTCTTCTAAATAACATGTGGGTCAAAGAAGAAATCTCAAGAGAAATTTTAAAGTATTTTTAACTAGATGAAAACTAAAATACAACTCATCAAGTTTGTGGCATGTAGTGAAAGCAGTGGTTACAGGGGAATTTATAGCATTGAATGCCTATATTAGAAAAGAAGAAATTTCTAAAATAGATCATCTAAGCTTCTACCTTAGGAAATTAGAAAAGGAAGAGCATATCACATAGAAAATAAACAGAAGAAAAAATTAGAATGGAAATCTAGGAAATTGAAACAGAAAATCAATAGAGAAAATCAACTATATCAAAAGTTGATTCTTTGAAAAGATTGATAAAATGGACAAGCCTATAGGCAGGCTAAGGAGAGAGAGAGAGTGAGAGCGAAAGGGAGAGCGAGAGCGAGAGAGAGAGAGAGAGAGAGAAATGACACAAATCACTAACAGCAGAAATGAAAGAGGTAACATTACTACAGATTCCATGGACATTAAAGGGATAATAAGGGATTATTATGAACAACTCTATACCCATAAATTTGATAACCTAGGTGAAATAAACCCTTTCTCAAAAGAAATAATCTGCCAAAACTCACACAAGAAGAAATAAATAATTTCAATAGGCCTATATCTATTAGAGAAATTGAAGCAATAATTGTAACCTTTCAAAACATTAAACACAAGGCCCAAATGGGTTTACTGGTGAATTCTACCAAACATTTAAGGAAGAAATCACACCATTTCTCCATAATTCATTTCAGATAATAGAATAAGATTGAATACTTCCTAACTCATTTTATAAGACCAGCATTACCCTATATCAAAACCAGATATAGACATTATAAGAAAAGAAAACCACAGACCAATATCTCTCCTGAACATAGATACAAAAATGCAAAAATTCTCAACAAAATATTAAAAAAATCAAATCAAACAATATATAAAAAGAGTTTATCCTGGTGTGTAAGGCTGGTTTAACATGCAAAAATCAATTCATGTAATTCTTCACATCAACAGGCTAAAGAAGAAAAGTCACATGATTATATCAATAGATGCAGAAAGAGCAAATGATAAAATCTAAAACCCATTGATAATAAAAACCCTCAGAAAACAGGAATAGAGGGGAATGTCCTCAACATGATAAAGAATTACCTATAAAAAACCCACACAGACAATCACATCATTTGCTCTCTATCCTGTTCCACTGGTCTATGTACCTGTTTTTATGCCAGTACCATACTATTTTGAGTCATATAGCGTAGCTTGAAATACGGAAATGTGATGCCTCTAGATTTGTTATTTCTTAGGATTGCTTTGGCTATTCAGGATTTTTGTGGTTTCATACAAGTTTTATGATAGTTTTTTTATATCTGTGAAAAATGCTATTGGAAATTTGGTATTAAATCTGTAGGTTGCTTTGGGTAGTACGAAAATTTTCACATTAGTTTTCTCAATCCAAGAACACAGGATAGCTTTCCATTTATTTGTTTTTTCTTCATTCTCTTTTATCATGTGTTATAGTTTTTAATGTACAGAACTTTCACCAGCTTGGTCAAATATATTCCTAAATATGTTATTGTTTTTGATACTATTGTAAATGGAATTGCTTTCCTTTTATTCTGTTAGAATCCTTTTAATTTATCAAAAGTTCATAATAATGGCTCCTCTTTTACTCACAATTTTAATAATTTAAGTATTTTTTTGCCAGTCTAGCTCAAGATTTGTCAATTTTGCTGATCTTTTCAAAGAATCAACTTTTAATTTTGGTGATTTCCTCTCTACATTTTTTTTTCTACTCTCTATTTTATTTTGGCACTAATCTTTATTATTTCCTACCTTCTGTTTGTGTTGGGTTTAGTTTGCTCTTCTTTTTCTAGAATGCAAGTTTAGGTTATTGGTTTGAGATCTTTATTTTTTATTATCGGTGTTTACAGCTATAAATTTCCATCTAAGCATTGTAGGTTGCATAAGTTTTGGTATGCTGTTTTTGTTTTCATTCATCTCAAAATATTTTAAAATTTCCCTTGTGATTTCTTCTTTGACTTTTGATTATTTAGAAACATGCTGTTTGATGTCCATATAATTGAGAATTCCTCAAATTTTGTTTCTGTTAATGAGTTCTAATTTCATTTCATTGTGGTCAGAGAGCACATATGGTATGATCTCAATGCTCTAAAACTTTTAAAGACTTAGTCGATTGCCTAACATATGATCTATACTGGAGAATGTTCATGTACACTTGAGAAGAATGTGTATTCTGCAGTTGTTGTAAGATGGAGATGTCTGTTAGCTTAGCTGGTTCATAGGATTGCTTTCTTTATTTCTCTTTCAGATAGTTCATTGCTAGTGTATAAAAATGCACTAATTTCTGTATATTGATTTTGTATCCTACAACTTTACTGAATTCATTTATTAGTTTAGCAATTTTTTAATGGAGTCTTTGGAGTTTTCTGCAAACAGATAACTTTACTTCTTCCTTTCTGATTTGGATTTCTCTTATTTCATTTTCTTGTCTAATTTCTCTGGATAGGACTTTCCAGTACAATGTCAAATAGAAACAGAGAGAGTGGACACCATGGTCTTGTTCCTGATCTTAGGGAAAACACTTTACACCATTGAGTATGATGTTAGCTGTGGGGTCATGCATGGCCTGTATCATGTTGGAAAAAAGTAGTTACATACCTAATTTGTTGAGAGTTTTTATCATGAATTTTGTCAAATGCTAAACCTACATTTTTCCCTTAAGGTATAACCTGGAAGAAGTACACATCACTTTCATTCATATACTATTGGGCAGTACTAAACGCTAAACTTAATTGCAAGGGTGGCTGAAAAATGTAGTATTCCTCATATAGCTTTGTACCCACTAAAAAAAATGAATGGATTTAAGGATTTAATCAGCAGTGTCAACCATAGCATATTGGTGGGAAAATATACAAAAAACTGGTAATAATATTTGCCTTTAGGAATAGGGTACTGGGGGTGGCTGGGGACATAGGTAGGAGGTAAATGTCCCTTTTTATGCTCTTTTGAACATTATAATTTGTTATATGTGAATACATTAACCAATTAAACATTTTTGACAAAGTAATAAAAATAGCACTACCTTATGTACTCTGAAAACCTCCATAGCAGGTTCACTGACCAGAATTTTTTGTGTCCTTACCCTCATGCCCTCAGAAAGATTTATAGATATGGTGTGAAACTGAGGCCACATCAAACTGCAAAAAAATCCATTTGGTTTGAGGAGCTGGGGAAGCCTCATGGGCCTGCATGGGCCGAGGCCTGGAGAAGAATGCAAATTCAGATGAGCATCTGGAAGAACTGCTTTTCCTGAGTCAGTGGACCCAGCTGGCACTGGGCCTTCCCTGTGCCCATCCTGACTGTGCTAGGCTTGCTTAGGGGAAGAGAAGGCCAATTCCGCTGCCAGGTTCTTGGCCCAGCACTGCTCTTGCAAAGACAGAGAAGGAGGCCAGCAATCCCCTGGACTGGAGGGGCTGGGGAGCTGGGCCTGAAGACATAGCCAGCTCCTGGGGTGGGCGGTGCTGCTTGTTCTTTGAAGCAGACTTTGAAGCTTCTGCCAGGCAGAGGCTTCTGCTGCCTTTGCCTGGCTCTCATCTCTTCCCCAGCCTTTATAAGTCAAGAGAACATTGGAGCAGTACCTTGATCTTGGTACACAGGGCCAGGCCCTTGCACTGGCCCCAGCTGGGCAATAGGCAGAGCACAGGACAGATACCCTCTCACCCCTGATGCACAGACAGCACAAGTCCTGCTCCTTTGACAAGCTCCCAGTACCTCATGGGGTCCCCACAGCAGTTCTTTAGTTTCCAAGGAAACTGTGCACATAGAGATACATATCCAACTCCATACCTCGTCTACTGTGCAATATAGGAAAATTAAAACAGTTTTCTCTAAATATTCACATACTACTTCTACAATAAATTGAATTTTTATAATTTTAGCAAAGTAGATTTTCCTGAACATTTAAACATTAAATGTAATCAATTACACTCTTCCTAATGTTAGTGATTCAGTCTCATAAATGTTTCAAACACCTTTAAAAATCTATAAATAAGAACAGAATCATCACAAAACCAGATCTGCATACTCTTGCTATAACCAGTACAAATGCTAATATGCAGATCTAAATTTGTTTCTTTATAATTTGTAGTCAGCAGCCCTAGCAGCAGGAGGGACAGACATTATATGCCCATATGCCACACATCACTGCCCTCTCCTGGAGATCTCAGAGAGACCCATGCTATACTTCCCATCAGAGGCCCCTTCGTAGAGGTTGGTTCTACAGACCCTCTAACCTGGGCACAGCAACTGGACCAGGGCTGGGTCCTGTGCTCTAAGTCAGGATCTGATGGGCTGGCCAGGCACCTGCAAGGCCTGCACAAAAGTTCTGGCCAAGAAGGGATGTGGATGGTGACAGCTGCCCAGAGTAATTAGTAACTCACTCGTAGGTACCTGAATGTTCCTCTCAAAGACAGGCAAGAGGCGAAAGCCAACAACTCACAGAAGAGGTCAGGCAGGAACCCTGAGGGGAAACTGGGGACCAGTTGGCTAGAAGCAGCTGGAGAAGTAAAAATAAAGTGAGACACCAGCGTTGGGCATGAATGATGCTCTGGGGAGCTGTTTACGTTGAGACACCTCCAGACTTGTTCTCCTGAAGAGCCTATCTGAGGGGACAGGCTGGATGGTTTTCTATTTCCCTGTGTCTCCTCGCACAGGCAAAAGGAACAGGCAAAAGATGATCTAAACTGAAGTGATAGCATATGCAGAGGCCAAGGTCACAGAAAACAGAAGCTGATTCAGAGATTTGTGTGCAGGAAGTGAGGGAAGCAGGGTGGAGCAGGGGGAGAAATTGAACTGTAAAGCTATTCCAAGGGAGGCTTCAACCCAGCCCCACCAAGAGCCTGGAGTTAGCATCAGTCATCAATTGTACAGAAATAAGAAAATGGGTTCTGTTGAGCCTTGGGCAAGGTAATTCCAGCCTGAGCTATCAAATTTGAACACCTGGTCCTGAAGGGTAGTCTGTGTGGTCCCTACTACACTAGAGATGACAAGCTGGGTTACCAAATGTGATGGAAGCCTGTGGTCAGAGATGTGGTTACAGTGACCTGGCCTGGTCAGCCTTTGTAGAATAGTCAGTAAAATGAACTTCAAATAGTTTAGGGCAGGGGGATGTTAGGATCAGGTATTCATTCTAGACTTTGGCTGGAGCTCAGGAGAGAGATGAGTCTGGTGATAAACATGAGCATGAGGTATGGCCAGTGCTTGAAGATTGTGTGTGTGTGTGTGTGTGTGTGTGTGTGTGTGTGTGTGTGTGTGTGTGTGTGTTGGGATATTGATTTTTAAACTGGTTATTTTATTTTAAAGACTCAGAAAGAAACTTTGACCCTCCCCTGCTTAAAGAAATTCAGATAGAAAAAAATGTGCTTAAAGAAGGGGAGCATCAGTTTATCATAACATAAACTAAATGTGGCAGACAGGAAGAGAAATCTAGCAATCTAGAAATCTGTTTGGACTCCCCTATGTGTCCCATTGTTTCTGGGTGGCTCAGCAGGAATCTGTTTATCACATGTTTGCTCTTTCTTATCAACCTGTACATTGCCTCCTTTCCCCTGAAATCTCTCATTCCTGCCTCCCTCTCCTTTGTTTGGAATGGCATGAAAGCTCAACTGCCCCATGCATCCTCCAGTCTCATAATGACACCCCTGCATGTACATCCATAATAAAACTTGAACATTTTCTCCTGTTAATTTGATTATAGCCCAGCTAGAAGAACTTAAAAAGGTGAAAAGGAGGAAAATTATTTTTTATACCCTAACAGTGCAGAATCTGAGAAGAGCAGCAACACTTACAGGGAGGGGAGATCAGGATATTCAAATGAAGTCAGGGTATGAAAAGATCAGGATACCCAATGAAGTTGGGTGTGCAACACATGGTCCTTCCTGAGTGGGTGAATAGGAGAGCCAAGAGAACAAGTATGCCAGGAAGGAAGATCTGCAGTGTCAGTCAAGAGCTAAAAAGCTCTCCTCTCCTCCCCCATCCATTTCTCTCCCTCCCGCGCTTGCTCTCGCTCTCGCTCGCTCTCTTTGTCTCTCTGTCTCTGTCTCTCTCTCTGTCTCTCTGTCTCTCTGTCTCTCTGTCTCTCTCTCTCTCTCTGTCTCTCTCTCTCTCTGTCTCTCTCTGTCTCTCTGTCTCTCTCTCTCTCTCTGTCTCTCTCTCTCTCTCTGTCTCTCTCTCTCTCTCTCTCATCCGTCTTGATAAACTCAAAGTTCAGCCGACTTCCCCTAGGTGGCAGTGTGTGTATGCAATGGCAGCAGCCCAGCGCGACTTCTCCAGAGACAGCTAGGTTCTCTCATGGGGCCAGCTAAAAGCCCCCAGAGCCGTGGGAGGAACAGAGAGAAGCATCTGTGATGCTTGCAGCATACCTGTGCTTTGCTCTGCTTCAGGTGCCTCTCTCCCTGCCTTCCTGGGGGGTGGGGTCCTATCAGGGTCCCTCCTGGCAGGGCCCGAGTGTAGATGTTCCAGGGACTTGGCAGACCTCCACATCTCTGTATTCATGACTCTCCAGGACACAGTCTTATGTGGGACACTGAGACAAACAGGGGACTCAGGTCTGGATGTAAAGCTAATAATTCTAGTTCTACCACTCATAAGCTGAGTGACTCCCTCTGAGCCTCCTTTCCACATTTATTTTATAAATTCAGAGCTTTGTGAAGGTCAGTTCACATGAGATTATTCCAGAAGAAACAGTTTTTACACTGTCAAGTAACTTTCACATCTGAGCACATCTTATAGCTCCCTGAGTAGACATAGCTTTCAGAGGCAGAGCTAGGCTTGAGCTCAGCAGTCCGACTCACAGATCCTTCCCCTTAACCTCTATGATCTGCTTCTTCCCGCTAATGTTCTGTCTGGCAGTATCTGGACCTTCCTTCTTTGGCAAAACCAACTTCTCCAATTTAGAGTAATTATAATATGGTTGACTCACAGACAGTCAGGGCTGGAAGGGTCCTGGGAGATCACCTACTGACTAACCTTCTCCTCTCTCCCACCCTTAGTTTATGAATGGGATAACTGAGGTGAGAGAGATGACTCCTTGTAACCACCATCTCTTAACATAGTCTAAGCCTCCAGCATTAAAGTGTGCTCCACTGTGTTCAGTGCTCACACATATCTTGTGCTCCTATCACAGATCTTTACAGTCTTGTAGGAGCTTTGGTGTGAGGACAGAGGTCTCATGGCTGAAGATGTAAATAGGAGCAAGAGGCCTTTAGAAGTTTGCAGATTCTTTAAAATAGATTGTTGTGGGACAAATAGGGCAGGCATTGGTTGACAGACCAATAAACCTATTTCTTTTCTGTTCACCTTTCCCCAGGGCTCTCTGACCTTTTTTTCAAGAAAGGCAACATTAATTCAAAACTGAGCTTAGAATGAAAGGTCTACCTAGGACATTACTACCTGGCTCATTGTCATTGCTTACACTCCATACATTCATGGGATGACCCATTCTCACACTGGCTTTTTGGTCCTGACTTCCTTAGGGCCATTGATCCCATCATTCCACCTTAGTTACCTGCTCCCATGGATACATTCCTCTGTCTAACCATAGCTTCCAATAACCATACCTGTCTTCTGCTTTCATTGAGGGGCCTCCAGCCCACCCCGATCTTCACCTTTTTCCCCATCTACTAGCCACTCCCCCAGCTGTCACTTCTCTCCCCCATCAGCCAAGACTCATGATACAACACCTCAAGTGCTTTCTTTCCAATAGTTTTGAATTCTTTGCACCACTGTTTTTCTATCATGCCTTCCCGATAAAACCCCAAACTCTGATCAATCTTACTGCCTGTATTCTCTGCACATATACTTTACCCCACTGCTGACTACTGATAAAGGGTTATCCACTTCATCTAGGCTCTGTCCTTCCTCAAATCCTCCTGTTTGCTCTTACTAAGAAGCTTCTCTCATTTTTTGAAGTTTCTCTGAAATCTTTGGATGTCATCAAAATCCCACTCTACATACAGCAGGTGAGTACCTGCTGTTTCCGGAAAAAAAAAAAATGGAAGACTTCACTCAGAAACCCCCACCAAACACACAAATATCTGCATTCTCACTCAGCTTTCCCTCCTTTCTCCTATCTCCCTGGAGGCCCATCTGTCCTCCAGTCTTTGGCCACCCTCTTATTATGAACTCCGATCCTTCCTACCTTTTCCAGCAAGGATCATTTCTCTTTTCCTCTAGACTCTACAATCTCTCCTCTTCTACTGCTACTTCCCTTCTTCATTTAAACATTCAAGTTCCTTCTTTCTTTAAAAAAATTATCTCTCCCTCAGGCTCTTACCCTCATCTTTCAGCCAAGAACCTCTTTTTCATCTTTATTTATTCTCCAGCCCACTGTTAATAGGCTTTGACCAAACAATTCCACTGAAACAGCTCTTGGAAGGTGCCAACCCCAATGGTCACTCTTTAGCCTTGTCCTGCAGGCCCTCCTGTAGCACTGGAAACTGGCAACCACTCCTTCCTTCTTGAGACATTCATTTCTTTTGACTTCCATACACACCGGCCTCTGGCTCTGCTCCTACCTCACTGACTGCTCTTTCTCAGTTTCCTTGGTCCTTCTCCTCTTTCTCTTCCTGTTTGTGTTCATCAGGATTTTGCCTCAGTTCTTTTCCCTTCACATCTCCCAGTTCCAGGTTAATTTAATCTATTTCCATGGTTTTAATTATCATCCATGTACTGCTTTATCAGTATCCATTTTCCTCTCCTTTCTTTCAAACTGGCTCAGGGACCTAATTTTTTATATATTAAAAGTGTTTTTCCTAGCCTCCCTTTGAGCTCAGGCTTGCCGTGTGACCAGATTTGATTAATGAGGCATGAGCAGCAGTCTGTGGAAATTTCTAGGCGAGTTTTGCTTTCTAATACAGGTGTAGCTCCTTCCTTTTTACTCTTTTGTCTCCATATCTGGAATGCAAGTGAGAAGCTGGAGCAGAAACAGCCACTGAATTACCACAAGCTGACTCTGAGGATGAAAGCTTCTCAGTAAGGAGAGCCAAAGCAGACCTACATAATGGACTGGGTGCCTGAATGACATTGTGGAGCTGCTGACCAGCCTTGCTCTGCTTATCTTTAGATTTTTACTACATCAGAAGTTTTCAAGTACAATAGAAAACAGCACCAAAACTTGTTTGGCTAAAGCAATGTAGTTGGGTAGCTGTTACAGAAGCTGAACACAAATTCCAAATTTATAGCTTCTGCTTAGATGTCTCTCTTGAACTCCAAACTAGACCTACCTCCTCTGTTCAGGGACACTTCAAATGGAAGAGGTCCAAGTTGTTACTCCTCACCAAATACACACACACACACACACACACACACACACACACACACACACGGTCACTTGGATTCTTTCTCAGTGAAGAGCATCACTGTCTATGCAGCCAGACTATTTCTTTATTTCTCAATTTCATATCCAATTAGTCACTCCTCAGTTCTACCTTCTAAATGTTTTTTGAACTTGTTCACCTCTTTCCATTTCCTCATCATCTACTTCTTGAACTGTTGCAAGTTTCCTTCCTAACTTTTCTTTACTCCAATCTTGTTTCCTCCAGTCCATTCCTAAAGTAATGTTACTATTCTTCCTAAAATCTTTCAGTGATTGCTTAGGGCCTAAGGAATACCAGCCATATGAGGCTTTGCCCGGAATTATCATGTCAGTCCCATATGCCCCATTTTTTTCTTTGGCATAGATGTTGCCCTAGTAAACACAGGAATAGGCATGTAACTCAGACCTGGTCCAGTTGTGGAATCCTCTCTCCTTCACCACAGTGATTGGTCCAAGAGTGGGCATATGGCCAGAGCTAGATCAATTAGTCTTTCCCTTGGATTTGTTCATACCAACCTTAAGGGTGGAGTTATTCAGTCACACCTCCCACATGCGGCAAACTCCAAGCACTAGGAGACAGTATGAGGGGCTCCTGGTCTGGGTAATCTGCAGGATCAGCCCCCAGTTTCTAGAGTCATGCTGGTCTGAAGTTCTTCTTTTGATTTTATGAGTGACATGAGTATCTTTAAAGTAATAAAATCCTTCCTTTGGCTTAAGCTAATTTGAGAGGCGTTTTCTCATTTCTAACTAAAATGGTCTGACTAATGTGAAGATCCTTAGTAGTCTGGTCTCATTAAGGCATCATTCCCAGATAACAGAGTTCCTTACAGCTTACAAGATGTTTTATAAATGTTATTTCATTTGATTCTTACTATAAGTTTGTAAGAATCTTACTATAAGGTTGATTTTACTGTTGTCTTGACTTTATAGGTAAGACAACTAGGCTCAGAGATGTAAAGTGTTTTGCTCATGATCAAGAAGATGAACACCATGTCTCTCTTTTCAAGCTGCTTTCCCCAAACCCCACCTGTGGCCTATATACACACAGAGGGGCTGCAAAGTGGAACCCAGGATGAGTAACAGCAGCCCTGGGACCAAGACTAGACTGGGACTGGACTGGAACCAGACCAGGACAGAACTAGGACAAGACCAGGACAAAGGGGTAAGGAGGAAGTCAGAAGACAATAAAGGCCAAGTTCTTCCATTTAAAATTTTATTATAGCCTACTCCAGGCCCAGAAAAAAAGAAATCTCAGCTTCTTTCTTTCCCTACTTCCTGTACTGTTTTTTTGTTTCCATAATCCACAACCTGGGCTTGTAGTCTGCACTATATATAATTCAGCTATATTCTTGGCAATTATGGTTCTAGAGGCTAGCCTGGAAACTAAGTCACTGGTTACAGTACAGCCATTTGAGTTGGGGCTGTCCATATCTCACTTTTTATTTTTTAATAAAGGAAAATAAAATGGGCCTGATCTGCTTTGAGTATCCCTGACGTTCTCTGAAGTCCCCTCCCCACCCCTTTGTGCTGTACAAATGGGTCAGGTAAAGTGTAGTAGATCTAATATTGCAGCTAGGAATGGTAGGCAAATGCCACAGTGACTGTGAAGTAAGGCCTGATTGGGGGTAGGGTGGAGGCCATGCTGGCTTTCTGGGCATTTCCCACACCCTCTTCATGCCAGCGGCAGTGTGGCCAACTGGTCCAGAATGGAGCTGTCTCTGAAAAGGAGCTCAGGCTGGCAGGACCTCCAACTTCACCTAATCCATGGTTCATAAAATTGGCTTCTTCTTCTCCTTCCTCCTTTTTCTAAGCTCATGACCTTCTTCACATCCAGGAGTAAGCAGATATCATCAGGTATGAATGATCATGTTTCCAGTCATAACCTTCACTGGAAACATCTTCTCTGCCTCTATATCTCCCTCCTTAATAATGGCAGAGGTACCTCTTAATCACAGGTGTCCTCTCCATTCGTGCTTATATCGCTTCTCCTTTCACTTTTTCTTCAGAATACTTTTGCCTTCTCTCCTGGATCATTCCTATCACTCTGCAAACCTGCTCTAGTAACTTCCATATTTAACAAAATCATCTGCATTCTAACAAAAATTAAAATTAGATATGGCTACAAGCATCAGAAATGAGGATTAAAGAAGACAGAAATTTCTTTCTTTTTCACATATACAAAGTTAAGAGTTAGGTCCCACCCCAGAGGAGGTATGGTGGCTCCCTACACAACAGGAATCCAGATTTAGTCTAATTCTACTAACATGCTTAACACACGGTTTCTACTTCAAAGTCTAATATGGCCACTTGAGCTCCAGCTACATGTTTACATATTCCAGTGAGCAGGGAAGAGTGATGGCTGAGGAAAGCACACCACTGTTCTTTAAAGCTAGCTCCCCTGTTGGCTGGAAATGAGTCATATGACCATACTTAGCTGCAAAAGAGTCTGAAAAACTTGCTTTTATTCTGGGAAGCCATGTAGCTAGCTAGAATTTGAAAGTCTATGCTGAAGAAAAAGGGAGATAATAATTATTAGGGTCATCTAGCAATCTCTGCCAAAGCCTCCTGATTCCACATACCATTCTAGACCCATCCCAGTTCCTCTTAGTCAAGTTCTCCAAACATGTTCTGGCTCCCTCCTCTCTACTCCAGGGACCCTGCCCTTATCGTGTTCACTGATGACTTTCATGTTGTCAGGGTCAAGGTCTCCTTCCCTGTCCTCATCTTTTATGATCTCTAAGTAGCATCGAACACAGCTGACCACTTCTTTCTGGAAACACTTTCCTTTCTCAGTCTCTGGGATACAGCACCCTCCTGGGTCTCCTCCTGCCTCCCCAGCCTCTTTCAGGTTTCTTTCCTGCTATGGCTCCTCTGTCTGACTGCTATCAGTCTCTCTTAAACCCTCTCCTGCATCCACCTCTGAGCTGATCTGCTCAGATCCTATGGCCTTTTATTATGTATAAAACGATGCCTCCAAAAGCCCCACCTCTAGCCTTGGCCTCTCTTCTGAGTTCCGAGTGACTAGACAATTGAATTGGATCTCTGACAGTCATTTTAAACTCAACAGAGCTAAGGCAGAATTCTTAATGTTCCTCCCTGAGATGTAGTCTCTTTCCTCCAGGCTATCCCATTCAATAAATGAGGCATGGTCTATTCATTTACTCCTGTCAGAAACTTTAAAGTTATCTCTGGTTTTCCCAACCCTACCCCCACCCCTCACCCCCACCTGCCCCCATTCATCCTATCGACTGTCCTGTCAAGTCTATGTCCAAAATAGCATCTCTCAACTAATCATCATAGCGTGGCCACCACTTTAGGCCAAACCACCATCATCTTTGGCCTGGACTGCCACAACAGTCTAATTGTCTTTTTATTATTATTATTATTATTTTTGCCTGCCACCCAACCAATTTATTCTTTACACAGCAGTAAATCAGAACATGTTTGTCTTCTGTATAAAACCCTTCAGTGCTTTATTAAAAAGTCTCCATTCACTGACACAATCTTCTATGTCCTGGTCTCTGCCTACATCCCCACTTCATCTTGGTTCTTTTCTGGCAGGGGGAGGGGGAGCAGTGTGTGTGCTACTCTAGCCACACTGATTTTTTTTTTCAGTTCCTTGACACATCTAAAGCTTACCTTATCAGGGCCTTAGCATATACTACTCATGACATGAAATGTCTCTGTCCAGCTTTTTCCAAGGCTATCTCCTCATTCTTTTGACTTCAATTTCAATATCACTTCCTCAAAGATGCTTGCCCTGATGCTATCGAAAGTAGCTATTATTCTCTCTCCTAGACCCTCATTTTTGTCCCATCATTTTCTTTAATTTGCAACTATTTGTCTCAACTTACGATAAGTTTTATGGAGCAAGAGGCCTCAGCTTTCTTGTTCATTGCTGTATCTCCCAGCATCTAAACAGACCTGGCACAGATCAGGCACTAAACCTAACACTATCTATTGAAATGAATGAATGGACAGGTTCCCCAAAGCAGTCCCTGAGCTGCCTAGGGTGTCACAGATGGGTTACAGCCTCCTCAAAACAAACAGACAAACAAACAAACAAAAAACTGGAAATGGACTGAACAGTCTCCTTTTCAGACCTTTGTCTTACAATGGACTTAACCTGCTGGTTTGCTTGTACTAGAATAATATGGTGGTGCAACCAGTCTCTTGGCCCAGTTTTAATAAATCTGTATTTCCTATTGCCCAACAGAGCAATCCACCTCCCCTGAATGATTTATCAGTAGTGTCCCTGTGTCTCATTTTACAGACAGGTGGGCTGAAACCGCAGGGATCAGTCTTTTAAACCAGAACCCAGCCAGCAGTGTGAGTACCCCTTCGCCCGACTGTTCCTGGAATCTCCTCCTTCAGCCTCAAGAATCCTCCCAGCCACCGCGTCAGGATGAAGGTGAGGAACAAATCTCAGCAGGAGATTCAAAGAAACTAGATATTTTTAGCACCAAGGCCCATAGGGGCGAGTCTTTCACAGAAATTAAAAAAAAAAATATGTTAATTTATTACCTTTCTCTTGAAGCTTATCCCCACCCCTAGCCTCCCAGGCCCAGGCAGGACGCCACCTATTTTCAATACAGCCCACCTCTAACCGGTCACCCCAGTATTCTTGAGGTGTGGCTTCCCCTTGGCTCCCACAAAACACGCTTCTCCCAAGGCTCGGCTCGGGCCGGGACGCAGGCGAGGCCGGCGCGACGCTGGTGCAGCACGTCTCCGCCGAGCGCTCGCTCGCGGTGGCCACGAGGGCTCAGCCCGGCCGGGGTAAGGCCTGTGCCGCGTACCCACGGAGGGGGAGGACCGAGGCCGCCCCCGCCTCCAGCAGCGCCCCAAGCAGGACCGCGGGGCGGGCCGGGGACAGGCCCCACCGCCGCCGCTGCCGCGTGGGCTGGGGGAGGGACAGGCCGGCGGGGGGCGGGGCTGGGGCGGGCCTTGGCGCGCGGGGCGCAATGGGCGGTGCAGGGAAGTGGCGCCCCTTTCTCGGCCACCGCCCGGCGCCGCGCCCCCGGTCCCGCCCCTCCGCTCCCCGCCCCCACCACTCGGACGGCCGGAGTTGCCCACTCCTGCCCGGTGTTGCCGAACTTGCTCTAACTTCCTCGGCTGAGCAGGGCCGCGCCGCCGCCGCCGCCGCCGCCGCCTTCGCCGCCGCGCCCGGGTGAGTAGCGCGCGCAGCCCCTACTGGAGCGTCGGGCCCTGCCCCTCTCATTGTCTGAGGCCGACAGCCCCCTCCCCCAGAGCGCCCTCTGGGGACGAGGACTGCTCCCCAGGTCCGTGTTCGTCCCCTCAGGCTCCCTCGTCCCTGCCCCTGGGCGACCCTGCGGGCGGCGTTGGCTTTGTTTGCCGAGATCTCCCGCGAGGGACTGGAGGCCTCGGCCGGGACCCGGTTGAGCCTAACTCGGAGCGAGAGCCGCAGCAGACCACCCGGCCGGCACTTGGGACTCTGTAGCCCTCGCCTGTTCCGCGTCCCCAGACGGGTGCGCGCCGGAGCCCGGCGCGGGTGAGAGTTCTAGTGGAGGGCGGGGCTGGACTGCCGCGGTTCGGGGCTCTGCTGCGGGTCCCCAGCTGCGAACCCTGGGATGGGTACTCCTTTTGGCTCCGTCAGGGACCCTTGGCCGCACTGAGCTCGGGCCAGAGGTGGAGGGTTGCGCGGACCTGGGAGGGCAGTCCGCCTCCCCCTCCCCCGCTCCGTTGTGGGTGTGCTCCAAGGCCCCCACCCCTGCCGGGAGTCCCACTTTGCCTTGCAAGGGTTTGGGCACCCCGAGTTTGAGTAGGCAGTGACCCAGCTTCTCTGGTTTGATTGTGGGGATTGTGCTTGGGAGCATAGTCCAACTCCTGACCTAACTGGAGCTTTGG
This sequence comes from Macroglossus sobrinus, assembly GCA_004027375.1. NCBI lineage: Eukaryota > Metazoa > Chordata > Mammalia > Chiroptera > Pteropodidae > Macroglossus > Macroglossus sobrinus. The sequence continues at coordinate 450,076 of PVKZ01000324.1, read as the reverse complement.
TTTAGTTGGGTATGTGGCTACGGAGTTGACTTATTTCGGGCTGCTGCTCCTGCTGGGGAGGGGTGGTGGTGCTGGTGGGTAGGAATGTGTGTGTGTGTGTAGGGACTTCGGCTGTGGGACCTTTGGGGCACGTATCTGGGGGAAGTGAAGTTGATCTCTATGTAGAAGCGGTCTGTGCTGGGGGTGAGGGCAGGCAGGTTTGGGGGGAGTTGTGGGCCCTGGTACTGGTTTGGCTGTTGACTGTCGCCTGTCCCCGGGCGCTGGTGTCTCCTGGCATCAAGTCATCCAGGGCCGTGAATGCAAGGCATTACATCGGAGCCTCTACAGGTGTGCGCTCTCTCCTGTGCTCAGTTCTCTAGGGTCTTCCTTCTGTCCTTCTGAGATGGGGGTTACCCTTGGGCTGATAGGAGTGGGTGGCGCTGCCTGCCAAATCCTTAATAGTAGTCTTTCCCCTACCCCTTGACCTCAAAGTAGAGGAACTTAGTGCCTTACCAATGCTTTGCTTGGGCCACCCTTTCCTATTTGTGAAGGAAAGCCTGGTGCCTAGGCCATCAGAGCAGTCCTAGCATCCCTACATCCCCTCTGTAGTTATCCAGCCCCTTGGAAGGACCAGGTAAGAGATCCTTTCTTTTGGGATCCTCCTGGGTCGTGGAGCCTCAGAATGAAGCCCATACTCCTTACATCATGGCCCCATATCCCCTTCTAGCTCCTCTCTTAGCTGTCTCTAAGCTTTTTCCAATCCGTAGGATCCATAATGTCTGGGAGACAGGCCTTGGAAGGCCAAGCTACCAGAGGGATTTTCCCTCTTATTGCCTCATCCTTTGTTGCACCCCACCTTCAGTTGGAGAAAGTAATTTCTCTGTCCCTACATCTTTGAATTCAACTGCTTGGCCACCGGATATGACCTTCAATTTTTTTAACAAAACATGGTTGAGAGTCTGAGGTGCCAGGGTGTCAGGTGCAACAGCATGCACTATTCCAGGCTCACAACTCCTTAGCTGTCTGTAAGCTCTCAGGTCTTAGAGCCCAGGCTGGATATGTAGTAGTTGCTCATAGTGTTTATTGATCTGAGCTTGAGCTCAGCTTCACAGCAGCATTCAGGTAAACCGGGTTTCAAGCCCACTGGTGCTTCTGAAGGTTTGTGGCAGCCTCTTGGAAGAAAGGGCATGGAGAAGAGGGGGCCACAGAAGGGTTGGCTGCCCAGGAGAGTTTCTCCTTTACCAGATGGGCAAGTGTTAATTTCTGAGAACAGGTGAGGGTGCCTCACTTCCTGTGGTTGGGAGTGGGAGGACAAAGCTCAAGCTCAGTGTGTGTGTATGGGGGCGGGGGCCTGCCAGTTATGGTAGTATAGAAGTTCCCATGGAGGCTGGGCAGCAGGGAGTTCTGGAAGCCCTAGGTTCTGGAAATATTTCTTGAGGCCTCTAGGCCACTGGGTACTCAGAGATTTGACTTTTTATTTGTTTAACTTCAACTAGAAAAGAAAGAATTCAGTTTGGCAGTGCCTACAAAGTACTTTTGTATCAGTCTTGGGAAAACTGCTAAATTTAAAATCTGGAGGTTATGGACAAGCTTATAGCAATTTGCGGGAGGTTTCACATGTAATGGTAGTTTGTTGAGACTTACTATTTGTTGAGACTTACACCAAGCACTATCCCAGAAACTACTTGTATTTGCTCATTTAATCCTTGAAACAACAGAGTATGGTAGATAATGTGCACATCCCATTTTACAGATGAGGCAACTGTGGCCTAGAGAGGTCATATTAACTTACTTAAAGCTCAATGTGAGCTGGGTTTCCTCATTTCTAATCTAGATAATGCCTTTCTCTCAGAAGTGATTAAAGTTGATTAATGTACTGAATAAGCCTGGCCTACAGTGGAACTAGTAAGTCCTTCAGTACAGGTCCCCTCATATCCCCTTCTGAAAGGATCTCATCTGTCTGGGCACATAGCAGGTGCCCCTGAACCCCTTTTGATTGGTGATGGAGCTTTTGTCTTCCTAAGGCCAGGGAAAGGGTAGACCTGTATTGCCGTGTACAGAAGATTGGGGAGTGAGTCATTGCCTGCAGCTGGGGACATGGGGCAGAGCTCTGAACTGCAGTGGTCCAGCCCTGCAACCCCCAAATATCAGAGGCTTAAAGAAACAAAGGATTATTTCTTGCTCACGCCACACCTTTTGCATATCTGCCCTATGTTGTCTTTACTCTGGGACCCATGTGGATTAATTGGAATATCCCTGGTCACTTGGACAGAGCGACAGAGAGCATGATGAATCTCATCTTGGCTCTTAACGCTTTTGCCCAGAAGTGGCATTTCAATGGCTAAAACAGTCACATGGTCATACTTACCTCAAGGTCAGGCGGGGAAGAGAATTGGAAATATTTGGTGAACAGCATGAATGCCTGCCACCTGCCTGCTATCCTGCCTTCTTCTGTGACTTCTTCCCAAGGTTTCAGGTGTCATGCGTTTCTGTGTCACCACGAACACTGGTCACGAATTAACCAAAGAAATGTTATTTAGGTTAAATAACATTTAACCTAAATAACATTGAACTACTACATTTGAAGGCAGAGGTATGGTGAACAAGAATGCATGTTAGGGTAATAAGAGGTGACATGCAGAGGCAGCTTACTTCTCTGACCCTGGGCAATTTATTTGAGTTCCTTGGGCCTTCTTTTACTCATTCATTTATTCATTCATTCATTTGTGGACCCAAGGACTAATGGTGAGTTCCAGGCCAGGGATTCTTATCAAACACATGTTCAGCTCCTAGCCTGGTGCTTGTGGCTGTGAACTGGGATGATGATCCCTGTTTCCTGGTGGCCTTTAACGAGGGATATTTATACCCATGTGAAGGGAAGCAGGCTTCTGCTCTCCTCACTGCCTTGGCACATTTGCCCTTGGACTTCCCCATGGGCTACCTCTATGTGGCCAGTTGGGACAGCCACTTTTTCTAGGAGCAGGAGTAGGTAGAGGCACCCCTATAGGCCTTGCTCTTCCCCTTCCACTTCTGGAACTCTGGGCATAGGGTTGTGGGAAGGAGAGGTGGTGAGGTTCCTAAAGGATGGAATCACATGGAGAACAGGATTGAGCATGGGGCTGGGCCTTTGTTAATTGCATTTTCTGCTTTTACCACCCTTGCAGGATGTTAAAGAACTGGCCACACTATGGACCTTGCTTTTGTGCTTTGTCACCTACTTGGTTTCTGGGGATATTCGGCAGGGCCAGAAAATACTGGTGGAGGTGGTGAGACCTCAGGCTTTCTGCATTGTGGTTAACTTACTATCCTTAGTCATAGTTTGTTCTCTCTTTGGGGGGCTTCTGTTTCTCCATCTAGAATAGAGGGAGAGGTGATGGTGGTCTACAACAGTGGTTTCACTCTTGGCTGGTCATAAGGGTCCCCAGGGGACTGTGTAGCCAGTGCTTTGAGAATCTTTGGTCTAGGTTAATACTAGCATTGCTGATTTGTCTTGGCTTCTGTTATACCAGTGTCTTCTCTGACTGAATCCGTGTTGGTGTCTCCACACCCATTTTCTCCTTTTACAGCATTTTTTTTTTTTTTTTTTGTTCAGATAGGGCAGGTCACTGTATTGGAACAAAACAGGGCCTGGCTGCTGGGAAGTGTTCAGTGCCTTGGCTAATTACATGTGAAGATTACATTGTCTAGCTCATAGAGGAGATAGTGATGAAGCCAGCTTTCAAATTGTGTCTGCTTTCTAGCTGAGTAACCTAGACAAGTCTTTGATTTTTATTTTTCCTCCTGGCCTTAGTTTTCTCAGTGAGAAGACTCTGCTCTTCCTGCCTCTCATTGGGGTTACTATGAAGCAGAAGTATACACTTCAGGTTTGAGAAGCAGAATCAGAGGCCCCCGAGTTAGACCTGACACTTTGGTTAGCGACTGCTGCTGTCATGCTGACAGCTCTCAGAAAAGTGCTCACTAGCAGCTGATTCTGAGAACCCCACTTCCTCCACTCTTGGGCTTGGTGGGGTTGGGGCTGGGCAAGGCTGGGTGGTGTTATGGTTATTCTCTTAGAGGCAGTAGGCTGAATTTAAGTGGGCCTAGGTGGGCTGGAGTTAAAAATCTTCACTTTTCTGCCTCCTTCTCTGAGCAGCTAAGGAAGAGCTTTGGTGTCCATCAGCTAGATAGCTGGAAGGACCTGCTCCTCCCTTCTTGGGCTCTCTCAGCCTGTACTGTGTGGCTGAGAGCCATGACAACTGACTCTACAGTGGCCTCAGGGATGCTGGATAAGAGGTGAGCTCCTGGTGCTGCTGCCGCAGACTCTGTGTGTCCCTGGAATTTGGGAGAGCTGAGGTTGGCCTTTCTTGCTTGGGTGAGACTTGGAGACGGGTGGACCAGGACAAAGAGTGAGGAAGGGGTGGGCTTGAGGAAAGGTTTGGTGAACCTCATTTCTGGGTAAGCCCTGACTATGTGTACCAGCTTCTGGGCCCTGTGCTAATCTACTCTGCAGGGCCCAGAGAACAACTAAAAAAAAAAAAAAAAGGATTTTAGGAATTTCTAGTCCTACCACTCAAGAAAGGGGTCCTCACAGAATTCCTCGACTGGAATTAAAGAATGTGCTCTGAATCTCTTTTATCTATTGCCTGGGGTCTGAGTGGTAAGCCTAGGAGACCTGAGGGCAGTAGCATATCCCAGGAGACATAGTACTTGAGGAAACCTGGGCTTATTGGAAAGTGACAAGTGGAAATAAGGAATGAGGCCACTTAGCTTTAGATTTGGGCCTTTTAGGGTGGGACAGCTGGGCCCCACACACCCACTGCTGCAGTTTAGGCCATGGTATGACTTTAATCAGCAGAAGTGTTTTGATCCCCAACCTGGAGCACTCGCTGAGCTGTGCCCAGGACCCTTCCCCTTCTGTCTCCCAGCTACTCCAAGGAGAGGCTCTCTGGTTGCCCACTAAATGAATAAACATTGCTGTGAAGAGACCCTGTTTCCTCTCCAGGTCACCTCCCTAATGTCTGGCTAGCCTGTGGACTGGCTGTCTGGTTTCAGCCCTTCACCCCTTAGCCAGGCAGACAGGATCTGTCCCTGGGACTTGGGGGAGACCAGCCCCAGCCCTGCCCCAGACCGGCCCTGCCCCAGACCAAGTAGTTCTCACACTCTGGGTGAGGGGTCCAGGAAGACTTGGAGCTCTGTATTATTAAAGAAAAATAGTTATTCTAACACTTCTTAAAACGGCAAAGCAGACTTTATTCAAGACTTTTGTGGTCGTTATAAGGACTACTAGTGGAGTTCTGCAGTCAAGGAGAGAGATGATGCTCAACACCAAATACAACAAGGAAAAGTAGAAATTTATAGCTAAGGAGCATGGCAAGGGGTGGCTTGTTGGATTGAAATTTCAGAATGTAATTCTTTGCTAACTGACCCAAGGATTCTTGCCTATTTAACCTAATAGGCAGACTAGGGTGACCAGATATTACCTGGGGGATATTGCTTTAGGAGGATGAGGAATTTGGTCAGATAAGGAGGGTAATCAGAATGGAGGGTGGGGGATCCTGGCTAAACAGACTTAGTAGGATTCTTGCTAAGAACTGGACTCCACAAGGACAGATGGAGGTCCAAGGTCAGGCCTAGCTGAGCAGAGGGCTCAGGGCAGCCCGACTGAAGTTTGGTCAAGGAGAGACTGTCAGTATTTGGAGGCTAGCTTCAGCTTTTCTCAGTCTTGCCCATGATGCTTGCACTGGCCTGAGCTCATCACTACTCACACTTGAGTGTTGTCCCTCCTTGTGGGCATCACTCCCTTGTTTCTGGAAACCTTAATCCTTTTCAGCATCTTCTGGCTCCTTGTTCCTTGGCTCCCTCACTCTGCTAGTTGGACTGCCCCTCTGCACCCAGGAATTAGTGTGGACCTGGAGTCTTAGTTCCCTGTGGCCCACCAGTGCTGGCTTCTTTTGCCAGATCTGTTGGGTGCCAGAGCATAGCCTCCTGACTCTGGAAAACCTTCCCTGCTTGATCCTCTTTCCTTGGTCTCTGTACCTTGTATTTCCTGTTCTCTATATTCTGGGTGAACCAGTCTGACAACTTTATGGATCTCTCCCTCTCTCACACCTAGGGACTCATGGTCTTATTTGAGTTGGGCCCAGGGAGGTTCTATGGGGGATCTCCTTCCCCTGCCTAGGCTGTGCACTATAGGGGCCTTCTGCCCGGGTCCCCTCTCCCCTTCCTTCCCTTGTCTGAGGACTTCCGATACCTGCACCAGCTAACGGATTTCCTCTGCTTGCATGCCTGAGGCTCCCCCTGGTTCCCTCTCTGCCCCTGCTTTCTCCTTGGCCAGACCTGCACAGGTGGCCCTGTGTGGTGTGTCTCCTGCTCCTGTCTCAACAAGCCATCTTTTTAGGAACCGGGTTACCTGCTGTTGTGAGAAAGAATGACATGCGAAGAAAACCTCTTGGCTGTGGGTGGGAGCCTTCCCCCTTTTCTGAAGGTTTCACTGGCTTCCACTTCTGCAAGGAAGCAGTTGAAGTGACAGAAGCCAGCTCTGGGTGGCAATCCTGCCTGTCACAGTCATTGTCTGTTGTTGTTCTAGCTGCTTCCTGTGAAATACAGTAATGGTATAAACACGGATGTGTTTTGAGGGGACATGTCAACAAACAAGTTGGTGGTAGTGGTGGGGTATACATTCCTGAGAGAGCAAGGAGGAGAGAGTGGTAAGTACCCAGGTATAGGGGTGGGGTGGGCCAGTCCTGAAGTTCTCTTTGTGGGAAGACAGATAAATGAGCTTGTGGGGCAGGTGCCACCTGAGGTATCACAGAATTTGGTGTGTTGAGGATCAGTGCCTTCCTGCCTCCTCATGCTGGAAGACCTTCAGAAAAGGACTGGTCTCGGTCTGATGAGGGTTGTAGAATTCTGGGTAACAGCTGCTGAGGACTTCGTGCTGGAGTGGATCTGGCTTATGAGAGCATAGGAACTTGTTCCCAACAGCTGAGATATGAGGGCTCCAGGTGCCAGCATGAAAAAATTCTACTTGTTTTGAAATCTCATTTGTACTTCTTAATTTTGCAGCTAATTAAGAAAGCATCTTATGGGATAGGGGAGCCAAACATACACCTTCCTTCTTTGGAGTCTTCTTTGTGGCCTTGCCATATGTGAGCTTGAGGTCATTAGGAGTTCTTAGTGCCTGCTGTGGTGACCTGGAGGTAAGGCAAGGAAATTCCATTAGGTAGAAAGAGCTCTATTCATGAACCACTCCTTTTTCCCCAAATGGTCTAGCCCAAGTGGTCTGACCAGTCCTGGTTCTCATAAACATGTGTCATGCCCCTGAGAAGCAGGAGTGATTGGGATGGTTATTTTATTGTTCCTTAGAGAGAAAATCACTTGGAAGAACTACATCAGTGCTTTTCTAGTGCAGAGTATTTATTGATGTGTCAATTAAAGGAAGCTTTTCAAAAACGTACATGTATCCCTTTAGTAAGGAATAAATATACAAATTCATCTCACAACTGTATATTGCAGTTTCCATTTCCTGAAAGGTACATGGAGTTTAGTGGTTAAGGGATTGGGGTTTTGAGCTGGAAATTTTGAGAAACTGTTTTTAGCCTGTCCTTGGAATTGGGCCAGGCCTAGAAATCTGTTGAAATAGATTTCTTTAGCTGCTAAAATTGGGATGGGTTTATAACACTAGGACTTGAGCCTCCCTCATGACTAGGGAGGGTCCTGAGGAGGGTCCCTGCTGAGGCCTGGTGTGCCTGTGGTTCAGAACCCTCCCTCCTCTGTCTGAACTTGGGGGTATTACAGCCTCACCATGGAGTCGACCATGCTACAGATAGATGGTCCTCTACATGGAATAACTTCAGGTTTCGTTTCTGCCTTTGTCAGGACCTGCTCTTGGTCTTCATAGGAAAATTTTCTATTTTGGGACTTGGGAAGGAGTTGTGAGCAGGGAGCTAGCTAAGTCTATTCTGGAGGCTTTCCCCTCCTCCCACAACCACTCCTCATTCTACAGAGGTACCAGAAACTGCCTGCAGAGAGCTACATGTAAACGTTTTGGTGCCTCTAGCCACAAACTTTAGGAGTTTTAAATTTATCTTTTTTATTTAACAAAATGTATATATGATGCAAAACACATAAAAGTATACAGTGAAAATTGACATTTCCATCCCCAATCCCTTCAGTTCTGTTTGCTTGAGGTCTCTATTACCACATGTTGGGAGCCTAGTCAAGCATCTCTATACTCCACACTTGTTTATTCCTGTGCTGGTATGCTAATTACACTGCTCTTCACTTCTGATTTTTATTCTGAAGTTTATCTTGGGTTTGCTCCATTTCAGCACACACATTTTAGGCCATTCTTTTAAACAGTGGCATGTTAGTTCTCTGAATGGTAAAGCATGATTCACTTTATCAGCCTCCATTGATAGACATTGAGGTTGCTTCCAGTCTTTTGTTTGTGCAGGCCAGGCTCTGGGAATGCCTTGTATATGCTCATATCTCTGTAGAAATGGCTAGACCAGGTGTCCAGGCATTAGGTGCTAACAGGAAAAGAAACACACAGTTTTGATTACAAGAAGGGGAATGAATATTTTTTAAGTTATCTTTTGGTGCAGTCTTATATTTCTGCAGTTGGAGCCTAGAGCTGGAGGGACTACAGTGGGGTGCTGCTGTGCTGGTTCCCACTGCAGTCTGTCTTTGTTTCAGCTCAGGTCAGCCAGTCTCTGTGGCACCTGTTGTTTGCAGCCCTTGGCTGTGCCCTGTGGGCCATGAAACCTTTCTAACCAAAAGTGTCATAAAAGTGGGTGAAGAGTCAGCCAGAGTGCGATAGGGTATGAGATGAGGGGAGGCTTCTCATCATACAAGTTTGAGCAGCTGTAGGAGTTTGTAAGACTTGGGCAAGGTATGAGAGGAGTCATGGCTGAGAAACAAGGTAGAGTTGGGAATCACCTTTGAGAAGAGCAGATTCTCCCTCAGTTTCAGGGCTTGATGTGAGGGTCAGTCTGGTCGCCTGTCCGCTCTGGGGTTCCCCCATCTCCTGCCTTCTCTGCAGCCCCAACTTTCATGCTGCTTCAGGCTGCTTTGAGCCTGACAGCCACCTTATGATTTTAAAAACCTGTGTAGAAGGCACCAAGTGTAAATAATGGATGGGTTTTTTGTTTTGAGCAGGCAGCTTCCTTTCAGAGCAGAAGCAGGGGGTGAAGGCAGATGAGTTTTTCTTCCTGAGATGAGTAGATGGATTGGGCGAGAGAGGCCGGTGTGTGAGAGAAAGTGTAATGTTGGAGCCCTCTGCTGGCATCCTCTTGGGAGTCCTAGGGGCTCTCTGGCTGTTTTCCCATCCTTGTGGCCACCGTATGCCTCTGGGATAATCATAATCTTTCCCTGTGTGGCTGTGGCTGCCCCACATCTGGGCAGGGCAGGGCAGGGCAAGAAGCAGGGAGATTTCAGGGCTGACCAGCAGAGAGCCACTCTAACATGACCCTGACCTGCTGGGTTCGAGGCCTGTGTTGCTGCCTTGTCTCTCCCACCATTGTTGCTGTTACATGGTGCCCTGTGAGAAGTCCAGAGCTTCCCATGCTCACAGCTCTGTTGTGTGGGGCTTTGGGCCTTGGCGGCACAGAAGTTTCTATTGTGGCTGGGTGGCAGCTAGGGACTGACCTGTGGGGCTGAGGAGGTGGGGCCTGGGGACTGACAGTGGAGCTATTCATGAGCTCTGCCCTGGTTTCCTGCTGCCTCCCATTGTGGATCTTTTTGGGGGGAAGGGAGGTGGAGAGGGGGTGGCCAATGTTGCTATTGTTGCTGGCAGCAGGAACCCATTATGCTTAATCAGAGTCATTTGGTGGACAGGTCTTAGCCGCTCGGCCTCCCTCATGTGTTATCTGAGGCTGGGTCAGCTGCCCAGCCTGGGGCCTTGACCTTTCCTAGTCCCCTCCTCAGCCTCCAGGTCAGGAGGGGCCCTGCCCTTTTCGAGTACCTCTGTCAAGATCTCCCTTCCCCCCTCTCAAGTCCATAAGCTATATCTGGAACCCCCTGGGTAAGAGTTCTGAGTAGCTGGACAAGGCTACAAGGCGTGGGAGTGCCCTGTGCCTTTCTTGTGAGCCACCTGCCCCCTGCCTCTGGGAGTGGGTTCGGCCTGAGCAATTCCGGCCCAGCTGCGCCCTTGGGTGGGGGCCAGGTGCGTGCCTGGGTTGTTGTCAGCCTTGCCCCCACTTCCCTTTGTACCTCAGTGCTCAACCCAGTGTCCCCTGTTCCTCACTCGAGCACTCAGCTGCAGAAAAGCCTGCCTGCTGTCAGGCTGGCCTGTCGCCTCCCCCGCCGCCTGAGCCACAGCCATATCCCTTTGTTCTGCCATCTCTGGGCTCTTGAATTTCAGGCAGGCAGGCAGCAGGCAGCAGGCAGCAGGCAGCAGGCAGCAGGCAGCAGGCAGTGGTTTCACAGCACGGGTGGAAGCCCTTGAGACATGAATCTTTCCACTGAGCCAAAAGCATGCAGTCTCCTGACCGCACCCTCAGTTCCCCCATCTGTAACCCCATCTCCCCAGTGGTGTTGTGATTTCTCTTTGTTTAGAGAGAGTCTAGCCCTCTTATTGGATCAGAATGACGGTGACATGTACTATGGGACAGAGAGAGAGGTCTCACTTGTATATGGCCACTGAGGGTGTGTGAGAGAGGGGTAGAATGAGTGGGGGGAGGAGAGAGAGAGAAGGGAGGGGATGAGCTGCACAAGCACTTTTGGGAGCATTTGCCTCTTGGGTCTTTGGCAGAAAAATTCACTCCCAAGCACAAAGTATGCTCTTCCTTTACTTCCTGGTTCTTCCCCATGAAGTCTGTTTAGGAAGAGTTGTCAGCATTCAGTGGTAGGGGTGGTTGAGAAAACAATTTCTTTTTATTTTGGTCTCTGTATGACTGTGGGAATTTTTCTCCAACTTGGAGGAACTGTCCCCTCTGCTTTCACGTCTGAATGTCTTTTCTCCCAGTTTCAGGTGGAGTTGAGTGAGCACCATTTTCTGGCATCCATTTCTGGAGGTGTGCCTGCCCCAACCCATAGATCTCTTGCTTTCTGCACCACAGCCAGAGTCTGTAATAATCACTTGTCTTTAACAGAGAATTGTTTTGTATGAGAACTCAAAGCTCTCACAGCTTTGTCGTGTGTAGCATTTTATTCTGCCCTTTCAAACATGCATTGTGAGATCAGCGTGGCTGCCTTATCAGACTCTCATTAGCCAAGTCTCACAAATTAGGAAGCAAGTCCCAACCCTGGACACGGTGGCCCCATTGAGTGTCCTCATTTCATTAAAAGTTGCACAAAAAAGTATGAGACTCAGCAAAATGCATTGTCAAACACATTGAAATACGATTCTGCTTTCAGGGTAGTTGGCCCCAAACGAGGTTGGGAAAGGTCATGATTGAGGCAACACGTTGTTCCGGAAAAGCACACGGAAGTAGAATGCTGGGGGCGAGTCGCCACTCTACTGCTGATCTCTGGGTGACCTTGGCTATTCATTTCCATGGGCATCGATCTCTGGAAAATGGAAGAGTTGCTTAGATGAACTTTGGAAACTTTTTAGCTGTGACTCTTTCAGTTCTATGAGTCTAACTCCAAAGTGGTTGGTCACTAGCCTGAACCCCTCTTGCCAACTCAGGATATTCTTTGGAAGAAATGCTATCAGGTGGGATTAACAGCGGGCATGCTTCCTCTGGGGCATTTCTTCCATGGGTTCTTGAGGGATTGGAGGTGGCAGTGATCACCTCCACGGTCCACAGATGTCTGTGGTTTTCACATGGAGCCCTGCTCACCCTGACCCACTGTCAGTTCTCAGGGTCTGGCTGTGGCATCAGGAGCCCGCTGATAAATCTTTTTGCCTCAAACCTTGGAATCACTCTTTCCTTGGAAATGTCATATTCCCTTTCTGGTAAAATTGAACCTGGGGGAGGAAATAAAGTTCTTTATTTTATCTCCCTGGAAAGTGAGATCAGGCTGTTAAAACTTAAAAAAAAAAAAAAAACAATAAAAGATACCCTCTGTACTTAAATGTTCCTTTTTCTCCTGGTGGGGGGAGGGGTGTGAGTTTAAATTTTGTCTCTATTTTGTTATAAATTCCAGGAGACAAAACCATCTTTTCACTTGTGCCACTTCAGGGTGGATGTCTAGCTCTTTATCTGTCGTTTCCACCCAGCGGCCATCCCCTGGGCCTCCCATGCCTGTGGTTTTCCTCCCATTGTCTGCTGGGCCAGGATCAGCCTCTGTGTCACTGCTCTGGTCTGTGTTGCTACCATATGTCACAGGAGGCCTGTTGTCTGGTAAGACACCCAAAGGACGGGGAGTCCAGCTTCACTAATAATTTGGTTATTGTGGCTTTCACAGCTGTGAAATAGGAATAAAAATAACCTGTGAGAATGCAGTGGGATGCACTAAAATAATGAAAAAAGTCCAGAATTAAAGCATTCCTCCAGGAAAGCTGAATACATCCCTGTAAATCATCCCATGATAGAGATGGGTTGGCTTTCCTCCCCTAACTCGCCTTAATTTTGTTTTCCTTCTTCAATGTTGATGCTTTTTCCCCCAGGCATCTTACATTCTCACAGTTCAAAGCACTGCCCACAGGCCTGGCACAGGCAGCATTGCATCACCTAGGAGCTTGTTGAGGTGCGGAATCTGGGGTGGGGAGGGTGTCAAACCCCACACCTGCTGAATCAGAATCTACATTTTAACAAGATTCCCAGATGATTTGCATGCCCTTTCAAGTTTTAGAAGCCCTGGCTCAGACACCTCTACCCCACCTGCCCTGCAGCTCCCTCTCACACGTTTTTGTGTGTTGTGGTTTTGCAGCTTTCACTCTTCTTTTCCTGAATATCCTCAGCCTTAACCAAGTCTGGCAGGCCCGGCCCGGGGGCCCCTACCCTGGGATGCAGGTGTACCTGGGCATTGGGGGTGTTTTAGGTGGGTCTGGGGACTGGGAAAGCCATCTTTGCTGGCAGCCACAGGCACTTCCTCCGAGCCTGCTGGCAAGGTCATCTTTGGGGCACAGAGCAGAGGGGTAATTGGAGCCCTTCTTTGTGAAAGTGCTTGGAGAGCCTCCCTTGGCCATCTGGTGCCACTTGCCCCGCCCAGTCCTTCCCAGCTGGATGACAGAATCAGAATTGCTTGCTTTTTGTAGAAACAAAGCATTCCACATAAAGATGTTTTGGTATATATTAAAGTTCAAAGAAATAGTCCAGAAGGGGGACTGTAAGTTTATTTATTTTTTTTTTGCAGTACTTTTGTAATGGAGAAAACTTTGAGATGCCTCTCTTGATTTTGCTAGGATTACTTGCCCACATCCTGTATTCTGGTGGAAGTAGGTGGGGGTTGGTGGGGAAGAGCCTGCACCTCTAGGCCTGGGGGAGACAGTGCTGGTGGCTAGAGAACCCTGGGTTCTCCTACTCAGCTGCTGGCCACCTTACCCCTCCCTGCCTCCTTTTCTGGACCTGAACTATATGGATCTTCGGCTGATGCCAGATTCTGCTCAGCCATTGATTTTTAAGTTTCCCGCCATTGACTTGCATTTTTAAAAAATCTGTTCCTTCTTCAACCCCTTATTTCTTTTCTTTTGATGTTTTCAGTGCACTTTTTTTTTTTTTTCTCCAGCAGGCTTCCCTTTTCATAGCTTGTTTGAAAAGTTTTATTAGTTCTGTGAATCCTTTTCCCTAGGCTGTCTGCATAGCTCAGTGGAGGCCAGGAGGTAGGCTGTGCCCCAGCTGGGTTAGAGGGTGCTCCCAATGCTATCCTTGGAGTGAAATGGTGGATTGTTTGTCTTCAAACAGTATATTGTAGCAGATTGCAATTTTGGATACAAAGGTTTTTAACATCCTACAACCACAATCTTTATACCTTTCAGGCATGGGAAAAAATAAAGGAGTAAATGTGTATAATTCTAAATTTTCTTGTATAGTTTCTTTGTGTAGGGGGAGAGAAAGGTGGGGGTAGGAAAATTCCTAGAGAGCACATTTTAGATCTTCATTAGACAAGCAGGTCAGATTCTTGCACCAGACCGGAGTAACTCCCTTAAGGGCTGCTGAAGACCCAGTTATTGGAGCAGAATTTCTCTCTCCCCAGGAGCAGCCCCATTCATCACTTGGAACATCTGTGGTGTTCGGAAGCCACTCCCACCCCAACCAATTCCATCCTGCAAGGGCAGCCACTTTAGTTGTGTCTTGGTACCATCTACAGAAATGGGGACATGCTTGGGCTCTGTTGATAGTCTGCAATGGAGAGTCTTGTTGGCTGCGGCCTTACCGGTTTGCAGTGTGGCTTCCCCATCTCAGCACAGCCGTTCCTCCCAAACTGGTGAGTGTCTGCATGTGGAATACTCATCTAGTTCACTTTAAACCATCTGCTCTGTGCAGCATTTCCTGACCAGTTTCCCACCTCCTCCTTCCTTCCGGTGCCTGGTCCTGCCCTCCAGCACCTTCCTGACTCCCCAGGAACTGTGCCCTGAGTCACACATGGGTCTCACTCTGACTTCTCGGTCTCCATAGCCTTATGCTGGGTGCCTCACACTCAGTGGGTGCCTAAATATGCAGAAACAAGTACTGAGGTGTTTGCCTCTCACAGCAAAAGCTTTTTCACCCTGAGGGACTAGCAGAGAAAGTTTGTGTGCTGATGGATTACTGTCAGTTCTGCCCGTCTAGGGAGCCCTTAGCCCTCAGGTCTTTAGTTGAGAATTCTAGAGTGGATGGAGGACCAAGTCCAATCCTCCTGAAGTTTGGAGTTTAGGGCATGTTGGCCTCCAGGGTTTTTGTTTACATGGGAGATGTCACTGAAAACTGGGCCCAGATTCTCCACATTTTGTGTGCAGCTGGATTTTGGGTGTAGACATTTCTCGTGGACTTAGGTTTTCAGTAACAGGTCTGCCATGATAATAAGGGCACAGGGCACTGTGTACTGTGGCAGGCTAAGCTTTCCATCCTTCCATGAACTGGCAGCTTCCCCTTCAACAGCAGAGGGAAAGCAGCTATGAAGCCAGGAATGCCAGGCCTCCTTTTGCTCAGATTTTGAAAAGTTGGAGCCAGCAGCTGTGAGTGACCTAGCCTTGCCTCACCTGGGTGAGCCAGGACCACCCTGATGCTGCCAGTGCAGTTGAATGAGCTGCTTGATGAATCATTCTCAAGATCTGTGTTTGAGCCCTAGGCTTGTTCATTGCTTAAATGTTTTATCTGACCACCCCCTCTATTTTTTTTTTTTAAGAAAAATGACCACAAACTACATTTTGACTTGAGTTCAGTTATTTCGTAGAATCTCCCTTAATTTGGGTTTCTTGGATCTTTCCTCATGATTAGATTCAGGTTATATATTTTCATCAGAAATACCAGAGAAGCGAGGTGTCCTTCTCAGTGCATCCTCTCCAGAGGGACTGATGTTAGCTTGACTCATTATGGTTGATGACAACAGTGATCACACTTGGTTAAAGTGGTATCTGCTTGTTTCTCCCCTGCCGAGTTACTATTATACTCTTTGTAATTAGTAAGTGTCTTATGAGGAGAGACTTTGAGACCATGTGAATATGTTGTTTCTCATCAGACTTTCATCAACTAGTTTTAGAACCTGTTATGGTGTGAATGTTTGTGACCCCCTCCCTCATTCATTTAGTATTTAAATCCTGATAATATGATGGTATTAGGAGGTGGGGCCTTTAGGAGGTACTTAAGTCATGGGAGTGGAGCCATTATGAGTAGGATTAGTGCCCGTTTAGGGGATGTCACAGAGCTCTCTTGCCCCTTCTACCATGTGAGGATGTGAGAACATGGTAAAAAGGTACCAGCTTTGAACCAGGAAGAAGGCCTTCACCTGACCATGTTGGTGCCTTGATTTTGGACTTCCCGGCCTCCATAATTGTGAGAAATAAATTTCTGTTCTTTATAAGCTAGCCAGTCTGTGGTATTTTGTTACAGCAGCCAGAACAGACTAAGACAGAACCCATCGATTATTCTTAATGGAATCGTTTATTTCTGTTATGGTTGCTGAATGGTGACGATTTAATTCGATCAATTCCTTCTTCATTTATCATTTTGTATAATGCTGTAAAGAAGTTTTCCTTCTCTCCCATTTGTTTATCCATTTATTTATATCTTAGAATGGACTCATGGATTCTTATTTAGAGTTAAAATCCATTACTATTATTGTTTATTTTGATGCTCAGATTGTCCCAGACTTGGCCAGTGGGGGTTTCTTTAGACTGACTGCTTTGAAGGACAGCTCTTAAAAATGTGAATTTCTAGGTCTGTTACAGTTCCACTGACTCACGCGCATTTTGGAAAAAGCTTCTTGAGTTATTCTGACGTTCTGTGGAATTTGGGATCAGCCCGACCCAGCCCATCTTTTTCAAGTGTCTACCTCACAGAACCTCCCCTTTCCTCTCAGCCACCTGAACTGACAAGTGACCTGGCCACTTTCATGCTGGGTTTTTGGGTCAGAGTTTTTTTGAACAAAGACTCCTGTAGCTTAAAAAGTAATAAAAATAGTAAGTTTGAAAATCACTGGATTAGGTGACCTCCATTCTAGGCCCAGCATTTCTCCCACTGAGCCATCGCCTCCCCGCTTTCCTTCTCTGACCCACATTCATTCCTCCTCCTTTCCTGATGGCAGTACTGAGAGAGACAAATGTCTCCTTACCATATTAACAAAGATGCTCCTTAAACTTAGCAGGTTTGGGGTTGTGGTTTTTTTGCTCATAAAGCTATTTGCTAGTTCAAAGTATCATACAGGAAGCCAAGCACCTAGAACCCCAGGCCTGTCGGAGAGCCTGGTGGGGCTCAGAACTCGTGACCTAGGCTTTCTTGGACTTCTACATGGAGGTCATCTCAGGGCTAATAGTCAAGGGACTGAGAGTCTTGGAACTTTGGGAACCTCCCTTGCTCCACCACTCTAACCCCTGGGTGGCTTTGTAGTGTCTTCCTGTGGTGAAGTGTTAGACTTATGGATCCCTGTGAGTGATTACTGCCCTTGTTTCCAATTTCCATTGTTTCTGGCAAAGTCTGGGTATAGGGAATTGGGCCTTAAGGCTATGAGTTAGAGTAGGACATATATACTTCTGACTCTCAGAGTGATGAGTCAGAAATGAGTGGGGAGCTCATGGATTTGAGCCCCTCCTTTCCCTCTCAGAGGGTGCTGGTGCTTTGGGGCTGAGGCACACCTTTCCTCTGTGTAATATTCCTATGGACAGTAAGGCAGCCTGTTCTGGCCTGCCTTTGTGATCCTCTTTCTTACTGGAACTTATTCCCCTCACATGCATTCATCTGTCGCCTCCTAGACTTCTTCCCTTGGGCCTTCTTACCTTTTCCTTTGGCCTGTCTGAATGTTCCCAGCACCCAGTGGGTTCTGAGGACTCCCTTCTAGGATGGTAGTAATGTTCAGAGCCTATGTTGTACTATATATAGAGAGAGGTGCAGCAGAACCCCTAGCTTCTTTGAGAATATTAGCACCAGGTCAGGTGCTAATACTGGAGCCTCGAATGTCAGGTGAAAAGGATGAATCTTGGTGAATGGTTGACTGGGGTATGAGAGAGAGAGGAGGCAGCAGGATAACTTGGTTTCTAGCCTGGGACGTGGGTGATAGTGTTGTCCAGGCATAGCATATTTCAACTGGATTCTCTGCTTAGAGTCTCACAAGGGATCAGCAGTGCTGCATTTCTTTCTGGAGGCTCTGGGGAAGAAGAATCCACTTCTGAGTTTATTCAGGTTGTTGGTAGAATACAGTTTCTTGCTATAGTAGGGCTGAGGTCCTGTTTCCTTACTGTCAGCCAGACTGCCATTAACTCCTAAAGTCTCTTTCTGGTTCTTGCATGTAAGTCCTTTATCTCAGATCCTGAAACAGTGCATTGTATCCTTCTCATGTTTGGAATCTCGCTTACTACTGCTCTCAGCTGGGAGAAAGCTCTGCTTTTAAGGGTTCACGTAATTACATTGGACCAGTTTAGATAATTTTCCTATTTTAAGGTCGGTTGATTAGTCACCTTATTTATATCTGCAGTCTTTTTTCCCTTTCTTTTATATAGTTCTAAATTATACTTCTCTCTCTCTCTTTTTTTTTCTTTTGCTTGATAAAAAAGATGGCAACTAAAATATTTTGAAGACTTTTTAGAGGTCTGGGTAAAAATGATGGGTTGAGTGGAGGCACCTAATCTTACTTTATCCTAAAACTCCACAAACGTTAGGATAAAGGGAATTTTTAAAAAGGAATCAATCAAAGGGAATTTTAAAAAAGGAATCAATGTACAGGAACATGGAGAAGAGAGAACAGCAAGAAAACATTTATAAGCCAGGAATAGATGGATGAGTGACCCAGTTTAAAGTAGGTGTTGGTATCACCATATTATTAATTGGAGCAGGGGGAGAATCAAAGGAGCTTTGGAGGTAGCTAAATATAAGAACTGTTTGAAAGCAGTTGATGTGGTTAGATACTTAGATCCCTTTCCTTTCTCCATGATGGTGGTGACTGCTTCTTCTGCAGAAGGAAAAACTTGGGACCTGGAGACTTCAGGTACTCTTGGAGGTTCATATGGAGATCATCTCCACTCTCCAGCCTTCTGCCCCCACTTGGTTTCTACAACACTAAAAGCCAGCCTCTCACCTTCTAGGCAGGAGATTAAAAGAGATCTCACTGGGAAACCTGACTGGCCTAAGAGGAAATAACTAAAGATGCTGAAAATGAGGATTTCCCAGCAGATGGCTCAGCAAGATCACCCTACACAGAAACTCACCTGCCTAAGGACTCACCTCTTCCAGATAGTTCTTAGGCATTCAGTTTACTCTCAGTCGTGAGGATTACTGAGAATTACTAATACCTGAAAAAAGTGCCTAACATGAAGGGAAGCAAAATAAATTGGGAAAAAAGCAACATTATACATTCTATTTAGAGAGAAGAACATCTTGAAAACAGATATTTTCTCAGAGAGAAGGGAAATATCGCATCTATGAAAGTAAGAATGGGATGCTATAAAACAATTTTGAAAACAAAAAAGTACTAAAAGTTAAAAAAAATAAGGTCAGAGCAAAGCTATCAATAGAATTATTAGAAGATAAAGGTAAAAGAGTCTTCCAGAAAATAAAGAAGATGAAGAGATGGATGGGATAATAGAGCAGAAGAGGTAAGAAAATGGAAGGAACAGCCAGGATTCCATACCCATTAATAGGAAGGAGTTGCAGAAGGAGAACAGAGAAAAAATTGCAAGTGAGAAAATCATCAAGAAAACTTCCTAGACGAGAAGGATGTTGGTTTCCATATTGGAAAGGCTTATCAATTGTTGGACCAGGTGGTTGAAGATAGACCTAGACTAGTACTCTGATTTTTCAGTAAGCTGGGGAGAAAGGGATGAACCTACAGATTTACAGAGAGAAAGATAACAGGTCAGATCCAAAGATCAGGAATCTGAGTGGTTTTGGGGCTTCTCAATATACTGGAATATAGAGGGTGTTAATAGAGCAATGGTTTCATCATTCTCAGTGTAATTGTTTCCCAACCTGGAATTCTCTATATAGCCAGACTTTTATTTAGGTATGAATAAGGTAGAATAAAGATATTTTCAGACATACAGGATCTGGAAAACTTGCCTTTTACACTGAAGGATTTCTCCACAAAGGTGAGCAAAGACTGGATCTCTCATAGGCTGTATCCAAAATGAGGTAAGGGGAATTCTGTGCACCAGTCCGGATGGAAGCAGCACAGAAAACTTCAGGAGAGATTTCTTCTGGAAGAAGTAGAAATACAACATCGGATGTGAATGGATTTATTGAATTTGGAGTTAAATATTGATAAAAACCATAGTAAATTAAGCAAACAGAAAAATAAGAGAAGTATTAACTCCAGAGAACAAAAAGTTGTACAGGAAAAGAAAAGTAATCATGGTTTATGTGACTCACTCTGATGGCTCACATGGTCACAGTAATGTAAACTCTGAAAATTACTCTAGCCAATGCTATAGTTTAACTATAACTGGAGTAGAGATATGGGAAAGAAGTGTGAGGTGGTGGTTTGTGGGTAGAGGTGGTTTGTAGGTGTATAAAGAGAGTTATTATATCCTTGTCTTCTAGGGTGGGAAGCGAATAGGTAATAACTGAAACTGAAAAATTTCTGAGAGATGTTTGGGGTGTAAACATGTTAGAAAACAAAATTCAACTGAATAATTTGAAGATCTAGTTGGCCTTATTAAACAAAAAATGAATCAGCCAGCATCCTGTCTAGGAACTAGAGGGGCACTTTGAGGGGTTGTGCAAAATGTAAGGTTTTTAAAGAAAGAAGGGTGGGGCGGGGGCTATTGAGAAAAGAAAAGATTAGCTTCTTTCACCAGGGACCTTCCAAAATGGGCCTAGTTCGCAAGGAGACTGTGAAGAAGGTGGCCTGGTTCCTCGAGAAGCACACGGGTCTGGGTAGTGACTTCCACAGCAGCAAGTGGGTGAGCAAGGAGCTCTGTGACAAAATAGAGGTCTATGTCACACATCTGATAAACCGGATTCAGAGGAAGTGGATTCAGAAAGGCCCTGTGAGAGGTGTGCCTCCATTAAGCTGCAGGAAGAAGAAAGGAAAATAATTATGTTCCTGAGATCTGAGCCCTAGATCATTGAAGTTGATTCCAACACTAAGAAATGCTGAAGGTTTTGGACTTTGGCAGTCTGCCCAAACTGCAGGTATCCAGCCTACAGTTGGGATGAATTTCAGAACACTACACTGAACTGTTTGAATCTTTCTACTGTACTGTTTGTTAGTTTGTTATATTTTCAATAAACCATGGACAACCAAAGAGAGAGAGAGAGAGAGAAAGAGAGAGAGAGAGAGAGAGAGAAAGAAAGAGAGAGAGAGAAAGAAAGAGAAAGAGAGAGAGAGAAAGAAAGAAAGAAAGAAAGAAAGAAAAAGAAAGAAAGAAAGAAAGAAAGAAAGAAAGAAAGAAAGAAAGAAAGAAAAAGAGAGAGAGAGAAAGAGAAAAAGAGAAAGAGAAAAAGAGAAAGAGGTAAAAAAGAGTATTTTTGGGCCTGGACACATCTTTTCTTTGGAGGATGAGAGGGGAAAGTTTTTCTTCAAGCAGGTGACCTCTTCTTTCCGTGGGAGGTGGGTATTGAGAAGGGCCCATGTGACAGATTATCTACTGGTGCTTGACTAGAAAATTCCATACTGGTAGATTAAAATTATGTTTCTGGGAGAGAGAAAACTGCAATTAGATCAGATGTTAAGTCTCAGTTTGGTGTCATGGTCTTCTGGTATGAGTGATGCCAATTGGGCTTATGGTTTTCTCTTTAACAATGTCAAGATCAGTGAGACGTTGAAAGTATCCCTGGAAAAGAGAAGGTCTGGCCTAGGAGCTGCTGTTTTTCTCAGTACAGCTTTTATAATAGTTGATTCTTGGATTATGTGCAGGGATAATTTTGCAAAGGAAAAACAACAGTAAGTCTAAAATGCATGTCACACGATAGGGGAAGTATTATTTCACAAAACTTATTTTAGTTGTGCATGCAAGTATATGCACTGGATTGATTTTGTTAAATGTGTTTCTTACTGTGGGCCGTGGTCAAAATTTGAAAGCCATTGTTTAGTGCTTTCTCATTGCCAGTTCACTTTTCACACTTGTGAATTATTTAAATATTTTACAGTTCAGCCTGTTCTCCTTTTGTAATTAAAAATGGGGAGAGGAGGAGGAAGGAATCTTACAGGTTAATATAATCCCAAAGTAGACAAGCCCCATTTACAGACTGCTGAGGCTATCACCCTCGGGGCCTAGTATCCAAGCAGGCATGCCACACCAACCCCAGCAATGGCTTCAGTTTACGTTTATGAAACAAAGATGATAACGGTAAGTGTGACAATGGAAACCTTTTTAGAAAATCACTTGTAAATCCTCTACCCAATGCAACTATTTTCATACTTTCATGTTCCATTTTGGCCTTTCACCACGTGCTTATAAATTGTTCCATAATGGCAAACCATGATGTTCACATTTCATACTTAATGCATGTTCTTTTTCTTCTCTTGGTTTATTTTCTTGAGACAAATTCTTAGTTATGAGTTTATTGGATTAGGGGTATGACCACTTTTTTTGGGGAAGAGGTGTTAGAATGTTTGTAACAGCATTACTACCTGCAAAGTATGAACATGCCAATACCAATGATTGTTGTTTTGTTAAATTAAAAATGTAAAATAATATCTCTAGATTGTCTTTAAGTTTCATTTCTAGGTGAATATTTTCCATCAATTATATTGTCTTTCCATTTTTGTATAATGTCCAGAATTTTTGTATGTTGTAGATATTCACCCTTTGTCGTAATTGCTGTAGATAACTTATCACTTGTTTCCTTTTTTATTTTAATATTACTTCTAATTTTATGGGAATTTTAAAACTTTCTATCTGTTTTATATTGATATTTTTATACTTTGGATTGTTTTTTTTCCTGTTGGCTTGAAAGCAAAGGAGATTAACATAGGCCTGAAATACCCTGTTCTTTTGGGTGCATGCCTGCATGCATCCTTTAATATTTAGATTGATTCTGGCTTATTTAGTTCCTCTCAGGTTGCTAACCAGCTATGTCAATATTTAAATAATTCTTTGTTTTGAAAAGTTGATTTTTGACAAACACATGCCTCCCATTTGCCATGCAAATGCTTTATTCTGTTGAAAGTTTGAAGACTTGGAATTACATTTTTCCATGTAATTGGAGATCTTTTTCTGTTGGCAGTGGTGATTAGTATTTGGGCAAAATTTATCCATCTTTTTTTAGAAAACTATGACTGTATATTTTAAGGTAAATGGTCTTGGTGTTAAATACATTAGTTTGTAGAGAGCTAAGTTCCTCTGATGTAACTTGGTTTAGCAAATAAGTGAGATGTCAGGAACCACTGTCACTTTGGAGTCATTTTGGCTGAATTTTGAGTCAGATCTGGATTCTAGTTTTAGCACCACTGCCTTTATCGCCTTCTTGGGGTTCTTTGTAAATGCAGCTAATACCTCAGATTCGTGGCTCAGAAGTATCAGCCTTTTTTCCTTCATTGAGGTTTTCTGGCCACTGAGCCAGATCTTGGGGGCTCAACATTGAGCCCTGTGTTGGAAGATGCAGCTTAGGTTGAGGTCCAAAAATGTCTCCCCATTACCTCCTTCAGTTTAAATTCTGGGCTGTGCCTATATGGAGACCAGTATCTTCTGGTGACACTGAGGTTCAAGACCTGCTTTTCCCCACAGGCCGGCAAAACAGAGGAAGCCTTTCCTTACTGCTCCTTAGGTTAAGTGGGGGGCAGGGCCAGGGCAGGGTGGGGTGATATAGATCTCTGATGTCACTAGTCAGTTGATTGCCTTTCTTCACGGGAGAAGGACTCAACAGTAGGTGAAGAAAGACTAAGACGTTTCTCTTCAACAATTTCTTCTTTTGTAGTTTGGAGTGGAGAGATAAGTGTAATTGGGACATCCTTGACCCTAGACCTCATAAGGTTATCCTGGTCCAACAAAAACACACAATGCCTATGCCAACACTCTGAGCCGTGTGTGGCAAGCGTGTAAGGAGACATGTATGAGCTTGGCACCTTGTGTCATTGATGATTAGGGTGTTTCTTTCTAGTTGTTCACTGGAGTGCACCTGGCTAGTATAGTTCTTAGTGTCTAAGTTACTTGGAGTTTATGTCTTGGTTGTCGAGATTCTCTGGGTGTGGTTTGGACCCTGCTGTCTGTGAAAGCAGAGTTGTTTCCCGGTTGGTTGTATGTCTGTGGGGCAAGGTCTGGGGAGCCTCTTCTAGAGGGAAGTGGATAGTGTGAAAGTGAGTGCCCTGTGGGGAATCTGCGCTGCAGAATAGTGGCTGGTCCCACTGCCTCCTGGGCGCCCATGAAGCTCCCTGTGGCCTTGCCATGTTCTCCATGCCTCACTGAAGAGCTAAAAAAGACCATAGATCTTGATAGTCCCTGTGCCACATCAGGGTAATCATTTTCCAAAGGTCCAGGCAGATGGTAGGCGGGCATCACCAATACCATGGGAAGCTTACAGACATATGCTAATTAGCTGGTTTCTTTGTTTTCTCCTTTGGAGAAAGGAGGGAATCTGGCTTTGTTTCCTGCTTCAAAGCATTTGGGAGAATTCTCTACTGTGGTTAGGTTAAGTGATGTCCAAGGAGAGGCCTCTAGGATTCCTGAATTTTGGGTACCATGCCTGAGCAACCCAGTTCCCCAGTCCCTGGGGCCCAGTTCCTGGGAGGGCATGGCCACCCACCCTCCAGGCTTCTCTAGGAACCATGAAGCAGAGGGGAGTGCTTAGGCATTCTGAGGAACAGGTTGTCTTGTCTATAAAAAGGAGCAGCATCAGGAGGCCAAAATATTCTACCATGTAGAATATTTTCTTGCGTCATAGGGCATTTCTAGCCAAGTTGGCTGTTTTCTGCAATAAACTTACTTGAGTTTTTGTTCAAAAAAAATTTTTTTTGCCCATGTGCATAAATCTAGTCATCTGTAGCTAGGAAAACAAAACAGTGCTTTTGGGCTTTGTGATCTGCGAAACCAATGGATGAGTGTTAGTTACCTTTAGTTGGTTGCCTACCAGGAGCCATCCCTACCGCACCACGATAGCTAACAGGGTCCTTCCTCCTTTGCAAAGATTCCCACAGGGACTGTAGCTCTCTGTGCCCAGGCTGATACCTGGTCTGTTGGGCATATCAGAATCACCTGGGGAATTTGTCAAAAATGTAGTTTCTGAGTCCCAACCCAGACGTACTTATCAGAACTTCTAGAGTTGTGGGGCCCTGAAATCTATATTTAGAATCAGTCATTCTGATGCTACTAGCTGGTCTCAACACCAATGACATTAAGGATTGGTCACTAACAGCTCTGCTTTAGTTGAGGATGCTGAGGCCCTCAGAGGACAGGGACTTGCCTAAGGTCATGTCATGTTGCTGAAGGAAGAGAGCTCTGCCTGGGAGCTCCCGCTCCCCTCTTTGCATCCCCCTTGTGCCTAGGCTGTGCTCAGGGTTCCTGTGTGTCCTTGTGTCCAGTAGTGTCCTTCAGCATTGTGTTCACACTCATTCTTGGAGAGGACTTTTGTGAAAGTGCTTTTCTGATGGCGGAATGGGGATTTGGGGGTGGGGAGCTTGGTCCCTGTCCTCTCCCTGGCTGGTGTTTGAGGCAGACAGGACTGGCTTTCCCAGAAGGGTGTTGGCGACTCTCCCATATTTTTTGGAGAGAGCAAGGGGTGAGCGAATGGTGGTGTCCAGGCTGTGTCTGTTGATTCTGCTCAGTGGGAAGGGTGGTTGAACAGTCGTAGCACCCATTTCTAGAGTGATATGATTTTCATGTCCCTGCTTGGTAACCCTTTCTCAGAACATTACACACCAGAGGCTAGGCCACTAAGGCCGTCTTACAGGAACGGATTTTGCTGTAGCCACTCCACAGTGAGGTGAGGGGGCAGAAGCTAGTTTCTTACCCATGGTTGTGGGTTGTCTCCTCACTGCTGGAGTAGCCTTGTTTGTTTTCGCCTTGGGGCCGGTTATGTTTTGCCCTTCTCACAATTGGAAGTAGGGGGTGCGGCGCAAATGGAGCTGGGGGAGAGCATTCCTTGTAAGCCACAGATCCCACCCAGCTCTGTGGGTCAGCTTGAGACATGCTGCAGGGAATGTGGTGGAGGGGTTAGAGGCTCTCCTGGATTACCATTGGTTTCCAAAAGGAAAGTAGTAAAGGTAGGTTAGGCCCTTCGAATTCCCCTTCGAGAGCACCAACTTTTTGTAGGATTCTGTGAGAAACTTTGGGAGATGGACACAGTTAAAAAAGAGTGACCCGCATGCTTCACTCTGTGTGGTTTAGAGTGTTCTGTAACTCAAGCTTTACTATAGCCCCAGGAGGCCAAAACACTGGTCTTGGTGGGTGGAGTGGCATGTTAAGAGATGGGGTGGGGGTGGGGTGTAGGCAAGGTTAAGCAGGAGGGGAAGAGGAGGGAGGAGTGGAGTGAAAACTGGGCTCCCAGGATCTCTGTCCAGGACATGGTGCTCAGCCTTCCTTACCTGTGTAAGGGCTAAACTTGGAAGGTTGTCTCAGAAAATCTTAGATGAATGAATATGGAGTCTTAATTCTGGCTTTTCTATACTGGCGACCTGTCAATTGTGTTCAAACCTGGTTCTTCTTTCTTTTCCAAAAGTGGTTCTCAGTGGGAAGCCTCCATTTCTTGATTTGACCCTCAACTCCTGGCTGCTTTGCCTCAGGCAGTGATAGGTGGAAGGAAGGTGGACCATGGAAACTCCCTCCTGGGTTCAGATCCTGGGCCCTGTCATTTTTGTCTTGTCCTTGGGCAAGTCACATGACCTTTCTGAACTATTTCCTCCATCATGAAGTAGAAAAATCAGTACTCAGTGGAGAGGTGATGAGATAAATGTTTGGGAAGGCTCCAAGCAGAAGTCCTGATATTGAGGAGTCACTTTAAAAATCACCATTCTCCATTCTTTTGCAAATTTTTAAATTCTTTTGGATGCTTTTGGAAAGTTGACTTAACCTGATTTTTGCCTAAGCTATAGCTGACACTGATGGTAAAACTGTGTCTGGATGAGTAAAAACACAGGGAAACAATTTGGAGATTTCTGGAGTCTGTGTATGAACTTTACCTTTGCCTTTTCCTTGGGGAATAGATTTTGGGGAGATGTTTTGAAAATGAACCTGCCACCTCATCACTCCCACATCTCTCCACAGATCCTGCTTCTCAGAAGATGCACTATTATAGATACTCTAATGCTGAGGTCAGCTGCTGGTATAAGTACCTCCTCTTCAGTTACAACATCGTCTTCTGGGTGAGTGGATGAGAGCAGCCACATCCCTTGCTTAGTCCTTCATTTAATAAATCAGGATTCTTCTTATACTTTCAACTTGCCAGTCCCCTCCCCTTTCCCCCGGGGCTCTGGATGGGCAGGGTTGATGAATCCTGCCCTAGCAACAAGTAAATAATAAAATGGACCCTGTAGTGCCTTGATGGGAAAGGCCAAAGTGATTGAAAACCAGACTGAGGGGCTCCTATCCCAGCCTTGGGCATTCAGGAAGGTTTTGGTCTCTTGCCCAGACAGGTGTCTGTTTACTCCCATCCCTGTCCGAGTAATGCCTTAACAAAACATTAGAATTGTGTGCTGCTACCTATGGGCCAGGCCCTTTTCTAAGTTCTGGGAGGTAAACTGGACAAAGGCAATAAAGCCTTGCCCTGTGGTGCTTGTGTTTAACTAAAAGTGGTATTAGCCTGCTGAGCAGTGGAGCAGGGAGGGAGAAACTTCTTGGCTAGGGTGTCAAGGGAAGGACATTCTGAGTTGATGACTTGTAGGCTGAAACCTCAGTACTGGTGAAGAGGCGGCCACATGGAGGCAGGGAGAGAAGCATTTGCAAAGGGCCTGAGGCAAGAATGAGCTTGACATATGCAGGGTACAAAGAGAAGGGCATGAGGCTGGAGCCAAGTGAATACAGGGGAGAGGAGACGTAGGTGAAGACAGAGGCATGAAGGAGCCAGGTCATGTAGGGACCGTACAGTTCTCAGTAAGTACTTGGAATTATTTTCTACTTTTAAAAGTAACTCTTGGTAGGTTATAAGTTGGATGGTGTGATATGAGTTTTGAATGATTCTCCAGAGGGGATGGATGGTGGTACACCATGTCCTGAGATGGAATTTTGGGGCAAAAGGGTTCAAAATGGTCTCTTAGCCAGTTACATAGAGATGGTAGTTTCCTGTGTCGGTGACCATCCTGGAGATGAAAGTCTTGGCCACATCAGAAGAAGAGGTAGACTGGATGATATCATTGCAGGAGAACATGTTGACTGAAAAGAGGAGAGGTTTGGATATTGAACCCCGGGATGCTGGAGTTGAGGTTGAGGGGGAAAGTCCCCTCCAAAGTTGGCTGTGAGTGAGTGGCCTGCGGTGAAAGGAAGACTTGGAGATTTTGTATCATGGAAGCCTTGAGAGAAAACCTTTCAAGCAGAGAGGAGAAGTCAGCTGAACCACACAGAGGTGAAGAAGGACGAGGACAGAAAATTGTCACTGGCTTTGACAAGGTAGAGATTGATGACCTTGACCAGAGCTGCTACGTGCCCTGGGGGGACTGAAACTCACCGGAGTTGGCTGAGGGGCCAGTGAAATGTGGAGACAGTTCTTTCAAGGACTCTTGTCTGAAAGAGGAGCAGAACAATTGGGCACTGGCTGGAGATGGTCCAGGGGTTAAAGGAGATACACAGCATGTGCTTGTTGCCAGTGCGATTGCTCCAAGGGGAGGCAGAGATTGATTCTCTGCAGGAGGACATGCTCAAGCACAGAAGCTTTTAAAACCATTAAGCAAGCACCATTTATCAGTGTCTGTGTGTGAGGCAGACACAGAGGTAGGGACAGAATGAATGGCCATGATGCCACATTTTGCCTCTGTTGTGGATTTTTCCATTTCCTACTTGGACTGAAACTTTTTTTCTTTACATTTATTTTTAATTATAGTTGACATGTGATATCATTAGTTTCAGGTGTAAAACATAGTGATTCAACATTTACGTACCTTATGAAGTGATCACCACAATAAGTCTAGTGACCATCTGTCACCATATGTAGTTATTAGGACTGGAACTCTTGAAAACAAAGACTCACCAAGACTTCTCAGCCTTTTACCCTTGATTATACAGCATCATCTCCTGATAATTTATCTCAAAGTTTTGGGGCTTTTCTATCCTGGAGAAACAGGGTGGGATTCAGTGGCAGGGCCATTCACTCCAGGTCTTTTCTTGTTCTCAGACAACTTTTCACTGACCCCATCATTGCCCCTGAGGTCAGCAGTGCTGGTCATTGGATGTGGTTCCTGTGGACCCCTCCTTATGGGAGGAGTGGCTGTCCCAACCTTGGGAAGTGTGGCTTACCAGACCTGCATTGCTCCCCTACTGGAGGAGAGTCCTTTGGCCCCACCTGGACTCCCTGCCCGCAGCCAGGTGTATGATGGAGGGCCACCTGGCCTAGGCAGGCAGCCTTGCACTTTGGACACTTTTACACCCAGCTGTCATCCCCGCTGCTGGCTGAGCTTGCTTGCCTCTGTGCTTCAACCTCTCATGCTGATTTTTGCAGTTAGGGTGAAACTCTTGACTGTTGCCGTGGCTGAGGGTATCTCTGTATCTTCAGAAGCTTTTCAGAACAGATTCTAGGGAAGCTTTATTCACTTGCCTGATGATACCTTTGCAGCACCAAATTCAAATAGTGGAGTTCATGAATCCAAACTGTAGCAGTCTGGTGATTGAAGGGTGCTGCAGCGTTATCAGAGTTTTTGCAGAATTGGTGATGCATGTGGTTGAGAGTTAATCATTTTTCAGTTAGTGTGCACTGGAGCAGAACAGGAAGGGACAAAAAGGAACATTCAGGAAAATGAGACTTGAAGAGAACTTGGTGGGGAAATTGAGAGGGGCAGGCCAGGCACCTGGCTGGTGAAGGCTGCTCAGCTCCTCCCGCTAGGTTCTTGGCAATGATTTGTTATCTTCATCTGTATAGGAGCTAAAAATATGGAGTGAGGCCTGAGAAAGGAGGCCCATGGGGGCCAGTCTAGACTCTCACCTGAACTAGTGACTTTCTTGATAAGCCTCAGTGTATTCATTGTGAAATATTGATCTCTCTTGTCTGCTGCCCACCTCACAAAGTTGCTGAAAATGTCTAAAATGATGTCAAGCCCTTACCTCCTTATAGAAGTTCTCTTTTATAAGTGGAGAAAAATACAAAAATAGAATATAATATAATGAACGCCCAAGTTCTCATCACCTAGCTTCAAAAATTACCAACTCATCCATCTTGTTTCGTTTATACCCCACCCCCACCCCCTGGATATT
Source organism: Macroglossus sobrinus (assembly GCA_004027375.1). NCBI lineage: Eukaryota > Metazoa > Chordata > Mammalia > Chiroptera > Pteropodidae > Macroglossus > Macroglossus sobrinus. Next base: position 420,330 of record PVKZ01000324.1, on the reverse strand, counting down.
TTGAAGCAAAGCACAGATAGATCATTTTGCACAGACATTTTTTATAGTATTTGTTTTGTTTCGATGAACTAACATGAGCAGTAGAGCAGAAGGATTGCAGTGTTGATGGGGGACCTGGGCTCAGCAGGCAGGTTTGAATATGCAGAAGGCAATCTGTTGTTTCTTTGACCAATTCTAGGTGCTGCAACAAGCATAGGTTTTATTTAGCATTTGTCCAGTTCAGAATTATTTTCACAGTAACAGTCTTTATAACAAATACCTGCAACACTCTAGCAGTTTTCTTAATATTCTCTCCCTTCAATTAAGGGGCTGAGATTTTTTGCAAGAGACCAGTGATGGTAATGCTCAGTTGGAGTGAGAAACGTGTATGCCACTAACGTCTGTGCCTTGGTTCTGAACTGTGTGTTTTTCAAGTGAGCATGGAGCTGGGCTTCATGAGATTCTCATCACAGGGATGTCAGGGAAACTGTGCTTCAGCCAACATAGCGTTTTGAGGGCACTAGCACTTTTAACATTTTTTTCCCCTATTATAATCATTCCTTGGTTGTGTTAGACCTATGTCTAGTGCAGATTCTCGTTTTGACTTAGGGAAATACAAATCAAAACCACAGAATGATACCACTTTACGCCTACGAAGATGGCTGTTATGGAAAAAACAGAAAATAGCAGATGTTGGTGAGAGTATGGAGCACTTGGGACCCTTGTATACTGTTTGTGAGATTGTAAAATGGTGCAGCTGCTATGGAGAATAGTGTGGCAATTCCTCGAAAAGTTAAAAAATAGAATTACCATAAGACCCAGCAATTATCCTTCTGGGCATGTGCCCCAAAGAATTGAAAGTAGGATCTTAAAGAGATAACTCGCACACTCATGTTTATAGCAGCAGAATTCACAACAGCCAAAATGTAGAAATAATCAGGTATCTACCGACGGATAAATGGATAAACAAAATGTGGTCTATACATGCAATGGAATGTCATTCAGCCTTAAAAAAGAAGGCAGTCTTGTTATAAGCTACAACATGAATGAAACTTGAGGACATTATGCTAAGTGAAATAAGGACAAGTACTGTATGATTCCACTCATGTGAGGTACTAGAGTAGTCAAAGTACTGTATGATTCCACTTACGTAAGGTATTAGAGTAGTCAAATTTGTAGAAACAGAAAGTAGAAGGGCGGTTGCCAGACACAGGGGGAAGGGAGAATGAGAAGTTATTGTTTAATGGGTACAGAGTGTCAGTTGTGCAAGCTAAAAAGTTCTATGGATGGTGGCGATGATTGCATGACAGTATGAATGTACTTAGTGCTATAAGCTGTACATTTAAATATGCTTAACTTTTTGTAATGTATACTTTACCATAATTAAAATCTAAAAAATATATATCTTATTTTGACTTGCAGAGGAAGAGAAACTGAGACAGATATATGTTAGAGGAGCTGTTTATGGCCCTTTGTTCATTTTTACCCACTTGGATCCACAAAGAATTTGTGCTTTCCTAGTTTTCCTGAGTGAATCCTCTAAAACAGTGGCCCCCAACCTTTTTGGTACCAGGAACCAGTGCTCCTATGAGAATCTAATGCCTGATGATCTGAGGTGGAGCCGAGGCCATGATGATAGCTCTGGGAAGTGGCTGCAAATGCAGGTGAATAGCTCACCCGTCACTTACCTCCTGCTGTGGGGCCTGTTTCCAACCAGGCCATGGACTGGTCCTGGTCCACAGCCCTGGGGGTTGGGGACCCCTGCTCTAGAAAGATGATCCAGATAATGCCAGCAATTCCAGGGTTGTTTCCCACCACAAGCGTTGAGTTTAATCTGCCAAAGTTTCAGATGAAGCCCTTGCCTGGATCTATTTCAGAGGCGGATTAAAAGTGAAGAACTGAGGCCCCTGTGAGTATGGACAAAAGCCTGTATTACAGAGGAGAGCCCCCTGCCATTGCCCTTCTCAGTCACTTGGGCAGGTCTGAGCCACAGCTTCCTTGCTTGTGAAATGCAGGGAGGAGCTTCTGAGCTTAACGTGATGGAGAAGAGCAATGGGCATTGGTGCTTTGTGACTAGCCTGACTTGAGGTCCCTTCTTCAAAGTTACAGAGGCCTCCCATGAGTAGGGTGAACATATAATTTATGGTCCAAATTGGGAAACTTAAAAGTGCAAGGGGTTATTAAGAATTTTGCCAGAACAACAGGTGTTCCCAGGACTGTCCCAGGCCAACCAGGACATATGATGTGGTCATCCTACCCAGGAGAGGCAATGCAGATTTAATGGGGGAAGGTTAGCTTCCTCCTTTGCCTCCATTTACAACATCTCTGTGAGTGGAGAGTCTTACTGTCTTCCTCTGGCCTTTATTGTGCTCCTCCTTTGTTGAAGAGCAGGGAATCAGCACCTCCTGTGATAGGCTGTTGTCCCCAGATCATTCTGGCTGATAGAAAATTGCTCTTGTATGAGCTGGGCTCTGTCCGTGTAATATCAGACCCCAAGGCCTGATCTCTGGTCCGAGTACAGATGGTTTCTCCTCTTCCATCTCTTATTAATTAATGCAGACAAAAAAAAAATCTGGTGTTTTAATAATTCATGTAGTGCCTTTTCATTTTCATTGCTTAGAAGGGGTACCTTTTTCCTCTTCAAGGTTTATTTAATAAACTTTTGTAATTGCATGAAAATTCCACACAAGGCTTTCCAACTGTATTACATTCCCCCTCGCTCCATTCTCCTGTCTATAGTCACACGTAATACCATATGCTTGTGAGAGTGTCCTTGCAGTCTTGACGTCTGCATTTTCATATCAGTATCACCTAGTGTAGAACATTCTAGGTTGCTACATCGTCTTTCTGATAGTATTTTTGGAAATTCCCACTTCGGACATTTAGGTTGTTTCCATTTTCTTTTCTTTTCTTTCTTTCTTTCTTCTTCTTTTTAACTATCCTAGTGTTTAGTTTTCTGTAATACAGATTCTTCCCTGTGGGGAAAGGTGGGAAATTATTTGCTGAGATTGATTCCCAGAAGGGAAATTAAATGGGTCAGAAGGTATGTATGTTGTTTTGAGTGGACTGACATATTTATACAGTCAAAGTTCCTTCTGTAGAAGGGCTGCCCCAATTCATAGGAAATAGATCACCTTATCTTTTGGCATTAGGGGGGTTGTGTGTATTTTTCCACATACAGGCTTGCCACGGCAGAGGTTAAGGATTGCTTAATCAGAGATTCTTCTAGAACTAGGAGTTGCCTGTGGAGCTGATTCTTGCAGGCCTCAGCTCCTGATCTCACCAGCTCAGGCACAGATGAGGCTGGAACCCCCAGTAAGGCTTTCCAAGGAAAATCTGTTCATGGTGCACTGTGATTATTGCTTGGCACATAAAATTATTATATGCTCACAAGATAGTGTCCAGTCTAACTAACTGGTGCATTTGTGTAACTCTGTACCCTTGGCCAGTATATAGTCAGCATGGTCCAGGTTGCTGGAGTGAAATGTACCTTCCTGGGAGTGCCTCATTTTTATCTCGTACCTTTTTTTTTACGCCCCCCAGAAATGCTTTTTTTTTTTTTTTTAAAAACCACTAGTGAGGTGTAAATTAGAATAACATGTACTCATTTCAAGGGTACAGTTCAGTGAGTTGATAGCTGTCTACCCCATGTAACCACCATCAGTCACCACAGTGAAGACAGCAAACATTTCCACCACTTCAGAAACTTCCTTTGCCCTTCTGCAATCATTCTCTTTACCCCTTTCTTAGGTAAACATTCACTTGCCTCCTGTCACCATAAGTTAGATTTGACTCTGGAATCTGACTTCTTTTAGTTGAGATGATATTTTCACTGTTGTGTTTGTTTTTAACTTCATTGATTTCTTTAAAAAAAATTTTAAAATTATTTAAAAATTTTATCCTTAAAAGTTTTGGTAAAAACATATAACAAAATTTATCATTGTAACCATCTTTAAGTGCACAGTTCAGCAGCATTAAGTACATTTACATTGTTGTGCAATTATTGCCACCATCTAGCTCCAGTCTATTTTGATTTCTGCTTATATTTTTATTTTCTCCTTTCTACTTACTTTGGGCTTATTTTGCTGTTTTTCTAGCATCTTAAGGTAAAAGATTAGATCATTGCTTTTAGATCTTTCTTTTTTCTTAGTGTATTTTATGCTATGTTTTCTGCATCCAATACATTTTGATATGTTTTCACTTCATTTAGTTAAAATAGCTCATATATGTGTAGTGTCTATGTAATATGTCTTTTCTTTCTCTCTCTGGCTCTCTTCAAGAGTTTCTCTTTATTACTGCAGTTCAGCAATTTTATTATATGTGCTGGTGTGATTTTCTTTGTTTATTCTATTTGGAGTTTGTTGGACTTTTTGGATTTGTGGGTTTATAGTTTTTATCAAAGTTGGGACTATTTTGACCATTATTTTTTTCAAAGATACACCCTTCCCTACTTTTTTTTTCTTAGATACCTTGTTTTTCCATAGATCACTGGGACTCTATTCAGTTTTTACCCGCTCTGTCCTTTAGTTTGTATAGTTTCTGTTGCTTTGTCTCCAAGTTCACTCACCTTTTCTTCTAGTGTCTAATCGGATATTAAATCATCTAGTTAATTTATCATTTCTTATATTGTATTTTTTATTACTAATAGTTTCGTTTGGATTTTTAAAATATTTTCTATTTCTCTTCTCATTATATTTTCTTTTAAATCTCTGAGCACATTTACAATGTTTGTTTTAAATTTTTTGCTAATTCCATCTTCTCTGTCATTCCTGTGTCTTTTTAGTTACTAATTTTTCCCCCCTATTGTAGGTCACATTCCCATCCCCACCCCCCTTTTTGACTATCTACTGACTTTGACTAGATACTAGATACAGCTTTTCCACCTAAGTATAATCTTACTGTCTTGGTCAATTTGGGCTGCTATAACAAAATACTGTAGACTCAAACAAAATACCATAGGCTTAAACAACAGAAATTTATTTTCTCACATTTCTGGACATCTGAGATCAGAGTACCAGCATGGTCAGGTTCTGATGAGGACTTGTTTCCTGGTTTACAGATGGCTGCCTTCTTGCTGTATGCTCACATAGCAGAGAGAGAGAGTGCTCTGGTCTCTTTTCCTCTTTATAAGGGCACTAATCAAGGATGCCACACCTTTTTGACCTCCTCTAACCCTAATCACCACCCCCCAAAGGCTCTGTCTCCCGATCTATCATATTTGGGGTTAGGGCTTCAACATATGAATTTGGCAGGGGAACCACATTCAATCCATAACACTTCCTTTTTAGTATTATGTCTTCTAGTCAGACATCTTTTGTTAAATATTGTGTGTGAGATTCATTCACACTGTTGTATATATGTAGTTATAGAGCATTCATTTTCTTTATTGTGTAACATTCTGTTGTGGGACTGTATCAATTGGATTATTTGCAGTTTTAGGCAATTAAGACCTGCTGAAATAATATGAAAACATACAAGGATTGTAGACCTGAATTATAGGGATGTCCTGGGCTCATGTGGCTGAACTGAAGGAAATCCTGTCTTTCGTCTCTAGGTCCAGATGGTTTTAGTGTGATAGTTAAGTGCAGGACTTGGCTTGCAGAACAAACCTGGCACTCTGTCTGTTTTGCACATACAACATTATTGGAACACAGCCCTGCCCATTCGTTTACATATTATCTATGGCTGCCTTCCTGCTATAACAGCGGCATTGAGGAGTTGAAACAGAGACAATACAGTAAGCAAAGCTGAAAGTATTTACTATTTAGCTTACAGAGATGTTGACTCCTGGCTTAGTATTTTTTCTGCCCGTTGTTAATCACCGAGCTGTGCCAGCAATGGCAGAGGCTGGGGTGGGGGTGAAGCTGGGTTGGGGGTTCCTTTCCCAGTTGCTTGGGGAACTGCCTGTAATCTCTCTTGGATGACTCTGTCCTCCTCCTCCTTCCTTCCTTTCAAAGGTTCTGACACAGCCAGATTCCTGGGTAAGGCTTGGTGGGTGTGTGCTCTCTGTTATCAGGGAACACAGAGACATCTGTGGAAGCTGTCCCTAAAACCCTCTGGATAGTCCTCACCCCTCCTTGCTGGGGCCCGTAGCATGGGTTCACTGGCTTGTGCTGGGAAAGGCATACATGCTGCTTATTCTCAGAACCACCCTTCCGGCAGGAAGAAAAGCTAGTGTGCGATAGCTGTGTAACCCTGTGCAACACCATCCTGTCCTGGGCCCTGTTTTCCTCTATGATGAGGAAGCTGGGCTCTAGTGTCCCTTCTGGCTCTTAGACCTTCCAAACTCCCACTGAGAAGCAGCTTGGTTTAGACTCTTTTAATGTGGGACCATTTTGAAAGGACTATTCCTTGCTCTTTTTAGGGTTCAGAGTGGCCATAGCCTTGAGGGGCAAGGCTTCCTACTGCCAACAGATGCCCCTGGTACTGCTCCTCAGCCCAGTGGGCTCCCAGGGCCAGGCTAGGGCTAAGGTCTATCCTTGCTGGCATCCTTTCTGGCCAGTGATTGAATTGTTTATATTTCAAGTTGCTGTGATTATCTCTGATGTTCTTGGAACTCCCTGGACCTGGAGTCAGGATTTCCTATTCTGGAGAGGGCCAGGACCATAGGGTTTTCTCCCAGCTTTATTTATGATGGCAAAGCTTAGGACAGCGGGAGATGCATAGGCCCTTGGAGTCTCCAGCTGCTTAATTTTGCAGATTGGCAAACTGAGGTACAAGAGAGGGACAGCTTGCTGAAGGCCACAAAGAAACTTAGAAACAGAGGTGAGACCGTTCTAGCTTCTTCCACATCTTGCCCTGTTTTCTCTCCATTGCCCTTTCCTATCTCACTTGAAAAGCCTTCAGAAGGCTCTGTTTCCCTGAACTCATTACTATGGTCTCCAGCGGCCCAGTAAAATAGATTCCTTTGGAAGGGAGGACCTCATCTTAGGACAAAGACTGGTGTTGAGAGTTATATTTTTGTTCTTCTGTTTTTTTTTGTTGTTGTTGCTGTTTTTTGTTTTTGGGAGCGGGACGCTGGGCACAGAGTGTTTTCAGTCCAGCAAAGGCCGATGATGTCTTGGAGGCCCATCCATGCCTCTGCTTTGCCTCTACCTCAGGAGGGCAGGGCCCTGCTCAGAAGGGCCCTGTGTCCCAGGGTGAGTACATCATAATTCTTTCAGTCCTACAACTCTCCTATGATCCAGGGAGAGTCACCCCATTTTGCAGAGGAAAACAGGCTTAGAGAAGTTCCCAGACTTGCATGAAGTCCTGTCACCAGGAAGTTGCAGAGTGGACACTGGAGTCAGGACTGGCTGACCTGTGTTATTTCTTTCAGCCTCGAGTTTCAGTGGCTTACTCTTTTTTTGGGTTTCCTTCTGGTTTTCTTTGAGGGTCCCATAGGCGACCCAGGGGAATGGGCTCTGTGAATGTCGGCTTCTGTCAGCCAGGGAAATTTGCAAGAACCAGAGGCCAACAGGCCAGAGCTACCAGTGGTTTGCCTCGAGCTTGTTGAGGAAAGGCCTCTGGGGCCGTATGAATTGCCTAAGTACTTTAAACATGCTGGAATGAAATCTTGCAAGGGGCCGGGCCCACTAAATTGTAGGTGATAAGTGGATGCTTTTGACCTGCTTAGTGTTAGAACCCTCCTTCAGTCCAGCAGAGCCTGGCCAGGTGTCTGCAGTTCTCTTGGGACTCGCATGTGCTTGGATAAAGTGCCACAGACTTGCTCACATGATGAGTGGATTCTTGTGGCTTCCAGGACAAGATAGGGCTGGAACAGCCCAGAGGGCCCCAAGAGGACCTTTTACCTTCTTTCATAGGGACCTTTGCCTAAGGTGGAAAGGTCAATATTGAATCTTTACAGTGATATTTACCCCTCCTCCCACCCTCCCCACACACACATACAGAGGCTCTGCTCCCTTGGATGCCCACCCTGGTTGAGACACAGAGTGACCCTCACCACCTGGTAAATAATGGGGGTCTTTGGCTTTAGAGTTGCACAGCCCAGAAATCCCTTCTGTGGAATTCCCGTGCCTCTGGGCCCCATGATTTGCCCTTTTTCTTGGCTTGGATGGCTGCCCTGTGGCCGGTGAGACAATGGATATCAGGAATGTCAGAGACACTCAGGCTTGGTCCTAATACTACCACTAGCTAGCTAGCACTGTGACTTTGGGAAAATAACAAAATTGTTCTTTACCTGAACTATTTGAAAAATGAGGGTAATAGTTGCAGTGGTATGGAAGGGCCTCTTTAGGTGCATTGAGTGTTTAATGTGGTGCTACGACCTCTGTGGTGGACGTACCTGATGGTCCAAGGCTGGCCTTCTTTTGGGCTTGGTGGGTCTCATTCTTTGGGACAGAATTTAATCAGGTATAAAAAGGAGATGAGAAGGTTACTCTGAAGCTGGAAGGTACCTAGCTATTCTGTCACTCCCACATGGTTGGCAGCCAGTGAGGACAGCCAACCCCACAGACTGTCTGCTCAAGAGAGTTCTGAGGAAGGGCTCTAGTGGGAGCTGGATGAAGCTGGCAAGTGTCTCGGCTTGTTCATGGGGCTGTTGTGTGCTCCCAGACGGGTCACTTCCTCTGTCTGGTCCTTCGTCAGTAATCTTGTCTCAAAAACAAGTGCCCCCCAAGTTTTTGCCCAGGGCTGGTATTCACTGAACCCATCATCTGACATATAGTTCCTGTCTTTTCTGGTGCAAGTTAACTTTAGTTCTTCCTTTAAAACAGAATGGAAAAAAAATACAAGCCCTTTCTTAGAGCCCAGCGCTTGTGAAAGAAGAACTGTGCTTAGTGGTGGGCGGATAGAGGCTCAAGTGGATCGTGATTCAGTGAGCGATTTCCAAGAAGGAGCAGGAAGGACCATAGGCAAGGACTGCCCTGGTTGGAGCACTGGTGACTCACTCTGTCCCTATGAAGAACAAGTCCTTCTCCAAGTTTTTGGGATATAACCCACAAAACAGAAGACATCTCTTCCTTCAGAGGGCTTAATTGGGGAAGACACAGTAGACAGGCAGACAGATCATGTAGTCTAGAGTGAGTGCTGGAGGAAAATCAAGTGGGGGCGGCAGTCACGTGTACTGGGTGGGAGCTGTCCACCTAGGACAGAAGAGGAAGGCATCTCCCAGGTGAAATTTGAAGAGGTTAGAATGAAGTGAGGGAGGAAACCAGGAAGAGATATGGAGGAAGAACATTCTAAGCCGAGGGAGTAGTGTTGAGTTTCTGAGGAGAGTGGTAAGTTCAAGAACTAGTGAAAATGCCAGGGTGGTCTGGGAGTTGGGTTGGGGTGGGCAGATGGGTAGCAGATGATGTCGGAGATGTGGGCCAAAGCCTCACCATGTAGGCCCTGTGAGCCGTGGCAAGGAGTTTAAATTTTATTCTAGGTGTAGAAGGAAGTTATTGGAAGGTTTGGGGGAGTGGAGTAATCTGATCTGTATTTTTAAAGGATTGTTCTAGTTGCTTGAGGAACCAACGAGGAGATCGCAAGGAAACCCCTAAAGGAGTGGAGCATGGACATAGGAGCAGAAAGTCAGGAAGAAAACTGGCCACATACACTACTGGTGGTGGAACCAGCAGAGGGTCCTGGTAGGGTGAATGTGGAATTGGAAGGAAAGAGAGGCATTAGGCGTGAAGTCTAGGCTTTCTGTCTTAAACAACTGAGTAGATGGATGGTGGCACCACTTAATGTGAAGGGAAGAGCTGGGGAGGAGCTAGATGGGGGTTGGAAGAGCAAGGCTCCATTTTGGGGCATGTTAAGATCTAAATGTCCTTAGATTTCAAGTGGATAAGTCAAGTAGACATTAGGGTGTTTGATTTGGGAGCAGCTGTGGCTGGTGATTTGGATTTGTGAGTCTGCAGTATTCATAGGTAGAATTTAAAGAAATGTGAATTTTGAGATCATTTGGAGGGCTCAGGAGAGGTTGGGGTCCAGGATCGAGCAGTGAGGTTCACTACAATTAGAGCACTCTGAAGGAGGAGGACAAACCAAGAGAAAAGACTGAGGAGTGACAGGGAGGGTGGAAGACAACTGTAAGTGTGTGCTCTGTGGCCCCAAAACTGAGTGCCTTGGTAGAGAAGGGAATGACTGGCTGTGTTGGATGAGTTCAGATAAGCTGAGGAAAAGGACTTGATCTCCAGCTTTGGCAAGAGGGAGTAAGTCATCAGAGTCCTTGAGGAATGGTAGGGAGGGAAGCCTGCAGGATACACCTGTTAGTCACTAGCCACCTGGCTTGCTTACTGCATTGTCTGAGACACTGGGGAGAGGAAGTGGACGTGCATCAACTAGTTAATTCCTGAGGACTGAAAAGCAGACTGTAGTGGGTGTGGTGGGAAGGGCCCCGTGTGAGGTCCCTAGCGCACAGGCTCCCGCAGCACAGGCCTCCTGCCTGTGTGGTGCAATGCTGGCTCCAGTGCTTGAGACAATGCCTGGCACTTAAGATATACTCAGGATTTGTTGAATCCATGAGAGTGAATGAATGAATTAAACAGAGACTTGACATCTGGACCCTTTTCCGCCACTGCTTGGCATTTTAGTCTTGGCCCTTTGAAGCCTGCATTCTGCTTTGTCAGACAGCAATAGGATCCTGGCAGGACTTCTTGGGGTCTACAGGATGTGCAGGAATCAGTAATGAGAAGTCTGAAATTCCATTCAAAATAGTGGGCACATACACATTTTCTGAAAGTGGTCTATGTTGCAAAAGAGGTTGACAGCTCCCAGGGCTTTTTTAAAAGGGCCTTCCCTTCCTATTCCAGCCATCTGGAGCTAGCAGTGAATAAAGCAGGTGGGAGTGTCCTGAAGCCAAAGAACACACTTAGGAAAGTTGAGAGCCATAGCGACATATAGCCCCATTATTTATCATGACGTACTTGATAAAGGGCAGCTAAATGCTAGCAGGGTATAAAGTCGTTCAACAGAAAAACAGAAGGCTGCGTAATTTACAGAGACCATGAGATGTTTTGCTTTATGGAAAAATTCTTCCTCATTCCAGAATCTGACATGTTGGGGGGAGGGGTGTGGGGATGCACATGAGGCAGCTTAGCCCCAGTGGCTTCTCATGGGTGGGAAGTCAGAATTGGTGCTACTTTTCTGGGGTGAGCACATTGCTTAGCACAGGTCTATTTTAATTTAATAACTAATAACCCAGTATACCCTGAGCATATGTATGCCCTTTGTGGAGTGTATGTGCCATGGGGTAGAGATTCAGCCCTGGTCAACTGCTTGTCTGTGCTTGGATCTGTCTCCAGGGCTGAAGGTCTGAGGCACGTGGCAGAGGTGGTACTAGGCTCTGTGCCTCCGACAGTAGTGCCTTATTCTTTGCAGAGCCTCAGCTGTACGGGACAGCCATCACAAGGGGTGATGTCTTCTTATACACCAGACAGTGCATTGGAAGAAGTTGGGAGGCTTGTGGAATAGAGAAGAACAAGGCATGGCTTGATGTCTCTGACTCTATAGTCTTCCCAGGACAGTGTGCTCTGAGATCTTCATGGGGCTGGGTAGGATTGAAAGAGTTTATCCAAACCTTTATGGAAAGTAGATATGGATTATCTGAAGAGCTTCATTGTCTCTTTGCTTGGGAGTACAGACCCTGTCATCTACAGGGGCCAAGGGGCCGCATTGCCCCTGTCACACCCACAGTGGACATGAGCCATTGACATCCCCCGACTAGCAGTATGGACCCTCATCTAAGAAGCAGGTTCATGGTGCTGGTTTCTAGCTTAACTGTTATTTTCTCTCTCTACCCACCTCCCTGTCCTTGATTAGTTGGCTGGAGTTGCCTTCCTTGGAGCTGGACTGTGGGCATGGAGCGAAAAGGTAGGTGTAACCCTGACTAGGACCCTGAGCACCAGATAGGCAGAACCAGGTTTGTTTAGTTCTAATTGTCCCTTCTTCCATTCTTCTCCCTGACGAGCATTTCTTGTGCAAGGTAATGATTTGTAGTTATTAATCTTTATAGAGCTAGCCCCTGGAAATAGTTATTGAACTTATTGTGAAAGCTCATGGTGTCTTGTGGCTGGCTCTGCTTCACCAGGCTAGCATTGCTGCTAGAGGCCAGAGCTGGGCCGACTGGGTGTTTGAGCTCAGTGAGTGTGGAGAGTCCTATTTTCTGTCCCTAGAAACTCTTAAGTTGGTCTGGGGCTTGTCTGCAGTTGTGTCCAGGGCAGGCCTGGGGCCACCTTCTTGACTCTGTCTGTGCCTCTTAGAGCCAGTGTGCCCTTGTCTTTATTCCTAAAGCTCTTGTCCTTGCCCACAATAAAAAAAAAACCCCTGAGTTTGGCAATAGAGCTCTTATATTCCCTTGGCCACCCTTTGGGGCAGGGGTGGGTCTTTATGCCCCTCCGAATCTCCTTCTCCAGACTTGGAGGAGAGGTGAGGAGGAGAGACCAGACTCTTACTGTCTAGAAGGGCAAAAGACAATTGAATCCCTGGGGAGGGTACTAGATTGGCTGTGGGCAGGGTGGAGCTGTGGTGCCACCTTTTACTGTGTGGGTGGGTGGGTGCTGGGGAGGTGGTGAGGACTGAACAGGTCCCTCACTACAGGGAAGGAGGAGGAGGGAGAGGAGTAAGGTCCAGCAGGTCCGGCAGGAAACTGTGGAACTAAAGCTTCCTCTTGAGCCTCAGGCCCAGGGCTCTCTTTTCTTAAGTGGAGCCTCAGAAAGAGGAGGCAGGAGTACATAAATCTGTTGACTTTCTTGTCATGGCCTGCCTTTGGGTTCGGACACCTTCAAGGTGGCCTGTGAACCCCTAAAGGGTACAATGTCCCTTTGTCTTAGTGACCTAGAAGCCTGTGCAGTTTATGACTCACAGCGCCACTGTGTGGCCACCTCAAGAATAGCAACAGCTCAACCAGCTGGGTAGCCTAGTCCAACTGCTGTTCTTCCTCCCTCCTTGGAATCTCATAGAACTGCTCTGTCAATTTCAGTTGCCATTAGCCACATGTGGATATTTATATTTAAATTAATTTAAACGAAATACAAAATAAAATTCTATTCCTCAGTTCCACTAGCCACAGTTCAGGTGCTCAATAGCACATGTAACCAGGGCTACCATTTTGGATGGTGCAGATATAGAATACCACCATCATCACAAAAGTTTTATGGAGAGGGCTGTCTTTATGTGCCCTTGCTGGGTATGTTTTCCACAAGTGTTCATATTGAAGCTATTTCCATCTCAGGATAGTGGTATTCTCCATGAATTGAGTGCAAAGTCAGTCACCAGATAAGCAGAAGCTAGAGTGAGCGTATAGCCACAGGGTGCCTTGACCGCAGGTCACAGGGCCCATCAGAACCCGCCTCCACTCCAGGCCTGTCATAGACACCCTGCAGGCTACAAAAGAAGCATGAGGTCTGCCTGGGGACTGAGGTGTGTAGGGATCTGCTGGCGAAGGGGCCTGTCAGGGGGCAGGAGGCAATGGCCACACTCTTGCCTGGCTTTTCAGTGAAATGACTGAGCCTCACAAGGCAGGTCCCTGTCTTCACTTTAGTTCTAGACACAGCCTAGCCCCTCCGGGCACCCTTGACTCTCTTTGAGGCTGATTCTACCTTATTTTCTCTGTTCCTTTCAGGGGGTGCTGTCAGACCTCACCAGAGTGACACGACTGCATGGAATCGACCCTGTGGTGCTGGTCCTGATAGTGGGCGTGGTGATGTTCACATTGGGGTTTGCTGGCTGTGTGGGGGCCCTGCGGGAGAACATCTGCCTGCTCAAGTTTGTGAGTGGTCCCAGGGATAGAGTGGGAAGAGACAGGGAGGTATAGGGGTGGGCTCTGCAAGGCAGGCTTATACCTTATCTGGTCAGAACAGGTACTAGCTCTTATAAGCCTCGCTGGGGCCCAGCGGTAAGAGGAGTGAGCAGCCCTTTGTACCCTGCTGCTCCATCAGATGGGAAGATTTTAAGAAACAGTCAGCTGAGCTAGCTTCTCATCCCTGGAGAAAGAGAAGTTGACCCCTCTGGGAGGAGTCAGCTGTTCAAAGGCCAGGTCCTTTCCCCTTGCTCCCCCACACTCTCTTTTAGCTTTCCTCCCTAGTTCTAAAGGAATTGTTTGTTTGCTACTCACTTTTGCCCTTCCTGGCTAAGATCAAAAGATGTTGTCAGTAACATTAGGAAATCATTTCCCTCCTCCAGGGTGTGTTGGATATGCAGTGCAGAATTCTTAATTTGCTGGCAGAACTGCGAGTTACCAAGAGTTTATTTTTATATTTAGATACACATTCATTTTGAAATGCATTCAGTTAAGATTGAGTAGCACCTGATGGGGAAAACACAGTCATGTTTTCAGTATATTATTTGTTGAATTTATTAGATCAAGTTTTCTCTTTCCTGGGCTTAACTTAAAAAGCAAAACAGGTAGTTTTTTTTTCCTAATATTTGTCTCTTAAAAATTTTTATGTTTAATATTGTTTTTAAGTGAATGGTGATTCCACTTTGGAGGGCCTTGTGTGAATGTTTGTATATGTGTATGCACGTGTGTGTTACCCTCTGTCTTAGGCTGCTGTATGGCCAGTGATAATGGCAGGGGGAACACACCTCTGCAGACCAGAAGTCTGCCTCCGTGGGAGGGAAGTGTGGACCTCTGGCTGTGTGGGCCCTTACAGAATGCCACCACTACTGTGACCAGGGGCAGCCATGCTTCTGGAGAGTGCTTTGTGCAGTTGACTATCATATACACACAAAGCAGGCACTGACAACATTGATGACTCTGGACTTGTACAGAGCTGTGCCAGGGAGCTCAGGTCATGCGTGGGTTAGGTGACCTCGGGCAAGCTATATATCTGAGTGAGCCTCAGTTTCCTTGTCCTGAAGTAGGGGTGACAGGTTAGAGTTCCAGCAACTGGAGGGTTGTGTGTGTGAGTAGAATGCTCAGAGACAGTGTGTCTGGGGTACAGGTTCTGCCCTGAGGAGCTGAGAGCCTGGTAGGATAGCATTGCCCTTCATTCCCGACTTGGGTTTTCCTCCTTGTTGGTGAGGGGAGGAGGCACATTGTAGGACATGGTTGATATATTGGCTTGGAGTTTTCTTGTATTTTCACTCATTTGACTCTTAAACCAGCAATGCAGTGATATGGGTAGGAATGAATATCTCCATTTTACAGATGAGGTGGAATTGCCCAGAGTCACCCAGCTAATGATATGGTGTTCCAGGACACCAATGTGAGTCTGGGGTCAGACCAGGGCGTGCGTCTGGCTGGGAGGCTGGAGGTGTGCTGACTCCCTCTCCCGTCCCTTCCCCTGCAGTTCTGTGGCGCCATTGTGCTCATCTTCTTCCTGGAGCTGGCCGTGGCTGTGCTCGCCTTCTTATTCCAGGACTGGGTGAGGGATCGGTTCCGGGAGTTCTTCGAGAGCAACATCAGATCCTACCGGGACGACATTGACCTGCAGAACCTCATTGACTCCCTTCAGAAAGCCGTAAGTACCACCGGCGGCAACACCCTGATAGAGCGTGTGTTTTCCTGGTGTGAGTCTGTGCATGTTGCTCAGGAGGCAGGCTGGTGGGAACACGGGGCATGGAGGCCATGGAAGGGCCACCTCCGCCACTGGTCAGTGTTGCTTTGCCAGCTCATGGTTGCCTCCATGTGCCCTCCGTCCATTTGAATTGAGCAGGCGAGTTCAGCTATCCCTGTGGCCACCCTCCCCCAGGAGCCCAGTCCTCTCCTCCACCTGTGGGGCCCAGACCTCTCCGGCCCTGGCCACAAAGGCAGCCACGAAGGCGGCCTCAGTCCCCAGGGCACTGTGGGTATAAAGGGGCAAAGCTCTTCCTCTCCAGGCGCGTGACTCACTGTCTGAAGCTATTCCTGTCTCCTTCCTTTTTGAGACCTTTTCCTGTGTCCTGTTTGAGAGAGCAGAGCTGCCTGGAGGAAGCTTCCTCAGATACAGAGGAATGTAACCTCCCTGGAACGTGTCCCCTGGGGTTTGTCTAAGCAGGCCCGGGCTTTGACCTTTTCTCCAGCTGACCTCTGTGCACCCGGTGTGTGGCTGCACCGGGAGGCTTGGACCACAGCCACCCTCTCCAAACTCCCACCCCAGAGGAACCCACTCCCCACCACACCCACCTATGCAAGGCTCTTGTTTGGTTGTTGCTCTGCCAGAAAACCTAGCTTCCTCAGGAATATTTTATATGGAACATTTTGGTTCTGAGAAGAAAGTAAATTAGAAAACATTAAAAATAACTACGGTCTGCTGTCATTATTAACCAAAACTTGTTTACCCTTATTTCATGTATCATCGAATCCAGCAAAACCTATTCATGTGACCAGAAAGCTTTCCTAAGTTGTTAACTGTGACCTGTGTTAGTCTGTGAGTCACTAAGTCCCAACCATTTTCTGATGTCCCCCACTGTGCCTTTCCTGTTCAGGGCTGCCATCCTCTCTCTTCATTTTCACATCATCCTGGGTTTGCTGGTGTCAAGTGTGGTGGGTGGCTCTTCCCTAGTGGTTTTTTCCATTGCCTTCTCTTCCTTTTAAAAATAGAATTTTCCAGAGGTTATCAGTAAATTACAGAGCTTCCTCATGGTGAGATATTAGGTAATCGTTAGAGCAGGAATCAGGGAGGGGTTTGAGTGGGGGAGATGGGGTTTTACGTTAGAAATTAAATCTCCAGAAGTCCTGGTTATACATTTGTTGTGGTTATGGCCATAACCATGTCGGCTGTAAGGACAAGTGGAAGAATGAAATCTACTTTTGGATTGGGGTGTCATTAACTTCACAGTGCTGCTTTCTGTGTGTTTGGTTTTACACTTTTTTTAGACAAATGGGGGGTTTTCTCTGCAGCTGGACCAGATAGTGGAAGTGGCGGGAAGAGGAGGGCAGAGCTTTGATTATGTTTCATTTCACCCCAGTTGTAACCCTTTCCTTTGGAGTAGATACTGAGCCGCTGTCTTTTTGTAAAGAAAAATGGTGGGTGGGACCTTCTTGGAAATTTCTTGGGGCAGAAGACATGCTGCCCATGAGATGTTCTCTTGGGGGTGGTAGAGGACCATATCAGAGGTGCCAAAGGGCCTCAGGACAGTGAGACACACTCTGGGCTAGGGAGAGGGGCGGGTGATGAAACTCCAGGCTGATGAGGGACTGGAGCTCCTCTTTGCTAAGGCCAGGGTGCCACGGAGCCGATCCTATGTGTTGGGCCCAGGAGATGTCACGGCCACAGTTTCCTTTATAAAAGGCGACCTGACACGTTACTCAGCATTTTTGTGAATGTGGGGAGGTTAGTGGGGCAGTCCGCAATTTTCTTTGTGGGAGATGGAGGCACACTTAATGTCACATCCCCAAGACTGACATGACATCCCAGGCTGGGCAGCCATAGCCCTGGCTCAGAGACCCTGATGGTTCTCGGCTTTTGTGATTATAGAACCAGTGCTGTGGGGCATATGGCCCCGAAGACTGGGACCTCAATATCTACTTTAACTGCAGTGGTGCCAGCTACAGCCGTGAGAAATGTGGGGTGCCCTTTTCCTGCTGTGTGCCAGACCCTGCGGTGAGTCACCCTTCGCCTGGCGCTCGGAGCACTTCTTGACTCTGGGCTGCTTCTCTTCTGCAAGTGGAATGAGTGCCCTGCTCACCCACATGCAGTGCCTCAGGGCTCCTGCTGCAGCTCTGAAATTCTCCACAGATAAATTCTGGGAACATTTCTGCATGGCCAACTCTGGCTCTAGTGTTCTGGGTGCAGCAGGAGGAGAACAGTATTATTCGAGGGGCTCCCCCCATTCTGGTGCCTGGACACCGTGCTATGAATGTAGCAAGCCCTGGTTTGCCCTCTTTACTCTCCTTTCTCTGGAGAAAATGCCCAGTTCTTAGATACCCATTGGGTGGTGGGGTATGTCACCACCTGGAGAATTCTGCTCTGTTTTTTCTTCTCCTGTTTTTGTTCTCATTTTATAGCCCAGGTCTTTGGGTTCCAGAAACTGAGCTCCTGAGTATTTGCCTGACCTGAGCCTCAGCAGAACTGAGCCCCTTACAGAACTTGATGCAGTTACAGGCTCAGTGCTGGGCCACAGGGCTCCGAGCAGCCGGGGCATCATATCTGTTGGATGAGTTCTCCGGCCCAGGAAAGCTTGGGTTTGCTGAGGTTGCATAGCTGGTTTCTGAGGTCTCCACTGTGACTGTGAAATACTGAGCAAGTGTAACTTTTACCTCCCAGCACAGGGATCGGCACATTATGACCCATGGGCAGATGTGGCTTGGTACCTGTTTTTGTGTATCCTTCTAGCCTGGAACAATTTCAGACATTTTTAAATGGTTGAAAATAAAAGAAGGATAATATTTTATGATGTGAAAATTATATGAAATTCAGATTTCAGTGTCCATAATCAAGTTTTACTATAATACAGACGTGCCTGTTAATTTCCATGTTGTTGCTGGCTGCTTTCTTGCTCCCACAGCAGCCAGAGCTGCACAGTTGCTATATAGAGAGTCTGAAATATTTATTATCCAGCCCTTCACACAGAAAACGTGCCGACCCTGTCCTAGCATGAAAGGTTGGTTGGCAACGTGATTGAAGGATGTGAGCTATAATGGAGTTTGTATAGGTGTTTACTGGTGCCTGGTTGTGACTTTTCTAGGGCCTTCTACCATTAGTTTCTCAAGGGAACGAAATGACTAATTTTTTCTGTTTTTCTTACAGCAAAAAGTTGTGAACACACAATGTGGATATGATGTAAGGACTCAGGTGAGAGCCCTGACACATATAACTTTGAGTTCTTTAGGTTTATTCCCTGTGGTCCAACTTCCTGATTTAGCACAAGTGCAAACTGGAGCAGGGTTACTGAGGGAGGTTAAGCTTAAAGGTGCCACCTGAGCTGGGAGCAAGGTGAACAGCAGCACACTGCCACGCATGCTCCCTGCCTGAGCTGGCGAGACTCACGGGAACAGTGACACATGTAATTTCAGGCCCTTGTGAAACTATAGTTGGCAGAACCTTGCAGTTGCTACATTAGTGAAAAGGGGTCAGGTGAAAGTTTTGGAGGATAAAGACTACATTTTTAAGAGATTCCTTGGAACCCCAAGATGAAGCTTCAGGAGCTTGTGACTTGGTCCGGCTGCCATATGGAGGCAGTGGTGACAGCAAGGAGGGAGACGGGTCTCAGGAGGAACAGAGTCAGTCCTCTAGGGCTTTTTGCAGATGTGTACTTGGAAGTGAGAAGAAGCGAGTCTTGCCCCAGTCCTTGCTCTGGTGGCCTTTGGTGATGTGACTGATCATACTGAAGGGGCGGGATCTCGGAGAATCTGTAGACAGCCCTCCTGTTGGCCATGGACACTGCGGATGTGCACCTCTGGTTTGGGAACCCTAAAGTCCTTCCGCAGTGACCTCCATTTCACAGGGAAGGGCCTGTATCAACAGCAGCTTCTTCAGTTACAAATAATTGCCACTTGTTTTAGTTATTAGGGCTGCCATAACAGTGCCACAGACTGTCTGACTTAAATTATAGAAATTTATTTTCTCAGTATTATTTTGGAGGTTGAAAGTTCAAGATCACAGTGTTAGCAGGGTTGAGGCTTCTCTTCTAGTCTTGTAAATGGTTGCCTTCTCCTCCCTATGCTCTCATGTGGTCTTCTATTGAATGTCTCTTCATGTCCTAATCTCCTCTTTCTTATTGGGCCACCAGTCATATTGGATTAGGGCCCACCTCACTGATCTCAATTTATTTACCTCCTTAAATACCCTATATCTAAATACAGTCATGTTCTGAGATATTGGAAGTTAGTATTGGGAGTTAAGTCTTCAACATTGAATTTTAGAAGGACACAATTCAGCCCTAATACCACTAAAGTGCATTAATGTTCTGTCAGTGTTGCTACAGATGAGGGTGATGGGTAAGGGATGAGGCTGATGGTTGTATATAAGGTTGATGAGGGTGAGGGTGAGGGTGGGGTGTGCATGTTGGGACAAGATTCCCCATGAGCTAGCCTACTGAGCCTCCTGTAGGGGTTGAGATTGGAAGGAGCCCGTTAACTTGTGACTGTTTTTGTTGGCTTTGGCCCTGGATCCAAGATTCCTTGGACTGAGGGATATACTCTGAGAAGCCACTGGAAGACACTAAATGCCCTTCTCCCAGTTTCTCCTTCTTTAAAGGCACATCTTCCTTCTCAAAGCATTCAAACTCCCTCCCCTTTCTCCAGATGTGGGTTGTGGGTTGTGTTGCACAAGTTCATCTTTTAATCCTGCAGCTGAAAAGCAAGTGGGATGAGTTCATCTTCACGAAAGGCTGCATCCAGGCACTGGAGGGCTGGCTCCCGCGGAATATTTACATTGTAGCCGGTGTCTTCATCGCCATCTCACTGCTGCAGGTCTGGTCCCTCTGCCCTTCGTGGTTTCCTTTTCCCTTGTGGGCTGTGCCTGTTCATTTGACATGGTCACATGTGGAAAGATGGTGGTGGCCAAGGGGGCACCAAGGTCTGGGGTGGGTAGGTTGCCTACTCACCAGAAGAACTTGCAGGAGAAGTCAAGACTTCAATGAGTCAGAAAAACCAGGTGTTTTTCCAGCATGCCCAGAGCTCACAGGGAGAAGCTGGCGGCCCCTGAGCAGCTGCTGGGATAGCTGGACACACCTGCTTTGGAAAATGCATCAATTAGAAAACGTTTGGCTCTTATCTCGCCTTGAAGAAGGTGACTAAGGTGGACCTGCCTCTGCCAGCCAGCCAGCCATGTACTCCTTCCTCCTTCACTCTATAAACATGTTTAGCGATCTCAAAGGAAGACTGAGAGCAGCAGCATCTAGAAAAGGAAAGAAAAAATTTACTTTCAAAGTAGGTAAAGGAATCAGACTTCAGAAGATCTAGCTCGTCAAAGACAAACCACAACAAGAATTTAAAGGGGAGAAATAAAGCAAAATTCCTAATGTTTTCAAGTTCACATTAGTCTCTTTCTGACAGAAAAACATCAGTCTTACCATATCATTATCTGGTTTCTGGTCACCAAGGTCAGGATGGAGCTTCAGCTACCAGCACAGTCAGAATCTGGGATGACTTTGGCTTTATTCTGGAATCCAAATTTACAGGAAACATTCACGATGTATTTTGGGAATCAGGACCAGTCAGGATGACCCTGTTATTTTTTAGTTTAACCCTGAGCACAAAGCGTGTTCTGGGCCATAGTACATGGTGCGTTATTGTGTTGGAGTCAGGGCAGAGTGTTTGTTTGCCCCTTCAAGGCTCTAGAGACAGAGCAAACTAGACGCCCTGGGACTCACTTTTTACTGGTGAGCTGGTCTTGTTTTGTCATGTACCCAATAACTGTTCTCGCTACATCCTCAGTCTTTGTGGGGTGGCTGTGGGAGTGGCATGTAGGTTGGGGCACCCTGCACCACCTCGCCTTCTGAGCCTGCTCCCTTGCTTTGTGTCCCAGCACTGATGGCCACTACCTCTGCTGGCTTTGGTTTCAGATATTTGGCATCTTCCTGGCGCGGACCCTGATTTCGGACATTGAGGCAGTGAAGGCTGGCCATCACTTCTGAGGAGCAGAGATGAGCAAGCAGAGCTGAGCCACACCGTGGAGGCCAGAGCCCTTCACTGTTGTCCACTTTACCTCCAGAGGAGAGAAGCCGACGACCCTAGCCAGAGCCAGCACCCTGTCTTCAGCATCAGTGTGACCTCTTTGATCCTGCTTGCTGGTGCTGAAGGCCAAGGTGCTTCTTCTTACCTGCAGGAACTTGTGACCAAGCCTGGGGTCTTGCCCAGAGACAGAATATATCTTTAGGTGGGGGTTGTGACTAAGGGACAGATGGCCCCCGGGGCCTGTGAGGACGGCTTGATTTGGCCTTCCTGGAACCCAAGCATGTCTGCAGGGTGCCCTGGTGTCCTTACTACTCATGTCATCGGTGCTTGCCTGGAGGGCAGCCTTGTCTTGTGAGTGGGACAGGGTTAGGGGACCCACCGGCATGGACAAAGCTTCTCCCAGCAGCACAGGGATGCTGCCTGTATTTGCGGGGAGAGAGGAACAAGTAAACCTCTGGGGCTGGTGGGGCCTCTGGTGTCTGCACGAGTTGGGGTGTTTGAAGGATCATCGGCCATGTCCAGGTGACCTAAGCCTGAGCCAGTGCGTGGACTGGTGCCGAGAAGTACCTGGTCCGCTGCCCTCCTGGCCAAGAGCTGCTTCTGGTCTCAACCGCATTAGGCCCGGAAGGCTCGAGGGGACCATTGGCGTGGTTCTCTTATTAGAGTGGGCTCTCCTTTTCTTAAAATATGTAAATAGTTTATTTATAGGGGTAAGGATGTTCTCACACAATTTCTTCATTTCCTTTGGCATTCTCTTTTAAGCAGCCTTACATGGTGTCTGAGACTGAAGCCATCCCTTTCAGTTCCCTCGAGTGTCCCTAGAACCAACTCCATCAGCTTCTCCTTTCTGTCCCTAACAGCCCAGGTGCACATTTGTGTTCCCCCTTCCTCTGTGCACCCCTGTTGCACACACATCCACTGCTCTCCCCAGCTTGGCCTCACTGTCTTCTGGTCTTGGTGCTACTGAAACTGTTACCTGGAATTTGAATTCTGACTCTCTTACGACTGCGAGGCCAAGGAGCCCTGGCCAGAGATGGCCAACTTGAAACCTTTGGTCAGGGTTCCTCTCGAGGCCACATGCTAAGGGCTGGCTGGCCGGCCTGACATTGCCTCTTCCTGGGGAGAGAAGCTCTGTGTCCAGGCCCCTGTCCTGAGCTGCAGACCCAACCTACAGCTGTGGAGAAGCTCAGGATATTTTGTTGCTAACTTTCAAGGTGACTCCCCTCTCCCCTGCTGGGGTATCTGTGGTCACTGTGTCCACCCCTTCTGTCAGGGCTATTCTGAGATTGCTCTTGGAAATGAAGTCTGTCTTGTGTACTGAAGCCCCTAGGAATAGCTGGGCGTCTGTGCATCTTTGGCTGGGCTACTTTCTAATGCTTCTCTAGATTTTGTACTAGTTTTGTCCTCGTCGTTCAGGGATTGAGTGCTACCTTCACTGACTTGCTGAAGTGTACATGCTAGTGTGGTATATACTGGTGGGTGTTTGTTGATGATGATGTTATAATTTTTTCTTTCTTCTTTTTTTTATTTTTTTGTTTATAGACTAGGGGAAGAAGAGTGCTTGTGTTTTTAGGAAGTGTGATGCTTTTCTTTGCCAAACTCTTTTATGGAATATATCTTTATATTAATGCTGTTGTTTTGGTGGTTTTTGTTTGGATCACATCAACATGGCATTAAACTCAGTAAACTCAGCTGCCAAGGGAACCAGTGGGATGGGGGTGGCTAGCCATGACAAAGTCAGATGGTAAATGCCATCTATTGTTGGCACAATGTGAAATAAATTTTATCAAGTGATTTTGTAGGTTCTATGAGCCACTTTCAATTACCCTTTGTATGGAGGTTACAGCTAGCACAAGCTGGCTTGTGGCTTATTTATGCCCAGCTAGAAGCACGAGGTAGAAAAATTTTGACTTCATAGGCCTGAAGGAAACATTATTTTAGGTTCTCTCTGTCCAGCCCCAGGTAATAGGATCCAGGCAAAAGAGCTTGGAGGATACTGGGTTGGAATCTGGGCTACTGCATGAGCTGTGTGTCCTGGACCTGCTGGCCTCTCTGTGGCTGGGGTTAGTGGCAGTGCCCACCTCGCCAGGTGCCTCCGACCCAGCCTTCCCTGGAGGAGTTGGTGGCCCCAGACCTTCCCTGCTGCTGTGTGACGGCTCGTGGACAGCTCCTGCTGTCCCATGTATCAGGTAGACCTGGTAGATGGATCCCTTGTAATTCTCATCAACAGGTCACAGCCCAGTTCGAGATAAAGTCTAGCTGTGACTTTCAGAGTTTAGTTTATTTACCTATTAGTTTATACAACTTTTGGACCATTTTTAGCTATCTCATCTGACTCTGAGTAGTTGGATGAGGACAGAAAAGAAGCCTAGGATTAGGGGTGTGCATATGGCGGTCTCTAACAGATGGACTCTGTACAGAGCCCGGTGCTGCCCTCCGGTTGCTCCCCACCTACCCTCGTCCTCATACGGAAATAGAGGCCAGCGTGGGAGTTCTGCACTTGCCCTCCTAGTCCCCCATACATACTTTAAAGTTTCAAGGTCTTTCCTTATCCTTCCTATGCCCTCCTGCCCAGCTTTTCTGTATTATTTTTCCACACCTCCTCTCCCTCTCAAACCATCACACATATTCTTATCCCAAAAAGTTTTCCTTGGCCCTCTCGCTTTCCCCGCTTTCTTTCCCAAGCAGCTTCTTGTCTGGGCTCTCTGCACCCCTCCCTACCACAACACACCACTTTCCTCACTTGACTAAAAGCTGCTCACCCTGGTCACCAAACTCAGCATCTTTCTTCACCTCTGCAGTACCTAACAGTCTGAACCGTTTCTTTCTCAGAATCTTAGCTTCTTTGGCCCAGCAGAGCGGGAAGGCCTCAGCTCAGCAGCAGGGGCCATCTGATCACTTCTTGGCCAGCAGCCTAAGCATGGACTGCAGAGGCACTGAGGGGAAGGGGCTGTTGCAGCAGCCCCAGCAACCAAGGAGTGTCCTGGGAAGGGCCCGCCCAGGCCTCAGGCACTCAGGGGTCAGGTGCCCTCAGCTCTACGGAGTGAGTGGGATGGCTGTGTGACCTTCATGGGTAGACTTTTCCAGCTCTAGGGCCTGTGTTCACAGGGCCACAGGGTTTTTAAGTCATCTGCTCTTAAACTGGTAACCTGTCCCCAGCGATAGAGCTTGGTGGAGGTGCTTTTCTTTGCTTGTGTCTGTCATCCAAGAGGATGCTGCCTGACCTTCCAGGGCAGGCTGGGCCTGTTGTAGCACTGTTCTTGTTCATTTGGGTGCACACTCCAAAAATCCAGAGATCCATATATCTTCAGGGCCTTTTTAGCTTCTTGTAAGTCAGCACAACATAGCTTTACTCTCTTAAAGACTGCCATAAAAGTATGTTCATTCTCACAATACTTTTGGGGTTTCCAAGTTACCTCAGAAACCCCAAAGTGAACACAAGATCA
The DNA here is from genome assembly GCA_004027375.1 of Macroglossus sobrinus. Lineage (NCBI taxonomy): Eukaryota > Metazoa > Chordata > Mammalia > Chiroptera > Pteropodidae > Macroglossus > Macroglossus sobrinus. The sequence continues at coordinate 395,439 of PVKZ01000324.1, read as the reverse complement.
GGTGCTGTGGTACAAATTTGCGGGGGAGAAGAAAATGAGGGAACATTTAAGTGAATACTGTTCTGGTGAAGTTACCAATTTTAGAGATCCCAAGCTTTGGAGAAGGAGGAAGTAAGTATTTCTGACAAAGTTCTGAGACAGTTATTTCCTCACTCTGCTTTCTTCCTGTGCTCTGTATTTTATATTTCAGCAGGGGCTTCAAAAGCATGGTTTAATAACCACCAAAATAAATTATCACTTTGGATGATGGTTTTATCACCTAGCAGTTTTAAACTAGGCTCTCTTTTTAATTTATAAGTAAAAGCAGTTTAAGCATAGGAGAGTGTAAAGTATGTCTTCTGTTCCCCAGAGGCAACCACCATTAAGTACCCTTCCAGAAAATGTCCATGCGTATTCAGATATCTTTGTCACGTAAATGAGAATCATATTTTATATAGTATTCTGCAATTAATTTTACTTAGTGTACCTCAGAACTATTTCTCCATTGGCTCATACCCATCTATGGCGCATTTTCATCACACTATCCATTGCAGAACTGCCACAAGTGAATGAACCTTGCTCTGTGCAGGGGAGTATGTTTACAGTCCCAGGTAACAGAAACCCAATTCAAACTGGTCTAAACAATGAGGGGAGGTTTTTGGCTTCTGAAACTGGAAAGTCCGGAGGTGGGGTGAGTTTCAGGGTTGGTTTGATCGGAGTGGCTCAGTGATGTCAGCAGGATCTGGTTTCCTTCTCTGGGCTCTGCCTTTCATGGTGTTCCCATCACCCAAGGCAGTGGGAGGGGAGACCTTCCACAGTCAACTTCTGGCCTCACTCTGGTGGGGATGGCATGGTGGTGAAGCCATTGAGGGCAGCCTTCCTTCCCCAAACCCCTGTGCTTTTCCATTGCACTGAAAACACACGGCAATGAAAACAGGCTTTTATGGAAGGGGATAAACACTAGGGAGGCTGCCAACAACCCCTGTTACTCTTTTGTGGGTGGATGTTTTACTTGGTGCAATGTTTTGCTCTTACAAGGGCTTATAAAAACCTGTGGTATGTTATTATTTGAATTACTTCCTAGAAGGGTTTGTAAGAAAAACATGTTTTTTAAAGTTCTCCAGCCAGGTGGGCTAATATCGTAATAAGCGAGTACTCAGAGATGGGATGTGCCTGTTACTGCCAGGTCATGGTTGCTATGTGTGGCGTATGGACTGGCTGTGGCCAAAGGGGTGGTCAGGGCGCAGTGATGTCTCTCCAAGGACTACCCCAGTAGCCTGTGGCCTACAACAGCACAGGTTCCACAGAGAGGCTGAGCTCTCTGTCTATGCCTTGGGAGATGCCTGGTCACCTAGGAACAGTGATTTTGGGTGGCATTCTTATGTGCAGGTAAGGACATACACTTGAGATTCAGTGCTATCCCTGAGGTTGCTCAGGGAGTAAGCTGTAGAGGCTGGGCAGACACAAGCCTGGCATTTGCCAGCCTGGCTATAGCTCTAGGATGTGGCACTTGTGATTCTGGGAGAAGTGTCATCTCACTGAGTACCCTGTTGCCTTGTGATGGGGCTTTGGGGTCAGGCAGCTCACTGCTTGATTACCGCCCCCTGACAGCTGGGTTGCTTCTGCTACTGGAAGAGGAGACGTGACGTGACCCAGGGTAAGGGGGGCTGGAGGGGAGCAGGGAGGTCTTCGCTCTGGGAGAGTGCTTCCCCAGTGGGGAAGGGGCTGTGGTGGGATCTTCTATTTCCTCTGTGGTACCAGGCCGATTCCTTTGCATTAGGACCTGTGGTGAGGAGTACTGAGCCTGAGTTTGAACTTGGGTTCAAAAACAAAAACGAAGAAACAAAAAACACCGTAGTGCCACAGTTTCTTTAATAAAGTAGAGAATATTGTCTTTATTTCACAAGGTTTCTGGGAGTATTACATGAGTGTAGATGAAAGAGCTTGATAAACTTGAAAGGAGTTATCGAATCCCTACTCACCAGCCCTCCTGGCCTTTGGCAGGTTATTTAACCTCTTTGAACCCTTTCTGTAAAATGGGGAAAACAATACCCCCACATGGGGTTTTAAGGATTAAATGAGAAGAAGAAGGTAAAGTGTTTTAATATAGGCACCCCAACCTTATTGCTAAAATAATTATTGAAGAGGTTTTAACAGTAGCCAATAGTCCCTACCAGGCTGAGCTGCCTGGGTTACATGTGACACAGCTCAAACTCCCAGAAGGGCTGAAATGAAATGACTGACTTCCCTTTCCTTTTAGGAACAAGGCCTTGAGGTCTATGGGGAACATTTGGAGTTCAAGAGCTGTTTACTTTCTGTGGCATAGGGTTGGGGCAGTGGGAGAGGGGGTCCTGTTAGGAAAAAATACAGCCCAAGAAGTTGCCTCTCAAGTTCCTAGAGGAAACAAAGTGGCCCTCATGTGCCAAAGGGAATAGGGCTATCTGCAGAGGGGCCATAGCCTGCCTTTCAGGAGGAGTGATCTGAAGGAAAATAGGGTTAGAGTAGCTTGGAATGGGATGGAGGCAAGGGCCTGGAAGCAGGCATTGCTCTGAAAATGGCAGGACATCATGTCTGGATGAGGTGGGTAGTGGTGGTAGTGGAAATGCTGGGACCTACCCAAGGCCTTGGAGTATGGGGCTGAGACCAGTGAAGGGGCCTGAAGCTGAGGCCAATAGGCCGGCCCTCCGTTCCCCTCTCATTTCTTGTGGGGCAGCCTCAGCGGACCAGAAGCCTCTTCAGAGAGGGAGGGAGGGAGGAAGGGAGTGTGTGTGTGTGTGTGTGTGTGTGTGTGTGTGTGTGTGTGTGTGAGAGAGAAAGAGAGAGAGAGAGGGAGACAGACAGACAGACAGACAGACAGAGACAGAGAAGTACAGAAGTGCACAGGCCCCCGCTGTGCTTGCCCATGCCTCCTCCACCTTCCAGGGAAATTTATTTGTCTAAAAACATGCGGGAAGTCCCTCAGGGTCAGGAAAGCAGCCAGGTAAACAGTGTCTGCATCAAGATTCTGTTCTGAGGCAGGGTGAGCCCTGCAATCTCCAGCCTCCAGCGCTGCCTAGCCTGTGTCCTCTCTCCTTCCTGTGCCTTTGTAAGGAGCCCCGGTTTGCTGGCCCTGTTTGCTGATGATTCTTTGGTCATTCACGTGTTGTGGTGGAGCAGGCATGCTGTTTTCTTTTAGTTTTGGATCTGTTTTTCTTATGTTTTAAAAATGCACACAGCTGTCATCCAATATGGAAAGAATTGGAGTGGCCTCTGGGAGGGACTGAGCACCCTGTCCCTGCATGAGGCAAGCCCAGTGTAAATACCTCCTGTTGGGGGTGATGTGAATGGGACTGGGAGTGTGGGTTTTGTGCTGCATGGACTATGGCAAGTCTTCCTTTCCCTGAACGGTAGTGGTCCTTCCCATGCCCTCTGTTAGAGATACTTGAAAAAAATGGCATCGCTCATATATATATAATATATATGGACACATCAAAGGCTTTATTTAACTTATAAATTAAATGAGAGTGGATAAGATTAACAGCCACTTTAAAGAAGAAATCACAATGAACTCTTATATGGAGTAAAGAGATGTTGAGACTGGCATTTTTTTCAGTAGAGTGGGGTCAATTGAGCTTCATTTGGTACTGTATGCATGTCCATAGACAAATATTTTGCATGAACTCTACAACTTCGGGAGTTGTAGAACAGCTCAAAGGCAACAACAGTCTAGAATCAGAATCAGATGAGTGGGTGTGCTCTAAACAATGCCTAATTTTTCACTGCAGACACTCAAGAGTCTTTTTTGCTTATCCAAATTTCCTTTCACTTCTTGTCCATCTGTCAGAGCCCATTTTTAAAAACAAGACTCAGGCAGAGATCCAAAAGAGTTTATCTCTCACTGCACAGTGGAGCCTGGGGGCTAGGGTATCTGCCAGGCGCCCTAGGTAAGGGGCGCCACTGTGGGAGTTTCCCTGCCCTGGAAAGACAAGCTGCCTTCTCATTTGCGACTGATGGCTCAGGCCGTCTGCTGCCCAGAGAGCCTGGGTATCAGGGAAGCTACTTTAGACTGGATCTCTGTCCATTCCTGTAGACACCTTGGTCACCAGATCCAAAACTGAATTTCTTGTCTCTTTTCCAACCCCACACCCACACCCACACCCATACTCCTCGTCATCTCCCATGTCACCAAATCTTGCCCACACCCCTCCTTATCTTCTCCCATGTCACCTAAGGACGCCTCCATCTGCCAGTGGCCAAATCTAGGATTGTGAGTATTGCCTGGGCTCTAAGGATGACATCAACTCCTCCATCGACAACATCAGGTCACCTTTTTGAAAACTTGACACTCTCATCTTCATTCCCTAGAACAACTGTCATGACAGAGCTCAACTTCATTCTCCCCTTTTTACTTCTAAACAGAGTCCTGGGACTCCTCTTGTTTGTAATATGTACATTTGAATATCTTTTCAAGCATTACTGCATTTTGAGGTGAGTTTACCTCCCTTCTCTGTGGATCTGTTTAGTGCTGGCTCCCTGAGAGTCAGGGAGCCGTGTGTGTGCACACGCGCACGGATGTGCACGTGCATATGAGAAGAGAGAGCGAGCGAGTGAGAGAGCACGTGCCTGCGCCAAGCCACTGGCGTGCAATGAACTTAATTTACAAAAATGGGGATTTACCTACTCCTATGCAGGGAGGGAGAGTGAATGTTCATAGACAGAGTTGAGCCAGGCCTTGGGGGCTAGAATGGACTTTGCACTGTTAGGGTGTTTTCTCTCCATTGGTATCTGTTTCTCTCTGCATGTCGGCCCTGTTCCCCTCTACTGCATGCAGACCCATTTCTCTGTGGGGAAATACAAGTGCCAGCAGCCCCAGGGTAGCAACTGTATTAGAAAATTAGCTGATTTCTTCCAGTGTTTGTTTATCAATCCCAGGCCCGAGTCACAGCCTGTCTGGGATTCAGGGTTTTCCCCTTTCAGAGGAGTCTAGGGAAGCTTGCTGGGCAGATAGAATTAGCTACCACAGCCCACCACCCCCACCTAATATTCTGATTCACCCAGTTAGTGAGGAACTAGTTTCCAGATTAAAGAGCAGGGAAATGGAAGTCACACTGTCACCTACTATGTTCCTGGCTGACTCTCACATAACTTGCCTCATCCATTTAATGCTGACAGAAGCCCTGTCAGGCACCCTGATGACTTACTTACACAGAGGAAGTAAATGAGTTTTGGAAATGAGGACTGCTGGCTGGTCAGGCCTGGCATGCTGCAGCACCAGACTCTGAAGCTGTAACCATAAACCTGTGTGTCTGTGCTGCTGTCACATGGGTGGCCCTGCCTTTTAGGTGTGCTCTGATCCCACCAAGTCCACAGGGGTGAAACCCCCACACCCTCACCATGAATTCTGCTAATTCTGGGGACTCATGCTCCTTGTAGCCCATGTGCCTCCAACTCCTGTGCTTCTTGCTGGTCTCTGTTTAGTCCCTGCTCTGTCCTGCAGAATTGGATAAAGTTCACTTTTCCCCCAAAATTAATAATATACTCATAGCACGTGTTTTATGAATTATATGATTTTCATGAAGATTTAGTGCAGCTACAAATTTAGGGAATTAAATTAGTGCAACCACTGTGGAAAAGAGTATGGAAATTCCTCAAAAAATTAGGAATAGAACTACCATAAGACCCAGCAATTTTACTTTTGGTTATTTATCCAAAGGTTATGAAAACACTCATTCAAAAAGATATATGCATCCCAATGTTTATTGCGGCATTATTTACAATAGCCAAGATACAGAGGCAAGCTGGATGTCCATTGATGGATGAATGGATAAAGAAGATGCCATATATATATGTTAGCCATGAAAAGGGAAATCTTGCCATTTTCGTCAGCATGGGTGGGTCTTGAGGGAATTATGCTAAGTGAGATAAGTCAGAAAAAAAAATACCGTATGATTTTACTTACATGTAGAATATAAAACAAAAACAGAAAAGCAAAACAAATTTATATACACAGACAATAGGTTGGTGGTTACCAGAAGGAAAGAAAGGCAGAAGAGAAGAATTGTATAGAGAAGAATTGAAATTAGACTCTTGGTTGTGAGCACAGTATGTGGTATAAACAGACATTGCATTATGTTGCACACCTAAAACTCATGTTATAAACTAATCTTACCTCAATTAAAAAAAAAAAAACAGGATGTCAGAAACATGGTGGGGTGAGAAATGTCACCAGAGCTCTCTCCTTGAGACAACAATAAGCTGAACATCTAAAACTCAACAAAAAACACTCAACCTGTACACAAGCATGTCTGAGAGAGGGATCTGTGCATAAGAGCTACCAAAGGTCAGAACCCTGGGAGTTGGGAGGTGAACTGGGAGAAACAAAGAAACTGTCTCTCCCAGCTGGAGTTCCCAGCAGGAGGAGGAGGAGGGGTGAAGGTGTGACAGGTTTCCTGAACAGCCCTGCCTGGGAGAGCTGTGAGCTCCACACAACAGCAGTGCCCAGGGATCAGGGCAGAAAGCAGAGAAGTGGGTATTGTAGAAAAGTGGGGATGGCAGAGAACCAACTGTTGATTATTACCATTCGTGGTTGCAAAAGGCAAGGCTGAGCCACAGCCCACACCTCCCAAACCAGAGAGCCCCTCTCCCCATACCATCCGAGCCAGATCACCACAGAGCCCCAGGGGAATCTGAGCAAGTGCTACCAAAACTGTCTCTAACACTGACAGGGTCTGAGACTGAGGGTAGCAAACATAATTAAATATTTCTAAGAAAAGAAAAGGCATTACTAAGACTATATAAAGCAGAGAGCCAAGAGGCTTAGATGCCACCTACTGGAAACCAAAAGAAAAATGCCTTTTTTTTTTTTTTTTGCAATAGGCTAAAAAGAGACCTTTATATAATCTTCTTCCTGAAAGAAAAGCAGAATACACTTCTATTAATGCCCAGGTGGATAAATAGTCCATTAAATACCATGAACAACCAGGTGACAAGGCAGCTCAGAAGAAAAGGATAAAGTCTCCAGAAAATAAGCTTAAAGATAGAGAATATGAAACTTAAATGACAATGAATTCAGGATGGTACTTCTGAAAAAACTCAGTGAGATTCAAAACAATTAATATCAATAATTTCAGGAATTGAAAAAACAACTAGATGAGCAGAATGAGTTCTTTAGCAAGGAGATTGAAACCCTCAAAAAGAGAAAAATAGAACTTCTGGAGATTAAGAACACACGGAAAGAGATGAAAAATGAAAGAGCAAGATTGGGAAATAGAGTTGACCAAATGGAGGAAAGGATCAGTGATATCAAAGACAGAAATCTAGAAATAGAAGAAGAGAGAAACCGAAGAATGAAAAATAATGAAAGAGAAATACAAGAACTAGCTGATACAATAGGAAAGGAAACAAGAATAATGGGCATTTTCGAAGGGGAGGAAAAGTTGCAGGGATTAGAAAGCATTTTCAGACAAATAGTTGACAAGAATTTCCCATATTTAAGGAATGAACTGGAGCTTGGAATTCAAGAAGTCAACAGAACACCCAATTATCTTAACCCAGAAAGGCCTTCTCCAAGACATATTGTATTAAAATTATCAAAAATCAACAACAAAGACAGAATTCTCAAGGCAGCCAGGAAAAAGAAGATGGTAACCTATAAAAGAAAACTCATTAGATTATCATCAGACTTCTCAGCACAAACCTTGCAAGCCAGACAGGAGTAGAATCAAATATTCAAACTATTAACTGAAAGAAACTACCAGCCAAGAATAATGTATCCAACTAAGCTCTTCTTTAGATATGAAGGTAAAATAAAGACCTTTCCAGACATACAAAAATTGAGGGAATTCTCTACTACGAGGCCTACACTATAGGAAATACTGAAAGGTATCAGCTCAAAATGACAAAAAAATACATAACTGTAAGTAAGGTGACTAACAGGCAGATAAAAGTAGAGGGGTGCAACCCTTATTAAGAACAGCGCATTATAAGCTTAAACAATAAGAAGAGATTTGCTATAGTAGGATAGTAATGAACGTTAAGCATACATAGGGACAAATTGAGATAACAGAAAAGATGAGGATTGAAAGATCCAGATTCACAAAGGGTAATGGAGATGAGGCATGCACAGAAGATGGACTATTCTCTCTCTATATCGATCCTCTACATATTCGTAATGGTAACCACACATCAAAGATTCAGAACTGAAGTATATAACATAAAACAAGAAGGATCAGAGGAAAAATCCACAAAACCCAACCAAGACAAACAAGCAAACAAAAACAGGCACACAAGGATAAGGAAGCAATGGAAACACCAAGCTACCAGAAAGCAAAACATAAAATGGCTATAGAAAAACCTCATATTTCAGTACTCGCCCTAAATGTAAATAGACTGAACACATCAATAAAAAGACACAGAGTTCCAGAATGGATTAAAAAATAAAGCCCAACCATATGCTGTTTCCAGGAGACATATATCAGTTCCAAAGACAAATATAGATTCAAAGTGAAAGGGTAGAAAATGATGTTTCAAAAAAATCACATTTAGAGAAAAGCGAGAGTAGTGGTACTAATATCGGATGAAATAGACTTCAAAATAAAAAGGGTAAAGAAATACTGAGGGACACTTCATAATGATAAAGGGAATCATACACAAAGAAGTTGTAACACTTATTAATATCTATGCTACCAATCAGGAATATCAGCCCCAAAATAAGTAAAGCAATTACTAATAGAACTAAAGGGAGAAACATCAAAACACTATCATAGTAGGGGACCTAAATAGCCCAGTTTTGGATATGGATAGATCATCCAAACAGAAGTCAATAAGGAAATAACATCCTTAAATGACACATTAGACCAACTGGATATAATTGACATTTACATAGCTTTTCATTCCCAAACAGCTGCTTATACATTCTTTAGCACACATGGAACATTTTCCAGGAGACCACATACTGGGACACAGAGATATAGCCTCAACAAATATAAGAGGGTTGAAATCATACCAACTATATTCTCTGATCCTTATATTTTGAAACTAAAGATCAACTGCAAAAATAAAGCAAGAAGAACAAATACATGGAGATTAAACAACATGCTACTAAAGAATGCCTGGGTCAGAGAGGAAATAAAAAGATCAAGAGATACATAGAAATGAATGATAATGATAGTACAACATATCAAAATGTTTAGGATATGGTGAAAGTGGTAAAAGAGGAAAGTTCATATCATTACTGGCCTACCTCAAAGAACAAGCCCAAATAAACAGCCTAACGCTTCATCTTAGAAAACTAAAAAGAAAGAACAGATGGACCCTAAAGTCAGCAGAAGGAAAGAAATAATCAAAATTAGAGCAGAAATAAATGAAACTCAAAACAAAACAAAAAAAATAGAGAAATGCAACAAAGAGCTGGTTCTTTGAGGTTAATAAAATTGGCAAACCCCTGGCTAAAGAAAAAAGAGAAAGGACACAAAACCAGGAATAAAAGAGACATTATGACAGACACTGCAGAAAAACAAAGGATCATATGTGAATACTATGAAAAAGTATATAACACCAAATTTAATAACCTAGAAGAAATGGACAAGTACTTAGAAAAGTACAACCTTCCTAGACTGAATCAAGAACTGAAAAATCTAAATAGACCGATCAGCAATATGGAAATTGAAGTAATCATCAAAAACCTATTAAAAAGGAAAAGTCCAGGACCAGGCAGTGAATTCCACCAAACATTAAAAGATTTAATACCTATTGACCTCAAACTTTTCCAAAAAATCAAAGAGGAGGCAATACTTCCCAACTCATTTTATGAGGCCAATATTACCTTGATACCAAAACCTGGTCAAGGTAACACAAACAAAGAAAACTACAGACCAATATCTTTCATGAACACATGTAAAAATCCTAAGTAAGATACTAGCAAACCGAATACAGCAACATATTAAAAAGATAATACACCACGATCAGGTAGGCTTCATCCCAGGGTAACAGGGATGGTCTAACATACACAAATCGATTTAAGTGATATGTCACATAAACAAGTTAGAAAATAAGAATCATATGATCATATCAATAGATGTAGAAAAAGCCATTGACAAGATATAGCATCCATTTATGATAAAAACACTTAACAAAATAGGTATAGAAGGAAAGTATCTTACCATAATAAAGGCGATATACAATAAACACTCAGCCAACATTATACTTAATGGTGAAAAACTAAAAACCTTCCCTCTAAGATCAAGAACAAGGTGAGGCTGTCCACGATCACCACTGTTATTCAATATAACATTGGAGGTCCTAGCAAGTGCCATCTGGCAAGAGAAAGATATAAAAAGCATCCAAATAGGAAACAAAGAAGTCAAACTGTCACTAATTGCAGATGATGTTATTCTCTATATAGAAAACCCTAAAGAGTCCACAAGAACACTACTAGAAACAATAAGTACATGCAGTAAAGTCTGGATACAAAATCAGTGTTCAAAACTCCATAGTGTTCCTATAATCTAATAATGAATTGTCAGAAAAAGAAGTGGAAAAAACAATTACGTTTGCAATTGCAGCAAAAGAATAAAATACCTGGGAATAAATATGTGAAGGACCTATATGATGGAAACCATAAGACCCTATTAAAAGAAATTGAAGATATAAAGAAATGGAAAGATATTCTGTGTTCTTGGATGGAAGAATCAACATAGTTAAAATGACCTTATTACCTAAAGCAATATACAGATTTGATGCAATCCCCATCAAAAACCCATTGGCATTTAAAAAAAATAGAATAAAAAATCATCAGATTCATATGGAAACACAAAAGACCCTGAATCACCAAAGCCATCCTGAGAAAAATGAATGAGTCTTTAGAAAAGTAGACACACAGACCAATGGTCAGAATCGAGAGTCCAGAAGTAAATCCATGTTTATATGGACAAATAATTTTAAACAGAAGACCCAAAAACATACAGTGGAGAAAGGAAAGCCTCTTCAATAAATGGTGCTGGTAAAACTGGAAATCCACCTGCAAAAGAATAAAACTAGACTGTTGTCTATCACCACACACCAAAATTAACTCAAAATGGATTAAGAACCTGAATAGAAGACCTGAAACAATAAAGTGCATAGAAGATAACATAGGAACTAATAAACTCATGGACCTTGGATTTAAAGAGGATTTAATGAATTTGACCTCAAAGGCAAGGGAAGTAAGCTAAAATAAATGAATGGGACTACATCAAACTAAAAAGCTTCTGCACAGCAAAAGAAACCGTCAACAAGGTAAAGAGAAAGCCATCTGAATGGGAAAATATATTTGCAAGCAATGCCTCTGATAAGGGCCTAATATTCAAAATATACAAAGAACTCATACAATTCAATAACAACAACAATAACAAACAATACAATAAAAAAAATGGGCAGAGGACCTGAACAGACACTTCTCCTAAGAAGACATACAAATTGCCAGCAAATATATGAAAAGATGCTCAACGTTGCTAGCCATTAGGGAAATGCAAATCACAACCACAATGAGATACCATGTCACACCTGTTAGAATAGCTGTTATCAATAGGACAAGTAGTAAGAAGTCTTGGAGAGGATTTGGGAAAAAGAATCCTTCATACACTTTTGGTCGGACTGCAAATTGGTAAAGCTACTCTGAAAATCAGCATAGAGGTTCATGAAAACACTAAGAATTGATCTGCCATATGATCCAGCAATCCCTCTACTGGATATTTACCCCCAAAACTTGAAAACCTATATCCATCCAAAAAGATATTTGCACATCCAAAAAGATATTTGCACATCAATGTTCATAGTAGCATTATTCACTGTGGCCAGGACATGTATATTCATCACCGAAGTAGTGGTTAAAATGTTCTTTTCCCTGATGTATAAAACTTGGTCCACACTACACATAATATTCTGTAACTTGCTTTCCTCCTTAGTAATACAGTGTGAGTACCCTTTTAAGCCAACAAAAATTTTTCTTAATATCATTTCTAATGGCTGAGATGTGCCATGATTTTTTTTTCTATCTAAATCCTGTTTATTGATCTCATCAATTATTTTGAAATTTTTACTACTAATATTGTGGTAATTATTCTTATATATGCCACAGAACCCCCAGAGATCATAACTTCTGAGGGGTGTCCTGTTAGTATCCAGTAACAGGAGAGGATCTAGTTAATTATATCTGTTCTGCTTATTGAATGAATTATTTACTGTCATCTTGATCATATATTAAACTATTACGTATGTATTTAGATCTGCTTCTGGGCTTTCTCGCTTCAATCTTCCCATTCTTGTGTCATAACAAGAAATGTTTGATTATATACATTTGAATCCTGAAGTAGAGTTTACTTTTCCTCATTATTCTGTAGGCCGTTCTCATTCTGTTCTTTGGCTAACATGGGAGTCATTTTATCAAGCCTCTCTCCCACTTCCCACTTAATTTTTAGGTTTGGCTTGAAATTGTATTCAATGTACAAATTAATTTGAGATTTTTTTTAGCCATGTATGAATGGAGAACCTGGCAGTTTAGCATTTTACAACAATGCATATACATATATATCCATCTCCTACCCTTTCTGAGGGTCAGGGATCTAGGAATGGCTTTGCTGAGTGATTCTGGCTCAGAGTCCCTGGTGGGTTTCAGTGCAACTGTTGGCCAAGGTTGCAGCCTTACCTGACCAGATCCTCTGCCAACTTTGCTCACGTGACTGCTGGCAGAGGCTTTAGTTCCTCACTATGTGGGTCTTACAACATGGTTTCTCTGAGTGATGAGGGGAGGAGAGCAGAAATGTCTTTTATCACCTAATCACAAAAGTGACAGATCATCACTTCTGGCATATTCCACTGATTGCACAGACCGGCCCTGATAAGTGTGAGAGGGGCCACACAGGGCCATGAATGCTAGGAGGCAGGGATCATCAGAGCCACCTTGGAGGCTTACTAACAAAGAGATGAACTGCACACTTTACAGCATTAGATCTTTCTGACTGTGAATGTGTTCTGTTCCTATACCAATTTAAATCCTAAATATGTTCTCAGTGAAGATTTTTACTTTTCTTTATACAGGTCCCCACATGGTTTGTTAAATTCATTCCCAGTATTTCATATCTAGTTCTGATTTGAATGAGATCTTTTTCACATTGTATTTTCTAAGCAGTTAGTTGTTGCACTCATACAGGGACACCATTGATTTTTAAGGCCGTGATTTTTTCAGCAAAGCTTAACTGGTGATAAGGCAAAAACTACTCTCAACTTCCACTAAGCCCTTAGATAACAAGACTGAGACCAGGTGAGATTCTAAATGTGCTCTTGGGAGCATTTTCTCCAAGTGACTATGTGCTGCGGAGATGGGTGAAATATAAAAAGAGTTTTCCTGTAACTGATTTTTATGTGGTGGCTGTGGTGAGGCATTCCCAAAGCCAAGGTGATGGGGTTCTCTGGCCACCACTTGGCCCTGCCTTTGAGGGAGCCTATGGTCAGGGCATGAGGGAACAGCCAAGGCAGGTGGCCTATGGCAGGGCCATCAGTCCACCTAGTACCCCACGGATGCAGCCCATATGCCCACGACTCCCAGGTCCATGTTTCCAGCAACTTCTCCCTACAGTCCTGTCCTGGAGACCTCCTCAGCATTTGCACAGACTCTAATTAATTCCTCTATGAAAGTTCCTTCATTCATTTTCTTTTCTAATAGGTATTTTTCTAGCACCTACTGCATGTCAAGCAATGTTCTAAGCCCTGAGGACATCAGTGAAACACCTGTGTCCTTGTGGTGCGTGTTTTCTACTAAGGAGAGAGAGAAAAATAGAACAAATAAGTAAAATGCCTGGTGTGTCTGCAGAAAGCCAAGGAGGAGGATGTGATGGTGAGGGAAGGAGAGTGGTGGGAGGGGCGGAGGTAGGGGCCTTGGAGAGGGGGAGTGAGACAGATGATTAAGGCCCCTGTAAAGACTTGCATTTCGACTCAATAAAATAGGAACCACTGCAAAGTTTACAACAGGAAATGACATGATCTGATTTAAAAGGATTTTAGGTGGAAGCAGAGATACCTGGCTCTGGGATGAGGATTGTCTTCCATTTCTGCCCTCCTTGGTCACCACTGGCAACTCTCTTACCATCCTTATCTCAGCTCTCCTAGACTTTGGCCAAAGTCCGCTGATTATTCTCCTTGCTTCCTATTCTTCCAGTCTCCTCTCTACATCAGTGCCAGAGCTGTCTGAGAAATGCCTCCAAGCCCTTCTCCAGCTTAGAGACCTCTGGTGACAAACTGTTTATCCATTCCAACAGTCTAGCCTTCCTGGTTAAGGAAGTCTGGCTTTGCTTGCCCCTGTTCCTCTTTGGGGGTTGATGCCAGTGTAAACAACGCTGTGCATGCGGGTCCCTGGCCCACCAGCACTAACTTCTAGAGGCCAATTTTTTGGAGTCACATTTTTAAGGACTTTTGAAATATATTTTATTTCAGTCATATGAATTATATAAGTGTATCTTATTAACTGGATAAAACAATATGAAATTGTCTAACGTGGTCTCCCTTCCCCTTCCAAGAAGAAAGAAAAAAAAAAAACCCATGTGTGTTCCTCCATATTTTTTTCTTTGTCCACACAAAAGTAATCAAATATAAAGATGTTAAAAAATGGATTACACTGTGCACAATATTCTGCATGTCGCCTTTTCTTTTTATCTGCAATGGATATTTGCCCTCGCCAAAGCAGATATATGGAGTCCATTCTTTGTGACAGGTATAGAGTTCCACACTGGGAGGCCCCTCACCCCACAGGGGACATTTAGGTGGTTTCCTGTCAGTTGCACAACATTGTGTGTGCGCACTCTCCGCGCCAGAAGAAACTGCGTTAGCATGCAAAATTAAACACATTACATCCGCCAATGAAAAATGAAAACAAAATGAAACCAGTTGAAAGGTGGCAGAAAATCGTGTGTGAATACTCCAGGGCCCCCTAGCCATGTTTTCAGCCGCCAGGTACTCCCCCGGCGGAGCCGTCGCAGAATCCTTTCGTGCGCTGCGCATGACACTGGGGTCTGAGCCATTAACAACTGTTGTGACCCCCCCCTCCTCCCATGGCAGGGAAGGGGACCCCCTCCACTCAGGTTCCGGTGGGTCTCCGCTTGCTTAGCCCCAGTCTCCCCACACGCAGGCGGTCCCACTCCTCGTGACCGCCAGGGAGCGCCCCAGGCCGGACCCAGAGGCCTCTTTCACGACCGGGGGCGGGTTGGCTTGCGGTCGCCAGGCGCGAGGTGGCGCTCCTAGCCGCGCCCGCTCGAGAGCGTCTTTCCGGAAACCGGATCTAATGCACGCCTCGGCTGCACCCAGCGGCTTGGCCTCCTGCCCCACTGACCTGGGATTTCCGGGTAGCATCCTCCCCCACTGTGGCACAAAACTGCGCGCTAGCGGGGCGTTCCATTCCAGCTTCTACCCACTCTCTCCCAATGGTGTCACTATCGCAAGGATGATACCATCACCAAATCGCCAGTCGCCAGACCTCACACCCACAGGCAGTCTGCTTATTCCTGTTGCTCTGTACAGTGCTCTCCCTCCCCTCTTCATGTAGGAAACCGGGGGTCCCGGAAACAAGGAGGGAAGCTGCCACCAGGAGGCTCATCTTCCCTTGTCTCCTCTGTGGACTCTGGGCACCAAACCAGCCGCAGCCAGGGCACTAAAGAGAAGAGTTGTGTGGGATACAAGAAAAGGCCGGGGAAGGCTCTGGGCCTATGAAATTGGGGGGCTCCAGGGCACCGAATGGTGGTGGTAGCTGCAAGGTCTGAGGTGGGCAGGATGGAGAAGAGGGTGGAGTGGGAGTCCAGGGCCCCTGAGCTACTTGGCAGGAACCTCTGTCTGTGTGGAGGCTTCAAGTTCTGGGTCACAGTGGGAGAAGCCAGCTAGATCTGGGGGAAGGGCAGCCTGGCCCTCTACATTTTTTGATGCCGTGGGCTTAAAGGTCATCTGAACCCACTTAATTTTTCCTCTTGTATAGTAACCTTGCAGAAGAAGAAGAGCTCCCACTCATACCTGCGTTCCATTGCTCTTGGGTGCCTGATCCACCTTTGGTCCTTGGGAGGGAAGGGGACATGAAAATCACTGTTCCAACGAGACCACAGTACCAAACCTTTGTTTTTTCCTGGTCCAGTCACTTTTTCAGACCATTAAAAGATGCAAAGTTGCAAATTCGAAAATTGAGTAGAGTCTCACTGTGGCAACATATTGTTTGCGTAGCCATAGGCAAATCACTTACCTTCTCTGAACCCCAGTTTCCTTATCTGAATACAAAGGTGGTTGTGAGGAGCTCTGAGCACCTCTTAGGCTGAGATTTTGGTCTCAGCAACAGCAGCTCCTACCCATCTGAAAGCGACATCCCACCCTATTCAGGGTGCTTTAGGCTCGGGGCACAGAGAAGGTGCAGTTTCATTCTTTCTTTTTGGTCATCTCCAGACACCTGCAACAAACAACGAAAAGATCAATAACAGAAAATAAGGGTCACTCTGTCAGCGCAGGCATAGCTTCAGAACCTTATTATAAGAAAAGGGGAGAATCCTCTCCCCTTTGTGTCCTTGAATTTCACGATAATGACCCTTCAGTTGTCTCTCATGATCTCATTTTGTTTTTCTTGGATATAACACAGCTAGGAGGAAAGCTCTTTCCCTGCCTCAGGCGGAGTTTTAAAAGCATTACCTAAGGATGCCAAATGTCCTGGTAAAGAAGGTTGGAAATGTGGAGCAGGTGGAGGGAGAGGCTGAGGATCCTAGAAGCTGCAGGCTGGCTCCTCTGGCATGTTTGAAATTGGCTCAAAAGACATGGAATTAGTAGGCAAAGTGGCCTCCTTCTCCTCTTCTTACCTGCGGAGGAGAGATCAGTTCCTGGCTGGCCAGGGCAATGTCATTGATACAGCTGGTGTCATTGTTACCTTCCACTAACAGATCACTTGACACCTGTGGCTCAGGCAGGGTTGGGCCTGGGCATTGTCCAGCAGAGCCAGGGGCTTTGACCCTCCTTATTGTCCTGGAAGCCCAGGGGAGGCCAAGACACAGACGCTGCTTGGATATAGTGCTTGGTAACTCAGCAGAAAGACTAGATTGCTCCTGGTGCCTGCTCCCCTTTGCAGGGTCTCAGCTACTTCTTAGCTTCCTGCTGCCTGGCCTCTGTTACTATCTTAGAGGAGATGAGTTTATTGCTGGCTGGGAGCTGAGACAGAGTGACAATGCTCCACAGAGAAGGGGCACTGGGAGTGGCCCTGGAGTGAGGAGCCAGGGTGAGGAGTAGCCTGGAGTGTCCTTCCTGGCCAGACTTCCCCAGCTGGCTGCCCTTCTGGTGTGTGCATCCAGGTGGCACCATGCTGCAGCAGATCCTGCATGACATGTACATCGACCCTGAGCTCCTTGCTGAGCTCAGCGATGTGCAGAAGCACATCCTCTTCTACAAAATGCGAGAGGAGCAGCTGAGGCGCTGGAGGGAACACGAGGCTTGGGAAGCCCTGGCCCAGGCCGAGGGCCTCAGGCCCCCAAAAGTCAAGCGAGGTATGTGCTGGGGAGTCACCGAGGGGCCATTTACTGATGCCAGGCTAGGTTCTTTAAAATGGGCACTGGTGTGATGTGGGCTTGGGGCTCGAAACCTTTGTTCTATGAGTGTCCAGTTCCATTAGCTCAGGCCTCTAACTTTTGACCAGGTCTCTAGGACTCTGAGGTTGCAAAAGGAAGCTAATCAGGAACTGTGATGGGGTTGCAGCATGGGGCCTTGCTTTGTCTTGTTGTGGAAGGACCCAGTTCTGGGAAGACACCATCAGGATTTCAGACTGTCTCAGACACAGCTGGTGATTGCCTGGTGAAGAAGAAGGCATATTCTTGACCCTTGCCTGTGGTTCTAGGACAGAGGCCAAGGTGCAATGAGGATACAAAGTTGCTTCCTCCCTTGCATGAGTGGCATAGTGGTTCTCAGGGCCAGCATTGTGTACCATGCTCTCCTCCCTGCTATGAGAGAGGATACCCCATTGTGCATGTGGAAGAGAGGGTATCAGGAAATGCCCTGCACAGTGAATACCAGTTCCAAATGTCAGTAGCAATGGCAGACAAGAAGCAAAGGCCAAACATATATTTCAGGTGGCTTATGTGCCGCCGCATGCCAGTCAAACCTGGAGGTTGGTATACCTGTGAAAGAAGGGTCCCCGAAGCAGCCAGGCTTGAGACTGGACTCAGAATCCTGCCGGGGATGGGCCTCTATGTGGATGTTGCACTTCAGAGTTTGCTGAACTCATTCATCTTCTCTCTCGTTCGCTCCCTACAACAAGCCTCCTCTTGTCTTCTCTCTGTTCGCCGGAGTGAAGTGCTGACTTGATCTGTTAGAAGTTTTCAATCAGGAAGAAAGTTCTGTTTCTGGACTGGGACTCTGACCCTGTAGAGACCTAGCTCCTGCTCTCCACTCCAAGCTCACTGCTGGACAGTCCCTGCCATGTGCCACAGGCCACTCTCACCCTTCTAGACATGCTTGCTCTAGCCTCTGTCCTTGCAAGTGTAGTTTTTCCTACTAGAATGTTCTCTTGCCTTCATCCTCCTGACAAACTTCTTTAGGACTAGCCCTGGCCCCCAGGAGTCTTTTGGGGATGCTAGTGGCACAGGGAAGTACGCGTTCCTCTGCAGCTGCTTAACATGTGGGACCTACCTCTGCCCTAGCACTTGCCACACTGTCACTGTCATTCATCATCTGCTTGCCTGGCTCTCCCAGGAGACTTAAAGCCATTGGAGCACAAAGCCATACTCCATTCTGTCTTCCATCCCCAAGTCTATCACAGAGCTTGTACAGAGTGCTAAAATTCCCATTTTGATCAAGACACAGCAGGACCCCAAGAGGGCAGAGCTATGACTTGGTTGTGGCTGGGGCCTTCCAGGCCAGGCTGTGCTGGCAGCTGCATCACTAGCTGGTGAAAATGATGGGCTGCTTTTCCAGTCCCTCTCAGCCTGAGCCCTGGGGCCTCACATAGCCTGTACAGTGGCTCTTCTGGGAGGAAGACAGATGCCTGAAAATTTAACTGCAAAAATATTTTTATGGCGATTTGTCACACATTGACATCTACATTTTCATGTATGAATTATACATTAAACTCATTTGGGTTTCTAGTGCAGATGACTCTTTTTCCAGATAATTAATTTTCTGATTTATAAGGAATGGAAAAGAGGAGGAAACACATTGAGGAATGAGTGTATTCCAGATCAGGGTCCCATTCAAATCTCAGTTCTTTCCTTCAGTCCTGCCTGGTGAACTGTCTGGGCAGATAAGGGGTACTGGCTGTACTCCAAAGGCTGAAAAGCTTCCTGCTACAGAGTCCAAGGTGCAGAGTACCTGCTTCCTATCCTTGGCTCATGATGATGAAGGGTTTTGTCAACCCCCTGCCTTGTCAGTGAGCTTCACGTTTACCTGGTGCCTACCCTTGCTGAATTCTCCCACAGCCCTGTGACCCTATTTCAGGTGAAAAAGTGAGAAAATTCATCCAAAATCACCTAGATACTAAGAAATGAAGTCAGAATGCCTATTCTGTGACTTTGACCTTGGGTCCTGATGTTATCTTTTCATTTACTTTTGAGGCATGGCTTTAGTTCAACAAATGATTGGTGCTACATTCATTTGTTCATTCATTTACTCTTATCCAACATTACTAAGTGCTGACTTTGGTGAACTGGACAGAACTTTGATCTTTAAGATCATGGTTACACAGAACATAGGGAATACAGCCAAGTGGAGTGCCAGGAGTGAGGCTTGGTGCAAAACAGCCACATGGTGGCTTAGGGCAGGAGTGTGTAGAGACAGGCTTTGTTGGCTAGATATTTTCTCTTCTTTATCTTCACAGGAACCCCCTTTCCAGTTTTTGCCCCCTCCCTAACTAGTTGGTCCTGAAGGAAGCATCTGCTGTGTCCTGTTGTCATGTTCAACCTAGAATAATGTTCTGTCTCTTCCTGCCCATTGCCTTCAGTCCTGGTTGTCCCCTACAGGTTCCCTCCTACCCTTTCTTTTCTGAGGACATTTCTCAGCTCTAGCAGGCTTGACCTCACTATTCCCAGGGCTCAGGCACTGCAGGGTGGGGCAGGGCAAGGTGTTTCCTGTCTCAGAGAATCCATCTGTTCTCCTGCCTGGAGAGGGTAGGAGTAATAGGAGTAAACACTCCTGATACACATTATTCCAGTTTACAGAACCTCGGGGGCTTTATTGATCCTGGAACACACATTTGGGGGCCACACAGAAGTAAGCTGGGGTGGAAGTCATGGCTGGACACACATTACTCCCCTGACGATACAGGAATGTCTTATTTTCAGTTTATACTTTGGAGATAATCTTCTGATGTTCTACCCTGTTGTGGAAGATACAAACCTTCAGTTTAAGTTTTCGCATTTGCCATCAGGTTTGCTGTTTTGTCACATTTCTGACAACATTTGATGTTCAACAAGAATTGGTATTATGTTGAGTCTCTGGGGAGACACGTAACATTATGTTCCTGCCACCTTTAAGCCATCCCTCCGTCCCCACCCCAATATTACTATGACCTTTGAAATCTCTTTCTCTCTTACTGCTGTATCACCTGCAGAAGAACACACACCTCATATCATGAGTTGTAGCTTTCACAGTCTCCTGGCCTCTTCTGTGCTTGCTCAGTTATTCCAGTTCCTTGGGGCTGGAGCAGGACATTACCAGGGACACAGGACTCAGAACACATGCGTTCACACCACTGTTGTGATCCAGAAAGCTTCTCTACCTGAGCCTGTCAGTTCTGCCACAATTGGCAATTTCCGTCAGTGTTAAATTGACTACCTCCTTATCTATCTGGACATCCTTTGCCTGGAAACCAAATGTCTTTCCTCACCTTCCTTCCCACTTTCTCCTTTAATGTGGCTGACACTGACCACATTGTGGACCAAACCTGTACACTCAGGGAGCTGGCTTATTTCCGTCTGTGTTTCTTGCCCACACAGCCAACTGTGTGTCAGAATCCCCATATTTCCTGTGCTGGGTTCCTGGTATGACCCTTACATCAGCCTATGGAGGGGTCTAAGTCCAGCTGGATTCCAGCCCCCACTGCCATGATTCCCCACAGCTGGGGTCAAGAGGTGGCTCTTATCTCCTAGGCCCCCTTCTCTCTGCTGACTCAGCCCATACAGCTCCCAGAAGCAGTCCTGACCTGGGGCCTGAGGGAAACGTCCTCTTTAGCATCCTTTCTGTCTCACATTAAGCCTCTCTTTCTGCCTACCTGCCCTGGTCATGGTGCTCCAGGTAGGCCTGGTCCATGCCCTAATAAAGCTGTGGGACACAGTCCTTATGACTGGGCATCTGCCTTCTCTGTGTTTCCTGGAATATTTAGTAACCATGGCAACCTTGTCTGGAGGCCCAAGCCCTTCTAGCCTCATTGTGTTCCCTTTCATGGCATGGAAGCCCTGACTTTGAAAGCCAGCCCTGGCTACAAACCTGTACTTGCTTGCAGACATTGCTAATGCAGCCATGTTCTCAGAAGTCCCCTGCCTCACGCTCACCCCCTACAACCCTTTCTCCACAAATGTTTTTCGCTGGCCTCTGCCTGCTCTCCTAATTTCTAGCCATTCCTCTGCATGGAAAGCTCTTTTCCCAAATCCTCATGAGGCTGGTTCTGTCTCATCATTTATTTCTCAGATAATTGTTGAGCTCTGAACGAGTCTAATTTTCTTCATAGCACTCACCACATCTGAAAGTATATATATTTTTAAATTGTGGTAAAATCCACACAACATAAAATTTAACTTTAACCATAAAAAGTGTGCAATCCAGTGATATTTAGTACATTCAAAGTGTCGTGCAACCACCATTTCTGTCTTGTTCCAGAACATTTCATCGCTCCACAAGGAAAGCTCTCATCCATTAAACAGCTACTCCTGGTCCCCTCCTCCCCTCGGCCCCTGGCAACCACTGATCTCCTTTCTGTCTCTATGGATTTATGTCACCTCATCCCCATCCCCTTACTTCTGAATCTGTTTTCTGGGTTTGGCCCACCTCTTCCATTAACCTGAAAATGCCATGAGACTATGGGTGTTGCTTACATTGTTTCTGTCTAGGGATATGGAGTGTGGCAGCAGGTGGGCGGGGGCGGGGTGTGGTAAGTAGCTGCTATGACCCTTGCATGTGTTGTGCATTGGGGGGCTTGATTGAAGTGATAGGTATTAACATTTCTTTTTGAGTGAAAGGCTATGTGTTGTGCAGTGTGACCCCTACTCTAGACCTTGAAAATCTTGGTGAAAGTATAAAAATCACAATATGCTTGTGTTTTGGGATATATTATAAAAGCCGACATACAATCTATAATATGTAAGTTACGGCAAAGCTGTCACCCTTTCACTCAGACTTATAACTCTTTTAGTTTTCATTTCTCATTTTAGGATTTTGACTTAGATTTTAGTTTGACCAGTCCTGCTTTTTTGTCTTTGCCTCTGCTTAGTGTATATTTGAATCTTTTCTTCCCTCTGCCTTTTATCACCATTTTGTTTTAGGAGTTTCTATTGGAAAATATATAACACATGCTATTTTAAAACTTATTTTGAAAAAGTACTCAAATTCAGTTTTTCTATCTTTATCAGGAATGAAACATTAGTCACTGAAAATGAGAAACATAAGGATATTTTTAGATTCTTCTCTATGATTTTGTTGGTATAATCAAGGATTTTAGATTGATTTTGTTTGCATCACTTATTTCATCTTTTGAGATTTATTAATAATAATAATTATCTGGACATTGCTTTGTATAGATTTCATTGCTCCCTGCATTTTTTTCCCCCTGAGGGGAAAACGATAAACATTTTATTTCTCCTTTGCCCCCCTGTACAAGTAATTTAGCCAGTCCAGCAGCAAATCCCCCACTGTTAGGAGTTTCAGCATGTCAAACAGACATCATTAAACATCAAGAGTAATTTATGCTTGAAGTTGTCTTCTGCCCCATCCCTGTTCTTGTTGCCATAATGTGGTGGGACACTAGTGATTTTGGCATGCTGATTTTCTTCGACATCCTACTTGAATTTTTCTGTTGGTTTCAACAGTTTTCCAGTAGATCTATGTGGATCATTTGGTGGGCAGTGACCGCTTAACAACACTAGGAGCAGGTTGCCCCAGATTTCTGGATAGTGTAACTCTTTGGAGCTGTTGCTCATGGCCTCTTTCCTGGGCGCTGGGGTCAGTGCTTCTAGAACAGAGCCATGTAGGGAAGGGTTGGGGAGATCATTGACAGAATCTTTTTCCCTGGTTTCTCTTGGTGCCTGGGAGCCGTGGGTGTGCCTGGGGTGAGGGTGCAGTTTTCCTGGCTGTTTTGAGAGATTAAATTTACATGGCTTAATTGTTGGATCTGAGTATTCTGTATCTAGAAGGCATGGCCTCATCCAGCTGAAGCCTTTTGGTAGCTTGAGGGGTTCCCAGAGGGGTCCCAGGTTCTGGGTGCTAAAGAGGATGGGCCAAGGTGGCAAGCAGAGCAAGGCCTAGAACCTCACTCAGATGGAGCACCTCCTCTGTGTCTGGCCTTCCTGGGTACTTTAAGTGCCTTATTTATCTCATTTTCTTAGGAACTTGGGAATTGGGTTCTTTTTATTTAATAAAATCTGACACCATAGCTAGAAAGACACACTATTTTTATATACTACTAAAACAATTGCGAATTAAACTTGATATGCCATTGTTTTGTCAAACAAACTCAAGAAGAGTCTAGAGGCTTTGGCTAGAAATAAGTGACAAAGATTTATTCTTGGTTCTTAGAGTTTGTAGACTGGAAATGAACTAGAAATAGACCTAGGAATGTTCCAAGGAACAAAGGAAAATCATTCATTTGTATAATGTAACTGAATCATGAGAAAGGAGCCCTGCATTCTTAGCTATTTGATTGGTCCATAGCATGGAGTTAACTGGTATCGAAATTATTATGATGAATTTCAGGTGGTTGCCACGCAGAGCATCGGGCAGTCTGGTCACGTAGAGATTTTCTTTGAGGAAGTCTTACTCTTGGCTGGAGTCCAGGCAGTTACGCATACCATTCTGATGAGAAGCTGTGTAATGTCTTACGCAGAACTGGAGAGTTACAGGAAAGTTTAAAAGTTTAAATGTCAAGATAAATTTATTGTTTTTCCTCAAGCTTTAAGTTCTGTTAATAATTTAGGAGTAAGGCTGGGAAGAGACCCCATTATTTTTTCCTAACTTCATTCTTTCTTCATTTGTAAGACACATCCTCATTTCAGAAATGTTAAATGTGTCTTTAAATCAATTGAGTAAGTTATTATCCCTGTTTCAGCTGAAAGATAAATATAACTAGATTAAAAAAATCTTCTTGATAAAAGGTACCAAACTGAGTTTTAAAAAAGAATACAGCAGGTGATAAAAGAGAGAAAAATATTTGCAACATATATAACAATTAGCAAAAGATAAACTATAGAAAACTGGGGAAAAGAATGAACAAGCAATTCATAGGAGTGAAGTTTCAAATCACAATGGCCATGTGGAAAGGGATTCAACCTCACTAGTAAACCACATCAATGCCGATTAAAACCATAAGATTGGTAAATGTTAAAAAAAGTTTGATAGTAGTAATGTCGATGAGGATCCAGGGAAAACATATACGCTCTCTTCTATGCTGGGGGTCGGGGTGAGACTTGAAGAGGGACAGAGTGCTTGTTCTTTTCCTGTTTCTGTAGAGTCCAGAAAAGCTTGGGTACAAAGGGATGGGGTAGACAACAAAAGCTGGTGCTAGGACCACATGGCTGCTCAGTGGTTGGTCAGTGACCCAGCAGGGAACATGAATTTCAGTGTACATAGTTCCCTCTTCCTTTCCTGTTCCCTCCCCCACTTTCTCCTGTCTGCTGCGGAAAGCCCAGGAACTGTTTGAACAGACAGAGCTTTGCTCAGCTCTGGATGGACCCTGCCTGGTGCAGGGTCCCAGCTAGGGGATCCTGGACTGAGCAGCCCAGGGGTAATTTCTTTCTCCTTGCCTCAGGGGGGATCATGCCTGGCACCTCCCTGCTTTTTTCCTTCAGCTGGGAGGTCAGCAAGGGCAGTTTCTAAGACTGGCCACCAGCTGGTTATCTCCTGATTCCCTGTAACCCTACCCTAGGACCCAGCTCCAGCTCAGAGTAGCTGGGCTGAAGTAACAGGTTGCAGATGACTACCTCTCTCTCTTCTGTCCCTCCAAGTGGCTAGCATTACTACTTTCCAGGTTTTTCTCACATAAAAATTAGCAAAGCTTCTTAGGATTTTCCCATTTGGAGCCAGATTTTGCATTAGACTTGGGGATCTAAATTCTTTGGGTTCATTTTCACAGTTATATCCCTCATGTCCTTTCAAAATTATATACTTCAGGCCTCAAGGATTATATATTTTTATCTTATCATTTATGTGCTTATTTTCTGGCCACCATGGTTGGGTTCTCACACTGGGAGTCTGCAGGATGCTAAAGATTTCAGATGTCTGGTGCCTGCCCCCAGTGCTTGTGTAGTCCCTACATTTTATAGATTAAGCTATTTGTGCCTCAGATGTTGTTCCAGTTGAGAAAACTGAACTGTGGAGGAGCAGAAGTAAGGCTAAGGTCCAGAGACCTTCACCAGCATGTTGATTCCACTGTGTCTCAGCAGAAGGGAGTAGGAGTTGGAGGTGGGTGCTGTGGGTTTCCCAGTGATAATTACAACAAGTCCCAGCATAGATGGATATTCTGTCCCTGGTGGAAGATCTTAGGTTTGTCCCTTGTCCTTCTTGTAAGGGAGGCAAGATTTCTGCAAAAGATATGGCCTTGAGCTTGGGGAGCTTTTTCAGGAGACATTGTGATCATAGGTTGGAGGGAGCGATGACCCCATATCAATGTTGCTGATCTACATGCAGCGAGGAGCTCTGAATATGACCCAAAGCAGCCTGGCATTATTGGAAACGAATCTTATGCCCTCACTGTCTTGACCTTCATGTTCTTTGTGTCAGAGGCAGTTGGTACAATGGTCAGAGTGCCTGAGTTCAAATGTTGGTTTTGCCCTCTCCTTAACTGCAGCTGTTTTCTTCCTATTAATATGACCTTAGCAAGCTACTCAAGACCCCCTGAACCTCAGTTTCTCCTTACGTAAATTGAGGATGATGATAATAGGACCTTATCCCAGATTCGTGGGTAAGATGAAGTGAGATTGTCTCAGTAAAGCCTGGTATGTTGCAAGTACCTGATAAACATAAACACATTTCTCACATGCCCGGCTGAATTCTTTTCTGTTTCCCGCTTCAGAAGATTAGGATTCAGTTTAGAACAAAAGGCACCTACAGTGAAAGAACATACCAGCTGTTGAGGCAGCTATCTCCCTGCAGGATTCAGTGAAGGCACCATTTCATCAGAAGTGGTGTATCCCATAGACGATTATCTAGCCTCTCCCTCTCTCTTCCTTTCATATATGTATGTGTGTGTGTGTGTGTGTGTGTGTGTACACATATACATACATATATATATATATATATATATATATATATATATATATATATATATAATCTATCTACTATCTATCATCTATATCATCTCTATCTCTGGATTTATTTTTAAAAATTGGCTCACATGATTATGGAGACAGGCAAGTTCAAAATATGTATGGGAGGCCAGCTGACTGGAAACTGAGGCAGGATTTCTATGTTACAGACTTGAGGCAGAGTTCCTTCTTGGGGAAACCTTAGTTGTCTGCTCTTAAGGCTTTTAATTAATTGGATGAAGGGTATCCACATTATGGAGGGCAATCTGTTTTAAAGTCAATTGATTGTAAATGTGATCATACGTTTTAAATTCCTTCACAGCAACATCTAGATTAGTGTTTGACTAAACAACTGGACACCATAGCCTAGCCACGTTGACATGTAAAGTTAATTGCTACAATCTGTAATTGAGTCTACTCACATGTAGTAAACACCTCTTATGTGCAGTGTGCATCTACTGTGAGAGATGCTAGGAATCTGCTCACTAGACTCCTATGATCTGGTGGGGATGGCCAGACATTTCAGTAAGGATATAGTAGGTAAAGGAGGATTCTTCCAAGCTGTCTCCCAGAATCCAGGAGCAACAAGTACAATCTGGAATCAGAAAGCTGTCTGCAGCCAGACTTGTTTTTCTCCTGGTTTCCTTTTGGTGCTTTTGTCTGCACACTTGCTTTTGCAAACATAGCCATCCAATACTATCCCAGATCTTAATCCATGTGACCTTCCACCTTCAAGGTCCATTATCGTCAAATGACCCATACCCTTTTTGTCCCTCAGTTTAGATTTCCATTCAGGGCATCTGATTGGCCCAGCTCTGGTTCACATCTGTGAGCAAAGAGGCTGGGGTCATGGAGAAGGTAAGACTGCTCACTTTCAGAGTTATGATCTATGGGAGGCAGAACTAGAAGGGAAGTTGGATATAATGGGTAAACTGATAAAATCTCTGTTAAGCATGAGCCATCTTGTCTTGGTTGACCTAGACTTTCCCAGTATTAAAGCTGAAGGTTGTGCATCTTGGGAATACCCTCAGTTCCCAGCAAATTGAGAGTATAGTCTATATTTCTGGTATATTAAACACATTCACACATAAACTTCAAGAAAAAAAAGTGGGTTTAAGGAACAGGACAGTTGGTGCCATGTAAGTGCAGAGAAGGAGTCACAAAGAGAAGTGAAATCTTGCTGGGCCATTTCTGGAGATATTGACCTTGCAGTTGGGTCTCTAAGGAAAAGTAGATGAAACAATGTTGTGGGCATTTATAGCTTGGGCTTCCAAGCACTTGAATACCCTTTCAAAGGTTTGGAGAGAAATTGGAAGATAAAGGGAGATGATATTACATTTTCCACTCCTTGACAGCTAGAATGTGGGCATATATGTGGTAAAAAGTTAGGGTCCTGGCTCTATTTGCTTGAAAAAAAAATCCTTTCTTCATTGAATTTCCTTGGCACTTTTGTTGAAAAGCAATCGACTATATATTAGTGGGTCTATTTCTGGGCTCTGTTCTGTTTCATTGATTTATATACCTACCCTTACACAAATACCACACTGTCTGTAGTATCTTGAAACTAAATTGCATGAGTCATTCAAATTTGTTCTTTTTCAGTATTGTTTTGGCTATTCTAGAAAATTTTCTTTTTCACATGAATTTTAGAATCAATTTTTATAAAAAGCTTGCTAAGCATTTGAGATTACATTGAGTCTATAGAACAATCTGGGGTGAATTGACATATAAATGCAGTTGAATTTTCCAATCCATGAGAAAGTATATATCGCACTAATTCTGTCCACAATGTTTTGGAGATGAGAGAGCCCATTTTATTAAGTTTATCTCTAATTTTTTAATGTTTTTTTTTTAAAAAAAATACTTTTGTAAATCATATTTTAAATTTTAATTTTTACTTATTAATAAAATATAGAAATATAAATCGATTTTTGTGTATTGATTACCTTAGCTCCTGTGACCTTGCTAAAATCACTTATTAGTTCAAATAGCTATTGTTTTTTTTTTTTTTTTGTAAATCCTCTGGGATTTTATATGTAGATGATCATGCCATATGCAATCAGAGACAATTTTATTTCTTCCTTTCCAATATATATAGGTACCTTTTATTTCTTTTTATTGCCTTATTGCACTGGTTTGGATCTTCAGTACAATGTAGAATATACATGGTAAGAGCAGACTGCCTTGCCTGTTCCTGTGTTAGGGTTTGATTATTAAGTATAATGTTAACAAAAGAATTTTCATAGATGCATGTTATCATAGTGAGGAAATTCTTCACTATTTCTCATTTGCTGAGAATTTTTTATTAAGAATGGATATAGGATATGTTAAATGTTTTCCTGCATTTGTTGAGATTATCATAGTTATTTCTTTTTTAGTCTGCTGATATTACTTTGATTTTTCAATTTTGAATCAACCTTGAATTCCCAGGGTAAACTCTGTGTGGTCATGATTCATTATCCTTTTTATGTATTTCTAAATTCAATTTGCTAATACTTTACTAGGGATTTTTAAAATCTGTGTTTGTGAGGAATATTGGTCTGTCTTGAAATGTCTTTAGTTTAATATCAGGGTAACATTGTCCTCATAAAAATAAGTTGGAAAATATTCTCTTCTCTTCCATTTTCTGGAAGAGTTTGTGTGGAATTGGTATTGTTTCTTCCTTAAATATTTGATAGAATTTACCATCTGGCCCCAGGCTTTTGTTGTGAGTAGGTTTTAAACTTCAAATTCAAATTCTTTAGTAGATACAAAGCTATTCGGGTTGTGTATTTCTTCTTGAATAATCTTTCATATTTTGTGCTTCAAAGAATTTGTTTATTGTTACCAAATTGCTAGGATGAAATTCTTCATAAATTCCTTTGTTTGTTACCAAATTGCTAGGATGAAATTCTTCATAAATTCCTTTGTTTGTAGGATCTGTAGTGATGATTGCTCTTTAATGCCTGATGTTGGTAAATTGTGTCTTCTCTCTTGCTATTTTGACTAGTTTGGATGAAAAATTTCTCAGTTTTACTAATGGTTTCAAAGAACCATTTTATTAATTTCTTTCATTATCTTTATTATTTCTTTCCTTTATTTTTGGATTCAATCTGTTCTTATCTAGTTTCTTAATATGGAAGCTTAAAGAATTGATTTGAGGTACTTCCTTCGTTCATTCCTTCCTTTTTTTTTTTTTTTTTTTACACAATACACCTTTATTATATGAGCTAAGACAAGGCGAAGAAGATTATTTGCTTTTCCATGCTTTGATTTTCCTCAAATAGAACTCTAACTCCTTGCCCTCTAGCACATAGCTATCTGTTCAGCCACACTGGCCTGGTTTTGAAGCGATGCATGCAAGAAGATTGCCCTGCTGGAACTACTCCTCTGGAAGACTACTGATTTGGGCATTCTTTTTCCTTCCATCATACTTTTCTGAATTTTCTTTGATGTTTTTTGTTTAAAATCTCTTCCTCCTCAGAGTCCACTTGGCCCCCTTCTTGTGGCTCAAGGGCAGTGCATAGTGGAATCCATACCACTGTGAGTTAGATGAGCATGGTGCAGTTCTTTACTAGGGTCTTGGTGCGGACGACTTCATTGTTGGATGCATTGTAGACAACATCAATAATCCTTGTTTTGCATGTACAACACTCAGAGCCCCAGAAATTCCCCATGTCTTCCTCAAGGTGTGGTACTTCTTGTTGCTTCCTTAGATATGGACTGTGTATATGTGGTAAGGGCCAATCTTATGTTGGCAGCAGGGCATCCCAGCTCATATTTTTGCTTTTTGTGGTAGGGCTTTTTCTTGCCCCTGGTCTTACGGTGCTTGTGCTAATTGTCCCAACAGATGCTCATGGCTTGTTGTCAGCTGGCATGATGCTTCTTTCTTAATATAAGCATTCAATGCTATACATTTCTCTCAATGCACTGCTTTAGCGAAATCCTATGAGTTTTTATGTGTTGTATTTTCATTTTTGTTTTATTAAAATATTTCCTAATCCACCTCATGAGTTCTTCTTTTATCCATGGATTGTTTAGAATTATATTGCTTTATTACTAAATATGTAGAGGGATTTTCCCCCCAGATGTCTTTCTTTTATTGATTTCTAGATTGATTGTGGTCAAAGTAACATAAATAAAATCAAACATTTTAAATTTGTTGAGATTTTTGTTTAATGACTGAGAACATGATCTACCTTCATAAATGTTCTATATGCACTTGAAAAAAAGTATTCTGCTGTAGTGTGGGGTGTTCCATGAATGTTAATTAGGTCAAATTGGTTGATAGTGTTGTTTAGACCTTCAATAGCCTAATGATCCCCCCCCCCACACACACACACTTATTCTATATATTACCAGGAGAGACTTTTTTTTTAAAGCAACAGCTTTATAGAGATATAATTTATGTACCATGCAAGTAACGCATTTAAAGTGTACAATTGAATTTTTTTTAGTATTTTTACAGATATGTGCAACCATCACAACAGTCAATTTTAGAATATTTTCACCACCTTAAAAAAACCCATACACTTTAACTATTTCTCACCAGACTCCTCTCTTCTCGCCTCAGACCTTAGCAATCACAAATCTACTTTATGTCTCCTTAGGGTTTCCTATTTTGGACTTTCATATGAATGGAATCATAAAATATGTGGACTTTTGTGACTGCCTTTTTGCATATCGTTTTCAAGGTTCATCCATATTGTGGCATGTATCAGTACATCATTGCCTTTTATGGTTACATAATATGGATGCAGCCATATGGATGTCACATTTTGTTTATCCATTCATATCTTAATGGAGATTTGGGTTGTTTTCACTTTTTGGCTATTATGAATAATGCTTCTATAAACATTCGTACACAAGTTTTTGTGTGAATGTTTGTTTTCATTTCTCTTGGGTGTGTACCTAGGAGTGGAATTTCTGGTCATTTGGTAACTTTATGTTTAATCATTTGAAGAACTGCCAGACCATTTTCAAAAAACAGTTGTACCATTTTTATATCCCATGACAGTACATGAAAGTTCCAATTTCTCTATATCCTTACTAACACTTGTTATTATCTGTGTTTTTGATTAAAGCTATTCTGGTGAGTGCGAAGTGTTATGTCATTGTAGTTTTGATTTGCATTTCCTTGGTGAGTAATGATATTGAGAATCTTTTCTTGTGCTTATTGGCTATCTGTGAATCTTCTTTGGAGAAATGTCTATTTAGATTCTTTGGCCATTTTTCACTGTATTGTCTCTTTATTATTGAGTTGTAAGAGTTTTTATAGACATGAGTCCTTATCAAATATATAATTTGCAAATATTTTCTTCTAACTTTTGGGTGCCTTTTTACTTTCTTGATGGAGTCTTTTGAAACACAAAAGTTTCAAATTTTGATGAAATTCAAATTATATATATTTTTTCTTTTTTTGTTCGTGCTTTCAGTGTCATAGCCGGAAAAAAACCAATTGTATAATATAAGATCATGGAGATTTATGCCTATATCTAGATCTATATTTTCAAATTTAATAATACAGAATAGCACATGATATTCTCTTGTAATTACTTTTTGTTTTACATTGTCTTTATCATTACAAGTGCTGTAAATTTTAGTTTTATTTTTTTGCTTAATTAGTCACACTAGACAGCTTTCTCTTTTATTAATTTTTCAAAGAAAAAATGTTTTGTTGTGTTTTATAATGTATATGCATTGCATTTTACTAATATTAGATTTTTTATTATTTTTTCTCCTATTTTCTTTTTCTTTTTTAATGTTTTAGATTGAAAACTTAGTTTATTCATGTTATATTTTTTTAAAAAAGCTTTTAAAATTTATCAGTATAATATACTTAAATATATAGGCAAAATAGAAAAAATATAATAAATACTCTGGATCCATAATGTCTTTACTAAATGTTAACATTGGTTTCTTCTTCACTTTTATTTAAATGCTTCATATACAGTTGAGGCCTACTTTAATGCCTTTCTAAATTTTCACTCTCCATCTCTGTCCCATTGGTAACCCTTATTATAAATTCAATGTGTATGTTGATTATATCTTTTTCATACTATAATATATATTTTTAAGCAATATGTTGCTTAATCATTATATGAATGGCATTTTACCCATGCAACCTGAATTTAATTTAGTTTTGTTGGTTTGCATTTTTAAAAGTGATTTAGCTATGTTGTTCAAGCCTATTTAATTTTCTTGCTATAGAAGATTGCATTATAAAAACATAACACAATTAATTTATCTGTTTGCTTTTATTGGATATTTGTGTTGTTTCTATTTTTCATATTTCAAACAATGTTTCCATGAACTTTCTTGTTCAGGTTCCTCTGGATACATGTGTAAGAGATTCTGTAAATTCTATTCTTGGAGGTGTTATTCTTTAGTAATAATGTATAGAATTTTCAACTTTACTAAATATTGCCAAATATCTTCAAGGAAGTTGTATTAATACTTTCTACCATCAGCAATTTGTAATAATTATTATTGCTCCATATCTTGTCCAACACTTGCTCCATTAGACTTTTTAATTTTTTCTAATCTTATAGGAGTGAAATGATAGTTTATGCCTGTTTTCATATATTTGTCTCTAATTAGTGAAAAAGTTAAGCATCTCTAATATTAGTTTAGAATTTATATTTTCTCTCCTGCTAAATGCCTGTTCATATCTGTAATCTGACAGGAATGCATATATTAAACTGAAATCAACAGAAAATCCAATCACCAGAGGTTTCTATAAGTGATTTTTTAAAAATATAACCATGAAATTTAGAA
Source organism: Macroglossus sobrinus (assembly GCA_004027375.1). Lineage (NCBI taxonomy): Eukaryota > Metazoa > Chordata > Mammalia > Chiroptera > Pteropodidae > Macroglossus > Macroglossus sobrinus. The sequence goes on along the minus strand of PVKZ01000324.1, from coordinate 362,242 downwards.
ATAAGCATTCTAGACCTGGGTTAGTGGCTCTATGATATCTTCTTTCATGATCTTTAGATGGTGGCTTAATATTTTGAGACCTTGAGTATTTATTGTGCTTCTTAGCATCACATCTATGTTCAAATTATGAAGAACAGGAGAAAGGAAAACTTGATATTGTCTATTAGCAGGATAGTGAAAGATTTCTCGCAACTATCTCACAACATTTTACTTATATTTATTGGCCAGAACTTTGTAACATGGCCACTCTTACCTGGAAAATGAGAATTTTTAAGAAGCGTATTGCTGTCTTGATTAAAATCAGAGTACTGAAAGCAAGGAAGCTATGGAAGAAGGCTGTATTACAAAAACATAGCACAATTAATTTACCTGTTTTCTTTTATTGGGTACTTACATTGTTTCATGGTAACTAACAAAATTTATGACAGTATCTGTTGCCCTTTTTTTCTTTAGGGTTGTTCATCATTTTCTCATTTATTTATAAGGATTTTTTTTTGTATATTCTAGATATATTTTTTTTTCCAGTGAAGATTCTATGGAAAAATTAAGCTTTGTTGTCCTAGCAGTGATTCTTGAAATGTGGTCCATGGATTCCTGGAGGTCTGAGACTTTGCATGTTCATAAGGTCAAAATATTTCACAATAATACTAAGATTTTTTTTGTCTTTTTCACCATGTTTACACATGTATTAATTATGCAAAATCAAGAGTAGATAAATCTGCTGATATCTTAGTAGCAGTAGTCATTGTATTTTTTTATCATCACATACTCATAGTAAAATTGATGATGGTCTTTCTTCTTGATGAAATAGTTAATCTTATTCATTTTATTGTATGACAAAATGGGATTATGCATAAAGCATGTCTGTTGCATACTGAAGTATGATGAGTGTCTCAAAGAAGAGCACCTTGTGATATTTTTGAGCTATATGCTGAACTAGCTTCTTTATTTATGGAATACAATTATTACTTGAAAGAAGACTGACAGACAAACTATGTATTTTTTTCAGACTTGAGTATTTAAAAATTAATAAAGCAAATCTGTCACTTTGAGGAAACAAAAAAAAAGATAGAATTTATGCCAATAATAAAATTTTAGCTTTCAAGCAAAAACTATAATTTTAGGGAAACTCGTATCTGCCACACTGATCTTATTTTATTTCTAAGACATAAATGTTTTTCTCATAAGATTCATAGTGATATTAAGAAACATGATTTTCTGATATTGTAAAATAAAATGAATTGACATTTGGAAGATCTGCTTGACTCAGTGAACCAATATTTTCCAAAGGACTAACACTTTGCAAAATCATGTATAAGTAAAAGATCCAAAGTGCAAAGTAAACCAATGGATTTTTATTTTATTTTGCTTTTTAAAATTTTAAACTTTTTATTTTGAAGTAACTTTAGACTTACAGAAGAGTTCCACAGTTCCAAGAATCTCCATATACCCTTCATGCAGCTACCCCTAAAGGTAATATCTTATGACATTATGGTACATTGATCAAAACTAAGAAATTAACATAACCAATGTTTTAATTTAACAAAATAAAATAAATTCATTGATATGGTTTTAGGTTCTACATCACAACGAACTTTTAAGAAACTACCACTTGTTTGAGTTTGAGCATAGTATCAAAGAAGATTATCAATAAATATCTGAAAAACTATTAAATTTTCTCTTTTCTTATCTTTTTCTACTACATATCTGTGTGAAATCAATATTTTTAATATACTTCAACTAAAATTACAAACTACAGTGGAGTGAATGCAAAAACAGATGTGAGAATCCAGCTGCTTTCTATTAAGCTGGGCATTAAATAGAATTGCAAAAGTGTAAAATAAGACAATCCTTTTAATTAAATATTTTTTTGTTTTAGAATATATTGCTATTTTTTATAAAAGTGTAATATATGTTAGTATGTAATGGATTTGCCATTACTTCAAACAAATATTCAAATATTTACTATATTCAAAATTTTCTGAGTTTTAATTTTGAATATAGTAAATATTGATATACATAACCCAAATAAACAAAAACTCTTTGAGATACTCAATATTTTTAAAGACTGTAACAGGTTTTGAGAGCAAATTATTTGAAAACCACTTTCCTAAAGGATACATTGTATGTAATGAGTTAATTTTTCTATATTGCCCCTAGTCTATTATCTATATATACCATCTTTAGGAGAACCAAAAAAATTCATCATTCAATTATGTTTGATAAGGCTTATTTCTCTCACAGGAACCCAGTAGAGAAAGGTCATTCTAGACATTAATAAGTTAATACATGTAAAATGTGTTGAAGCATGATTAGGAGATAAGCCCTCTGTACATGTTAGCTGTTATTGTTTTTATTGTTTGTTGTAATCACTTGACAATTATGTGTATTCAAATATCTTCTCTCATTTGTTGGATTTTAATTTTGTTTATAGTGTTTTTTTGTGTGTGTTGAAATTTTAAGCTTTAATCTGTATTAAATTTATCAACATTGTTGCTTATAGTCTATTTTTTTATGTATTGTAGAAGAAACACTTCTTTTTCACAAAGTTATAATGATATGCTTTTATATTTTCCTCTAAAATTTTCCAAGTATCCCTTTTCACAAATTCATGAAACCACTCTTGTCAAGATCACCAGCGACCTCCATGTTGCTGAATCCAGTGGTCAATTCTTAGTCTTCATCTCATCCACCCATCAGCAGCCTTTGACACAGTTGATCTCTCCTTTAGTTCCTGAAATTCTGTCTCCCTTCGACTTTCAGGACACTGCTCTCTTTTGATTGGTCCCCTGCCTCACCGTTTTTTTTGTCCTTGTCTCCTTTGATAAAGGGGCACGGTCCTCTTCCTGTCTGAGTTTTGGAGTGTTCTGGCCTCTGTCTTTAGGCCTCTTCTCTTTTCTATCTATACTCCCTGTCTACCAGCTTTTATACAGTTTTAAATATCTATACACTAATGACTCCAAATTTTTTATATATTAGTTCTAGCCTCTCTCTCTGAAATCTTTTTTATCCAACCTCCCATTGTATGTGTAATACGCATCTCAAACTTAATTTGTTCAAAACAGGAATGCTGATTTCTCCAAGCTATTTCTTCCATGTTACCCATTTCAGTAATGTGACCATTCACCTGTTGCTTAAGTTGAAACATTGGAGTTTTCTTGTTTTTATTTTACAATTTATATCAGAAATTTAAGCAAATATTGCTTTTTTCTTCAGAATATGTCCTAAATCTTAACCACTTTACACCTCCTCCACGAGTATCACCTTAATTCAAGAAACACTTGTCCTTTACCTGGACTATTACAAATGCTGACTGACCTACAGGTTTTCCTACTCTCATCTGTTTTTCACACAACAGGGAGAGTGAACATTCTGAACCATGAGATTATATCATTTTCCCCACTCTCCACTCCTAATGGCTTTCCATCTTACTTAGAGTAAAATCCAAAGTCTGTATCAGGACCAAAAATATCCACCATGATTGGGCCTGACACTGCCCCTCCAGTTTCATTTCTGGTTCTCTTTCTTGCCTACTCTACAGCAACCACAATGGCCTCCTTGCTGTTTCTTCAACTTGCCAAGTATATTGCCAGCATCTAGCTTCAATAATGATCCTGTTCAGATCCTTGTCTCACTTGGAGAACTTTAATATCCCTTTACCCATTAGAAGTCACATTCCTGGTAACTATATTTGCTTCGGGACCCACAAGGAACCATGTTCACTGTTTCACACTTCTGTTTGGTATGGGTTCCATGGAGGTGTTTCTTGTATTTCTGTGAATTTTTTCTTGTTATTTTATATCTACTATTATGTGTTTAGAAAGTAGAGGTGTATCTTCATGTGGATATCAAAGAGAAAAGCCCTTAAGCCCACAATTTTTCTTTTGAGCTCACTGTTATTTATGCCTTTATTTTTTGCTACATTTCCCCCTAGATAATGGATAATTTCAATTTTGATTTTCTCTAAGATTCATGGATTATCAAGGAGGTATTTCTTAATCATAGAGCAGTTAAGATTTTCCTCCATTGATTTCTAATTTTTATATTATTATTCAAGAATATGGCCTATAAATTTTTTCTTATTATTGCAAGATCAAAAGAAAAAAGTATCTTCAATGTTTAAGGAATGAAGTTCAATGAAATTTGTTGACTATATTATTGAAGTCCTCTATATTATTAATATTTAAAACCTATTTGATCCACCAACTTCTGAAATACAGTAAAATTCTCTGCCATGAGTATATATACATTTTTAAATTCTCCTTGCATTATTAGGGGTTTTTGTTTTATGCAATTATTTGCTATGTTGTATGTTGTGTAAAGTTTTGTGATTGTTATATCTTCTTTGTGGGTTGCATCTTCTATTATCACATAATATTCTTTCTTGTCTTAACATGTTTGTCCTTGAATTTACTTTGTCTGACACTGTCACTTATGCTTCCTTTTTGCTTGCCTTTGACTACCACTGTCTAGCTCTTTATTTTTAGTCTTTTTAATTTTTTTAATTTGTGTTTTATTTAAATAACACAATTGGTTTTCATTTAGGTTTCTAGGAAAATTGAACAGAAAATATAGAGAATTCTTAATATCCCCTCTCCATGTACTCTCACTTTACCCCATTATTAATATTTTGCATTATTGTGGTACACTTGTTAACAATTGATAAACCAATACTGATATATTAACTAAAGTCCAAAGTGTACATTGTCTTGTACCTTCTCTGGGTTCGGACAAATGTAAAATGATGTATTCACCAGTATCTTACTGGATAGTTCCACTGCTCTAAAAATCCCCTGTGCTCTGCCTGTTCATCCCACTTTTCCCTCTAGCCCCTGGCAACCATTGATGTTTTTACTGTCTCTATAGTTTTATCTTTTCCAGAATGTCATGTAGTTGAAATCATGAAGTATGTAGCCTTTTTGGATTGGTTTCTTTCATTTACTAATATGCCTTTAAGCTTCCTTCATGTCTTTTTATTGTGGCTTAATAGCTCATTTTTAGCATGAATTGATCTATTGTCTGGATGTGCCACAGTTTATCCATTAACCTATGGAAAGACATCTTTATTATTTCCAGATTTTGTCAATTATGAATAAAGCTGCTGTAAATATTTGTGTGCAGGTTTTTGCATGAGGTTTTATTTTTAAATCACATCTGATGCTCTCAGATTTTTAACAGATAAATTAATTCTGTTCACGTTTTTGTGTTAATGAATATACTTAGAATTTAGGCCTTCTGCGTTATTTTGTGTTTATCTGCACTAGTTACAGATGTGTTTGACTGTAAATAACAGAATACATGACTAATAGTTGCTTAATTAAATAAACCTTTCATATTTATATTATTATATTTTGTTTAATAATTACAAAACTTTAATCCTTGAAGTTGCTTGTTTTTTTTTTCAAATGATGAGAAATTGGGAGGTGAACCGCAATGGGTAGTATTAGTTTAGCTGCTCAACAGGATCATCTCCTTTTTTTCTGCTTACCCTTAGTGTGTGGATTTCTTTCTCATGGTTGCAGAAGTATTCCAGCAACTCCTGGCATCACTTCTTGATCCAGGGAGGAAGAAGGAGGTGAAATAAAAGAGCAAAGGGTGAAGAGGTTTCTTCTAAGGAGTCTTCACCTTTGGAGAAGGAAACTCCTTCACTGGGAGTTCTGCCTATATCTACTTTGTCAGAAATGGGGACATCTGGTCACTCCTAGATGGATCACTTGCCAGCGAGAATAATATTGCATGATGGGTTTAGACCAATTTGATTTGTCCTTTGAGGCTGGGGTAAAAACTTTTCTCTCCTGAAACCAAGAGATCTCTATTGCTCCCTGAACAAATTGAGGTTTTCTGGTAAGGGAAGGAGGAGGGCTGGAATGGATGGAGGGTAGGTAATTTACAGTGTTTGCTGTAATAGCTATACATTTTTTAAATTTTCTTTTTCATTTACTTAGTTTTGCAGGATTGGTAAGCCTATTGTCATTTACTTTCTCCCGTTATTAATTTAGAAGTTTTGTAAATCTAATAGTGGTTGCCTCCCTGTATCTATCAGTCATAATTAAACCAATGTTCCTCTATTACAGTATTGCTTTTAACATGCTAAAAATAACAATGCCCTCCTATATTAGTCAGGGGAATTAATGTTGCCTTCTGCAATAGACAAGCCCTGAAATTTCAATGGGTTAATACAACAGAGGTTTTATTTCTTGAATACATCACAGTTTGAGGTAGATTTGGTACCTCTTCTTTGTGGCTTGTTTTCAAACATTGATTCATGACTGCTTTTTTTTTTTTTTTTTTTTTTTGCAATTCCACCATCTTGGAGTAATTTATTTCCAGCTGGGTGGATGAAAGACAGAGTGTGGAAAAGGCACATCAGTTGCAAACAGCCTCAGCTTGAAAATGGCATAAATCACCTCCCCTGACTAGAATTCAGTCACATTACCCCATGGAACTGAAGGGAAGCTGAGAAAAGTAGTCATCTGGCTCAGAAAAACGACATGGGGTGCTGGACATAGCAAGTCACAATCACAAATTGTCATTCTGATTACTCACACATTTTGTTCTTCATATAAATACACCCACCACCTTGTTAAAGTGGACACCTCAAGTCTCATCCAGTCACTGCATCCAGCTCAAAGTCTGCAAGTTTTTGTAGTCATCTCTATCAGATCCAGATGTGGCTAAAAAAGACATGTCATCAAAATATACCTATTTAAGAGTGGTGGAGCAGGGTCAGAATATCTACTGTGGAGAGGGGGAGAATGTAAACTGCACTCAGTCACTAGTATATGGCATTCCTTAAATCCTACAGGTCAGGCTCTGTGAAGTCCCCCTGCCCTGGCAGTGAAGGGATGGCCTTGAGTGGATGGCCTTGAGTGGGCTTCTTCTTGTTCATTACTCCCTTTGGCCTTATCTGAAGTGAGTGTTGAGGATCATGCCCTGCTTGGACCAGCAGAACTTTTGAAACCTGCTTCCAGTCTTCAACAATAGAAGGCTTTTTTAGTTCAGACTTAAAAACTTAGGAGGCTTCTGATCTGTTTGCTTCAATGTCCCAGTAACAACATCTACTGTTCATTTCCAGACATATCTTGCAAATTGTCTGTACTTCTTTATTTCTTCACTCCCCATGCTACTCTCTTTCAACCAAAGAGCATCTACCTTAGGCTTTTTGTAAAAATTAGTGTGAGACAACACACTCTTAATATACTTGTGTTAGTTTAGCTCCTCTGAGGAACAGAGACAAAGATGGGATTAAACATATAAAAGTTTTACTATGGAAATGCTTATGCGAGAAAAGGGCAGGGGGTTGGAGGAGGCTGGGAGAGCCATCACACTGCAAAGCAAGTCTGACTTTGAGTGAAAGAGATGGGAAAGGCAGGTTGGATGGTGTTGTAGGCAGCCATGCAATCCAAGGAAGGTTTGTCAAGGCCTCTGGGAAGTTGCCCATCAGAGGAGTCTATTTCCCAGGAATAGGCCTGCCATGCTCAGTTAAGGCTGGGAGCTGCCTCTGGGAAGCATGGCCTTGGGCAAACTCAGTTATGTTCGCTGTAGTTGGATGTGTGTGAAGCATACTCTTACAGCTGCCACAGTGCTCTATGCTGAGGTCATGTAAATCACAGTAGATGTTTTACTGGGCTCTGTCATGCAAAACCTTTAAAAATTCTATCTCCTGCAATTTGGGCCCTAGAAGGAGGTGTTTTTTTTTTTTTTCAATCCTACAAAGTCCCAAATTCCTCTATTCTCTGTATTCCCTTTCATTTCCACTTGCAAAGCACTCAATTATTTCTTGAACTAATTTCTTTCTCCTAGCACCTTGCCAAACACAGCTGCCAGCAACCCGCATGCAAAACCAATATTTTACTTTCCAATTTCTGTCCTTAAAGTGACAAGTTCAGAAGGCATAACAGTCTGCCTTTAAGTTGTAGTTTCTGACAATTTTATCAAATGTTTTGCTCCTGCATAACATGGATCTTCAGCCATTCAGTCTGTTAAACATCACTTGCTACCCAACTACTAAGGCAATGACACAAAGTTTATACTTCTGTATCTCATTTTTGGGATAGATTTTCATTTTAGTCATGACAATTAGTGGAATCTGTTGCAATAGGCAAATTGGAAAATCTCAGCGGCTTAATATAACACAGGTTTATTTCTTGCTCATGATACAGGTGAATATGTGTCAGGAAGACTCAGGGGCCACTTCATTTTACAACTCCACCATCTCCAATTCCTTGTTCCCAACCAGTGGACAGGAGAGAGAAAGAGCGAGAGAGAGAGAGAGAGAGAGAGAGAGAGAGAGAGAGAGAGAGAGAGAGAGAGAAAGAGAGAGAGAGAGAGAGAAGAGGCGGGTCAATGGTTCCTAACTGCCTGGTCCAGGAGTGACCTATTCACTTCCTTCAGAATGTTACAGTGTCACCTGATATTCTCTCTGTTGTTGATGTCAGGGTGCTAGGCTTCAGACACTAGTTACATACAACCTTGGACAGCTGCTTCAGCCTGCTACCTTGGCTGCTGTGTTTCTCCTGAGAGGAAGTGGGAGGGAGAGATGGCTGTGGACCTACACTCAGGCCAATATCTGTCTGGATCTTTCTTGTAGATGGCAACGTTTTGTACAGTAGTGTGATGGTTGTGCATCATTATCCAACCTAAGTCATTGCTTACTAATTGGAACTCAGACCTGTTTCTTTTTTTCTTCCTTGTACTTTTTCTGTTGTGAGGCAGCAAGTGACAAGCACATCCAGTGGCTCCTGGGGGCAGATGGCGAGGTCTGGGTCTGGATCATGGGAGAAGGCCCTGGTGACAAGCCGTATGAAGAGATCTCTGAGGAGCTGATTGCAGAGAGGGCACGGCTGCAGGCACAGAGAGAGGCTGAGGAGCTCTGGTGAGAGTTGCCATGGTGTTGGATGCAGTCTGAACATGGAGCCTTAGGGAAGGTGCAAGCAAAGATAATAGGTAGGGAGTGGGAGGGAGGAGGTGCCAAGTAGCTGGCTGGCTATTTTCAGTTCTGCTAAGATTAGGTGACCAAAGTATCAGAGTCTTACATTAGGCAGACTTTGTGGGTTCAAATCCTGGCTCCATCAATTAGTGGTGAGCTAATCTGGGGCCTCAGTTTTCACATCTGTGGTATGGGTATGATAACAATACTTTTCATATGGATATAGTTTGGATTCACTGAGACAATACATATGCCATGCTTTTGCTTTTTTCTTCACTGAGTTTCCCTGGAACAGTGGAGTAGTTTGGATTCACTTTTGTTATCTGCTTGTTCCTCTTCTTCATTTTCCCTATATTTCTCACACAAGATAGGCAATTGAGTCTCTAGTGAGATTTGGAGTCAGATGTCTTTCACAAACAACTTTTAACATTTTTTGCCAAATTTAGAAATCTGAAATTGACTCAAACATTTACCCTACCCCACACCCCAATTTGTAATGTCAGTGTTTTAATTGTAAAACTGTAAGAACTATCCAACACCTACCACCTAAGATAACCATGGTGAGCATTTAAATAATAAAATGCTCCTCGACTAATGATGGTGTTGCATTCTGATAACCCATCATAAATTGAAAATATAAGTCAAAATGCATTTAATATATCTAACCTACTGAACATCATAGCTTAGTCTAGTCCCTTAAACATGCTCAGAACACTTACATTAGGCTACGGTTGAACAAAATTATCTAACACAGTTAATACACTATAGAGTAAAGATGGTTTACTCTCATAAACCAGCATGGCTGACTGGAAGTTGAGGATCGCTGCATCATGAGAGAGACTCTACATCATATAGCTAGCCTGCAAAAAGATCAAAATTCAAAATTTGAAGTATGGCTTCTATTGAATGCACATCTCTTTCACACCATCATGAAGTTGGAAAGTTTTAAGTTAGGGACTATCATAACACAGTTTTATTCATACCTCTATAAATTGATTAATATAGAACCACAAAGTTATTTAAGATTATTAATATTCCATTACATGAGAAGCCAATTTACTGGTCCTGTTTATGGACATTTAGGTTGTCATTTTTTTAGTGTTACTAAAATCCTCTGATGAACATCTCTACATACACCTTTGTAAATTTGAGTGAGAAATGAGATTTTGGAGTCTTCTTGGCTTCCAGGATAATTCTGCTGCTTTACAGTCCTATATAGGAGAGTGTCTTTTTCTCTCCATCTTTGCCAACAGTGAGTTTTGTTGACTTTAGACATTTGCCATTCCGATAGAGCAAGAAATACTGCCTGTAGTTTTGATTTGAAGTTCTGTTGTCATGTAGTTCTTTAGTCTTCCGCACGAGCTTATACCTGCTGGTGTTCTCTTGGAAGGAGACAGAAGGAGGCGGAGATCACTAAGAAGTTCCGAGAGGCTCTGGCCAATGAGAAAGCCCGGATCCTGGCGGAGAAGTGGAAAGTGGAGATGGAGGACCGCAAGGCTGCCAAAGTCCTGGAGGAGCGCATTCATGAAGAATTCAAGGTGAGCCAGCTTATGGGGCATCTGCGTGCGGCCACCTGTTCTATCTCCCAGGCCACTGGGGCTAATGTTGATTTGGACCAGTCCTTGGCTATTGGTTGGTCTTGAGAGCTTTATGAGAACATAAATCTGGCGTATCTGAGCAGGAAGGAACTTGACACACCTTTTGGACCAACCCACTTCTCATTGTATAGATGTGGAAACTGGAGGGGGATTTCAGACAGGAGAAGAGACTTGCCAAGGCCATGTGTAGTTGGGGACAGAGCCTGGATCAGAACTCAGGCCTTCTGCCTTGCAATCCAAAGGTCCTGAAATGAGGTCTGGAAAGAGCTGAGTTTGTGGTCAGACCAGACCCGGCTACAGTTCTAACTCTACTGCTTACTGCTGTGTGACCTTAGGAAGCAATATTTCTGAACTTCTCTTTCTTGTTTGTAATATTAGGGTAAAAATAACACTCAACTTGAGGTTTTTGGAAGATTCAAGAAATTGAAAAATGCATATTTTCTGGCTCCTGGATAGCTTTGGTAACCTTACGTGCCTACTCATTCTGGGAGAGTGTGGATCTCGTAGAGGAGCTTTATAGACCTCTGTAAGAAGTTTAGGTATCCTAAAATAATATTTTTTCCTAATCCCTATTTTGAGATTTTTTTTTGCTATAGGAATAATATATTTTTTTAGGTAATAGAAAACTTAGAAAATGCATATAAGCAAAAAAAATGTAATAATAATCATATTGAATCCCAACATTGTATTATTTTGTGAAGTGTCGATTAATGGCACTTGTTTATAAAAATTTTTTGAAGTCCCCTTTCCCCCCATAATGTTTAGATAGTGAGAACATTGGCCTCTTACATTCATTTATGTCGCAAATGTTTTTCTCAGTGTTCTGTTGTTTTTTCTTAATTTTGGTTGTATTGCTTTTGGATGTACAGAGGATTAAAAAATTTATTAGCCAACTATATCAATCTTTTTCTTTATTATGTATTTCATTTTTAGAAAGATCTGTGCCACCACAAACTTATGAAAATACTAATCTATATCTTTCATTGTTTTATTTATCTTTAATTTTCCTTCACTTTGGAGTGTGGTGTGATATAAGGCTCTCCCTTTATTTTCTTCCAAATAGTTAGCCATTTGTCCCAACATCATTTATTATGTAATCTATCCTCTTTCTTCTCAATGGACATGCTGGCTTGATTCTTATTTTTTACTTGCTTCTGGATATCTTAGTAGGTTTTCTTCTTTGATTATTCCTGAGCCAGATTTACTTATTTAATTATTGTAGCTTTAAAATAAATCTTAACATCTGCTTTGGTAAGAACCTATAATTACTCTTCATTTCCAAAATGACCTCAGCTAATCTAAATCACTTTTTTCTATTAGAGATACAGTTGAATTATTTTGTCACTCTCTTCCTTCCCCAACAACACTGGAAATACATCAGTGTTATTTATAGCTGTATTTGTGAAGGGTGGATGTTTTTACAATTTTGAATCCCTGAATCTTCTTGTTCAGGAATGTGTATGTTCTTCCTGTCATTCAAAGCTTCTTATTGTTTTCAATAAAATATTTTTTTTGTTTGTTTATTAACATCTGTTAATGCACTGGCCACCTAATTCCAAACCTTTATATAACATATGTGCTTCTTTGTGCTTCTATTTTTTGGACTTTGTTAAAATTTATTGTTTTATTTAAGTGCTCTACATTTCTCTTTTAGTTCAACCTTAGGTTTAATATTTTTTGTTTATATTGTGAATGAGATTGTTCTCATTACCTTAAAACCTATTGTGATTGCTTATAATATATTTATAATGTTACTGATCTCTTTAATTTTTCCTTCAGTTATATATTTTTTAGTAGATTCTCTTGAGTTTTTAAGTGAAGCTATATATGCTCTCAAAACATCTTATTTAAACATTTTTTAAACTTGCAGAAAAATTGAAAGAAATAAAATGAATACTCATATATTCACCAGTTAAATTCACAAATTATTATTTTGCCACATTTGCATTCTCTCCTCTCCTTCTCTCCTATCTCTCTTTCTCCCATCTTCTTTTCCTCCTTACCTTCATCCTCCTTCTCCCTCCTTCTCCTTCCCCCTTCCTCCCTCTCTCACTCTCCCTTCCTCCTTCTCTCTCTCTCTTCCTCTCTCTCTCTCTCTTTCTCTCTCTCTCTCTACACACACACACACACACACACACACACACACACACACACACATGCACATATACGTATATACATACATGACCCTTTAACAACATAGGTTTGAACTGTGTGAGTCCACTTATTTGTGGATTTTTTCAATAAGTGCTGTAAATGTATTTTCTCTTTCTTATGATTTTCTTAATAACATTTGTTTTTCTCTGTAGTAGATAAACATATAACATAAAATATGTATTAATTAACTATTTATGTTATTTGTAAGGCTTCCAGTCAACAGTAGGCTATTAGCAGCTAAGTTTTTGGGGAGTCAAAAGTTATATGTGGATTTTTGACTGTGCAGGGATGGGTGCCACAATCCCCACATTGTACAAGGGTCAACTGTTTATGTGTATATATATATATATCTATCTATCTATATCTATATATATATAAATGTATGCATATATACACACACATATACATATATACGTTTTTTGATGCTGCTGTTTTGCTGAACAATTTGAAAGAATGTTGCAGATATCATATACTCAGGTGTCAGCAATATAGTTTCTATAAGAGCCAAATAGTAAATATTTTAGGCTTTGTGGGTTATACCGTCTCTGTCACAACTACTCCACCAGGCCACTGTGACACAAAAGCAGCCCCAGACACCATTTAAACAAATGGTTGTGGCTGTCTTTAAGTAAGACTTTAAGTAAGAGATGAAATGCAGATTTGCCTGGGAGCCTTAGTGTGGTTACTCCTGATCAAACTTTAAGTTCTTCAGCAGACATCTCCCATGAATAAGGACATTTTCTTGCACAGCCACGATAATCATTATCACCCCCTGTTGAAACTAACAATAATTCCATAATAGTCTCTGAAATCCAGTCCATAGTGGAGGGATGTTCAGTTTTTATTGCCAGATATAAGTTGGTTGGGAAAGAAACCAATATTTTTTATAAATCCTTAGCAGTGAAAGTCACTGGTTCTAATCTTTGGTCTTTCTCTTCCCCAATGGAAAGCTTCCCCTCAGATGCTGGGAGGGTGGCTCAGTAGAGCTGGGATGCTGGGGTCAGTTCACAAGAAGGTTATGGAGGGATTGAGTTCCTAGAGGAGATTTTTTTTTTGTTGGTCTTCATCAGAACCTCAGTGATGAGAGATGATAAATTGTGGACCGCTCTATGGACCTGTTCACAGAGCGTTTAGTAAAGCCATCTGGCCAGGCCCTCAGGTTCACTAAATGTAGACTTTTGGTGTCATTTCCAAAGAAGTTTATGGTCATTTTCTGTTTGTTTTTGTCTTTAAAATTAATTTGCTGAATGTGAATGTTCAAGCTTTAATACACATAGTAAGTAATCATGATTTGGTATGTCTGCATTTTGAAATTCAAGTAGCATCTGCGAGGTTGTGGAGGGGCTGATCAAGGCAGTGCCTGTCAGAAACGTCAGATCATGACTTGTGTTGGGTGGTCCAGGTTTATGAGCTGCAATATTTTCAGTCAGAGCTGTCTGTGAATGAACTCCCCATGTGTTATGACGAGCTCTTCATCATAGGAAGTGGTTAAGCGTAGGCTGAAACAGTATCTGAAAAGGTATCTGTGGTGGATTAAATATGGCTGGCAGCAAGTTCTTTGCTACTCCTCCCTTTGAGAGGAGGGGGTCTCTTGCCAGTCCTCTGAGTCTGCTTGGGTTTTGTGGCTAGCTTTGATCTGCAGAATGCACTTTGATCTGTAGAAATAACTCCGTAGCTTTGAGGACAGGCTATAAGAAATTTGCAGCTTCTACCTTTGTCCTTCTGGCAATGCTCACTTTTGGAGGCTGCCCATAAGAAGCCCTTCTACATTATAGTACCATGCTGCAAGGAAGCCCAGGGTAGCCAAACAGAGAACAAGAGACTGTGTGTAGGAGAACTGAGCACTAGACAAGTGAGTGCAGGCTTCTTAGTTTTTCCAGTGAGTGACCTCAACCAAGCGATTAACCTCAACCAAGCGATTAATCTCAGCAGACACCATGTGGAGCAGAAGGACCCACAGCCAAGCCCTTCCTGAATTAGTCACCTACAGAATCATAAGCAAATAAAATGGTTGTTGTTTTAAAGCACTACATTTTCTGGTAGTTCATTAATCAGCAGTAGATATCTGAGACAATTTCTCCAAAAGAATTTATGCCTTGGGTTAGAGATTGGCTTAGATCATTTTCATAGTGTCTTTCAATACCAAGATTCTAATATAATATCACAGTCTTATATGCAGCAATGCACCAACAACATTCATTTAACTTAATATTCTTCCCCCGCCCACCCCGAGAACCTAAGTGCAGGTTGTCTGTGGGGAGACTGGTGGTGGTAGCAATAGACTCCCTAATCTTAAAAGGCTTCAGGTGCCAGGGGAGAGAGGGATACCTCTATGAGCAACCCATAGTCCCACCCATGTCCTGGGGACTATCTGGAGGGCAAAGGAGTGCCCTCAGGAGTCTGGCCACAGCAAAGACAGAAAATAGATGGAGATAAGTGGAATGGTGACTGGTTTCTGTGGGGAAGAGGAAAAAAAACCATGATGACTGAAGCCAGACAGAAACTTCAAAAAGTCGACTGTGGGACCCTTGGATGCTATGTGAAAGAGTGGACTGTTCTTTGTGGATGAAGCAGAGCAGGGAGACTCTCAATAGGGGGACATGGTCAGATCAAGCTTTATGAGGACAAATAGTGGTGGTAGTGTGATTCAAGTGATGAAAGTTTGTCAGGGTGGGAGATGCCAGTTAGGAAATTGTTGCAATGGTCAAAGTGGGAAATGAGGAGTCTTTGACTATGGAGAGAAATAGAAGGGGACAAACATAAAGAAATAGTGGTGGTGAAATCAAGTAGTCTTGACCTCTATTAGATGTCAGGATGAGGGAAAGCAAAGAGCACAGATGTTCAAGCCCCAGGCTGAGGGATGGGCAGATGGTCTCACTCTCCTGCCATGAGGTGCTGGGAGGGGGATGCAGACTTGAAGGAAAGAGAATGTACTTGTCTGGTTGTGCTTAGGCTTTTACCACCCAGAAGAAGGAGATGGGTGGGGCTGGAGGAGAGGAGAGAAGGAGGAGAAGCTGGTGGTTGAGAGAGTGGCTGGGCAGCCTATGTTAAAGATGTAGGCAGGTTCTGTGAATTCTCCTGGTCATAGGAAAGATAACAGTGGGAATTCCTTTTAGAAAATGGGGGAAAAATTCCAGAATCTTGTGTAGGGTTAAAGTAGGAACTTCAAAATAGAAGACACAGACATATAGAAACCTTTTTTTTAAAAAAACGAGTCTATTGTGGCTGGTGCCATTTGAATGCAATGTGCATGCACATAAAAGTGTTCCTTTAGAAAAAGGGATTAGGAGGCCAGGTAAAATTTGCATTTTGTTTTCCTGCTTCCTTAACTCATGTGATTGCTTTAGATGCTTCTCCCTCTGCTTAAGACTACAGAAAATGGTCAGTAAGGGTCCTGCTTCCTCCCTCTGCCTCTGGTCCCATGCCCTCCTTCCCCACCTCTCAGTTTCTTTTTAAGGAACAGATACAGTTGATACAGTTGTTCTTTAATATTCTCCATTTAATATTCGAAACCATTCTCTCTTTGCTTTTTCTCCTTAAGGTTGTAGTTCATTATGGCCACTTAAGGACATTCTCTACAGCTATAGAAACTATGGGGGCTAAAAAAAATTTAATACTTTTTCTCCCACCTTCCAAGTTCTTTCAGATGAGCTAATAATCAAATTTAACAGGAACAGATTAATAGGAGAAAATCATATGTTTAGTACACGAGTATGGGGACTTTACATAGGCATGAAAATTCCAAAGATAGTGAGGCAACATTGGGTATATAAGACATTTTTGGACAAAGGAGAATGGGTGGAATAGAGTATTAGATTTCAGAAGTGAGAATGGGTGATTTATAGGTAGTTGAGGAAGAGGGGAACATACATGGCAGGAAAATTATTTCTAGGCAACTCAGAAACAGTGGGACACAGTAGGTATCTAAGAGGCTTGGAATGGTCCTAACACTAGGGGCTAGAATGAAGATGCTTAAGTGATTAAGTCAAGGCTCCATTCCTAGAGCAGGTTTTTCTTTCTGAATCTCTTGGGCAGGAAAGAAGGGAGGGAGGAAGGGTCAAGACCCTTCTGAGTCTTGTTTCTTAGTAAATAACTTAAAATCAGTATTACAAAAGACAGCTTCAGGGCAGCAAAATTTTGGTTCCTTCAAAACTATTTCTGTCTTAGTTCCAATTAGATTATAAGAGGTGGGAAAACTTTCTGCTTTTTGATTTTCTCTCGAAAATTGTAGACTTCATCTGAGTTTTTCTTGGACAAGGCTGGCATTAACATGATAGCATGATGTGGTTTACTCTTTCCCCATCACAGATAATCACAAACCATGTCTTATCTTCATCTATTCGTTAATTCACTCATTTCTCCGGTCAGTGTTTATGGAGCACCTACTGTCTGCTAGGCCCAGTGCTGGAAATTGGCAATGGAGGATTAAATGACATAGGCTTGGCGCTGACCTCTTGGAGTGCATCATCTCACAAAGTGAAGTGGTATTGTTGGGGCATGTTAACTTTGAAAACAACTGTGCCTTCAAGAAAAAAAAAGCATCTGTCTCAGTGATATTTTCCACTGGGGTGAGGTGGACCAGGGCCTCTGTGGGCTCCTGTGGTGTGCTATTACTGATGTGTTATCAGGAGAAGGGGGATTGAATAAGCTGGACAGCTCAGAGGGCTTTGGGCTTGCCAGAAAAATGCAATCGATTCCTAAGGTAAAGGGGGAGTGTTTGCATATCTGCCTTTCTGCTGCATTGGCCTTTTACTGCTAAACAGAAGAAAGGTGAACTTTTCTTCAGTAATCAGAGATGGGCCAAAGGATTCTGATTGTAGCAACAAAAATGAGAGTTTTCAGGCAATTTCACCTGTGAGGGTTTGGCATTTTAGGAAGATCATGGAGAATAAGATGCAATGCTCTTTATTTGTATTTTGTCTTCCTCATCCTTGTGAAGAGCTTGCTTTTGTCACAGTAAGTGGTCAGTGATTTTCCTTTGGGATAGAGGTTGCTGCAGGCTTCTGGCTCCCTGGGTGTTAGCCCTCTCTCGGGTGAAGAGGGTCGAGTGAACGTGGGTACCCCCAATTATTTATTTGTTTATATATTCATTTGGGGATAATTTCCTCCCAACTTTATTGAGATATGATTGACAAATAAAAATTGTATATATTTAGTTGTACTATGTGATGTTTTGATATGTGTATACATTGTGAAATGATGACCACAGTCAAGGTAATTAATATATTAATCACTGCACTTAGTTACCTTTTTTCATGTATGTGATGAGAACATTTAAGATTTGCTCTCTTAGCAAAATTCAAGTGTACAATACAGAATTAACTATAGTCACCATGCTGTACATTAGACCTCCGTAATTTATTTATCTGGCATAACTGAAACTTTATACTCTTCTATCAAACACAACCTAAGCGTCCACTAACTAATGAATGGATAAAGAAAATGTGGTATACACACACAGACACACACACACACAATGGAATATTATTCAATCTTAAAAAAGAAGGAAATTCTGCTGTTTGTGACAACATCAGTGAGCTTGAAAGACATTATGCTAAGTGAAATAAACGAGACACAGAAAGACAAATACTTTATGATTTCACTTATATATGTAATCTAAAAAAGTTGAACTCGTGGAAGCAGAGAGTAGAACGGTGGTTGCCAGGGGCTGGGAGTGAAGGAAATGGGAGCTTCCATTTAACTTGTTGCTTCCTGTTAACCACAGCTGGTTAGAATAGGAACACTGAATAGTAATTTGAGGTGAATGGTTAAATGCCACTTATCCACTGTATGTGAGTCATGACTCTTTTCTGGGTTTGGTCTCCTTGTTATGAGCTCAATTATGTCCCCCTAAAACACATATGTTGAAGTCTTAACCCCCTAGTTTCTCAGAATGTAAGCATATTTGGAGATAAGATATTTAAAGAGGTAATTAAGTTAAAATAAAGTCTTTAGGGTAGGCTCTAATTCATTATGATTGGTTGACTGGTGTCCTTATAAGAAGAGGAAATTTGCACACAGATATGTGTGAATGCAGAGGAAAGACCTTGTGAAGATACAGGGAGGAGAAACATTCTACAAGCCAAAGAGAGAGGCTTTAGAATGAAACCAGCACTGCTGACATCTTGATCTTGGACTTCTGGCTTCTAGAACTGTGGGATAATAAATGTCCATTGTTTAAGCCCCCTGGTTTTTGGTACTTTATTATGGCAGCCTGAACAAACTAGAATACTCTTTACCTGTACCAGGGAGTAGGGCCAGGGGATAGAAGCCCCTCTGGCTCTGATGGGCTTCAACCGTATGAACTTTCCCTGAAAACTGCCCCTGCCTGGAAGACTCTTGTGGTCATGTGACAGATCTGAAGTGGCTGGATGGATGCTGTCTTCGTTAGGCCCTGTGTATTGAGTGATGCAGTGACTGTGGTCAGAAATTAGGGAGTCCTGGGGAAGGAATGGAAAAACTGCTGTGTATACTGTGAAGTGCTGTAACAGTGTGAAAGGGTCATTTTTGTGCTATTTTTTGCTAGTGACTGATGAAAATGAAATATAGCTTTGGAGTCAGACAAACTTTGGTTCCAAATTTGCTTTAGCCATTAACTCCCTGTTCTACTATTTCCCATCTTAAAACCAACCAGCTTACCTTATTTCTATCTTAACATCACATTCCCCTCCTGGCTGCCACTTTCTGTCTCTGCTCCTTTTCACAGAAAATGTTAGAAAGGTTGTCTGGAGTTACTTCTACTCTCCTCCTTCACTGCCGACACAGCTGCCCCTCTGTCAGGGCTGTTCTTTTCAAGCCCTGCCTCCAGGTCCTGTGGCCATGTCCCTCAGTCTTTTGTGGCTTCTTTGTGCTTATCTTTTGCAAAGTCTCAGTGGCCTACAGCTCAGCTTATTCTCTTTTACTTGAAATGCTTCCTTCTCTTGGCATCCTCTATAAACATTGCCCCTTCTGGGTTTTTATCTTACCCATTGGCTTCCTTCTCAAGCTTCTTTTCTGACTCTGTTTCTCTCAACTCTTAAATGGTGGAGTGTTCCAAGACACCCTGGGTGTTTTTTCTTGATCTACATCCTTATTCTCACAGACAACCTTAAGTTCCATGGCTGAGAAACATCACCCTTATTCAGATGACATCCCAGTCAGTATCTTCAACCTGGAATTGCCCTTAAGCCACAAGCTCATACAACCCAGGCCTCTTGGGTGTCCAATGGCATCTCAAACTTATCAAAATAGAATTTTTACTTTTTTTCTCCCTCCAGCCACAGTGGATAATTCTATACTCAAATATGCCAAACACATTTGCAATTCTGGGGCCATTGCATTTGTGGTTCCCTGTGCCTGGAATTTTCTTCTCCCTGAACTTCACTTATAGGCCTCCTTCTTATTACTCAAATCTTAGATCACATCACTCTTTCTGAGATGACTTCTGGTTACATAGACGAAAAGAGCCTCCTAGATTCTTTCTAACACTTACCTTGTTTTAATTCTCTGTACACTGTTTATTATTTTCTGATTTTCATTTGTTTAACATTTTTGCCCACTAGAATGCAAGCTCTGAAAGAGTGGGGCCTATGTCTGTCTTGCCTGCTGCTATATTTCCAGTACATAAAACAGGCTGAGCCTCCAAATGCTCAATAAGTATTTGGTGAATAACTGGATGAGGGCACATAACTTCTGTAACCCTTAATTCCCATCTCTTAAAGAGTGGGTCATTAGGAAGTTGGAATTTTTTATATTTTTTAGATTTAAAAATATTGACCACTAAATGGAGAAAAGTCTTTAATCTTTGCCATTTCAAATAAAACAAAACAAAACAAAAACCTTATCTTTTTTTTTTAATGAGGGATTCAGAACTTAGTTATCTTTTGTTGTCGTTGTTGTTGATCTATTAAAATAGAGGCAAAAAACTGAAAAAGTTGTAAACAATAAGGAGGAAAAAATGAGAGAAGACTAGATGAGAAAATTTCCACAAAAGTTTGATAGTTGGAAGACAGAAAGTGAGGCGCCTGCAGAAAGAGGACTGATGCAGCGAGTCAGCTCAGTCTAGAACCCCCACAGGCTCAGGACATGAAGGGTGGAGCTGAGATTGGTGATAGGCGACGAGTTACTAGGTGGAGTGGCTAGACCCAAATGTCCCTAGTGTCACCTGTTTATCCTAGGCTATTGCAACCTCCTTTTGACAAGAAGGAGATGGGAACTTGAAGGAGAACATTTTTGGGCTCAGGGAATCAGGACGAGTGGAGAGAGCAGGGGAGGGGCAATTGGGAAACAGGAGGAGTAAGTAAGGGTCTGAACTATAAACAGTGGGACCTGCAGCCGGGGTTGCCCCTAGGGTACACAAGGCCAGCAAATATTTTTGTGTGGTATTTTTGTCTATAACAAATCCACAATTTGAACCACATAAAATCAACCTGTAACTACATTCTGGTGACTCAATCTCATGTGAAACTGTGCTAAAAATGCTGTGCTGGCCAGTAGGATTCATCTGCTTGCTAGTTCACCCTTCTAGAACCAAGGCTTGGCTGCCAGGTCGCAGGAAGATCCCATATGTGTGAGTCCTAGAGTTCCCTGGGGTGTTTGATTAACAACTTGTATGGAGGATAAGGTCAGAGAGTACCTTGAAGGGGAGGAACAATGACTAAGGCTCATGTGGGACCTGGTCTGCACTTGGGACATCTTATCTGGATAGAACTGCTGCCCCAGCAGTCCTGGGAGGACTCGTTTTGGCCATTGTTGGGGGGCTTTAGGGGAAAATGTGCGAGAAAGTAACTTCAAAGAATGGTGTTCCCATGAAGGGGTTCTCTTTGCTTGAGTTTAAGGCCTGTCACACCTGCAGCCTGCCTCTGCCACAGACTACTGGAATGCTGGTGGTTATACATCATTCCTCTATAGAGGAATAGACACAATCATCTCAGAAAGAGGACCTCTAGATTCTTACACCTGAGTGCTCCTCAGTGAAATGGCCGGTTCCTCAGCCTATCATCTTAGAGTAAAGCCCACCTCTTAAGGAAGCCCTGTCTACATGTTCTGAGTCTCCCATTCAGATACTTATTTTCTCTCTTGACTATGAACACAGAGAACATCAGACATCTGAGGAAAATCTCCAATATAAATGACAGGCACCAAATAAACTAAACTAAAAAAAAAAAGCAAAAAACCAGAGGAAATAGACCTAAATCAGAATATGGGGAAGAAAAAATTCTAAAACCCTTAAAGATGAGCTGTTGCTTTCATGAAAACAAGTATATGGTGCAATGAAGCAAAAAGAAACAACCAAAGAATAAGAAAGAGGACTTGGGAATTACAAATGCAATAGCTAAAATAAAAAATTCAGTAGAAAGTTTGGATGATAAAGTCAGTGAAATCAACCAGGAAATAGAACAAAAAAAGACAAGAGATAGAAAAAAAAAGAGAAATGGTAAGCCTCTTAGAGAATCAACTCAAGAAATTCAGTATTTGACAAACAGAAGTTCAGAAAACAAAAAGAGAAATTAAAGGAGAAATTATTAAAGAAATCTTAAACCAAGGTTCATTAGACTGAAAAGACCTGAGGTTCTAGATCAAAAGCACTCCAAGAGCGGAAAACAAACAGTGGAAGAAAATCCACACTAAGGCACATTATTTAAAAAAGTTCAGAACATAAGTGATAAAGAGAAAAATTAATGTCTTATGCAGAAGAATGAGAATCCTAGTTGCAGCACTGGATACTAGAAGACAAGGAATTAAAGTCTTCTAAATTCTGCAGGAAAATTTGATTTTTAATCAAATTCTATATTCAGCTAAATTAGCAGTTATGTGTAAGGGTAGAACAGAGATGTTTTCAGACAAGACTCAGAAAGTGTCTCTCTGTGCATCCTTTCCTGAGAAGTACTATAAGCTATGTTGCTGCAAAATGAGGAAGTAGCTGAAAAGAAAACTTGGAACAAAGAAACAAAGGGCTTCAACTCAGAGAAGGCTGAGAGTCTTGGGTGGATGAATGGACAGATATCTAGATAGCAACCAGTGGAGACTGGAGAAGAAGAAAAGATGGTATCTGGTGGTGAGGCATCTCTTGGAAAAAGCTGTTTTATCTATTGTAATAAAAAGCACTTGGTTAAACACAGAGAAAGATTTACTACAGATATTAGAGAAGTTTGGGAAAAAATAATCAATCAAGATAAAACAATTATTAACTCAAGAAAAAGCAAAAAAAAAAAAAAGAAAGAAAAAGCCATCATACCATTATATTTTATTGAATTTAAGATGCCATTAATTATAAAATGTATTATTTTTTTAAGAAGAAAGAAAAAAACTGTTGCCTATTGGAAAGGCAAGTTGTAAGTTGTGAGACCCACCCACATTTCAGAGGTTATGTCAGAAAGTTAAAAAAGGTACTTCTTAGAATTGGTGGAAATAGTACCCTATTTAGCTTTGCAGTGAACTATATTTACACTGATCATTTAACTACAAATTGTGATGTAAACTTATTATGAAGAGGAAAAGTATGGGTGTGTGCTTGTTTAGGAGGTATAAGTGCTCATGTATCAAAAAATAAAAGCAGTACTTAATATCTAGAAGTAATAAATCAAGAATTAGCAGCATTATTTAGACATAAACCCAGATGAAGGAACAGCTAACATAATTGAAAATAGTGGCCTTTGGGCAGACACTAGAGTTGGGTCGGTGTGGATAAAGTAGTTTGGATATTGTTGTTTTTTGTAAGTCTTTTGTAATCCATGTTTAATATATGCATGCTACTTTGATGTAAACAAAGGCATGGGAAAATACACATATATGACCTTTATGGAGCTTAAAAATGGGACAAAAATAGAATATCTGGGGCCCTTGAACCTGCTCACTCTTAGAAATATCTTGTCTGGACATAAGGTTAAGACATCATATCCTGCTAAATTGACCTCCAGGGAGACCAGCATCCCCCGCCCCCTCACACACCTAACCTCCCTCTTACCCCCAGAATGGAAGTGTGGCCAAGGATGGCTCAGAGTCCTCTTATCTTTACAGAAGACTTTAGTTATTTCACACATTTCAACCCGTTTGAGCTTTCCCACAGCCTGATTACATGTAACTATTGTTGTTTCACATGTGTAGTGACTGAGATGGGAGTGTCCACTCATGTCCCACCCCACTCTGAGAGAGCTCAGCCTTGCCCTTCCACAGAATCCCAGAGATACTTCTCCCTCGTGAAGTGTCACTGTCACCTAACGTTATTCTGTCCCCATGATATTTTAGAGGAAAGAGGAAGAGGAGAGGAAGCGAGGAGAAGAGCAGATTCGCCTCCAGGAAGAGCAGAGGGCAAAGGAACTCTACTGGACCCTGAAGCAGGCCCAGCTACAGAGCCAGGCCAGTGAGAAGGAGGAGCGTGAGTGGGAAGAACAGTGTGAGTAGAGCTTGCTTCTCAGGGCCCAGGAGACCAGCTCGCCTTCCCCACACATCCTCCTCCCACTTGTTTATTTGCTCAGTCATCATTCCAGTTCACTCACTCAGCCCAGAAGCCTTAATCCAGGGCCAACTGTGTGTGCGTGGTCCTGCAAAGGACCCGGAAGGTAGGGGATCCACCCTCAAGGAGCTTAGATGCCAGTAGGGGAGATATCTTACACTAAAAAAAGAAAACCTGACATTTCTTGAGTTACCAGTAATTTTCTGGCTCTGCGCTAAACCCTGGGAATCCAGAGGTGAGGAATTATGGTGCTTATCTTGGAGGAACTCACCAGCCAGGCAGGAGATAGACACACAAGGGCTAAGGGCTTTAGGGGAGAATGTCCATGCAGTATTGTAAAGTGAAGTTTTATGGTGGCATGAGATTAACTGAGTCCAAGAGGCTGGAGAGGGCAGTGTGGATGGAGTACCCAGATATGTAAAGGCATGATGACAAAGGATGTGCTATGCTTAGGAAATTGGAGATGCGTGGGTTGACTATAAAGTTTGGAGAGTGTCAGGGGTGGTGAGAGATAGATGGGAAAGGGATAGTGGAACCAGGTTGGAAGGGTGGTGTTTAATATGTACTCAGGCTTGTTTTAATCATGTATGGTAAGACTAGCAGACATGGGAATGACTGTCTTGCAGGAAGTTTTTACTCCCGGATTTCTGGAAACAGAGGGCATGGCATGCCACACAGGGCCACATGGGGAAGCATCAGGATCAGTCAGGATGGAAGAGGAGTGAGGGGAAAATGTGGCCAAAGCTTCCTTATGGTTTTTGTGAGAAAGATAAGTTAAGGCAGGGTAAGCAGGCTTAGGCTTGGTTGGTTGGAATAACTTCAGCAGGCTTTGGGATACAGGGGCTGTCTTTAGTTGTTTGATACCTGGCTCTGGAGTGATGAAGGCAGATGGATAGTGACCCACAATGTAAGAACTAGGTAAAGAAGGTAGTTGGGTAATGGGCTTTGAATTGGTTGGTTTGCATGTGAAAGGTCCTCTTGCAGAAGAGTCTTTTACATTTTAATTTTTAGGAGTTGTCTAGCTCTGGAAGATGCTCCTCCTAAGATCAGCAAGGCCCCAGATGTCAAAACATCAAAAAAATACAGAAAATAAAAAGGCATGTGGGAAAATTCTAAAGGTAGGTGATGAGTTTCAGGCTGGATTTGAGAGTAAGAGAGAGGAGGGAACTGTTGCAATGGTTCACTTCAGAGGTGATTGGAACCAATGCCACAGCAGGGAGAGCAGAGGAGTGCGGTGATATCTGCTGGCTAGCCCTTTGGTCCTCAGCTTTACTTAACCATATATTGAAATATAGTTCACAAAACAAAAAATTCATCACTTTCAAGAGTACAACTCAGTAGTTTTTAGTATACTTAAAAAGTCGTATAACCATCACCACTTCATAATTTTTGAACATTTCATTACTACAAAACCCCTCAAGTACCCACTGGTTATTCCATCTCCCGCCACACTCCTGAAAACCACTAATCTAATTTTTGTCCCTATGGATTTACCTATTTTGGATATTTTGTATCCAAATCATGCATTTGTGGCCTTTTGTGTGTGATTTCTTTCATTTAGCATGTTTTTGAGGTCCATCATACATCAGCACTTACTTCTTTTGTATGGCTGAATGAAATGCTAATATATGTATATACTAACTTTTGTTTATCCATTTATAAGTTGGTAGGTCTTTGGGTTGTTTCCACTTTTTGGCTATTAAGAATAATATTGCTCTGACATTTGTATGTTTTTGTGTGAACATATATTTTCAATTCGTTTGGGTATCTACCTAGGATTGGAATTTCTGGGTTATATGGTGACTTTGTTTAACATTTTGAGGAACTGCTGTACTGTTATCCAAAGCCACTGCCCCATTTTGCATTTTTACATTTGCACAAACAGTACATGAGTGTTCTAATTTCTTCATGTTCTTGCCAACACTTGTTATCTTTTGTCTTTTTGATAATAGACATACTAACAGGTGTGAGGTGATTTCTCACTGTGGTTTTGATTTGCATTTCCCTGGTGATTAAATATGTTGAGGACTTTTTCATGTTTCTATTGGCAAGCTGTATGTCTTTTTTGAAATAATATCTATTATAATATTCTGGTTGTTTGCCCATTTTTTAATTGTGTTATTATTATTTTTTCTATTGACTTGCATGAATTCTTTATATATTTTGGATATTAACCCTTTATTGTATATGCGGTTTGCAAATATTTTCTCCTAACTGTAGGGTGCCTTTTGCTTTTGTTGATTGTTTCCTTTTCTGTGCAGAAATATTTTAGTTGTATTTAGTGCTACTTCTTTATTTTTGCTTTTGGTGTCATATCCAAAAAAAATTATTGCCAAGGTAAATGAGAAGGAACTTGCTCCTTGTTTTCTTCAAGGAGTTTTACAATTTCAGGACTCACATTTAAGTCTTTAATCTGTTTTGAGTTCACTTTTGTGTATGGTATGAGATAAGAGTTCAATTTTATTCTTTTGCATGTGGATATCTAGTTTTCCCAACACTATTTATTGAAAAAACATTCATTTTTCCATTGTGTATATTTAGTGACTTTCTTGAAATTTAGTTGACTGTATATTCATGAGCTTATTTCTGGGCTCTCTATCCTGTTCTATTGGTCTATATGTCCTTTTTTTTTTTTTCCTGTCAGTACCATACTGTTTTGGTTACTATAGCTTTGTAATATTATTTGAAGTCAACAAATGAGAAACTTCTAGCGTTGTTCTTCTTGCTCAAAATTGCGTTAGCTATTCAGAATCTTTTGTGTGTTCTTATGGATTTTGGGATTGTTTTTCTATTTCTATAAAAAATGCCACTGGAATTTTGACAAGAATTGCATTGAATCTGTAGAGTGCTGTGAGTAGTATGGATATTTTAAGAATATTAATTCTAGGAACACAGGGTATCTTTCCCTTTACTTGTGTCTTCTTCAATTTCTGTCATCAGTGTCTTATAGTCTTCAGTATACAGATCTTTCACTTCCTTGGTTAAATGTATTTCTAAGTATTTTATTCTTTCTGATGCTATTATAAATGAGATTGTTTTTAAATTTATTTTTTGAGTAGTTTATTTTTAATACATAGGAAGACAACTGGTTTTTTGTGTTGATTTTGTATCCTGCAACTTTACTGAATTTGTTTATTCTAACAATTTTTCTGCAAAATTTTAGAGTTTTCTATATTTAAGAACATGTTATCTGCAAACAGAGACAATTTTACTTCTTTCTTTCTGATTTAGTTGCATTTTATTTCTTTTTCTTTTCTAATTGTTCTGTCTAGGACTTCTTATTATGTTGAATAAAAGTGGTGAGAGTGAGCATGCTAATTCTGCTCCTGATCTTAGAGAAAAAGCTTATACACTTGCACTGTTGAATATAATATTAGTGGTGGGTTTGTCATATGTGATTTTTATTATGATGAAGTACATTTTTTTCTTTACCTAATTTGTTGAAAGTTTTTATCATGAAAGGATGCTGGATTTTGTCAAATGCTTTGATATCATTTGATATGATAATATAATTTATATTCTTCATTTTGTTAAGTTGGTGTATCGCATTGATTGATTTGCCTATGTTGAGCCATCCTTAAGTCTCAGGAATAAATCCCACTTGCTCATGGTATAGAATTCTTTTTGTTGTTTGTTTATTTGTTTTTCTAGCTTTATTAAAATATAATAAACAATTAGTTGCTTGTATTTACATTGTACATTTCAATGAATTTCTTAAAATTATAGTTAGCATACAATAATATACTAATTTCCATTGTACGGCATAGTAATTAGAGATCTATATAACTCACAAAATGATCACCCCACTAAATCTAGTATCCCTCTTCCCTCTTACATATTTATTACAACATTATAAATTATTTTCCTATGCTGCACTTTATATCTCCAAGTCTATATGTAATTATCCATTTGTATTTCTTAATCCCCTTGCCTCTTTTTGCCGTCCCCCCACCTCCCATCTAGTAGCCTTAAAAATATTCTCTGTATCTGTGAGTTTGTTTTCATTTTGTTCATCTATGTTTGTCAAGGATATTGGCTTATAATTTTTTTTGTATTGTTTTTATTTAGCTTTGGTCTGAGGATAATGCTGGCCTCCTAAAATGAGTTCAAAAGTGTTCCCTCCTCTTTTTCAATTTTTGGGAAGAGTTTGAGGATTTTTAAATCTTCTTTTAAAACTCACCTGTTAAGCCATATGGTCCTAAATTTTTCTTTCTTGGGAGATTTTTGATTACTAATTCAACCTCCTTACTAGTAATTATTCTGTTCAAATTTTATATTTCTTCATGATTCAGTCTTGATAGGTTGTATGTTTCTAAAAATTTATCTGTTTCTTCTAGGTCAGTGGTCCCTAACCTTTTTGGCTCCAGGAACCAGTGCTCCTATGAGAATCTAATGCCTGATGATCTGAGGTGGAGCTGAGACAGTGATGCTAGCGCTGGGGAGTGGCTGCAAATACACATGGAACTTTGCTTGCTTTCCTGCTGCTCACTTCCTGTTGTGCGGCCCAGTTCCTAATAGGCCATGGACCAGTGTTGGTCTGCAGCCTGGGAGGTTGGGGACACCTGTTCTAGGTTATCTAATTTGTTGGTGATTAATTGTTCATAGTAGTTTCCTGTGATCTTTAGTATTTTTGTGGTATCAGTTGTAATGTCTCCTCTTTCATTTCTGATTTTGTGTCTTCTCTCTTTTTTCCTTAGTTATCTGACTGAAAGTTTTTTCGTTTTATTAATTTTTTCAAAAAACCAGCTCTTAGTTTTATGTTTTTGTTTTTGTTTTTTCCTAGTCTCTATTTCATTCATTTCTGCTCTGGTCTCTATTAATTTCTTCTTTCTGCTAACTTTGAGCTCTGGTTTGTTGTGCTTCCAATTCCTTAAGTGTAAAGTTAAGCTATTTGAGATCTTTCTTTTTTATTTATATAGGAATTATCACTACAAACTTCCTTCTTAGAATGGCTTTTGCTACATTCCAAGTTTTGGTTTATTGTGTTTCCATTTTCATTTATCTGAAAATATTTTTCAGATTCTCCTTTTGATTTATTCTTTACCTATTTGTTGTTTGGAGTGTGTGTTTTAAATTCTACATATTTTTTTGAATTGTTCAGTAGTCTTCCTATTAATGATTTCTAGTTTCATGCCATTGTGATCAGAAAAGATATTTGACATGATTTCAATCTTCTTAAAAATTTAAGACTTATTTTGTGACCTAACCTGTGATTTATCCTGGAGAATGTTCCATGTGGGTTCGAGAAGAATGTGTGTTCTGTTGCTGCTGCTGAATAGAATGTTTTGTGCTTGTCTGTTAGGTCCATTTAGTCATAAGCAAAGTCATATCCAATGTTTCCTTATTGATTTTCTGACCGGATGATCTATCCATTATTAAAAGTGCGATATTGACATCCCCTACTATTATTGTACTGCTAGTTATTTCTCTCTTCAGATCTGTTAATATTTGCTTTATATATTTAGTTGCTCCAATGCTGGGGGCATATATATTTATGATTATTATATCTTCTTAATGAACTGACCCCCTTATCATTCTCTAATGACCTTCTTTTGTTTTGTTACTATTTTTGGTTTCATGTCTGTTTTGTCTAATATAAAGTTAGCTACCCCTGCTCTCTCTTTGTTTCCACTTGCATGAAATATCTTTTTCCATCCAAGATTTGAGAACATTAGGAAAGGCCCTATGGAGGAAATGTCATTTGGTTTAGGAAAAGTGGGAGGTGAAGAAGGCAGAGAAGGGCACTATAGCAGAGGGAACAGCACTAAGTAAAAGCAAAGTCATTGTGTGATTAGGTTTTGATGTTTCGATGTGGCAGCAGCCTGGAGTTTATGATGAACAATGATAAAAATGAGCTGGAAAGATAAGGTGGTCAAAAGTTAAAGAAGAATTCATTTATTTAAATTTAGAATGGAAGAAGAGATAGGTGAAAAAAGGTGGTAGGACAAAGGTTTACACTAAAAAAAAATACTAAAAATTACAAAGTGAAATCATGTGAGGCTACTGTAATGTGGGGAATGGAGCACCGGACCAGGAGTCCTGTCCTAGCCCTGCCACTTACTAGTGTGACTGAGAGCAAGTTCTTGCTCAGTCGCTCAGTTTCTTCTTTTGTAAAGTGGGGCTTGTTGGAAGGGTGAAATGAGAGAAGAAGCAAAGGTGCTTTCTACATCATAATGATGGATGTCACTTAGGAAGCATTTCTCTTTTTGTAGCTACACAATGAGATGAAAAGTTATGGGCTGGGCTAGTGTTTTGTTAGGGATGGAGAATGGAAATCACCTGGCCCAAGTGCTGCCTGATTGCTAATTAATGCACTGCGTGACAAGAGAAAATGGAAAAACCTCCCCCAAACAAGGAAAAGATATGATAATTCAGGCTCTATGATTTTGGTTTCTCATTTTATGCTTTCCTAAAGAATAATGAGCTAAACTCTGGAGACTGTCATTCAAACCCAACAAAGCCATTCTGCACTCAATTAATTTAATATGAAAAATATAGTGGGCTATTAATCTACCGAGAGCAGCAGTTTTTGATAAAACACATAAATTAAATTCTCCAAGTTAGAAAAAAAGGGAATTGTCCCCTTTAGTATCACTTGAATACAGACTTAGTTATTCAGTTCAAACAGCAGAGCAGGCTTTGGCTTCTGAGAAGCTCTGAATATATCAGGCAGAAATTCATTTAATTATTTCTCAACTGCAAACTTGTCGAAGTGTGAAGTTAGGTAACATCTAGTTGCCCAGAGATTTAGAGATGAGCCAGCGTGACTTGGTCAGTGATATTATTTACAAAAATTGGAACAGTATTTTAACCCCTTCCCTCCCTCCTTGAACTGTGTGGTTCTGATTGTGGCCTCTCACCCTCTGTTTGCACTCTAGTTATCTTACCCCTTGCTTGGTTGTTGTCAGAGCTGAGTGAGAAAATGTGTGCACAGGCTCAGCATGGAGGTCAGTTACGTGGGTTCCATTCTTCCATTCCTAGAAAGGAGTGTGCTGTGGAGTCAGGGCTTAATGTCAGTGATTCTAAACTGCTGTGTGCTTGAGACGGGCAGACTCTGAAGGGCTTGTGCAGATTCGGTATGGTCTGGAGATGGGTGGGGCAGAGCAGAATTTGGGGCTGGAAAGCAAGCAAAAGGATGTCACAAAAGAAAGGTCTTTATATTCACTGATGGGATGGGAAATCATGCAGTTTCTCTCTGGACATAATCTTTGAACAGCTCCTAAGACTCCAGGAGCCACATATCTTTGGTTGTACAACTCAGAACAATGCCAGTCTGTCTGCACATGACTGGTTCATGTCTTGCTTTGGGTTCTCTCTCCTCTTAAATTGTTCAAGCATCCCCAGGGGCTTTGTGTTGTCTCAAAGTAAAGTCACCCCGAGCTTCACACTACTGTGGAGAGCATTCTGGTCTTAAGGAATCCCTGAAGTTGCTCAGAGTGGCCACAGGAGGTCAATTGTAGTAGTCATTAGGAAGTGCTGACAGGACAAGGATGGTTGGCAGTTGACCATGGAAGCCTTGGAGTATGGGTGAAGAGAGTCCTGTCTTTTGGCTTATATTTAGGTGTGAGTGAACCTCACTTGCTTTCCCTGAGGTTCATTTCTCAGGGCTCACCATCTTGGTGCCAAACCTACCCATTTTCCAGGTGATGGCTGCTCCAGCAGATTGAACCACAGGAGACCTGTGTGTACCTCCTTCAATATCTGGACCTCCTATTTTCTTTTTCCAGGAGTCAGGAAACCTCCCCTTTCACAAAGGTTTCATTTTTCCTATTTCCCTGACAAGAGCTCCTGACTCTACCAGTCCCTGCTATATACCACTGCCCTGCCACTACCCCTTTGCGCCTTGAAAGGGACGGGCCCTTTCTAAAGATGGCATTCCATTTCCCTTATTTCACAGTGAGCACAACAACCAATAATATTTAATGAACCTCTACCATGTGCCAGGAACTGTCTAAGCCCTTTCAATGTATGATCTCATTTATCTCTCAAAGCAACCCCATGGGGCCCCATTTTACAAATGAGGAAATAAAATATAGATATGATAATACAAATTGCCCAAGGTCATATGGAACAGAAAATAGAGCAGAATTTAAAAAACATATGCACTTATATGCAATTTAAATCTTTATGGGTGCTTTTTCCTACATCTAGGATTGTTCACTAATTTTCAGGAACATAATACTATTCACGTAAGATTTTGCTACAAACTGGTACTGTTTTGAAGCATTCAGTTTCTCTGTAGGGTGCAACTGGATCATGTGGGTTCTATAAAGCACTGAGTCTTGTCTCTCTGGGTAGGGGTAGTAAAAGGGCCAGAGAACATGGACAAGTTCCCTAGAGAGGAGACTCATGAAAAGCAGTAATGAATGATATTCCAGGACCTCACGCCCACTGGACTTCTCCTCCTGGAATTTCATAGTCACTTCTGCCTCAGCACATTCAAACTTAATTCTCCTCTTTCTCTTCCTCCCAATCTGCTTCATCACCTACCTGTCAAAGACAGAAATGTGGCTGTTATTCTGGTCCCTCCTTTTGGCTTACTACCAATTCTTAAACTTAGCAAGTTATATGGATTCAACCTCTTTAATATTCTTTGAATTTATACCTCTTCTCTGCATTCTCCTGGCACTGTCTTAACTTTGACTCATTGCTCTTTGCCTAGATTTCTCTTTTCCAAGTCTTCATTCTTGTTCCTGTCAGATTAATTCCTAACACTGGACCTAAATCAATCTTTGAAAAATACAAACAGCATCCCACTCTTCTTCTGAAAACCTTTCAGTGGCTTCCAATCACCTTTCAGAAAAGCATTCAAATTCATTAGCCAGTGTTTATTGGTTTCCTACATGGTCTTTTCTGTTCCTGTATCCTCACCTCTTGCCCCTCCCCAAAGGAGCTTCCCTCCAGCCATGCTGATCAACTCCAGGAGGGATGCCTGAGCTCTCTCTTGCCTCTGGGCCTCTGCCTCTGAGCTTCCTCTGCCAAGAATACCCTCTGCTTGGCCTGTCTTGGTTGAATCCTGTATGTTCACCAGGCATCAGCCTAGAGGTTCTTCTTCAGAGGATTTCTCTGCCCAGATTAGGTTCTCCTTCTCTGAGGCCCCACAGCACTCTGTGCATGCCCACCACAGCTCCATTCACCATTTGCTGGCATGTTTTCCCTACTAGACAGTAAGTTCTCTGAGGGCTGGGACTGTGTCTTGCTTATTGCTGTAGTCACATCCTCTAGTACAACAAGCCTGGAAGCCAGCTGATATGGTATCTTTGTGAAAATTAGAAAAAGACACCTGTTCCTGCTATCTGCCAGAAAATTGTTACATCTGTACAAGTCTGTAATGACTACACGTGGTGCCTACGCCACCTTGCAGCTGTACAACGCACAACACAGAACTGACACAAAGTAGGCACTAAATACACCTGTGTTGAATAAATGTGCACACCTTGCCCAAATGTGTTATTTAAACTGTTAAAAACCCTACCTCTTGCAAAGGCAAACCTGGCTATATTTCCGGAGCTATGTAACCGCTCACAGAGATTCTGCCAAGAGGAAAACCAACTCCTATCCTCTCTTCCATGTTATAGAACTGAGCAGGAGCCTTGAGCACAGATAAGGACATGATTCCAGAATAGGCTGGCAGTTTTGGCTGCCCTTGGATGAAGGATGGTACTGTTTCTATTTTTCATGGAGGGAAAGCTAAGACCCAGAGAGATGAAAACCTGTCTTAGGCTAGACAGAGTGTTAGGAGCCAAGCCAAGCAGATCACTCAGTTCTCTCCTCTCCCCAAGCCTGGGCAGCTGAAATTCCCAGGTCTGATATGGTGAGGTTGAACTTTAAAAACTATGGGACTCCGAGTTTCTTATTGAGCAGGAGGATTCTAGGCTGGGCAATGATAGAAAGCAATGTCTCAGTTCTAGGGAGGTGGCCCCTATGGGTATATCCCTGTGATAGGAGGACAGAGCTGAAAGGGACCTTCCTGATCTGCAGGTGAGAGAACGGAGGAATGGAGGCGGGCACACAGCTGGGTACACATTGAGCTAATAGTGACACTTGGCTATGCCCCGGCCTCTTAATTCTCAGCCCAGTGCTTCTAAGCTGGAATGTTACCAAAAGTCCATTATTTTTTTATTGTGGTAAAATAGACAACTTAAAATTTACTATTTTAACCATTTTTAAGTACATGGTTGAATGGCATTGGGTACATTCACATTGTACTACCATCGCTGTGACCCATCTCCAGAACTTTTTCATCTTCTCAAATGGGAAACTCTGAAACTCTGTCCCCATTAAATATTAACTCCCCACAGCCCCTCCCTTCCCACAGCCCCTAGCAACCACCATTCTACTTTCTGCTATATGAATTTAACTACTCCAATTACAAAAAGTAGAATGTAAGTAGAATCATACAATATTTGTCCTTCTGCTTATTCACTTAGCATGATGTCTCGAGGTTTATCTATGTTGTAGCATATGTCAGAATTTTCTTCCTTTTAAGATTGAATAATATTCCAGTGTATGTTTAAACCATCTGTTCATCCATCGATGGACATTTGGGTCGTTTCCATATTTTAGCTATTGTAAATAATGCAGTTATGAACATGGGCATACAATATTTGTTCAGATCCCTGCTTTCAATTCTTTTGTGTATATATCTAGAATTTGAATTGCTAGATCATATGGTAATTGTATGTTTAATTTTTTATGGAAATGCTATACTGTTTTCCACAGCAGCTGCACCATTTTACATTGCTGCCAACATTATATAAGGATTCTAATTTCTCCATATCCTTGCCAACACTTGTTATTTTCTTTTTTTAATTAAAAACTTTTTAAAAATAATAACTGTCCTAATGTATATGAACTGGTATCTCATTGTGTTTGGTCCATTTTTTAATATTTAAAGTCAACCTTTCTTCTGACATCCTCAGTGTTTTCATGCTTTCTCAGTTGCCTTTTCAGTATTTTTGTTAGATGAGGCTTGTTCTCCCTTTGAGATATGGAGAAAGGATATCCTAAAATCTACCTAGAAGTAGAAATGCCCACAACCCCGCTTGCAGTGCAAGCCCTTAAAGTGCTGGCTGGGCAGGACTGTGGGGGAATATCTTGGACCAGAGCATGGGCTGTGGGAGGAAGCAGAAGGTGATTCACTAAACCTTCACCTCTGCAGTGAGTTCTCTGGGGGCATGGGGACAGTCCAGTATTTGCTGGCTCAGGGCAAAAGCTGCTTGTGGTTGCTTCTGGTGTGGCTCCTAATGTAAGTTTCTGCTGTTTTCACTGGATTAAATGAAAATGAAAGCAAAAACAAACAAAACTCTGTGAACTTTGGCAGAGGGTTTCTTATGGCAGATTCATGGGATACAGTCCAAATTCATCCCTGAATTCGAGAGGGAATTAAATCAACTTTTTAATATTTAAGTGTAATTTAGGGGAAACTGTTTATAAACTGAGCCAGGGCAGATTCCAACGGCTTGACTGACAAGGGTGCCCCCTCCTGGACTGCCTAAGAACTGTTCATGGCTCTGTTTTGGAAGTGGCAATACTAATGAAAATTATAATTTCAGCTAACACTTTCTGTGGTGTTAAATGGTTCTAAGTGGTTTATGTTATTAGCTTTCTTAATCCTTATAACAATTTTTTGGGGTTGTGACTTATCACCTCCATATTACTTATGAAGAAATGGAGACCCGGGATGATTAAGTAGTCCAGTGTTACGCAGCTGGTAAATGGCACTGGGATCTGAACTCAGGCAGCCTGGCTTCAGACTCAGGCTTCAGGAGCTTTGGGAGATTTGAAGAAAGGATCAAGGTCAGATGCCTCATTTAATAAGATATTGCTTTTCCAAAGCACTTCAGAGTTTATAGTGGTTTTATGTTTCATTTAATCTTCATAATAACTCACGGAGGCAGACATTCATGTCATTCTCATTTTGAAAGAGGTAGAAACTGAGACCTAGAGACATTCAGGGACTTTCTTAGGAAAATTGTGGGGTGTTGGCGTGGATGAGAAAAAGGAATCCTTGTGCACTGTTGGTGGATTTATAAACTGGTTCAGCCACTATAGAAAACAGTATGGAGGTTCCTCAAAAACTTAAAACTAGAACTACTGTATAATCCAAAAATTCTTTTGAGTATATATCCAAAGGAAATGAAAACAGGATATTGAAAAGGTATCTGCACTTGCATGTTTATTGCAGCATTATTCACAAATAGCTAAAATATAGAAACAACCTCAGTGTTCATCAATGGATGAATAAAGAAGATGTAAGATACACAGAAATATTTTTCAGACATAAGAAAGAAGGAAACCCTGACATTTGCAACAACATGGGTGGACCCTGAGGTCATTATGCTAAGTAAGATAAGTCAGACACAGAAAGACAAATACCTTATGTTCTCACTTACATATGGAATCTAAAAAATCTGAATTCATAGAAACAGAGCATAGGATGGTGGTTACCAGGGACTGCAGAGGGATGGGGAATTGAGGAGATGTTAGTCAAAGGGTAAAAACTTGAAGTTAAAAGATGAATAAGTCCCGAAGATCTAACACATAGCATAATAATTATAGTCAACAATACTATAGTTTATACTTGAAAGTTGCTAAAACACTAGATCTTAAATGTTCTGACCACAAAAATGTAATAATCATTATGTCACATGATGGAGATGTTAGCTAATGCTACGGTGGTAATCATTACATCATATGATTGTATCAAACCAACATATCGTACACCTTAAACAAACAATGGCATATGTCAATTATATCTCAAAAAAATAATGTAGGGAGAGAAGAAAATAAGAAAATTGCCATGGAGCTGCCCTTGACCCTGTCTGACTCCACATAGGTCCTTTTCCATAATCTGGGTTGGCTTTGCCATGGCCAAGGCAAAAATCCTGCTTCCTGCTTACAGCCTCGGTGGCTGTCGCTTGGCATTTCTGAGCGGATAAGGCTGTTCGGTCATCACAGTTGGTCTGAGTTGTTGAACACAGTTGCACAGAGGAGAGTTCACAGAAGAGGTGGGGGATTGGTGAGACCAGAGCCTGACTGTAGGGAGAACTCAGATGCCCACTGGGCTGGAAAAGAAAGTGGCATGAGCAGGACCTTCTTAAGGTCCAAGGTGTTTGTCCTTTATTTTGTGTGCAGTAGGAGCCACTGAAGGCTTTTGAGGAAACATGTGGCAGGATTAAAGCTGGGCTTTAGAAGGCTGGGTTTAGTCTCTGTGTGACCAATAGCTCAGGTCCTCACCTTGCTGAGTTCCTAAAACCTGTCTTTCTAGTATGCATTTGACTTCTATCTGCAACCTGTCTGTCTCTTATGAGTATTGCTATCTCTTAGTGGCTATAAACTCTCAATGGCCACTGTCCCTTGTAGGGCACAGGTTTCTATGCTTAGTTTGCAGCCTAGTAACTACAAAGTCCATTCTAGGGCCTTTGCCTTATTTGAACCTTTCGCCACATGCATGGCGGGCATTGTGGTGTCTTATTATCTGGATACTACAGATGAGCCAACTGGGCACCAAAACCAAAACTAGGTTTTATCCCTGGGATAGCTTCCTCTTCTTTCTCTATTGACTTCTTTTGACCTTTCCAGACCTAATCAGGTGCTCTCTCTCCTGTAATAGCTTTGTGTTTTCTTGTTGTATGTGAATGCTGCTGCCCCTAAATTCGAACAATACTGTATCCATCCCTATTTTCATGGTGTTAGAGATATCTATTTGTTTTATTTTCCCAACTAGATTTCGAGTACCTTGGTAGAAGAGTCTGGTCTTTGTTCTCTCTATGTCTAGCTCAGGCCTGGCACAGGTTGAATACTTAATTGGGCACAGTCATTCAAGAATGTATATTGCCTGCTGATTGATACATATGTATTCTAGGTACTGGAATACAGCAATGACTAGACCAAAGGCTCCTGTTAGAGCCTCTGCATGTGACCCTTACTTCCATAATTTACTGTGTGACAGACTTCATGCCTCCTTCCTCAGATCAGGGTGATATTTTGTTTCAAGAAGGGGTCTTTAGCAGCTTGAGATTAGAAGTGATTTCTTTGAGGCTTAGGGCTATTGACCTTGTATCTTCCAAATACTAACAGAACAGAGTTCTCTGACATGATAGATTGTAGATGCTTGCTACATGTGGACTGAATGGAGTTTGAGTAGAAATAGTCTGTCGGTAAGATTTAACTCCAGGAGGGGGAAGGTGACCTTCTTGGACTAGGGCTCACTAGTTGTACATAATTACAAGAACACAGCCAGCTCCCAAGAGTTCTCTACAAGAGGATTGAATGTTAGAGGCAGATAGGGGCCTGACAAGATGCAATCAGACTACAAAATAGTTGGTTTCAATTTTACACAGGTGTTGTTGCTTCTCTTGGCATTTTCCCAGCTCCAGGATGCCCATTTGAGGTTTAAAGCAACAACACACGGAAGTTTTTGAAGGTCACTTGGTTGAGACAGGATCCTGCCTTGAGGAATGCAAAAAGCCAGAAGGCTATGGAGAAG
The DNA here is from genome assembly GCA_004027375.1 of Macroglossus sobrinus. Lineage (NCBI taxonomy): Eukaryota > Metazoa > Chordata > Mammalia > Chiroptera > Pteropodidae > Macroglossus > Macroglossus sobrinus. The sequence goes on along the minus strand of PVKZ01000324.1, from coordinate 323,636 downwards.
GGCATCTTGGAGTTTTGTAAACTATGAAGTGATAGAGCTATCATAGGGTCTCATTCTCTCTCCACACATCACAGTCACTTACCAACTATCAAGGCCATAGTAAACCAAAGATAAAGGGCACCGGACTGTAACACCAGTTTTTCCACAACTCATCCTTGTAGCAGAAAGGATGTCCTTGACCCAGCTTGGCTACTTACCCAGCTGGGCAAGTCACTGTTCTTCCTTGGGCCTCAGTTTCCATATCAGTAACAATAAGGGGTTTGACCGGATGGTCCCAAATGCTTTTTTGGCTTTTTGTAGGAAAGAGCAGGGGCTCTGGTATCAAACACACCTGGATTTAAAACAAAGGGACCTTGAGAGGTGGGGTCCCTGTGGTGGAAAGTGTTGCATGGGTTTTGGAGCCAGAGACACCTGGGTTCTGGGCCTGGCACTGCTCCTTATTAGCTCAAATAGTGCAGAAATAGTGATGTGCCCTCTTCCCTGGGTGGTTGGGGGAAGTGTATATCATGAGCTATTACAGGGAAGGTATGCAGCCCAGGGCTAGGCACAGAGAAAGCCTACAGTCAATGTGGTGATGCCGTGGCAGCTGGGCCTAGGGTTGGAGAAGCTGCTCCTCAGCAGAGCCCTCCCAGGAAGAAATACATGTGGAGATACAGATTTCCATCTAAAGGTTGCTTGCTTATTCTGGAACAGAGCCACAGGAACAGCCCCACAACCCTCAACTGTCATGAATGTGTTTACCCTGACAGGGGACAGCCTAACCCAGGGCTGCTGGCTAGGGCTGGGTGTGCTCTGCCATTCCAGGCTCTGAGCTCCATGCAGCTCAAATGGGTGGATCTGGGTGAATCCTAGGACTCTCGGTGAGGCTTTGGGTTACTGGCTCAGTCCTGGCTTACTCAGTGTACTACCTGGGCTGCGGGTCTGGACAAAAAGCTCTCTATCCCTTTCTAGTGCGTAGGTCCAAGGAGGCTGATGAAGAGAGAAGCCGCCGAGCCCAGCGCGCCCGAGATGAGTACCGGCGCCATTCGCTCCGCGCTATTCAGAAGGGCACTGTCGCTGGCCTCAGCTCCATGTTCCGAGAGCTCGGCCAGAGCCATGAACAGGAGACCAGATTCTACCACCTCCCGGGACCAAGTCCGCTGCCACCCCTCGCAGTGCCTGTCAGGTGGGTCCTGTGAAGATGGGGGGCGGGGAGTTCTGCATAGGGAGGTGTGGCTGGGGACAGGGCCTTGGGTGGGGGCCATGGGCAGGGGGCACCTAGGATCCAGTCCTGGTTCTGCATCCTACTTGCTGTGAAATGTGGAGCTTGTCATTTCTCCTCTGTGGGCCTCAGTGTCCCAGTCTGTGTAACTGGGCAGGAGGTGCGGTAGGGGTGGAGGTTGGAGATTTCCAATAACTCTGGAATTCTTATTCCTTAGCCTTGTGAACAAAATGTTGTTAAACTTGTTTTGTGTGAGAAATAATATCTCAGTGAAAGTTTAAATTTGTATTTCTATTTATGAACGATATTAAGTATTTTTTATATGTTTAAGGACCATTGTAGTTCCATATCTGTTCATTCCTCTATCTGTTTTTCCATTGTGTTGTTATTAGTCTTTTCTTCACATATTTCTAGGAACTTCTTAAATATTAGGAAAGAGGATCTTTTTGTTTGTGATAAACAGCTTTTTCCTGTTTGTCATTTGTTTTTAGACTTCTGCGATAAAGGGTCATTCATGAATTCTTGATTTTTATGAGGTCAGATTTTCTTTTATGTTTTCCAAATTTGGAGAAATAGCTAGAAAAGCCTTCTTGGCATTTTCCCAGGAAGATGGTAATTTGTCATTTTAAAGTAAACAGATAATTACCACATGATGGAGTTGCATGGACCGTGGTCCAGCCTAGCTCCAGATTGGCTGCAAGTAGTTATCAGTAGAGGAGAAGAAGCAGCAGATCAGTGAGTCATCAAGGGGACCAGGGCCATACAGGTGGAGCAGCAGACTTAGGCACCCCGAGAGGCCATACATCAGCCACCTTCCTGTGGCCCCATGGGACAGGTCTCCATGGCCTTAATGTCCTCAGCTTTGCAGTACTGGCAATGGCCCACATATCCTCGTCTCACTGTGCTGAGGGGCAGACACACATTTTTGCTGGGAGAAAGTTCCAGGTTCAGGAGTGAGGCTTCTGGCCAGGTGGCTTCTTGGAGTACCATCCTAGCATACGATTCTGGTGAATCAGATTCTCTCTTAGAAAGAGAGGGACAAGAATGAATGGATTTTTCTTGCTGTTATTTATAACTTCTTCTTGGCATCTAAGGAGAACAAGTCCTAGAAACTAGAGTCTTTTCTACTAACCAGTTATTTATCTGGGAATACAAGTGTGAAGGAGGAGGCTAGGACAGGGCTGCTGTGTGATGCTTAATAAAGAGGAAGGGCTTCTGAGCTTACTGAGAGAGGGAACCCTAACAAGTGAATACAGTGGGAGCAAAACTGATTGTGAGGGGTCAAAAAGAGCCTAGAGAGGCAGCAGGGGAAAAAGACATTTAGAGAATAAACTCTACTGATAATGACTTTAAGCCGTACAATGGAAACGTATCCTCTGACTTTCTTATGACATTTTTTCTAAAATCCACACTGTTCACGACTGTGTGTGTGTGTGTGTGTGTGTGTGTGTGTGTGTGTGTGTGTGTAAATGGATTCATTTTAGGACAAGTGAAAATATGAACTAAATCTTAGATTTGCAAGGAAGTGCTGAACTCTGCATCAAAGTGTAGGGAAAATATGGAGATAATATGAGGGGACAGCTGACATTTATTTTATAAAAATGTAATGACAACAATGGTGTATTCTAAATGCCATTACCATTAGGTAGATAGCAATGACAAAGTAAAAACTTACTAAGTTTCTTTCACTCAGGTGGAAAGGCAAAAAGGCTGTAGTTGTTCAAGCTAGGCCAAAGGCCTGCTCTTCAGATGCCATATATTCATGCCATAAATTAATGAAATGTGATCTTGCTATATATTAATTCAAAGAATAGTTGGTGCAGTCCTGTTCTCTGTCGTGTGCCATTGAACTCTAACTGTGCTTCATGTTACTGTGGCTCCAATACAATAGGGGTCTTTTGTGGCCCCGTCTCTATATGCATTCAAGAACCACAGTTTGGACACAAAAATAATTAAAATCTTGGCTTTCTTGTGAGAAAATATCAACAAGTATTTAAATTATTACTTATAAATTCTTCAAGTGCCTCTATTCATTTCACTTTAAGTATGTTCAATCTCACCATCAAGTCCATCAAAAGTCAACTAGTGCAGTGCTCCACCCCTCCCCTCTCCCTTTCCTGTGTCCTTTTTTCTCTTGGTGGTAAATCTCAGCCATATTCAGAGCAAATTGAGGTTCTCTGATTTCTCACTCTGGTCACTGTCCTGATTCTGCCTCACAGAAGCACAGAAAGAAGCTAGCTGGCAAAGGCAGGTGTCCCTTTAGAAGGCCAGGGAAGAGGCCACACTGAGGGGTAAGAGCAGAATTCTCTTTAGTGAGGATATGGGGTAGGAGACAGAGGACATTCACATTTTAATAATTTTGTTCCCATTACATTAGGATCCTTCTTTATGGATGCTGATGTTTACTCCTTGGCCATTCTAAAGGGAAAGTGTGCCTTTCTTTCTCTGAAACATCCCTTCCTACCCTCTTTTCCAGTGTCAATCCTGTGTGGATTTTTTCAAAGCATGTGTTAACAGTTTTCTTTTGGGAAAAATAATAACAGCTGGTGCATTATAATCTGCAAAGTGCCTTCAAATACCTGGACTCATTTAATCCTCTCCACAGGCATGAGTGTGGGCACTGTGCTTATTCATTCTCGCAGTGGTTTCTCTCCCCGTCCCTTATCCCTCCCTCCCTTCCATTCTCCCCACTGTGTCTCTTCCTTCCTTTTCCCTTCTTCTCCCTCCTTCCTTCCCATCCCCTTCCTCTACCCTTCCCTTCCTCCTTACACCTCTCTCTCCCTGGTACTTCCACATTCCCTTTATTCTCAGCAGGACTTGGGAGCGCCCCCTGCGTCCTGTCTCCAAGGAAGTCATAGTTCGCTGGTTTAAGGAGGAGCAGCTACCTCGCCGAGCTGGCTTCGAGCGGAACACCAAATCCATCGCCCCCTGGTTCCATGGTAGGATGGCTGTCTGGGTCCCTGGGGCAGATAATTTCTACATGTCTCCCTTTCTCTGGGGCTGGGAAGGAAGCACTGTTGTAATCAGGGGAGTAGAGGACTTTTGACTCTCCTAATTCCACTCTGCTCCACAAAAACTGGCCACTCACTCTCCCAGGGTTAAGATCAGCTGTCCTGGCTCACCTGGGTGAGAGTAGAGTGGAGAGAGGTTCCATGTCTGTCATTTGCTTGCACATTGAGTGTCTGAATTTAAGGCACAAGTTTTGATTTCCCCAGGGCATGTGCTTAAATATCAAGTGACCTTTACTGAGACCCTTGGAGATGAAGGTATAATGTCTCTGAACAGGAGCCCAGGAGGGCACTAGGGATTCTGAAGGTGCATTCCTCTTTCTGTTGGGAAGGGATGAACACACTCTTGCCAGCTGCTCTCACGTCTAAGCCTTCTTGGCCATCAAATGCTCTTCAGAGGCATCTTCTCTATAATCATAAGACAATGAGCTCTCAGTGGACCATGAGCTCCTGGTGGGCAGGGCTCACATCTTGTTGTCTGAGCCTGCATCTCTAGAACCTGGCCATAGCTGGGCACACAGCAGACTCTGAGCAAATACTTGTCAATTAGATGACAGAATGGCTGCATGAAGAGGTGAAAGTTATCCAAACATAGAACCTTAGAGCTGGGAGGCTTCCCGGAAGTACCTTATTGCTTCATTTTAAAGATAAGTAATAAGGCCTAGAGAGGGGAGGATGTTTTCATAAAGTCACCAAGACTTGTAAAGTCAAGTTGAAGAATATATATCATGGTTCATTACCCCAGTCCAGTAACCTGAACAAATAGACGCCTCAAACAGGGAAACAGGACTGCGATTGCAGCAGAGACTTGCTGCAGAGAAGTAAAAGGGGCTGCTACATAATAAATCAACTCCAAACTCAATAGCTTAAAACATATAAGCATTTATTATTTATTCATGAGTTTCTGAATCAACTAGGTAGTTTTTCTGGAATGGGCCACCTCAGATGGTCTGAGCTGAGCTTGCTTATGTGTTACCAGACAGCTGGCATGTCAACTGGAGCTGGCTTATCCAGGATAGACTTGGCTGAGATGTCTCCCCTCTGCTCCATACGGTCTCTCATTCTCCAGGAGCTTGGCCAGACTGTCAGGTTTCTCTGGATAAGCTGCATCTTGGCCTGGCTCCCTGTGTCTCCCTCCCTCATCAATGTCGAGCCCAAGGACTCCCCTGGTCAGAATGGATCTCTCCTACTACAATTAGCACTCATCTTATTTTTACCTGTTTCTATTTACCTTTTGCGGGCCTCCTGGGAGTTTGGCCTATATTTCCTGGGCATTCGCCCTGGTCATATGAACTGCCCAACTGCTTCCTGGCCAACTTCTAGGTATTCTCAATGCCATCCAGATAGAGAGATGAACCCAGTGTTATGGTGGGCACTGGAGACTCTGAGATCTTGAGGGCCCTCACAGGCAAGCTCTGGGCATGGCTCTATCTCCAGGAAAGGCAACTATAGTGATTAGCAGAAATCATGCATTGGTGAGCAAGGCCAGAACTCAAAGAGTTTATGAAGTTTGTAGTAGTCATACTCTATAGGTGGGATGATTGAGATGAAGCACTGTTAGGGGACTGCCAAAGGTCACAAAAGTCACAGACGGACAACTCAGTCCAGATTGCAAGGGTGTCCTCATTGGCTCCTGTACAATTCATCCTCCACAGAGTAACCTGAAAATCTTTTAAATATAAATCAAATCCTGTCACTCCACTGCTCAATACCCACTGCTTCCCTTTATACTTACAATGAACTTCAAACCCCATGTTAGGGCCCACAAGACCCAGATGACAAGTCCTTCTTCCAGCTTCATGACACAATTCTTTCCTTGCCCACCTCATTTCCATAGCTCTGCCTTTTTTCCTGTTCCTCAAACAAGCCATTTTTTTTCTGCCCTAGGCCCTTTGCACTTGTAATTTCTCTCCTTGCTATTGCTTTTTCTCTATCTTTTTACATGGGGGACACATTCTATTTTTCATCTCAAATATACCCTCCTCAGAGAGGCCTTTCCTGAACCCCTTACTTAAAGCAGACTTTGCCAGTTTCTCTCAATTCACCATGTTTATTTCTTTAAGAGCACTCACCCAGTTGGTATTTATCTTATTTGCTTAATGTCTGTTCTCCTACCTGAATGTAAGCCTGTGAAGCTAAGGCCCTCACCCATTTTCTACAGTGCCTACCATAGTAAACATCCATAGAAAAAATGGAAGCAGACAGACATAAATTGTTTGTACTGAAATTAAACTCCAGTCCTCCTGATTCCAAAGAATAACCCTTACTTCTCTGCACTGGGTCCTGGTGGGTGTGTGAGTCCCCTCAGGGCCTGATGAGTGAGATTGAGCTGGGAGCGATCAGAAAACCCAGAGCCACATGTGGGAGGTTAGGCTAGCATTTTCAATTCGCTATGTGCTCACTGGGGCCAGGGTCCTATTCCTTAGGCATCTCTGTACTCTCCCCTCACATCTGCTTTTCATCTGCCTAGGGATCAAGTAAATATCTAAGACAAACTCAATGTCTTTCTCTGTTGCCACTGTTCTTGAGCTCTCCAGCTCTATTACTGGCATCCCCATTGTGTCAGTCAGATTATGCTTAATTATGCTACAGTGACAAATGATTCCAAAGTGTCTGACTTCCACCAGCCAAGACTTATTTCTTACTCATGTTACATATCCACTGGGAGTTGGTTGTGGACCTTAATCTGGGCCTCAGACAGAAGGTGTTGTCTCTAAAGGGAGCTCTAATGGTTTCATGACAGAAAGAAAAAAGAAGCTTGGCCAACCACCTACTGGCTTTTGAAGTTTCTGTCTGGACCAGAAAGATACTATTGTTGCTCACTTTTCTTTGGCTAGAGCTAACCTGGCAACTGGTGCGGATGGTTTTGAATGATAGTAGAGTCTGTTATAACCATCATCTACTTTTAGACCCCTTCCTACTCTTTGGCCTTCACTTATTGTACAAAATATGGAGTGGCTTTTTATGGCCCAGAAAGATGACAGTCAACATTCCTGGGTGACTGATCCAGGTGCCCCTGGAGCTGCTCCTAGGGATTCCCTCCCACAGTTATGTGTTCCTGTAGCCCCTGAGAGAGTTTCAATTTGAACCACTGGTTTATTTTTCATTCATATATTAATATAAGCATGGAAACATAACACTAACATCTTAGGCACCTGTGTAGAACAGTTCAACATTTCTGTGTAGATGGGGGTTTGGCAGGAGACTGGTTGCTCTGTGGTCCCCTCAGGCAGTGAAAAGGCTCAGCAGAGGTACTCAAATTTATCTTTAGCTTCTATCCTGATGGAAAAAAAAAAACAACGTAAGTTTTATGTTGTTACAGAACAAACAAAACCATGATTTCACTCTCACAATTTATGTAACTGATTTCATGTTCATTTGACAGTTCTACCATAAAGCATGCAGAAAAGTTGCTAACACACGAACTGGAGCTATTTAGCGACAAAGTTTTTATTGATCTGTGACAGAATGAAAGAAAAAGACTCACATATGGAGGGTGGCCAACTATCTTTACTTGGAAAGGACTGTCTCATATTCTAAGATGAAACCCTTTTCTCAATTTTAGTGTCAAAATGTCCTATTTTTTATGACTTGATGGAGATAGTATGCTGTAGTTATTTTAATATATTGCCTTTGCTCAGAAAAGCAAAAAGATAGCAGCTCCATTTTGGTTTTCAAACTCTTTAGAGTAACTTTACTCATACCTAAAATTCCAACATGTGGAACTACTGGTACAGTCCAGCTTCTCTCCCAACGTAGGAATTCTCTGACAGCACTGCTGGTAGGACTTCTTGATACTAATCCCTACAGAGACAGAGCCTACTGCCCCACAGACAGCCTGCATCCATCTAATTGTTAGGGAGTCTTTGTTGCAGGTTGATTGGAAACTGTGCTCTCTATGGGCTTGGCTGGACATCTAGGTGGGGGTGGCCCTGATCCATGCATCTCTTGTGATCCTCCTGGGACCCAGGAGGCTAGCCCAAGCATGCTCTTCCCAGGGACTAGAGAGCAAGTGGCAGCCTAGTCTGTGAACCAGCACATTGTCGTCTTCACTTCATGCCATTGGCCACACTATAACACAGGGTTCAAGAGTGGGAAAGTATATATTTCTGCTCATTTCATGTGAATAACTACAAAACTCTATGTCAAAGGGTGTGGAGACAGAGAGGGGAGAATTCAAGCCAATAATGCAATCTATCACAAAACTAATGTCAATTATTTTTTCCTAAGTAAAACCTTCCTAGTTAATCAGCTGGATTTTAGATGCAGTTTAAAAATGACTATCGAGTCTTCTATTTCCTTACCCTCCCTCAAATACATTTGGAAGTGTTGTGGTATAATGCAAAGAGCAATGTGGACAAGGAGTCTAAAGATATGGGTCCACTCTAAAATCAAGCAGCTCTTTGACCTTGGGTGTGTCCCTTAAATTATCCATCTGTGAAATTGGGATTATAACATCAACTTCACAGGATACTTATGAAAATCAAGCCAACAAATGTGCTTTCCTGCCATAATCAGCCATGTCAGTATGAGTGCTGATGTATTCTAGAGTCTGAGGTGAACCACCAGAGATCTCACCTCCTCTGGGAAACATAGTTTAGGGAAATGGGTTCAGAGCACATTCAGGGCAAGGTGAGGGGGAGTGGCTTCCCACTGCTACTATGGGGTTCCCCAAAATTCTCTTCTGTTAAAGAGAGCTAAAGTGGTAAATTATTCCTCATTTCTCCTTTGTTCATTGTTATGTTCCAGGGGTTATAAGAGAGACTTAGAGTTGTCCAAAAATACTCCTAAGAAAAGCTAGAACGTATAAGCTTGGCTTTGGAGAAAAAAAATATATTTTTGGATTTTGACATGTATTATCTATCTATCTATCTATCTATCTATCTATCTATCTATCTATCTATCTATCATCTATATCTATCTATCTATCTATCTATCTATCTATCTATCTATCTATCTATCTATCTATCAACTATCTATCTATCTATGTACTTATCACCCATAGTTAGATTTCTTTCTGTCACCATCTAACTCTCCCCTCCCTGCTTCTTCCCAACCCTCTGGTAACCACTAGTCTATTATTGTCCATGCTCATGAGTCTTTGTTTGTCCTGCTCATTTGTTGCTTTTAGGTTTATATCCCACATATAAGTGATATCCTGTGGTTTTCAACTTTTTCTGTCTGACTTATTTGGCTTAGCATGATTATCTCAAGGTCCATCTATGTTGTCATAAATGGCAGTCTTTTAATCTCTTCTTATGACTAATATTCTATTGTATATATGTACCACAGCTTCTTTACACAATCGTCTATTGTAGAATGGCTCAGTCGCTTCCATGTTCTGGCCACTATCAATAATGCTGCTATGAACATTAGTGTGCAAATATCTTTTCAGATATGAGTTTTCAAGTCTTTGGGGGTAAATACCCAGTAGAGGGATCGCTGGATCATATGGTAGATCAATTCTTAATGTTTTGAGGAACCTTCATAGTGTTTTCCATAGTGGCTGTACCAATTTGCAGTCCCACCAGCAGTGTATGAGGGTTCCTTTCTTCACATCCTCTCCAACATTTGTTATTAGTTGTCCTGTTGATAACAGCTATTCTGACAGGTGTGAGGTGGTTCGTATCTCATTGTGGTTTTGATTTGCATTTCCCTAACAGCTAGCAATAATGAACATCTTTTCATATCTTTGTTGGTTATTTGTATGTCTTCTTGGAAGAAGTGTCTGTTTCAGTCCTCTGCCATTTTTTGATTGGATTTTTTTTTTCTGTTGTCAATTGAGTTGTATGAGTTCTTTATATATTTTGGATATTAGGCCCTTATTGGAGGTGTTGCTTGCAAATATCTTCTCCCATTTGGATGGTTGTCTCTTTATTTTGTTGATGGTTTCTTTTGTTGTGCAGAAGCTTTTAAGTTTATTTTTGCTTTTATTTCCTTTGCCTTTGAGGTCAAATTTGTAAAATTCTCTTTAAGTCCAAGGTTCATGAATTTAGTTCTTATGTTTTCTCCTATGCAATTTACTGTTTCAGGTCTTATATTCAGGTCCTTAATCCATTTTGAGTTAATTTTGGTATTTGGTGGTAGATGACAGTCTGTTTCATTCTTTTGCAGGTGGCCTTCCAGTTTTCCCAGCACCACTTATTGAAGAGGCTTTTCTTTCTCCATTGTATTTTTTTACTTTTTTTGCCAAAATATTTGCCCATATAAACATGAGTTTATTTCTGGACTCTTGATTCTGTTTCAGTGGTCTGTGTTTCTGTTTTTCTGCCAATACCATGCTGTTTTGATTACTGTTGCTTTGTAGTATAATTTGAAGTTGGCAAAATGATGCTTTCAGCCTCATTCTTTTTTTCCTCAGGATAGCTTTGGTAATTAAGGGTCTTTTGTGTTTCTATACAAATTTGATGATTTTTTGTTCTATTTTTTTTAAAAAATGCTGATGGGATTTTGATGGGGATTGAATTAAATTTGTAGTAAGGTCATTTTAACTATGTTGATTCTTCCAATCCAAGAACACAAAATATCTTTCCATTTCTTTCCATCTTTTTTGATTTCTTTTAATAGAATCTTATAGTTTTTATTATATAAGTCCTTCACATGTTTCATTAAATTTATTTCTAGGTATTTAATTTTTTTTGTTGCAATTGCAAAAAAATTATTTTTTTCCACTTCTTTTTCTGACAATTCATTCTTAGAAGGTAGGAACACTGTAGATTTTTGGACATTGATTTTTGTATCCAGAAACTTTACTGCATTTGCTTATTGTTCCTAGTAGTGTTCTTGTGGAGTCTTTAGGGTTTTCTATATAGAGAATCATTTCATCTGCAAACAGTGACATTTTGGATGCCTATTTGGATTCCTCTTATATCTTTCTCTTGCTTAATTGCACTCATTAGAACCTCCAATGTTATATTGAATAACAGTGTTTATAGTGGACAGCCTTGCCTTGTTCTTGATCTTAGATGGAAAGTTTTTAGTTTTTCATCATTAAGTATAATGTTCATTGAGAGTTTGTCATATATTGCCTTTATTATGTTAAGATGCTTTCCTTCTATACTGATTTTGTTAAGTGTTTTGATCATACATGAATGCTGTATCTTGCCAAAGGTTTTTTCTGCATCTATTGACATGATTGTATGATTATTTTTAAATTTGTTTATGTGGTGTATCACATTAATCGATTTGTGCATGTTGAACCATTCCTGTGATCCTGGGATGAAGCCCACTCGATTGTGGTGTATAATCTTTATAATATGGTGCTGTATTCAGTTTGCTAGTATCTTATTTAGGATTTTTGCATCTGTGTTCATGTGAGATATTGGTCTGTAGTTTTCTTTTTTGTGTATTATTTTTACCAGGTTTTGGTATCAGAGTAATATTGGCCTCATAAAATGAATTAAGAAGTATTACCTTCTCTTGGATTTTTTGGAAGAGTTTGATGAGAATAGGTATTAAATCTTTGAATTTTTGGTGGAATTCACTGGTAAAGCCATCTGGTCCTGGACTTTTACTTTTTAGTAGGTTTTTGATGATTGTTTCCATTTCCATACTGCTGATTAGTCTATTTGGATTTCCCAGTTCTTCTTGATTCAGCCTAGGAAAGTTGTACTTTTCTATGTACTGACCCATTTCTTCTAGGTTATTAAATTTGGTGTTATATACTTTTTCATAGTATTCTTGTATGATCCTTTGTATTTCTGTGGTGTCTGTCATAAGTTCTCCTCTGTCATCCCTGATTTTATTTGTGTCCTTTCTCTTTTTATTTTAGCCAGAAGTTTGTCAATTTTATTAACCTTCTCAAAGAACCTGCTCTTTGTTGCATTTATTTTTTTTCTATTGTGTTTTTGTTTTCAATTTCATTTATATCTGCTCTAATTTTGATTATATATTTTTCTCTGTTGACATTAGGCTCATTTGTTCTTCCTTTTCTATTTTTTATGATGAAGCTTTAGGGTGTTTATTTGGGCTCATTCTTGTTTTTGGAGATAGACCTATAATGATATGAACTTTCCTCTTATGACTGCTTTTACCATGTTCCAAAATTTTTGATATGTTGTGCTGTCATTTATTATTCATTTCTATGTATTTCTTGACCTTTCGTTTTATTTCTTCTCTGACTCAGTTATTCTTCCATAGCATGTTGTTTAATCTCCACGTATTTGTGGTTCTTCCAACTTTTTATTTTTACAGTTGGTCTCTAGTTTCAAAGTATTATGATCATAGTATATAGTGGGTATGATTTCAACCATCTTACATTTGTTGAGGCTATCACTGTGTCCCAGTATGTGGTCAATCCTTGAAATGTTCCATGAGCACTAGAGAAGAATGTATCAGCAGCTTTTTTGGGATGGAAGGCTCTGTAAATGTCAGTTACATCCAGTTGGTCTAATGTGTCATTTAGGAATGTTATTTCCTTATTGATTTTCTGTTTGAATGATCTGTTCATATCCTACAGTAGGGTATTCAGGTCCCCTACTACGATAGTGTTTTGGTCTGTTTCTTCCTCTAGTTCTGTTAGTAATTGGTTCTGATTGGGAGCATAGATATTAATAAGTGATATGTCTTCTTGGTACATGATTCCTTTTATTATTATGAAGTGTCCCTCAATATCTTTCTTTACCTTTTTTATCTTGAGGTCTATTTTGTCTGATATTAGTACTGCTATTCCCATTTCTCTCTGAATGCCATTTGCTTCAAATAAATTATCATCTTACACCCTGTCACTTTGAGCCTATATTTGTCTTTGGAACTGAGATGTGTCTCCTGGAGGCAACATATGGTTGGGTATTGTTTTTTACCCATTTTGCAACTCTGTGCCTTTTTATTGGTGAATTCATTTACATTTCATCACCATTTACATTTAGGTGATTATTGAAATATGAGGTCTTCTTCTAGCCATTTTATCTTTTGCTTTCTGGTAGTTTTATGTTTTTATTGTTTCTTGTCCTTGTGTTTCTGTTTTATTCATTTTGGTTGGGTTTTGTGGATTTTTCCTCTGGTCTTTCTTGTTCTATGCTATATACTTCAGTTCTGAAATTTTGGCACATGGTTACCATTACAAGTATGCAAATATGATACATATATATATATATATATATATATATATATATATATACAGTCATTCATTTTCTTCTGTGTGTGGCTCATCTCCATTCCCCTTTATGAATGTGGATCTTTGAATCCTCTTCTTTTCAGTCATTGTTGTCTCAGTTTGTCCCTATGCATGCTGAATGTTTATTACTATCTTGCTATAGCAAATCTCTTTTTACTGTTTAAGCTTATAATGCTCTGTTCTTAGTAAGGGTTGTACTCCTCTGTTTCAATCAGCCCGCTAGTCACCTTACTCCTAATTATGTATTTTTTTTGTCATTTGTTTTATGTGAGCTGACCCCTTTCAGTATTTCCTATAGTGCAGGCCTCGTGGTGGAGAATTTTCTCAATTTTTGTATGTCTGAAAAGGTCTTTATTTCTCCTTTATATATAAAATAGGGCTTTGCTGGATACATTATTCTTGGCTGATAGTTCCTTTCATTTAAGAGTTTAAATATTTGATTCTGCTCCCTTCTGCCTTGTAAGGTTTGTGCTGAGAAGTCAAATGATAATCTAATCTTTTTTTTCTTTATAGGTTACCATCTTCTTTTTTCTGTCTGCCCTGAGAATTCTATCTTTGTTGTTGATTTTTGATAATTTTAATACGATGTGTCTTGGAGAAGGCCTTTTTAGGTTGAGATAATTAGGTGTTCTGTTGACTTTTTGAATTCTAAGCTCCAGCTCATCCCTTAGAGTTGGGAAACTCTCATCAATTGTTTGTCTGAAAATGCTTTCTAGACCCTTCTCCTTTTCCTCCTCTTTGAGAATGCCTATTATTCTTATGTTTTCTCTCCTGATGGTATCAGCTAGTTCTCTTGTATTTCTCTTTTATTATTTTCATTCTTTTGTTTCTCTCTTCTTCCTTCTGATTTATTTCTAGATTTCTGTCTTCGATATCATTGATCCTTTTCTCCATTTGGTCAACTCTATTTCCCAAATTTGCTATTTCATTTTTCAACTCTTGCAGTGTGTTCTTAATCTCCACGAGTTCTATTCTGTTATTTTTGAGGTTTTCAATCTCCTTGTTGAAGAACTCATTTTGCTGCTCTAGTTGTTTTTTCATTTCCTGAAATTGCTGATATTAATTGTTTTGAATCTCACTGAGTTTTTTCAGAAGTACCATCCTGAATTCATTGTCATTTAAGTTTCATATTCTCTGTCTTTAAGCTTATTTTCTGGAGACTTTATCCTTTTCTTCTGAGCTGCCTTGTCACCTGGTTGTTCATGGTGTTTAATGGACTATTTCTTCACCTGGGCATTAATAGAAGTGTACTCTGCTTTTTTTCTTTTTTTCCAGGAAAGTTTATTATATAAAGGTGCTCGAGTGTGTTGCAAGAAAGGCACTTTTCTTTTGGTTTTCAGTAGGTGGCATCTAAGCCTCTTGGAGCCCTGCTTTATATAAAGTCTTAATAATGCCTTTTTTTCCCTTATAGATGTTTAATTATGCTCGCTACCCTCAATCTCAGTCCCTGTTGTGTTAGTGACAGTTTCGTAGTGTTTCCTCAGATTCCCCTGTGTTTTTTCTTTGTTCGGTCTATGAGGGTATGTGGGGAGGGGCCCTCTGTGTTGTGGGATGGGAGCTGTAGCTCAGACTCGCATTTTGCAACCCTGGCTGGTAATAATGAACTATTGTTTCTCTGCTGTCCTCGCTTCTCTGCTTTCTTCACTGATGTCTTAGCACAGTCACCTGCCACATGAAGCTCACAGCTCTCCCAGGCAGGCCTGTTCAGGGAACTTGTCGCACTTTCTTCCCTCCTCCCTCCTCCTACAGGGAGCTCTGGGTGCAAGAGGCAGCTTTTTTGTTTCTCTCAGTCCACTGCCTGACACCTGGGGTTCTGACCTGTGGTAGCTCTTATGAACAGATCCCATGCTCAGACATGCTGGTGTGCAGTTTGGGTATTTTTTGTTGAGTTTTAGATGTTCAGCTTGTTGTTGTTTCAAAGGGACAAATCTGGGGACGTCTCTCACTCCTCTATATTTCTGATCTCACTCCTGTCTTTTTGTTTTTTGTTTTTTGTTTTCTGTTTGTTTGTTTGTTTTTTTTTTTGATGAGCACAATATGGGATCTTCACTGGGGAAGTGGAACTCCTCATCTGCATAGGCCATGCAGTCAATAGGTAGCCCAGCAATTGGGGTTGAGTTTTGGTTCAAAGTGAGAGCTCCCATGTGGCATGGGCACTGCTTTCTACCATCTCACATTGCAACTTTAGAGCATTTTTAGATGAGAAGAATGTTGATTATCACAGAGCTGTAAGGTTCTAGGTTGGGCCCATACTTTCACACTCCTTGTCCACCTTTCTTTTGTCCACAGTGCATCCAAATGTTTTAAGGAAGGGAAGGAATAGAAGTAAGAACTGTCATTTTTAGTGATTGCTTGGGGAGCATTTGTCTTGGAAAAGAGATGTGGAATGGGATGGATGAGGGAACAGAGCCACCCAGTCTCTGGAGTCCTGTCTTGAGAAAGGGAAATTGCTAAAGAGAGTAGAACTGGGGTTCAGGACTGGGAGTTCTGAAGAGACACATTTCACGTCAATAGGGGAAAGAGCTTATTGAAGGTTGCAGCTTACCATTGCACAGTCTAGTTAGTAGTGGACTCCTCAGATTGGGGAACAGGGGATCTTGAGGCTTTCTGCTACTGGTGTCTCTGATGCAATATGATTCCTAGAACTGGTCTATTGTCATTGTTTCAGGACTACTAGTGCTGCCTCTGCCAAGCCTCCAAGTTTTTTCAGGTGGCCAGGAGCAGTGGAAAGATTGGCTGAGGTATGGGAGTCTGTGGGATAAGGATTGAGAGTGTTTTCTCCTGCCAATTGTTGGGTTTCATCCCCTTGCTTGTTTCTCTATTGTAGGTGGTATTTTTGGTCCATGAGCTGAGGGTCAGTGGTCACTCACTCTGGATGGCCCTTCCAGAAGTCCTGATAGTGAGGGGCAGACATACCAGGTTGTTTTGCAGGGGGAAGCTCCCACAGAGGTGGGATGCAAAGTGGGCATGGAGTCTAGGCTCAGCCCCTATAACCACATGCACTAGGAGGTCACCTCTTCTCTGAGCTGCACAAAACAGGGAGGGGTTGGATTGGCTGATCAGTGTTGACCGTTGGCGATCCTTCCAGGTGATGCTGCCATGTAGTCTTGTGTGTTTTCCTGGCTGTGCAGATGTACAGCAGTTTGATATGCACCATCTCACAGGTACTCTCAACTGCTTCTGGAGCTGGTCACGATTGGCCCTTTACAGGTAACCATACTGAGGCCCAGAGACCTTGAAAAACCAACCCCATGCAGTAAGAATGAAATTTGGGACAAGACACAGGGCTTCTGGCTTTAGTTTTTCCTATTCTATTCTGGTGGTTTCTTGAATGCACTGCTATCTAGGGAGGGAAATTGGGTCAAAAAAGTATCCCTTCTGAATTCACAGTCCCTTACTGTATACACATTTAAACTTCTTTTATGCAAAGCTTAAGTTCTTCATTTTAAATCTCACCTCTCCTCATTCAATGACCTTGCAGAACAAAGCTGGCACTGGGCTCCTGGCTCAGCTTGAGGAAAAATGTGGGAGTTCTCTGGTTGGTCTTTGGGATTACTTTCAGGAACTGTAGTGTCGGGTTGAGTTGGAGAGAATGAGTCAGCTCAGGTCCTGGTTCTTGGCTTCCAAGATCAGTGGAAGGATAGAAAACTGTGGTGAGGCTTTGGAATCTGTTAAGTGGTGGAAGCCTGAGTGGGGGACCTGGCAGTGTTGATACAACCACTAAATCTTAAGAAAGGAATAGCTGAAAAAGCCAGAGATAGAGAAGTAATAATACCAACTTTGTAGTGGTGTTATGAGGATTAAAAGTAGTAATAGTTATAAATTGTTTATAGCATGCTTGGCATGCAATAAATGTTCCCATTTATTATATGGAATAAAGATGGTAGCCACTGGAGGTACATATCAGAATCTGAAGCATGTAAACCATGGCTCATACACTGCTGTGACTTAGAGGTAAAGAAAAGTCAACAGCAAATTTTAGACTTTCAAAAAAAGTACAAGTATGAATTTTCTTTCATTATGAATATGATGCCCATCTTGAAATGTTTCTTAAACGCAGTGGGGTAACAGGTCATTTGGAAGGGTGATAGACATGTCACGATCCATTATGTCAAGTCAGATTGCTAATCTTCCTCTCCTAAACAGAATTTGGAATGGAAATTTTCCACTAACTCTGATCCCAAATGAAAAAATTTTTGGAGAAGAAAAAAATAGGCCAGTTGACCTACTTTCCTCTTAAGTTCTTGCTTACGCTGTTCCAACTAAGAAATAAAGGAATCTTTTTTTTTTAATTGTGCATTGGCTATAAGGTCTCAAAAAAGGATTACAAAAAAGCAAAATTATTTTCGCTTGAAGAAAGCATTGATGGAAATTGTGTTTGAAAGATTTTAACTCTTTTCAGCTGTCTTTAGTTTTGTGTTCTTGATTTCAGTCCCTCTGTCTCCTGTTTACCTAACATTTTTACTCTGGATTTTCTGATGAGATCTCCTTGATTTCTTACCCATGGATGCAGGTAAATAAAATATGTGAGAAGGGACAATGGTTGGGGGACACAGATGACCTGGATTTGATAGAATTGATTTTTTTTTTAAACTTCTAACTGTATGTTAAAAAGCACAGGGTAACAACAAACAAAACTGTGATTTTTGATCATATAATTGATTCAGTCATCTTCTGATAGTCTCATCATTTTTCTGATGATTATAAAGGACTCTTCCTACCTCCCTGACCCCAGAAAATTCCTACCATAAGTTGGACCCTTCTTCAACTCCAGGAAGCTGCCTTTGGATTTCCTTTGCTCTAGGCCCTGGGGTCTAGTTTCCCACAACTCCCCAAGCTAATCTCAGTCGTGGTACCCAGGACCCCAGCTTGCCAGAGCCATTGGCTTCACTAGAAGAGCATGAGAACAGGTGTGGGGTTGAGAAGGAAGGCTTGGGGTGGAGGGCACATCCACTGTCTTCAAACCACTAATGTCCCCCAACCCATAAGGAACCTTAAGGTGAGGACACAGCACTTGATGAAAATCATGAGATGCTGACTATGGTTCGTTTGACTTTTCAGCAGTTAATTTTCTTAAGTTGGAATAATCTCCCACTATGAGTTGTGAGCACCCACTGTTGGGGTGTGTAAACTGAGGCCAGACAGCCCCTCAGTCAGAAATGTGAAAGCCTAGGTGGTTCATTCTGATGCGATTAGATCAGATTATATGATTTTTTCCCCTCAGCTTTCTAATACGAGACATTCTTTCTCTGCTCATCTGAGAAACAAATATAGTGGCTTTGACATTTGCTAGAGAATAAAGTCTAGTTACTATAGTACTTGAGAAGCCTTTCTAAAAGTGAAGGCTCATGAAATATTTATACTTAATTATTAAAAGTTTATCAGACTCAAATTACCTTCTGTTTAGTAAATTCTTCATAGATTCACATGTCAGAGTCACTTGCTTACAGGTTTAATTTAAAATAATTATGCTTTTGGGCCTTATGAGTCACACTCCCTCTCGCCTGCCCTCAGGGGTGCACAGGGCAGGAGAGAGTCTCCCACCCAGAGATGCTTCCTGTAGGAGATCTACGTGGCTTGCATATGCAATTGATGTATGTTTTCTCCTTTAATCTTCACAAGTACACTGTCTGCCTCCCACACTACTGACATTTGTGCAGCTATGTTTCAAGCTTATTTAAGTGCATAAAGAAAATGCATTTCCTACAGTTTTTCTGCAGTTTCTCTAATCTCATGAAGTTATTACCAGCCCTATTTCCCCTTCAGGTAATTGGGGAAAAAATGAACTTGTGTCCATTTTAACTTTAACATATTCAATGATTTAGTCTTTTTAGTTAATTTAGTTCCTTTGGGGAAGACCAGGTCTTTGGGATTTTTTCCCCTCTGGCCCTGCTTTTCTTCAAGAGGGCACCTGAGTCTCTGGGGCTTCCCTATACTTGTAGGAGGTGGTCAGGGGCAGCACTGCCATACAGATGTGCAAACTTTGTCGTGCATGAGGGCATGTTGACTGAGGGGATGAGAGGCTAAAATCCAGGTCCCTGCTCTGCTTTGAAACCCTGTACCCTGTCTAGGGCTCTGTGCATCTGGAGGTACACAGAGGCATTGCTTGGATTGGTGGCATCTCTGGGCTGGGGTTGTCTAACCTTGTTCCCTTTCTCAGCTGTACATTGCTATGGTTGGTTTGTTTCACTTGTAGAGTCACACTGGCTTTTATGTTTTAAGTGATCACTTATTGAACATGACTTTGTGCTGGCTATATGTCAAGTAAACATTAAACGTGCCGTATTTTATTTACTCCTTACACTACTCTGTGGAAGATGTAATGATACTAGTAATTAGTTACACAGTGCTTATAGTGTATGGGCACTCTTCTAAGCACTTTGCTTATGTTAACTTATTTAATCCTTATAATATCACTGTGCACTTGCTACTAACATTAGTCCCATTTCAGAGATGATGGAGCAGAGCCATAGAGGAGTGAGGTCACTTGCCTGTGGTTCCCTGTTAGTAACAGGTATGGTGGGATTCAAACCCTGGTGGTCTGGCTTCAGAGTCCATGTTCTTATTTATGATGCAATGCAGCCTTGTTGCCATCTCATAGGTGAAGAAATGGAGGTCCCCAAGGTTAATAACAACCCTGGGTACACAGTGCTCAGGAGAGTCATTTCTTTTAGTCTAAATGTCTCCTTGAGGATGAAGAGATGGTGGTTCCTTTAGGAAACATCCGTCCATCTCTAGATTGTGGGACCAGCTGCTTCAACTGTCATGCCTTATTTCTGGTCAGAGAAGTGTCTGCTCCTCTCGAAGCTGGCATCACCCTCCCATATAAATCCTGAAGGATGTCATCCAAGTCTCCATATAGTCTGCAAAGTTCTCTTGAAATGAATGGAGTAAGACAGGAAATTGTCAATGTTTGGGATTGTTGAGCTACCTGGGTAGGAACAGTAGGAGGCAGGCTTCTTGTGTAAGATATTTTAATAATTAATTTGTTGACTATTAATATTAAGCTTCTGTTGTGTGCTGGGCACTGTGCTAAGTACAGGACATGTGGTGGTAAAGTAAACTGACAACTTCCGTGCCCCCATGAAACTTACATTCACTTGCAAGTAACAGAAAAATCAAACCAATATAATAAAAAAGATAATTTATTGGCTCATATGACTGAAAAACCCAAAGGTAGGAGCAGCTTCAGGCTTTGCTTAATCTAGGCAAAGGACCTGGTCTCTCTCCATCTCTTAGCTCTGTTGTTCCCCATGTTGTTTTTATTCTCAAGCAACACATTGGCTGTGGCTGCATGCCTGCATTCTCCTAGTTCAAACCCAGCAGAAGAGAGTACATAGTTTTCTCTTAATAGTTACAGGATTTTCTGTCTTGTTGGGTCTGGTTTGGTTACATAACCACTCCTGAACCAACCATTACAGTCAGAGGGATGAACTCCCTTATTATACAGGCTTAAATCACATGATCATCCTTGGAGTGGGGTAGAGTTCATCCTATTGCAACTGCATAAACCGAGTGGGAGGGTGTGGCTCCCCCAAAGAAGGTCACTATTTCCTTGCCAGAAGGGCAAATGGTCTTGAAAGGGCAAGACCAATTGATGTCTACCACGGAGAAGAAGATAACCTGTCATCTCCCCTAGTGAAACTCTCAGCACAGTCAGCAAGACTGGCATAAATCGAATAATAGATTTATACTTCTAGTTGAGGTTAGTGCTGCCCTGGGTCCTCCGTAACCAGTTTCAAAGTCATTTTGCTGGGTAGTTGCAACCCTTTGTCATGAATTGTGGCATTAGATTTGAACTTGGCATGTCAGCTTGAAGCAGACAGTCATGGGTATGGGATATTGCTTCTGGTGCATAAATATATATGGAACGAAGAAGCTTGTCCAGTGAAACCCTTGTCTCAGCAGTTAGCCGTGGTTAAGTTTCAATTGGAGTTATAAAAAATGAAGGCAGTTGAACTCATTCATCACAATCTCTGTGGCTTTAGGATGCTCTGAGAAACTCTTGAGAATGAAGAGCTTAATAATTCCAACCTCTTTAATGATATCGTCTGGAATGCATGGCAATAAGGAAGGAAATTCACAAAAATGAATGAGAAATAGCTAAGCAGTAATGGAGGAGTTGTCAGCTGGTGAGGCGTAGCTGCAGTGAAAGCTTTAAAAAATATGCACATCAGATAAATTGAGATCCATAAAAAGTAAAAGGTTGCATCTGACCTGCCTGCATTTCTTTCCTTTCAGGGAGAAGCCCTAACAGAGAAATAAAAGGAGCTCACTTGGTTACTCAGGTTCAATTCCGAGCTAATGATTTCAGGGACCAATATGGAGATGAAGGAAGGGCCGGAAACAGAATCCCGGGTTTGCTTCAGGATTCGCTAACACGTGGATTTATGGATCTATCACAGTAGAGCATCTTTTGAAAGTATGCTTAAAGTACCTTTCTTTTCCTGAGGCTGCTGCTGGTTAGTGCCAATGGAATAAATATTTTGATAGCAAATGTGAAGTTGTTGGCGGTGTTTGAGAGCATCTGCATGGAATGCCGGGGGATGAATAGGCAAAGTGTAGGGAAGAACAACACATTGTGGATTTGTGCTCATGCGCAGGAATGGAGAGAAATCGGGGACTGCAGGCTGCAGACAGCCTGTCCGTGACATTAATGCGCGATATTGGGAGAGTGAAAGCAACTTGGACTTCTTTGCTATGCTAGAATATATCTTCCCTTTTGTGTTCTATGCCTTCTCACCATTACCGGGTACAGCTGGGGGAAATGGGTCTGCTGTCCTGAAAGGCCTTGTCTTTTTCTGCAGAGGCCCAACAGGGGGCACTGCAGTTAATTGGATTGTCTCTGATGCCCAGTGTCCAGATGAGCCCTGGGCACCTGTGGGGTGGTGTAAAGCCTCCCCCTCCACCCCCATTTAGTCCTCATCAAGGATTTTGATCTTTATGGTGGCCTTCTGCCTCAGTTCCCAGATTTCAGCTCTTTATGCTTCTGCCACTGACCCTCGACTTGTGTGGATTAGGCCGAGGCTGGGCTGGGTTTGTGCCTAGCCTGGCAGCAGCAGCCACCATGGTCGAAGTCGCCAATGTTTTCCTGGCATCGTTTCACTTGCTATGGCCAATAACTTTGGGTAATTCTAACGTGAATCCATCTTATCTGTCAAAGAAAGAAGTCCAAACCTAAAGGAAGGTTTAGAAAGTTTATTTGAGCCAAGGACTGAGGACCTGCCTAGAAACAAAATCTCAAAGGATTGAGAGAGTGCTCCAGGGAGTAGCAATGTTGCAATTCTTTTCGTACATTTAGAATCAAAGGAGAAAATGTAAGGAAACATGAAACCCTTTGCTGGTAGGTTTAGTAGAGAAGAGAAAGCAAAGTGGGAAAATCTGTAGGTTGGATAAAAACAAAATGGACAGAGACATACATCTTTTCCATTGGTGGGTACTAGATAGTTAATTTAACATCAAACAATTACGACAAAGAAATGATGTGTGAGCAACAAGATAACAATGTGGTTTCCCTCTCATTGTGCTTTGTTGCCAGGGATATGTTTCTAAGGGGTCTGGAAAAAGAATATTAAGATATCTTATCCTAGATTCACAATAACAGTGGATAAGGCTCGACTATGATAAAGATTAACTTTTCACTAAGGAAGCTGTAGGCCTTGCATGTGACTATCCTCCATGACCTTCCCAAGTAGGATTTTAATGATCCTATGTGATTACTTCTGGTCACTGAGCTTGTCAGGCCTGCTTTGTAGCCCCCTTTTTGTTCACATACCATTGAAGAGACATTTATTTGCTCAAATCAGGCCATAAGTGGCAGAGACCTGATTAAAAATTCAGATTCGTCTGGTTTAGTGCTGCTTTCTATAGGATACTATACTGAACCTTGCAGCCTCTCCCTATCTAAACTAGAAAGGCCTCTGATCTGGAGACTGCGTACCTTTTGTTTGCAGAGTCACCTTGAGTGTAGCCCCTGACAAAACCAGACCTTCTGGGTATTGCTTCTCTTCTGACTCTGCCACTTACTAGTGTGAGACCTCTGGTAAATAGTTCAATCTCTTTCAGTCTAATTTTTCATTTTGTAAAATAGGGAGAATAAAAGTGCCTACATCAAAGGATTATTATGAAGATTGAACTAGTGTATATGAAGTGCTTAGCACAGCAGATGGCATAGTGTCAGCATTTCATAAATGCTAGATATGAGATTATAATTTTAATTAATTACTGATTTATTCAACAATAATGAGGGCCTAGTAAGTTCCATGGTAGAAACAAAACAGACCAAATCCTTGCACTCATATATCTTACATTTACAAAATTATGATAATTTTTATATAATTATCTTTCTTGCACTATTTTTCTACAACTTTATTTTTCATTTGTCAGAGATCTTTTAGATCTATCTCCACATCAGTGGTTCTCAAGGGGGTTGTTATTGTGTCCCAGGGGACAGTTCACCATGTCTGAAGACAGTTTAGGTCGTGATGGCTGTGAGGTGTTATTGGCGTCTGGTGGGTAGAGGTCAGGGATGCTGCTAAACATCCAACAATGCACAGCACAGGCTCCATGACAGACACTTATCTAGCTCAAAATGTCAATAATGCCTAGGTTGAGAAACCTTGGTCTGTGTCTAGATGTGTACCTATATCTTCTTTAAACTTTTAAATTGTTGTAGAAGGATATGCAAAAGGTGAAACTTACTTACTTGTTTTTATAAGTGATTTCATCTTACTCTGGACCTGTATTTCATGTTAATGCTTAACAAAAAACAAACAAACAAACGACAAAAAAACAAAACAAAAAAAATGTCTTAAAATTTCCAGTTAAAGATAATCCCGTCTTCTCTGGTTTAAGAGTCTCTTTTAGTTTAACTTGATTATTTTCAAGCAAATATTCAGTCATTTTAAGCTCAAAGTCCTGCCTTTCCTCTTTCTCAAATGGTGTCTGGGTGCAAGGGAAGCCCAGGACATTGGGAAGGAGCCAAAAAAGGCCCTGGTCAGCTGCTCATCTCTGGATCTTATCCTGTGTTTTTCTCATCCCCTGATGGTCCACGGTTGCTGGAACCACCTTCGATTGTTGGATTGTCAGCTCAGCTAAGCTCAGCTGGGGCCTGAGAGTCCCCTTCTCACATTGATCATCCCCCAAACTTGACTTGGCCCTACCTTGACCCCTACTTGGGTTTCTGAGTTTTAGTAACTCCCATGAATTGCTGTTAGCTGAGGCCACCCACCCCCAAGCCTAGGTACTGGGTTCACCTTGTCTCTTTTCTTTGTGGCCCCTTAGGAAGCTGGACCATGCCTTAAAGATCTCTACCTTAAAACAAACCATAAGTACTGAGGGTAGAGTTCATCGGTCACCTCTTCCCTTCCCTGCCAACAAAGTTTATTGGAAGAAACTCGGCTATTCATTATTTCTTTATTTACTCAGTCTCCTTTATCTCTACTCTCTCACCACATTCTCTTTCCTCCTCAATAAGCAACCTTTCTGATAATTTTAACCTGTATCTATTGAAAGAGTTCTTACGTGTTTATTTACAGGAGATACATATTGTATATGTACCTCCCATAGGGAAGTTATTCTGCTCTTTATATTCTTTTTTTTTTTTCTCTTCAAAATGTTTTATCTGATTTGACCTTGATGCTTTTTCGTGGCTAATTTTTATGTGAAATTAGTTTTACTGAACTGTTCAAATGAAACAAGGGCTAAGAAAGTGTTTTGTGCTCCATGGAGACTCCTCTCCTGTTGGGCAGCTTGCTTCCTGGAATGGCCAGGCTCTGCTTCCCACCCTCATGTGGGTTTGGACCCTCTTCTTCTCTTCCTTCTTTTTGCCCTCATCTTTCTCAATTTTGATTTCATTCTCAATAGTAGAAGGAGAGTATCACTGTGGGCTTCTCATACTCACCAAAAACTGGGGAGGCACATCCCTTCTTGATTTCAGCTGCTGTTGGCCTCCTGCATTCAACTGAATTCCTGTTCAGTGCTCTCAGGTCCACTGGCCACCTGGTTGTTTCTTCTTCCTCCAGTGTAAATACTTGGTATCATGAAGGTCTTGTGTTGGTCACTTGTTCCTACCACCATTTGTATTTGGGGTTCATGGAGATAACTTGGCACTAGTTTTGTTGTAAACATAGTCCATGGACTTCGGTTTTGCTCTTTAGTTGCTCTGCATGTTTTCATTTGGGGATTTGGAGAAATTGATAAATGCTACTGCTGCTGCCACAGATTCCCAGAATCTACCTCTGCTATTCTGTACTTGTGTACATGTGCATGAAAGATGAGGTGCTTTAAACTTCATTCATATTTTTTTACTTTACCTCACTGAGCACTCTGCTGTGAAATCCATGCTCTGTGTACCTCTGGTCTATTCTTTCTAATTGCTGCACAGCACTCCACAGGGTGCAGCCACCTACTTTGCCCATCCACTCCCCGAGTCATGGACACCCAGATTAATTTATCACCACCATAAATTAATCTAAGAATTGATTAAATTTCTTGCACTGGATTCTTAAGGACCTGCATAGAATTTCTTTATAATGTATCTCAGTGTTGGAATTGTTAGGCCAGAGGATATACAAATACTTAATTTGACTAGGGATGCCAGTTGCTCTCCAGAAGGCTGATCCAGTCTCTATTTGCAGTAGCCATATGTGAGGGTTACTCTACCTTCATGTTCCTGGATTCCCTCCGTGCCTCACAGGAACCAGGAGGCCAGCAGCCACCATCTCCAGACTGTTTTCTCTCCAAACACACCAGTTTTCCTTGACTGGGGCTACATTATGCAGACACACAGCACCTGCTAATTCTCCACAAAAGCTGGCATACAGTACTCCTCTACTTTAAGCTATCTTCTCAGTCTTTCTGGGCTGCGGGGTCCCAAAGAGTAAGTGAGGGCATTCCCTTCAGTTCTTCTCCCGCTCAACCCCAGCCCCAAACCAGGAAAAACTCTTTTTTATCTGGCAAGGACTTCTCATAGGATCTATCTTATATCCCTCTAAAGTAGGTCTATAAAACTGTGTCCAAACCTCTATTACTTTGAATATACAAGGAGTTTTAAGAACATCAAAATCACTTTTAATTCTTTGCCAATCTTGGCTTGCAAGACTGCCTACTCTCTAGCTCAGTGAGTCTCAAATCTGGCTACATATCACAATTACATGAAAAGATTTTAAACAGTACTGATGCTTGGTGTACCTAAAATGAATCAAACCAGACTCTTTCAGAGTGAGTCAGTGCTTAGAACCATGCTCTGGAGACTTAAGGCAGCCAACTTTGGCAGTGAAACCTTGTTAGTGACCATTTATTTCTTGGTGATAATCTCCCCATTCCCCAAAGGACATTGACCCAATTTTAATGTCATAGCAGTGATGTGTGGGGAGCTGCAGAGCAACAACATTAAAATATTTTTAAATATTAAACATTGAGTATATATAGTGCATGCCCATGTATGTGTGAAGGGCATAAAGAAAGCTGGGAAGTGGAAACATCACTGATTCTTAGAAGCACCTGTGTGCTTTTTACCATTGTAGCTCTCTCTCTTCTACCAGATATGATCCCTATCCTGAATATTCTGTTCATTATTTCTTTGCTTTATTTATTGTTTATATATTAATCTCCAAACACTATAGTGTTTAGCTTTGTGGACATTTCAATTTAACAGAAATTGAACCATAGAGTATTTGTTTTTCAGTTATTAGTTTCTTTCATGCTTCATTGAAAAAAATGTTTTTCTCATTGAATTTGTCCACCTCTGTTGTTTGGAGTTTATACCACTCTCAATGCCTATCTCTTAGTGGTTTATTTAGATAATTTAACATGCATATCAGCATATTCTAAAATTAATATATATATCTACCCTTTTACTAAATGAACAAAAATTTTAAATTCCAATCATTTTTCTCCTGATAAGATGTCCAGTGTTATGATTCTGTTTTTTAAAAATCTCAAATTATCTATTTTAATTATTATTTTGTAAGTTAATCTATTTTTTTAAAGTTGACCTACACTATCTATGTTCATCATTCCTTCTAGTTTCTCAGAGTGTCTGTCTAGTATCATATTCCTTTAGAATTCCCTTAATCGTCAGCTCTCAGATTTTTTTTTCTGAAGATGTCTTTATTTTGCCATTCTCTTTGAAAGATAATTTCATTAAGCACAGTTATTTTTCTCTTGGCACACTGAGAATATTATCCCATTGTCCTCTGGCTTCAATTGTTGTAACTGAGAAGTCAACCATTAGTCTAATTGTTTCTTCTTTGTAGGTAATCTGCTTTTTCTCTCTGGTTGACAAAATGAGACATTGACTAGCTTTGTGCAGTTTCACTGTTATGTGTTTTTGATTAATTCTCCACCATTTACTCTTCAAATATTGCCTCTTCTCCATTCTCCTCTCCTCTTTGTGGTTCAGATTATACATGTGTTAGCCCTTTGATTACATCCTCCATGTTTCTTACTCCCTGAGACTTAGATTAAACTTCTATTATGTTACATTTATATAAATGTCCCATGGATATGTCATTCTTAGTCTTCACTGTGACTCTTCAGTCATCTTATTCCTTCTTTTCTCCTTGCACCTCATCACCACTCCTTACTGCTCACACAGAGTCACCAAGCCTTCAAGACCCACTTCATACCCTCCTTCATTGCCTCTGCAAGACCTGCCCTGACTTCTACAGGCCTCATTAATCTCCCCGCTTCTTATGTCTTTCACAGCACTTACTGTCCTCTGCATGAGATAACATGGTGTAGAGCAAAGAGCACTGGACTTGGAGTCCGAGGACCTGAGTTCAAATTCTGGCTCCACCACTTAATAGCTCTGTGACCTTGGGTAAGTCACTTCTCTTGCTGACACTCAGTGTCCTCAATTATAAGAGTCGTTAGAGAGACTGATGAGATGAGGGCCACAGAATGCCGAGATGGTTCCCAGTGCTGGTTTTGGCAGGAAACTTCTCATGTGACCCTCACTGTATCTTTTTGCCTCTCTGCCCCCTAATGGCAGCCATTTCTGGCAGGCTAGTGGCCTGGGAGCTGGATTTCAGTGCTACAATTATAAAAATGCAACTGTGAAACAATCCTTAGATGAGGAAGCCCCTCACTGGGTTAAAATCCCAGGCTTATATGCCTTCAATTTATACCTCTTGAATCCATTTCCACTCTTGAACATTCTCTTATTCTTCTATTTATCTTCCCATTGTCCTCAGAAGTAAGTCTATAATTCTTTTAATGGTATGGAGAGCCTGACCCCTGCCACCTCTATGCATCTTGCCACTGCCCAGCTGCTACTGCAGCCCTCCCTCCAAGCTGCAAAGAACCAGGTGCTAATTTCTTTTGCAAACTGCCCTCCTTGCCTTACCCCTCTGTTTTAATCCTTCTGTTTTCAGTCTAACTGTCACTTCCATCCTGGGCTCCAGACCTGGATGAAGCACCTTCCCCAGGTGCAACCTCAGCAGCTGAAACCTTACCCCAGGTGGCCTTTATAACCATTAGTTATAGTGAACCTTTTTAAAAAAATTATGCCTCTCTTTATTTCTGTCCAGAGTCAGAGCTTTTGAAAGGCAGGAACTGTTTTTCATTCAATGCTGACTTTCAGGTACCTGGCCTGGGGTGTGGTTTCTAAACAGTGCTTAATAAATATTTATTAAAGAGAGGAAAGAACAAAGGAAGAAATAAAGGAAGAAGAAATACTACAGAGAAAACTACATTTCCTTTTGTCTGGGGGTGAGAATTGGTTTTGAAGCAACTTATGGTTGTGTTCTACAGTAATCATTCTAGAACCACCACTCTGGACCATCATCTGGTAAGGCCACTTGCCTCAGCCAGCCCTGGTCATTAGCTGAGTTAGAAAGTTTTCATCATCCCGATGGCGTGCTCTCTCTCTGGCCAGAGGGGTGAGGTGAGGCCCTCTTCTCTTTCCTTAGCTAGGAGATCACAGAGTGTTTAGAAGGAGCAGAGGTGGGATGGGGTGGGATATGATTAATGTTTTCTTCCCAGAATACTTGGCTTATAGGCAATCCAAGGGGAGAGGAAGAGGTGGGGAGAACAGAGTGAATGGGGCAGAAAAACATACAGCTTCTCCTTGCAAGTATTCTGCATGTGCCCCAGCCACCAGTAGATTCTAATGGGGGTTGAATTTTCTGTGAAATAGTCTTTGCCATTCTGAACTATGAGACTTCATCACCTTTGCTCTTGGGCCAAATAGCAATTTTAATTTCTAGATAAGTATCAAAGAGAGGGCAGAATAAACAGATGCATACTATGGAGACACCTGGAGAATCTCCTAGGAATGGCATAGGCTGGGGCTCAGGGACAGTCCCATTTAGAGAACATTACCCTCAGTAGCCTCTATCTGAGAGGACTGGATGTGTGGGGTGTGTGTAGCACAGCCTTGCAGTACCACTGCCAGCACAAGGTAGCACCTCACACTAGCACATGTGTAGTATGCTGAGTGTATCCAATGTAAATGAGTTACATTGTATTAGATAGAAATTATATTCTTAAGCACTGTGGTAAGAACATTCATGCATCAATTTAATGAATTCTTGAACAACCTTATGATGTAAGTAGTAGTATCAGTACCGCTTAATAGGTGAGGACAATAAAATGGGTTTCAGAGGGACTTACATAACCTGCCCAAGGCCACCTACTGATCAAGTCCTTGAGCTGTAATTTTAGCCCATGAACTTGATCTCTGCTCCAAACAAGGCCTGCAACATCCCAGGAACTTGGGGTACAAAGATAAGGTTTCAGTGTCCATTTGGGTCTTTTAGGAAGCAGAAGTGCAAGAGATCTATTTGAGGAAATGCCTGAAGGGGAAAGGGCAGATAGAGCAGGAGAAGGTGGGAGAGGCTTCAGACGTGCTGCAGGTCTGACACCTATGAAGGGAGAAAAGGAAGGAAGGATGATTTGGAGGAAGAGTCTGATACTAGAGTACAGTGCAAAGAAAATCTCGGTCAGGCCAGTGGGAAGCCCTGGAGCAAAGATTGCTCATGAGAAGGAGACCCACATTGGTAGGCATGGCAGCTAGAGTACTCCTGTGCTCAGTGACAGAACCCCTGTGCTCTGAGTCAGGGGGCCCCCAGTCTAGTCCTCCCTATGCTGGAAGCAGCCTGGAGAGAGCATGCCTCAGCAATGGATCCTGAAGGTGCAGCAGCTGGAGGCGGTCAGCTCCCCATGCTGCTCCTTGCAGCAGAGTCTCCATGGGAGGCTTGAGCAGCATGTTCCCACGGCTGCTACAGGCTCTGTGCTTGAGCTGCCTGCAGCCCATTTACTAATATACTGTAGCGTTTAGACAGGATGTTATGAAAGCCCCAGGATGGGATGTCCCTGTAGCCTCCTGGGATAGAAACCATTTTCTGGTACGGGTGAACAGGTTGTGCACTCAATAAAGGGACCCTGCCAAGAGGGCTAGTTGGGGGATTGAAATGCAGAAATGTGAACTTTGCCATTTTTGCTCAGAGAGGCCTCCTTTTCTAATTCAACCACTCAGATGAACATCTTTTTCTAACTTGTACAAAGATGGTATGCAGGCAACAAGTAGCCTGTGATTCCTGGGAGAAAAGAGGAATCCTTCAGTGTGGATTCAGGGTCATCTGGACAAAGCGGGCTGGGAATGAGGTTGAGGCTTCTGCACAGGGAGGCTTGTGGAGAGCAGGCTGTAAGGGTAAGGGTGCATGAGATGAGCCAGCGATAATCCTACAGAGGTAAGTGGGACAGGTCAGGGGCCCAGTGTCCTTTGTTCCTGAAGCGGACTCTGCGGAGGTCAGTGGGAGACTATTTGAGGAATTTAGGTGGTAGAGAGACATGCATTGTTATTTTGGAATTACTGGTCACTCTTAGATATTAAAAAAAATAAATCATATTCTAATTTGACTGTTCAGTCTCTCACCAAATGTAACACCTCTCTCCAACTCCTAGTCTAGGCTGGGCTTCAGCTTGAGGTGCCTGGGATGGGGACAACGGGGTGATATATTCTGGTTAGTCTTCCTTCCAGCCCCTACTTTGCCTGTGTCTCCTCTTAATTACCTTCCATACCAGCTACATTTAAGGTCCATTTTGAGGTTTGAGAAGATGTTTTTAATTTAAAACAGCACATTCGTAAAGAATGCCCTTTACAAATGTTCTAAAAAAAAGTGTACAAATATTAAAGTGTCTCTGAAAAAGTGACTTCACACTGCACCAGAGTCTGGTCCCTCCCTGCGACCCCCGCTTTGTCCCCAATCTGGTCAGGTTTCACTAGACACGCTGCTTGTGTCTACAATGTTCCCTGGTTTCAGGAATTAATGAGGCTCTCTTCTTTTGGCTGATGGAGATTGCAAAACTCTTGGATTCTTTGAATTATACTTCTGTAGGCTAATGTGGCTTGGGGAATCCGGTGCATCAATTAAAAACGACCATCCTTCATTGCAACTCTTAACCTATGTGTGGGTCCAGAGGCACTTTGCTGAGTAGAGGGATCTTCAGGTCCTGGCACATAACTTCTGCACCCCCTGTCATTGGCGGGAATATGTGAGACTCTTTCTTACACTTTGGGCAGATGAAGCCGCTCATGTTCTCCACCACCCTGATGATGGGCGGTGGGTGAGGGACAGTGCTGAATCTTTTGACATTTTCAAAGTGCCCTTTCATCTTCTTTTGCCTGTCTTGGATGAAGCCACCAAGGCCCTCCAGGCCCCAGGGTACATCCTCCCTGCTGCTTGAAATGAATGTGTGATTCTTCATGTGTCCAGTTGGTGGGAGAGCTCCCATTTCCTTCCCTCCCTCTCTCTGCCTATATAAGTTTTTTACTTATATTTTATATCCTGGTTGAGATGGGGTGGCCAGCTTGACTGTCCCTTGGTAAATCCTGGGCAAAGAGGGGAAAGATAGCTTCCAATTGTGCTGGCTTTTTTTCAAAGGGGGCCAGGAGACAGAATGGTTGCCCTTGTCCTCTGCTTTGAGCATGAAGAAAATCCTGCTGTGCCTCCTGTTAAGTAGGGGAGAAATGGGAGGGGAGCATGCCTACAGGTAGATTGGAAATGACATCAGGAATGCAGTAGGGGAGAAATCACAAGTATGTAGTGCCTTTCAAGGTCTTGGAGATGAGCATCCCAGCTACCTTGTACTCTCTAGTATGCCACTGGCAATAATAAACCCATTGAATGTATGCAGAGGGTAAACAAGTGGGTGTGTAAAAGGACAATTTGTTGCAATTCACCTCTTCTCCAAAATAACAGATGATAACAGTAGCAAGCTTTTCCACAGCTCTTCTCACTTCATGAAGTAATTTTAAATTCTTTATATGACTTGAAAGTCATAATATGCCTTTGAAGTAAATGGGTTAAGATTATCACTTAAATGTCAAGGACAATGGAGAATTGAGGGCTTGGCTGAAGATCATATAGCCAGGTGAGGACAGAGTCGAAAAGGTCATCTGGGTCTTCTGACTGCCCCCTCTTCCCACCTCCCTGCCCTCCGGAGCCCATCCGCTAAATGCATACTCCCCAAATGAGAGTGGTGCTCTAAAAGCCTTTCACGATATTCCTACTGACATACAAACCACTCCGAGGCCAGACATTGCTTTTATACTGTGGTGAAACCACATTGTGTAGGACTGAGAAAATTTTGTTCTTTGAGCTGAAGTAAAGCTGAATTGTGCCTGTTAAGAAACTGTTTGCCTGGTGTCCACAGGTAGAGGGAGGACGTCTTTTTACTTTTTAAGAGGAAATACTGTTTTCAGGCACTCGTTTATGAGTACCAGAGAAATAACTGAGGCAGGCATTGTAAGTCACCCTGGCCTTGTTATTAAGGCAGGACTCTTAAGGCTCTCCACAGGGCAGAGCTTGTTGACTTCTATCTGTAACCGATAGATGCTATAATCCTAGCTCATTACTAATTCTTTGATTACTTAATTTATCCAAATTAGTGTGGCTTAATTTAGAGGAAAAGCATATTAAACTCAGGTCCTAGTAGAAACTCTGCCCCCAGGCTCACATCTGGTTGCTTTGGGCCCAGATGGCCCCTCAGCGGTCTGAGGCAAATGCTGGACAACACTTGAGGCTCCCTCCCTTCCTCTGACAGAGGCTAAGGAGCAGGGATGAGTGGGGGAGTGCGATGAGGGAAGAGTTCTAGAACCTGCTGAGTTTTTTTTTTCTCTTTTTTTAAACCAGGAATTATTAGCCGAGAAGATGCAGAAGATCTCCTTGAGAACATGACTGAGGGAGCATTTCTGGTCCGGGTCAGTGAGAAAATCTGGGGTTACACCCTCTCCTATCGCCTGCAGAAAGGGTTCAAGCACTTTCTTGTGGATGCTTCTGGGGATTTTTACAGCTTCCTGGGAGTGGACCCCAATCGCCATGCTACGCTCACAGATCTCATAGATTTTCACAAGGTATCTTTCTTAGAGGTGCTGGTTGTGGGTGAAACTGTTTGAAACTCTAGCAAAAGGGAGAGCCAGGCTGCAGACATTCTAAGATATGGTGATGGAGAGTGATTAGGCAGCCCTAGAAGTACTTAGGGTCATAGGATATGGAACATCGGGGTAGAAGAGACCAGAGTTTGTCTAAACTAGTTAATCAAGGTCTTCTCTCTGGCTTATCTTCTGACCCATGTGGGCATCTCTAACGTTGGTCCCAGCCCTCCTCTCACCTTGAGTACCTGAGTGTTCCCTACTGTCAACACTTAGGGGCTGGTTGACTAACCTTCTCTCCAAGCCTATGTCTTATCCCCAACTCATTCCCAGATTATCCCTCTTGAGGACATTCTAGGCAGGTTTCTGACAGCTTTTTAGAGTTGGCTACATCCTAGCAGGCAACACTGTGGTTAGAGAAACTTTTCTTGTAGAGTTCTGTGTCTCTTGTTCCAACTACAGCCCTATCACTTAGTAAATATGTGACCTTAGACAAGTTTCTTAGTCTCAGTGAGGTTTAGTTTCCTAGCTGGGCAAATAGATGTAAATAATGCTTAGTGCAGATCATATGAGCATTAAATGAGAGGAAGTACATAACATTCTGTAACTGTAAAGTACTATGGAAGTTCTCGTTTCCCAGAACTCTTTTTGTTATTTATTCCCTTACTGTGAACTTCACACTGCAAAAGATGTTGCCTTCTAAATAATACATATAGAAAAAAGCAATTTTTGTGTTAATTTGGCTGTTGTCATCAGTAATAACTGGGAGAAAGACAAAGGTGGAACTTGGTGACCTAGAAGGACAGAACCCAAGGATTCTGAGACAGAGTGGTGGTTGCTTAGATGTCCACCAACTACCTGAGCATTGCAGGTGTAGAAAGTTCCACAGCATTACCTAACTGTGTCACTGGGCTTTTGCTAAAATAGGGCCTCTTGGATTTGTATTGCTTTTTCTTCACTGATGTCCCCAGGACTCTAGGGACAGCTCTAAATCTGACTTTCTAAGTAAAGTATGTAGAAAATTAACCATTTGCAAATACTTACACACTGAGAGAAGAGGACTGCCTGGAAGACTAGACTTAACCAGGATCAAGGCTGATTTCTGTTTGTGTTGGGAAGAGTCTTCTAACAGCTATTAAGAAAGATAAAGGGAAGGGCCATGTGGATACAGGCACCTTCTGCACTGTGATTATTGCTCTACATGCATGTTCTCATTTAATCTTACCAGTGCTCTGTTAGGGAGGCATATTGCTCCCATTTCACAGAGCAAGAAAAGGAACGTGTGTAACTTGTCGTGTTCATGGCTGGTACCAGCTGAGTTCAGGAGTTAAGCCTCAGGCTGTGTGCCTTGAAAGCTTGTGCTTTCCCCCTAAGCCACATTGTTTGCTTTCCCTGATCTAGATAAGCTGCTTTGAGCAGTGATGAGCTGTCCCTGAAAAGATTCATGCAAAGGGTAAATGTCCATCTCTCAGAGATGCTGTGACTGTTTCCTGCTAGACTGGATGTCCTTGAAGATCTTTGCTCTTTCCCAAATTTAAACTTCGAGACTGCCAATTTAGTTTCTAACAGCAAAGATTGCTCATCTATGCCCATGCAAGGTTCCAGTGGCCAGTTTTATAAGTTAAAATTTTAATTACACATTAATTTATGATTACATTCTAAGAAAAATCAAATACAGTCAAAATGAAAGCCTTGTTCATTTCAAATCTCCATTTCTGTCTTCCACCTTGTATTATCACTTTACCCTGTACCTATCCAAATATTTCCTGGGTATTAACACCGAAATCTGTATATATAAGTTGTGTGTGACTTTGGACAACTACTCAAACTTTTGTATCTTAGCTTCCTTCTCTATAAAATGGGTTAATTAATAGCACTCACTTCTTAGGGTCACTGTGAGGTTTCAATGAGATATCACTGTAAAATTCTAAAACAATATACCCGACATCTGTAAGTTATCAGGGTCTTAGCTGTTACGTCTATGAGATCTTTTTATGTCAATACATGTATTACATCCTTGTAAATGCCTATGGTGTTCTGTGGTATGGATGTATATTACAATTTAATTATCTATCCTCCTTTTGATGGCTACTCACATAGCTTCCAGGTTTTCCTGATCACAAACAGTGCTGCAGAGACTTCTTGTATATGTCACATTGAGCACATGTGCGAGTATTTCTCTAAGATGAATCCCTCAAACTGGACTATGCACATTTTAATTTGAAAAGATCTGCCAGATTGCCTTCCAAAAATGAAGTGCCAACTCATGGTCCTGCCAAAACTATATGAGGCTATTTCTCTACACGGCTGCCAATAGTGGGGATTATAAGTCATTTTAATTTTTTCCCATCTGATGGGCAGACACTGAATCTCAGTTGTTTAGCTTGCATTTCTCCCATTACCACTGATGCTGAGGCTCTTTTCATATGTTTAATGGCCAGTTGGATTTCTTTTGTGAATTGTCTAGTCATACCCTCTGTCCATTTTTCTGCTTAGATGTCCCTTTCTTATTGATGTATCAATTCTTCCAGTGACTAAATTGCTCTTTAGTTATATCCATTCTGCTCTTCCATTCTTCTATTGAAATTTTTCTTGTAATTTAAGTAGGCATCCCTTTTCATTTCCAGGTTCTTTAATTTTTTTTTAAAATAATATCCCACTCTTGTTTTATGGATGATTTATCTTCTTATTCTCCTGAAGAGATTAGTACCCATCTTTTAAAAGCTCTTTCTGTTGTTTGTTTGTTTGTTTGTTTTATAATAAATGATATTTTCTTGAGAGTCATTTCTCTTGTGAGTTTGGCATCTTTCTTTCATGGTTATGATTTTCCTTAAATATTTATAAATTTTGAGCTAGGATGTTATCTTTAAACTTTGAATTTCCTATTTATCCACCAGTGGATACAGTTTCTGTTTCCCAAATTCAGTGTCTTTATACTGTCAGGGATGTGGTTGATAGTGAGTAGTTCATCTTTTGAGCATGGGAGCATCTAAACTTTATGGATCTCTTTGGCTTCCCAAGGAACTATGTGCCTCTCCTTACTTTCTGACCTGCCTGAGGCAAAGACCTGTGCTGTCTGGGGGTCTCCAGGCATCTCACTGATACTTCTCTAGTCCCTGCCCCACATTAACCCCTCTGCAAACCTCATCCTGTGTATCTTTTGGTTTTCCAGTGTTTTTCAACATTTTTGCTCTGTTGATGGCCTTTCTTCTTCTTCTTTCCCCATACTTTCATAAATTTATTTTTGAAAGCAGATTTTTTTCTGTCATTTTTAGAAATTTGAGTGAGAAGGAGGCATACATATTCTTAGTCTTTCTATATTGAACTAGTCTCTCTCTGGGATATGTTTATTTCCAGTTCCTGATTAAAAGTGAATATTTATTTTTTTTCTTTTTAGGAGGAAATTATTACTGTTTCAGGGGGAGAGTTACTGCAGGAACCCTGTGGACAGAGGGACAGCCCGCCAGACTACCATCTGTTGTTTGAATGACATTTTATTTTCTTATCAGTTGGACTCTTTTATTTTTTTTTGAACTCAACTTAAGAACTTCTAAATTGAAATTCTCATGGCCTTCTGGAAGACCTCAACCATCTAGAGGATTAAGTAGATTAGTATATCTCAAGAAATATGAAATACATGGCATATGTGCTACTGGTCTCTGTCCCAGGGCCCAGGACAGAAACTGCTAGTAACTGATGCAACTCTTTCATGACAAGTTTAGACATGACCTCAGAAGATGAAGCCTATTTGTCATGGCTGCCCTAAAGTCAGCTCCTGGAGCCTGTGGCTCATGTATTCATAATCCAAGATGATTCCAGTGCCGAACTCTGAATTCAACATATGGTAGACATTCAATAAACGTTTGTTGAATGGATGCACTTCTGAAAGTTTTCCATCATTAATCATCATTGATTTCTAGTAAGTTATTTCCTACTTGTCACGGTTTATAAAGTCACGGAGATTATAGAGGCTAGATCTTTAATGATGTTCATTATCACCCTTGTTGGTATTATTATTGGAATTACTAAAGCTTCTGACCCCTTCTTCCAGAACAGGTGACTGACACTGCCCCACTTACCTGCCTCTCTTTCTGCCACCTCTCCTCATCTTGGAGTCATATCTTGAATCCAAGTGGCTTCGTGTATTTCTATAGATGTGCCCCAAACCTGGGATGAATTATAAATCTGAGAATGGTTTTAAAGGATCTACTAAGTCCTTAAAGGATTTGGCCCTTTTTATGTAGATTACTCAAATGATTATCTCTGCCTTCATAGTCCTTTGATTTTGATTCTACTGTCCACCCAATTTGAGTATGTTCTTTCTATTAATGAGAAGACTCTTTCAATAACATCTCAATAACTCTCAGGGGTGGTATCTGTGTACTCTTATGTTTCACATTTATGGACATATGCATAAGAGACATCATATTATGATGAAAATATATACTCTAGAATGAAACAGACTTGCTTGCAATGCCTTACCCTGGAACTTACTGGCATTTTAATGCTAGCAATGTTGTATGTAGTGGCAGTAAAAGATCTTCTATGCTTGGCACCTTTTGCTTCACCTGTTCTTCAGGTCCTTTGCCGCTTGTTTCACCCCAGGTGCCACCACTGCAATCAATTTTGCATGAGCTCTGCTCTTCCCCACTGTGTCAGTCAGCTTCACCTGAGCATATGCCAATGATACCTTGCCACGTGGTGCTCTTGGCCTCTCTTTAGTTGCTGCAGAGGCAAAAGACACCATGCAACCAAGGAGAGCTGGGAAGTTAACTCTTCATGCAGTGAACTTTAGATCATTGGAAGACAGTGCCTACTAGATCGATTCTTCTCCCTTTCTCCTCCAGGAGGGACTTTTTTGAGAAGCAGATTCTTCATATGGCCTCTTAAAAGGCAGTCCTGCAGGATTAATTATTTGGCCACCTTTGTGCAGGTTACTCATCATTATTTCATTATGATCAAATAGGTAATGAAACCAAGCAGTGGTCAGATCAGTATCACAGCCCCCATATGTTCTTCCTCCTTCTTTGCCTCACTCTCCTTTCTCTTTTTCCTGCTCCCCTGGGATTGCAGTCCCCAGTAAAGCAGCAGCATGTAAACATTTGCTGCAGGCTCTGCCTTTTGGAGAAGCTAGGATAATAACTCATCATACAAATATGT
Organism: Macroglossus sobrinus; assembly: GCA_004027375.1. Classification (NCBI taxonomy): domain Eukaryota; kingdom Metazoa; phylum Chordata; class Mammalia; order Chiroptera; family Pteropodidae; genus Macroglossus; species Macroglossus sobrinus. Next base: position 284,772 of record PVKZ01000324.1, on the reverse strand, counting down.
TCAACAATATCAATCTCACAACCTGCCTCAAGGTTTTCCTACTGTTTGCCTGCCTCCTAGGGACCCCAAATGGATAAAATGCAGTGGTGGAGGGAACCTGCTCTCTGAATTCTGAAGTGCTTTAAAACCATAGCTGATTATCATTAAAATTACCTTCTTTCTATTGAACTCTGAGGAACTGAATTTTAACTTTGGCTGTGCTACTTATCAACTACATGACTTTGTTCAAGTCATTTAACTGCACTAAACCTCAGCATAACTGAGGAGAGAATTTTCCATATGGCCATCACTAAGTTTTTTGGCAGGTCATTAAATGATATGTATGAAATCTCTGTCCAAATGAAAGGTATTGCTAACAACCACCACCGCCACAACAATTATTTCATGCTTAGCAGTGACATGTCAAGGGGCTATGATGTGATGATTTTCAAGGTGTTAGAAGAAATTTTTAATTTTGAGAACAGCGGCTTTGAAAGCAGACCAAGATGGGTTGAGAACCCGAATCCCTGAGCTGTTGTTTCTGTCACCCTAATTAATATGTGAGAGACAACAGCTGAGGTTTCCAGCCTAACACATTTTTTTCATTTTATTTGGGGTCTGCACTTTCTTCATGTCTCATATATTTTAGGTTTTACCTGGCCTTAAAATAAATTTCTTATAAGTTGTCCTGCAAATGAAGTTACTGTCTGGAAAACTGCAATTTCATCTTGAGAATTTTATTATGCTAATAAATGTCAGGATTCTCAAATAAAGGAATTGCCTCTATTTTTTTTCCTGGAGCCTTATAAATATAATGAAAAATAGTTAGCTACATGACTCAACAGAGAAAAAATTTGCAATCTATAGCTAGAAAGAGAAGTTATAAAAAAAAGCACTACACAACTTAATGGAAAATAAATTTCAAAGAATGAAAGGGTAACTTGTGGTACAGATTCAGGGAGATCCTTGTGTGGCAGAGTTGGGGAGCTGTGCTTCTATCTGGCAGAGGGGTAATATCTTAGGGGTGTGGGCTAAAAGAGGCTACTGAGAGAGGAGCATTAGAAGGGAGATGTGGACATGAAGCCTTGGGTGCTTGGGTTCTGTGTCCCTTTCTATACCCTGGAAACTTTCATTATCCTTAGGACTAAATTTGGATACAGGAAGACCTTTGTTCTGAGACCTTAGACAAGTGTCCCCAATTCCCTGGGGGCACAGTTTCTTTTGTGAAATGGGGCAAACAATCCCTATCTCAGAGGGTGGCTGTGAAAATAACACTGTGTGAAACTTTATAATAGTAATGATGAATAATTGCTTCAGCTCTGTGTGTGTCTATGTAATTCTCACACCATGCTGAGGGAGACATCTTGTGCATGGGGAAACTGAGGCACAGAGAAGTTCAGACCTTTCCTCGGACCACTTCTCTCAACAATTGTATTATAGCACTTGGGCTCACCAGTCTGGCTTTGGAGTCTGTGTGGACCTTATACCAATCCTTCTCAAACTGGGACGTTCAGATCCAACACATGGTGATGTTCTTAAAATGCAGATTCTCCATCGGTGGCTTAACCAAGCTCCTGGGTGCTGCTGATATGCCTGGATTGTCAGCCACTTTGAGAAACAAGCATTAAAAGCAGGGCTTGGCAAATGATAGCCACAGGCCAAATCGAGCCTGCTGCCTGTGTTTCTGAGAGCCAAGAGTGGTTTTTACATTATCAAATGATTGGAAGAAGTTAAAAAGAATAATATTTTACAACCTGTGAAAATTACATTACATTCAAATTTCAGTGTTTATAAATAAAGTTTTATTGGAATATAGCCATCTGTTTACATAGTTATCTTTGGCTGTGTATAGCCAGGAAAGACTAAAATATTTATCTGACTTCTTACAGAAAAAATTTGCTGAACCCAGCTTTAAATAATGGTGCATGTGTTAGGAATTATTTTCTTTTTTTCTTTTTTATTTTTTTCTTTTTCTAAATTTATTATTAGGAAAGATTCTAACAACATCACTTATACTTCAGAGAGACCTAAGTTAATGTGTTACATTTTCTAGTAGTGTTTTTAATTTTAAATTTGAATCTTATCTCATTTCTAACAACCAAAAAGGAAGCTTGTTTCTTCATTAAAGGTTTTTAACCAAATGTAAGCAAGTACTATCACAGTTATAGATACTTCATGTGGGCATAGAAATATTTGCTTTCTAGAATTTATCATACTTTCCTACACTTAACTGTGTATGTATCTTTGCCCTTCAGTCTATAAGGTCCTGGAGGTCAGACAATGCCCTGTTTACTTTTGTGCCTAAAACAGTTGATGTTATTAAGTTGCATTTGTTACAGATTAGGGACAAATGGGCTGTGCAGATTTTAAAGACCTGCTCTAGCCTTTAGAGGAGCCCTGTAATCGAAAAGCCGAGAACATATAGCTGCTTTGGGTTGGGATCCCAAATCCACTACTTTTAGTTGTTAAGTGTAATAAAAGAAACAAAAATAAATAAATAGATAAATGAGATTCAAAAGTCAAAGGTGGCTCTGCTAACAGCTAGTCTGAGATGGGGAAACAGACTTGAAACAGAAACCACATCTTGGCACAACTGTTCTGTGAATAGCAAATGAGATGCAATAGTTTCTCACCACCCTCACCCTTATCCGGGGTTTTGCTTTCCACTGTTTCAGGTACCAGTGGCCAACTGTGGTAAAACTGAAAATATGAAATGGAAAATTCCAGAAATAAACAATTTATAAGTTTCATATTGCATGCTGTTCTGAGTAGCACGATGAAATCTTGCCTGCATGGGACGTGACTCATCTTTTTGTTCAGCGTCTCCATGGTTGTATATGCTCCCTCCTTGTTAGTCACCTGGTAGCAGCTGTGTAAGTCCATATAGTGACTAGTATTTTGTGCCCATCTATATTCACATCTCGGAGGATGAGTTCATGATTTTTCTGGGTTGTGGGCTCATTCTCCGGAGGCTGTGTGATGAGGTTGCAGAGCCAAAGGAAGACTTAAAAATGATTTTGCTTGGTGCTCTTCTGAAGGGAAATTTGTTACCCCAGAGTCACTCAATATTAGAAGCGCAGCAATCAAAGGGGCCACATAGAGGGCAACTGTGGGAGAGGAGGCCGCAGGAGCATCTACGCTCTGTAGAATGAGGAGGCCAGCAAAGTTTATGTATGGTGGATTTTTAACCCATTTGTTTTGGGGCTTTTATCCCCCACAGAGAGCCCTCCTGCCCTTCCCCCAAAGGTAGAAGGAGGAAGCAGAATAAATAGAAAAAGTAATTCTTTGGGGGTAATCAATATAAATCTGAATTTAAATGGCAGAAGAAGAATAGAAAAGGCTTTTAGGAAGAGAAACAACTGGCATAAGCAAAGGTATGGAGGTGTGAAGGTGTATAAGTGTCTCTGTGTATAAGTTCTAGGGCAAAATGCCTTAAATATGATTCACAGGGTCATTCAGACCCAAATGTGTGTGTGTGTGTGTGTGTGTGTGTGTGTGTGTGTGTGTGTGTGAGAAGGAAGGTCTAATATGGGCTTGTTAGCATACTATACCCCTCCCTTATCATACAAACTAAACATTAGTACAACCAAATTCATCACAAGGGACACATTCTGCCCAGATTCTCAGTTATCAGCTAAATGTGTTAGACACTTCTGCAAACCTACAGGGCAGCAGCAGTTTGTGCTGATAACTTGGGTGTTGATCAAAAGTTCAGCCCAGATCTTCCATAACTTTGTTTTCACATCTTTTCCTGGGTAACTTTTATGTCTTATGCTGGCATTTCTCTGGTTATTTTTCCTTTTATTCTCACATTTTCAAGAGTTTTTGGTAGGTTTTTCATCTGGCTTGTTCTGGTTGGCTGTAATTACTGCTTTTCATTTTGCCATTCTTGATTCTTTTTTCCCTGGGCAGTTGCTGGGCAATTTGATGACAGGGGCGGGGGGTGCAGAATTCACCTGTTTTTATGTGGCATGTATATTCTTTTTAACTTCATATTTCTACTGGTAGTTGGTTGTTGAACAGAATTCCAGAACATTCTTTGAGATAATTAAGACTCTCCCCTTATTTCTAGTTTCTAAGTATTTATTAACAAAACAAACAAAACAAACAGAACAACCAAAATATTACACAGAAATATAAAAAATCAATATTCTAATAAATAACTAAATCCATAAAAACCTCTGTGAGCCAGTAGCCCAGAGTCTGACTCTAGCACACTTTTAGGAACAAATCAAACACCTCCCCAAGTCTGCCTAACAAAATATCGTTTTCCATTAACAGTTTAGCAATTTGTTCAAGAGGCCTGGAACAAATGGGCCAACGGGAATAATGACACTTTGCATTAGAAACATTGTTAACTTGAAAAAGCAGACACTAATTCATAGCTGAAACAGAAATGCAAAATGATTTCAGGAACAACTTAACTTTTATTACTTAGTACATATCAGGGGAGGAATACTCTATGTTATAAGCACTTACCTGACACGTCTATAAAACAATAGAGCCCAGGCTGATCAGTGTAGCGCACAGAACAGTTACAGAGAAACCACAACAGAGATTCACAACAGAGATTTATGTTCTCAGTTAAGCAATTCAGTTATTGGTTAAGGGAGGTACCATTTCTTCCAGCAATTTAAGAAACCTCTGAACACTAATTTTTAACAAATTATATTAAAAAGTACAATGGTGACTCAAACCAGAAGAAAAAGTTAGAGACATATTTCATGGTCTCTTACAAGCTTTTCTACTTGTCTCTGTTTCTTCTTCAGGTGAAATCATTTTTCTGTCCCATTGAATATGTAATCTGTCTTCTTCCACAGACACCTGAGAATGGCCAGGAAAAGATCTGGGAGTTGTTGTTGTCTGTATTAGTCGAGTCTCCAATGGAAAGAAATAGGACTCTCAACAAAGTGATTTGACAGGGTTTCATTTACAAAGGTGGGGTGTAGGAGCCACAGTGGAAAGTGCAGGGGCCCGTGGCCCAGCAGCATTCCAGCTGCAACAACCCTTCCCCACCCCAGACGCTAATGACAGGGAGGGAGCAGTTATATGTGAGGAGAGAGATACATATATAGTTGGCCATTTTCAGAGGGTCAGGACTGTGTACAGGAGCAGAGCCAGCCTGAGGTGACCTTGCAGGGAGGCAGCCAGGGCAATAAATAAATAAATACCCTGACCTTACCCACCTCCCTTCTTCTAATCTGTGCTAGGTGCCCTAGCCTTAAGCCAGAGGGTCTGCAACTCTTGTGTAACCTGCACAGGTCAACTTCCCAAGGTGGAGGGGGCCAAGAGTATACCTGGAGGTGGGGCCAGCAAAGTTAGTCTGACGATGTCTTTGCTTTTCCTGCCAACCTCGAATCCTCTCACATATTCAGAGGTAGTGTCTCTACCTGCTCTCCTGTTCCATTCACCACTGTCACCTTTCTGGGTCTCCTGGCAAAGTCTGTTAACGGGCCTCTCTATGTTGCTCTGAAGGTAGAAACCACATCTCATTACTAAACCTCTGGCTTTTAAACATGGCTGTGGTGTTTCAGTGTCCTCATCACGGGGTGACCCTTACTGTCCCATCTGTACTCGAGAAGACAGAGAACATGACATTGGTCACTGGACCCTGGAATGGCAGGCTGCTTCTGTCCTTTATACTCTGACATCCCTTCAATATGCCAATTTTAATCAGTTTTTTAGTATTCCACTTAGTTTCATTTTTAGCAATGAACTCGTACATTTCTGTCTCTGCTGTGACCATCTGAACAGTCTCTAATGAAAGGTTTATTTTTTTTCTTCATTTTTCCCATGAAGTAGAGTCTCTCCTTTTTTGGGGGGTGGGGTGGGGTGGGGTGGGGGAGTCTCCAAAGACAAAGTAACAATCGAAACTTGTGAGATTCATCAGAAAAAGACAGAATTGGAGTCAGTACACTTAGGATTTCCAAAGGTTCTTCACCTGAACTTGTGGCTGAGGTTTCTTGCACGGGTCCTTCAAAGGCTGAAAGTCAGGGTTCTGCTGCTGGGAGAACATGGAGACCTTGGGTCCCACCTCCCAGGCAGCACCCTCCCCACTACTCCACCCCTTTTCCCACATCATTGATTTGTGTTTTTGTCAGAATGAGGGGTTGGCCATTTAAAATGGCTATTGTCATTTCCTCACAGGTTAATCTGAGCACTGGATAACATTACTAGTGTGATCTCTGGCAAATTAGAAGGAAGAGGTGAAATTTAACTATAATTTAAACTTGAGTCTGAGTCTGATATGGCTGCATTTGAAACTTTGCAAAAACAAAACAGAAACCAAACTAGCAAAGAGGGGAAAGAAAAATCTTCAATTTTCTGCTTATGTCATCCAGCCAGTAAGTTGTCTATACGCATGGCAGCCATGAACTGGAAGATCTAAAAATAGTGTCTGATTGTACTCACATGAGAATCATCTAGAGACCTTAAAAACAAACAAACAAACAAATAAACAATAATTTTATACCCTAGAGATACTGGTACTGTTGGTTTGGACTGGGGTTTTTGCATATATTTTAAAGACATGGAGACTCTATGTTTCTTAGGTTAAAGTGTCCCCTCTGTGGGACACAAGATAATGTGGACCTGCTGTTTTTGTGGGGATGATGACATTTACAGTATTTATAATTCAGGTAGCTGTGTAAGAAATACGACTTTAATTTTCTATATTGAACCTAATTTATATCAAGTTCCCATTCTGCTGAATAAAATTTGGTCATTTCAGGTTAAAGTCAGTCAATTCATAATCCTCTTCTACCTGGGGTGGATTTACAGCACTGGGGATTTGTGACTTATCGTGGTGTGTGATGGGGCTGGCTAGGGGTTGACCTTTTAGGTGATGTTCCATCCTAGTCAACATCCACTAGTACCAGTAGACTTATCTAATCTTTGGGGTCTGACCTGCTTTCCTGCTAGACACTGGGAGCAATTCCCATCTAGTCCCCAGCCGTAAGACTCACACTGTACCTGCTAATAGTCTTGCACTGGCTTCACAGCCTCTGCAGATCTACCCTCTTTCAAAGTCATACAGGAAAAGATTTGTCTGCTTTCTGAGCTCTCTCTATCCAGATATATGAAGACTCTGTAACACCTCTGGACCCATCCTTTTTGGTACCTCCATATAACTTCTTTGTCTCCTCTCTCTCTCTCTCTCTCTTTGCATATACATAAGTCTGCGGGGTGGGCCATCAGGTTGGAGACCTAGGAGAAAATCAATGTCAAGCCCATAGACTTTTTGCTGCAGATTTCCCTTTGCTTAGGAAAGGTTAGTCTTTTGTTCTATTTAGGGCCTCACAAAGCCCACCCACATCATGAAAGGCAATTAGCTTTATTCAAAGTTCACCAATTTAAATGTTAATCTCATCCAAAAAAACTTCACAGATAGATCCAGAATAATGTTTGACCAAATATCTGGAGACTGTGACCGAGCTAGTTAACACAAAAGATTATCCATCACAATGGCCCTTAACTTCAGAGGCCAACGGGGGCGTTAAACATTGACCTACTGATGACATGACTAGGGGCATGGTGACCCGAAGGAGGGCCTTACTCAGTGGTCCCATCCCTTGGTGGTCTGCCACATTTCTGAACCTACCATGTGTGCCGTAGACGGGAAGGACCCAGATCTCTAGCCTCGGAAATGAAGCCTTTGCTAAATCACTCCACCCTGCTTCTTTATCCTAAAGTGACAGAGGGAGGTTGCCTCTAGACTCCACTCTTTCTCTGAGGTTGGCCAATTCAAAGGCATAAGATTAAAAATAACCCCCTCTCCAGAGTCAGCCTGGATAAATTATTCTGATGTCCTGTGAAAGGACATCTGTCAGGGGGTTATGAGCCTGTCCAGTCTGACTTTCTGCTTGCTAGTAGGTGAAGAGAAGTGAGCTGCTGCAGCAAATTGCCTGTGTCTTTTGGGTATTTTATGTGACTTCTGGAAGCCATCACATTATCTCCAACTTCTATCCTCTTCCCAAGGGGATGGGAAGTTGTAGGCCAGCCATGTCTGAGAACTCTGAACACCTGTTCGCCTTCTAAAGGCAAGTGTTCACTTCACTTTGGATCCTTTCTAATGACAGTGTCTCTCAGACCTTGGAAACCCCACAAATTCTTTCCTTTGACAGAGACAATGTGGCCAGAAATTACAAGATAATAAAGGGAATGGAAACCCAGGTTGAAATTCACTGATCTTTGCCTGCTTGCCTCCTGTCTGGGTCTGCATTCATCCCTGTTCCTTCATTTTGCACTCCAGGAGAAATATGCCCCTTCTAGCCAGTGTTTATTTACTTTTGGGGCATTTCCTGGATGTCTACTAAGCTGTGTCGAATACTGGGAACATGGGGGCAAATCAGACATGGGGAGTGCTTTCGAGGGGCTCCCAGTCTAGTAGGGGTCGCAGAAAAAGAAAGTGTCAAAGTTTATTCCATCTGCTGGGCCCCATTTTACCATCACCACTGTCAACGTTGGGCTCTCAATAGCTTGCACCTGCCGTTCTTGGAGGACTGTGCTGGGATGACTGAAGCCACTTTGCAAAGATATGCCTCCGGGTTTATATTTCCACTCTCCTCCAACCCTGGCTGCTATTAGCCAGTGCCTGCTGGGCACAGAGGTGGGAGCCCAGCCCCTTGTCTTGGGTTCTGGCAGTTCTGAATCATAGTTTACCCTCCTGGCATCAGGTATCAGCCTGAAGCCACCCTCTGCTGTACTTTTTCCCATGATCCCATTCTCGCTCAGTTTCTTTCTCCTGCTGTCAAGCTTCCCTACTCCCTCACTGATCTTCCCTGGAGAATTTTCCTTCATAAATCACTTGTACGTGATTCTTCTTCTCAAGGTCTGCTTTTGAAGAATCTATTCTAATGCAGTCACAGAAAAACACAAAATCACGTGATTATGTTTCAGGGGTGCTGGGAGCACACTTCAGGGACTCTGTGTGTGTGTGTGTGTGTATGTGTGTGTGTGTGTGTGTGAGAGAGAGAGAGAGAGAGAGAGAGAGAGAGACACACACACACACACACACACACACACAAATGCAGAAAATGTATCACCAGAATACTCATGTATTTATAGTGCCCATCTGTTATTTTTCTGGCTGCCTGATATCTGAACCCTTTACCCCAAGTTGATCTGGCTGGAGTGTAAGCTCCACATCTCACTACAGGAGCTGAAAATCACAATTTTCTCATTCTTTGTGCCCCAAGTAAGGAGATTGAAGTTCCCCAGACTTGCCCACATGGACATATTCATTTGAGATTTGGCATTGCTACTGATGAGTCTCATTTCCTGGATTGGTGATGGCAGCAATGTTGGGGCAGAGTCAGCCTGCAGGGCTGTTGGCACTGGTGGTGCACAAATCTACGGCTTCTGGTGCATGGTGGTGGCAGCAAGGGGGTCGTGCCCAGACTGTTTTGCTCTGAAATCCTGGCTGAGGTTCTGACTGTACTTTCCTTCATTCCTATCTTCCTGCCAAGCTGCTTTCTCCAGCCTTTCTGGTAATTCTGTGAGCTCCCTGGCATTCTCTGATGTACTATTTTACTGCTCAAGTCACTCAGAGACAGATTCTCTTGCATACAAGAGACCTGAATGAGTGTTCCTTGAGTCCGAACTTTGGCGAGGATTGAGGGGAGGAGCATGTGAAGAGGCCCGGGGTGTAAAAGGGCAACAGCATCTGGGGATCTCTGGGTCTTTGGTATTATTGGAAATGGAATAGGGGATGAACTAAAGGGGTCAGTGCAGAAGGCTCTTCTGGGCTCTGCTGTGGAGATGGGACTTATGTTGTTTTAGTCTCTCTTTGCTTCAAAATGTAACCCAGATGGGAAGAGAGGTCTTCAACATTTAGTGACCTAAAGTCTTTGACCATAAAATAAATTGTAGTATATTTTATTTACACATGAACATTTCTATAACATCTGCTACCTCTAACTTTTTGGATCCTTGAGTGCAGAACTATCTGTGGAGAAAGGGTCCTGATTTATCTGAAATTCCAAACTCTCTCACACAAAATGAGCCCAGGCAAGGGAGATGATTATTTTCAAAGCACTTCACATTCTCTGTCTAAATCAGATGCATTATTGTCACCATCTCATTTTATAGGTGGGGAAATTGAAGCTCAGATAACATAAGGTTTGTGGAGGTGGCTCAGTGACAGAACATTAATGCTGGTGGGTAAACCCAGACCTTCTAGCTCCATAGCAGCAAGCCTCTCCCTGTGTGTTCTGTGAATATTTTATTTTCAGGTCATGTTCCAGTGTCTACCTAGCACACATGTGAAATACTGCCTGCTCCAGTGTGGTGATGAGACATCAATCTCATTTCCTGTGTCTTTCCAGTTTGGGTGTGAGAAAAGATGTACATTCATCAGGAACACCAAGGACCACTGTTAAGGATTTGGTTATAACTGGCCAAAAACCTCAGGGTTCGTGGTTATGGGTAGAGCTAACATTGGCAGTGAGGGGCTCCTAACTGAAACTATGCTGTCTATATGTTTGAGATGCTATGATTTACATGTTTCTGTAAATATGAATATCCATGAGCAGTGAACTGCTGAGGACATGAACCCATTGGGAGAAAATTCACATGTGATAATAGCATTTCTCAAATGTCCATTATACTCTGGATACCATCCTAGTTATTTATATATAGTATGTATACAGTCCACTCAAAATGCAGTGAGGTAGGTGTGGGACATGCCCATTTTACAGACTTGGAATTCAAGGTTTAAGATGGGTAAGTTCTTTGAGATCTTATAACTGACAACTAGAAAAGTTGGGATTCAGACCATTCTAACTCCAAAGCCTATGAACTTTCATCTAGAATGTTGCAACTCCATGTAGTTCTGAACCAGCAGCATCACATCACTTGAGACCACATTAGTAATGCAGGACCTGCCCTAAACCCTGCTAATCAAATTTGCATTTGCACAGTATTCTCAGGTGATGTCTGTTTACATTAGTTTCAAGGCACTGCTCTGGGCTGCATTGCCCAGGCGTCTGCCTTTGTGGGTGGAATTCTGATTGCCATAGTCAGTTGAGCTTAAACAGAACAAGTCTCATGGAACATTTCCTTTCCTCTCAATGTAGAGAATTGTTCTATGTTAGCTCTTTATTTTACCAACACGGTTTCAACCTCTGGCGACCAGGCCAGAATCGGTAGGTAAAAGGGAGGGCGGCCAGGCCTGTGAGATCCGGATTGGCCAGCAGAGGGCACCTGCAGCTTTTGCCACAGCTGCTTCTCTAGAGGCAGGGAAGATAGGCGGAAAACGGAGTCCTTGGCAGCAATGAAGGGAGTAAATCACGCTCTGGAGAGAAAGCTTTGCGCTCTGCTAGGCCCGGGAGACCTGGCTTTGTAGCGCTGTGATGCAGAAGCGAAGGGGGCTTTTCTTATTGTGTGTTTCAGGATAAGTGATAGGACTAACCTCCTGGAAAAACAAATGCACCCCTCCAGCACTTGGAAGCAGGAACGTGTGGACAGGGGCAAGGAGCCTGGGTTCTAATTCTGCATTTGCCAGGAACTCACAGTGTGACTTTGAGACAGTTCTTTTACCTTGTCCTTAGTTCCCTTGGCTATCTGAGGAATAAGGTGCATGAAATCATCACGAAATTCTTTTCAAGCTAAAACATTTTACGAAGTCATAATTAAAATGCCCCAGGAGAAGAACACTCTCTATTTAATATATATATATACATATATATATATATGTATATATATATACATATATATATACATATATATATATATTTGTTAAATCAAACTGTGTAAAGCTAATTATCACTCCTTAATTCATCTATTTTTTAACTTTCACTTTTTTTCTGCCTTTTTTTAGGTATAAAAGTGAATATTTAAAATTAAAAAGAAATCACAACAAAACACAAATGTGAATAAGTTGCCGAATACCATGACATCTTCCAATCCATAAAGATGGCATAATATGTTTACTAAATAATTGCCTAACACACCTCTATAGTACCTTCATCTTCCTACTTTTTTGGCTTTATACTCTTTGATCATCTCTCTATATAACTGGCATTTTATAATAATTTCCACACAAAGAATTAAAAAGATAAGGCATTTTTTTTTTCTGCAACAGAGTTAATCAATTTTTTTTTTTTTTTGAGATTTGGGATGTATAAGCCATATGACTTCAGATACAGATATACTCATTGTTTGCAGTATTGCTACAGGATTGTGCTTTTCAAACAGGAAATCTGAACAGGTCATATTTCATTGAATTCCCATAAACACAGAGAAAATATATGGTGCATTTATAACTTTATGCACTGTATACTTCAGTATGTTATTGAGAGAACTTCCATTTTGACTAAATGTCAGTGAGAATTCTAGCTTCCACCATCAATTGCATACACTTGATAATTTGAAGACTTCTTCACAGATTGGCTTCTGGCTGAGTACATTACATACCTTGTTTTCCTCCATTCTTCGTTTACTTCTTATGCCAGGTGCCATAGGACATGTTCCTAGGTGGTGGTCATTTCACTTCATGAGAGGATGTCAAATGAGTCAGCATGCACAGTATTCCTGGAAGCCATTCCTACACTCTTGCTTTCTCCAAAGCTCTGGAGGAAAGCTGGGCACCACAATTGCTATTGAAGGATTTTCACCTGAGGGGGTGATGCAGGTTATTGCCTGTGGGTGATCTTCCCCAGGAAAGGTTTCAGTTGAAAATGGAGCAACTGGATGAACTTCTCTCACTATCTTAATTTTTTTTTCACCTCTTCTGTGCTGATTCAAACCTCAGTGTCATTTGCCTTCTATCTGATGTGTCTTTTCTTTCAATTAACTATTTTTTCATCATATTACCATAGTCTGGAACCATGAGTAGGTTGGGATGAAGAGTTGCATCCTACTTTTTTCTTCAAACCATAAATTGAAGGATTAGTATAAAAGGCAGCTAATGTTTTGGTAATTTTCTTCATCTAGAGAATATTACTCAAGTAGGTCTCCGTGCCTCTCACCTGTACTGGTGATTCTCTAATTGTTCAAAAAAATTAAAGCTCATATGTGGTTGTAGTAAGACAAATTCTGAATGAAGAAAACTCTGTAGGACAAATGACCTGACTTCTTCAAAAAATAAATGCCATAAAAAAATAGAGGTGGGGAAATAACATTTAGATGAAAAGAAACTTAAGAGACAGATCACTCTAATATAAAGTGTAGACATTGTTTTGATTTAGAGTTGAACAAATTGCCTACAGATAGGACTTTTGTGAAAACATGGCCTGGATATTAGTTGATACTAAAGAATTTTTGTTAATTTGGCTTGGTGTTATATGATGAAAGTTTGAATTATGGTTCAGCAAATGGTCATCCCCCTACTCCCTGCTACTCATGTCTTTCAACTGTAGAAATGTACAGGGGAGGAGGAGATGAGCATGGCCTCAGTCAGGGGTGGCTGAAGGGTTAGTGGGAAGGGATGAGCCACAGAACTATGTTTATCTTCCATTTCCCCCATCACAACTTCTCCATACAGTTATACCTTTTTTTGCCCTCTTATATTTTATAGCCACAAAGGGTATGAAAGTTATACATACTTTGTTGCTTCTTCCTCAAAAGCCCTCCCTTTGGCCTTATCTTTCTCTGCATTCCATCCTGCCTTTGGCCTGCTTCCTGTAAGCAGCTGTCTCTACTGTAGCACACAGTCAGCCATTCTCTGAAAGCCCACTGTACACTCTGACTTTATAGGCATTAGTGTATAGGTTAGCCCTTGGTCACCTGCTCACCTCCCCAGTTGGACAAGGGGGCTCTTTGAGGAAGGGCCAGGGCTGGGTCTGTTATGTGCTGTACCCCTCTTAACTCATGTGCTTAAGAAATGTTTGCTGATTGAAAAAAGCACCAGGCAGAAATAATTTTTCCCGGGAAATGTATTCACATGGAGATGGGTGGCCCCAGTAGTGCCTGTGCCAATTGGAGGCAAGTTTGGAGACAGTGAGAGCACCAGGTAGAAACCCGAAGACGCCCTGTAAGATAATGAGTGCTGTGGCTTTAGTTCATCATGTACCATCCCTGACCATGGCACTCCAGAGATGCTCTCCTGAATGACAAGGCAGGACTCCTGAAAGAGAAGATGTTGAGCTGCCCTACTGCAGTGCTTTTCAACCCTTGTCACACATCAAAACCTCCTAGGGGTGGGATGGGGTGGGGTGGGGTTAAAATGCAAACCTCAGGCATGGCCTTCCCCACTCCTTGCAGACTAATTAAAATAAAATCTCTGGGGATGGAAGGTGGGAACCTAGGCACTGTAGTTTTTAAAATCCATCCAGATGATTTCAATTTCAGCCGAGGTTGAGAAGTGCTGGGCTATGGCAATCTTTGCCTCACGACAAAGCTGAGATTTAATGGAGTCGTTCACAAAGCTGCCAGCTGGCCTTTGTTGGCTGTGCCAATGAAGAGAACAAACTATGGTCTTTTATTTCTATAAAATGCAATCTATAATGCTAACAGTAAACAAAGGAGAGTTCTTAAAGCCATAGACTTCAGGAGAAAGTTGGGGTCTGGGCTTAGCTGCCACAAGGAGAAATTGAGAGGGATGAGATAAAAGCCTCCTTTCAGAAGGAAAAGGGGCCATCATTTCAGATACCTTAAAATTCCTTGTTTTGGGAAGAAGGCTGTAGCATGAGGTGGGAAGTACAGTTGGCAAGGGAACAGGAGCAAGTGGGGCCCAAGAAAGGGCATCTGCCCTCGAGTTCAGAGTCAAAGGAGGAGCCCTGACAGTCTCAGCAGGACTCTGCTGCCTGGAGCCCACCACTTCAAGCCTCGACCTTGGGGTTAAAGTGTCCACCTTTGTACCACTGCCAGGCCTTGCTAAGAGATAGGACCTGGTGGGCTTAGCTGGGAGCTGAGTGGGTAGCTGAGGGTGCTGGTTAAAGGACAGAGGTATGAGCCGGCTTGGGGACCCTCCTCCATGCTCCCGCAGCAGGGGTCTCTCTCTCTTTTAGTTCTTGCTACCCGGTATGACCACGGGCAGGTAAAAGGTATAAATTACCTACATGATACTTGTACAAAAAGTGACACATTTTAAAATTTTTCTAAATAACATAAAATCTACCTGTGAGATTTAGCTAATAAGCAAGCCAAGTTCAGTCATTTCTGGGTTCTGCTTAGACAAACATCCTGAGGTTTACATGATCCATGGTGGCTGTCTGTTTCCTTTCCCTCACTCTGCCTGCTTACAAGATCACTGCTTCCCAGGGAATGCTGGTGAGATGATTTTCTGGTTTCAGCAGGAGCAGAAACTCAAAACCTTTCCTTCTGCAGCTGAGGGGCTGCAATAATATTCCCTTCAGTCCCCAGTGTTTAAATCTGCAAACTCCTCACCTCAGACTAGCCATTCTCATTGGATTTGCCTGGGGAATTTTAAGAACTGATAACTGGCTCTCACCTCTGGATTTTCTAATTTAATTGGCCTGAATATAGTCTGAGTATAGTGGCTTTTAAAAGTTACGGGTGATTCTAACCAACAGCCAAGTTTTAGAGCTACTGCCAGCCCAATTCCTTATTACTAGGCAAAGAAAAGTGTCACAAACCCAGCTGCCTGCAAAGTGTGAATGGTTAATATCAGCAGAGGACACCAAGTCTCCCACTTGGTATCTTTAAAAGCCTTGTGCAGGCTGAAGACAGTACATACTGGGTGGCCCTCAGTGGCCAGTGTGGAACCACTTGCCAGGATTTTTGGAAACAAAAACTTAGTCTTGAACTCACTAGATAGTGGAAGCCCAAACATCTGGACTGAAAGCCTGGCTATCTCTTTGAGGAAATAGGACACAGTTATTTCTAAGTCAGATCATAGTATATCTCTAACAAATTATCCTGCTACAGTAGTTTATGTCTTTGTATATGCCTTGAATGCCAGTTCCACGAGACCAGGTATTATATCTGCGAGTTTACTGCTGTATCTATGTTACAGGACAGAGCCTGGCACTCAGCCAAGTGTTGGTACAAGAACAGATGAATGCCTAAATGAATGGGTGGGTGGGTGGATGGATGGGTGGAGAGGTAGACGCATGATGAGTATATGGATGAGTGAACCAGTATCACTGCTTCCTGGGACACCCTGGAAAACCAGCCAGAATTGTCAAGGGGCATCTGAAAGCAGAGCAAACCATAAATTCAATTTTTAAAAAGGCCAGAACCTAAGAGCTCTGGGAAGTTTTATTTTAGCTATTCACATGGTTGCAAAGATTTTATAAGTAACCACCACATCAGCCTCTCTATCTTGTGACATGCAGACCCCACGACTGAGGAGTAGAATTTTAACACATATTCCTAAGAAAGCCATCAACCTCAGAGAGTGACCTTTTAGATACAATGATTTATGAGAGAAGAAAAAAAGTGCTGCAGTGAAAAGAATAAGATTTCTTTCTTTCATTTGTTTCCAGCTACCTTTATTCTTGGAGGAAACATCTGAGTTGCCTTTTATCCCATTATTGTACAGGCCTTCCCTCTGCACACCATGCAGAAGGGAGTCGCTCAGAGCAGAGATGCCTGTGGCTGGTGTGGGGAGGTGGGAGGATGTGAGGTTGCTTTTGTCGACTCCTGTCCTGACCTGGTTTCACTCCAGCTGTGCCCAGACAGCATGCAGGCCTGCAAGCCTTCCTAGTGAGCCCATGTTCCTGCAGCACAGTCCACCTTCGGCCAGGACCCAGGCCTGTGTGTAGGACCAAGTCTCAGGTGGCAGGCACGTTCTCTTACTTGCCCTGTGGAAGCTTTCAGAATATAATGTTGATCAGGCCTGTAGGACAAAAGGGTAAAGAGTTTAGTAAGAACTCCTGGGTCAGCAGTCTGTTCCATGCCTTGAGCATTTCTCATTTCTCCCCGCTGACCTTTGCCCAGGCAGGGACCAAGCCCATTGAGCCCCACTTTTAGATGTTGTCATAAAACAGAAGCCCATTTCTGGAGGAGAGTCAGTGCTCTGACCGTGTTTAAGCTGGGGAGTGTGTGAGATGATGGTTGAGGTGTGCTCAACACTGAAATTTTCTAAGATAGAGGCAGTTAGTTCACTTCCTCAACACAGGCAGTGCTAGATGCTAGCACCATACAGAACCCAGTGAGCCCATTGGGGTATATTATATTGAGGATGTGAACTTACCTTGTCAGAGTCCTACTCTGTGCCAAGCTCTGTGCTTTACACATTTTCTTTTCTTTAATCCTCACAACAGCCTTGCAAATGAGCATGATTACCTCATCTTACAGAATAGAAAACAGAGGCCCACAGTTATACAACTAGTATGTTTAAAATCTTGACGTGTTTGATTCAAAGCCCAGAGACTGACACCAGTGGCCCTCACAGAAATTTGAAAGGCTCTGCAAGGCATGTGTAGAAAAGGTGGGATGGGGAACATGTAGGGAAGGCATCGGCCTTGCTAGGATGTGCCAGAAAGAACGAAGCCTCTCTGAATCTGAGACCCATAATGGATACCAAGAAAAGGTGGGCTCAAGGCCTATCTAATTCTGTCTGTTAGTTGAACAAGGACAAGGTCTGCCTACTGTTTGGGGCGAGGCTGATAGATGAAACTGAAAGAACCCTATTTTGCTTCCCATTCTCTGCGGGAGTCACCAGTTCGTGTAATGATTCCATTTGGGTGGGAGAACCAATACAATGGCAGTTGAATAGACACCTCAGGGAAAAACTATATCATTTAGATAAAATGAATTTTAATAAGAACAACTCCTAAATTTACTATCAGGTCTATAATATCAGCTAGACAGGTGTAAGCCAGAAGAGGCTGAGCTGTAGGCCCTGAAAAAAGTCTCAGTACTCATGAGAGCATGGGCTCTACTAGGTGAAACAGCAGAACCAGAGAAAAGATGGGCATTTTTGCTCCTTGGAGATCTCATTGGAGGGCTGGGTCACTCTGTTCAGATGATGTTTGGTCAATTAGAGCATGTATAGAAAAACATTCATTCATTCATTTACTCAAAATATTAGTGTCTTCCAGTGTCAGGCACTCATGGGTTTCCTAATCTAATGTAGAGACTGAAAATAAGTACAGAAATAAGACTGATTCAAATGCTGATATAAGTGCCTGACGAAATTGAAATGGGATGGTATGTCAGAAAGTAACTGATGAGTGGAAGCTATGTTAGTTTGGGTGGCCAGGAAAGCCCTCTTTGAGGAGGTGACATTTGAGCTGAGATCTGAATGATAGGAAGGAGCCTGCCATGTGGAGATTCAAGCAGAGGAAGCATCTGTGGATGGCCTGAAGCAGAAATAAACCTTGTGTGCTTGAAGGACAAAAATAAATAACTGAGCATTAGTCCTAGATTGATAGGAAGTATGGCAAGCATGGCTATTTGCCAAGGTTTTTTTCTTTCTGGATACCCAAAACTTGTATATTTTCTAACCACCTTTGATGTTTGGTGTGATTATATGATTACGTTTCAGCCAATGAAATGTGAGCACAAGTCATAGATGCCGCTTCCAGTCTTGGCCTGTAAAAATCCCCCATGCCCATTTTCTATGCACGTCCTTTTACCTTTTGCTGGTTTGATGGAAATGAGCAAGGTGATATAAGAAGCCATGTTTTGAAGAATTAAAACATATTTTTAGTTTATTTTTGGAAGTACAGATCCATTCCTGCTTTGGGTACATTGAATTTGAGATGCCAGTTAGACATCCACAAGACTTTGCTCACCTGTGAAGTTACAAGAAGATGCACTGGCTCTAAGACCACCCTCACTTCTGACACCAACTGCAAGTTTCCAGATTTTTAAAACCACCTTTATGTTTGATAATTCACTAGTACTCAAAGAGGGAACTGAACTAAACATGTTTATAGTTTATTATAAGTAAAGGACACAAATGAAAATCGGCCAACCAAAGAAATTGATAGCAGGACCCAGGAGTACCACACATGGAGCTGTCAGTGTCCTCTCCCTGTGGAGTCAGGGCAGCATCCCTCTCCTGGTATCACTGTGTGACAATGCGCATGGACTGCTGCCAACCAGGAAAGCACATCCAAGTCTACGTGTTGGAGTTTTTACTGGGGCTCCATTATGTTGACATGATTGATTGCTCATGCGGCTGATCTTAATTTCCAGTCTCTCTGTTTGCGCTGATACCACGTTAACTTAAATCCTCCACAATAAATCACATTTGTAGGCTACTTGGTGTGATCTAAGGCTCTAGAGAAAATAAAGATTATTAGGCATGACAAAGGCTTAGAGATAACCTCCCAGAAACCAAGTACAAAGATTAGACCTCTTGTTAGGCATGATCAAATTCTTCAATGCTTAACATTAATGCAAATGTGAAGTAAACAGTTGGTTATGAGTTTGGAGCTCAATGAAAATATTTGAACTAAAGCAAAAATGGTTGGGGGATATTAGATCTAGGGATGTTATGAAAAATCAGTAGTAGTTAGAAAGATTAGGGCCTAAGGCAAAGCCTAGGTACCCCACCATTTGAAAGCATTTAAAGAACCTGAATTAACAAAGGACACTGATTGGTATCAGCCAATGACATAGAAGGAAACTAGACACTTTCAGAGAACTTCTGAGACACACACATGCATATATATATATATATATACATATATATATATATGAATGATTAAAGTGTCAGAATCATAAGTATAAGAGCTGTAGAAGGAAGAATAATTACTAGTATTTAATGGAATTAATATGCATTAAGACTTATGTTTGCATTGTGCACACACTCTATGAGCTATCTTCTGTAAATTATTTTATAAAAATTGCTAACATCTAGTAAGTGCTTAATATGAGTTAAGACTGATACTCACATTATGCATAAGACTCTGTGGGGGTATCTTCTCTATTAAATTCTCCATATTATAGAAGAGAATTAAGTCTTAAGAGAGTAAAATAACTGGACAAACTAGATTCATTCCATGTTCATGTGACTTCAGAGAAACTGAAGAATAACATGGGCCTTCCTTGAATGTTAGCTGTGGGCAGGGGAGGACAGACAGCCACTCACCTCTGCAGCCAGCAGGATTTATGCTGACCCTGAAACTTAGCCAGGCTTCAGGCTGGGAAGTGAATTCTTGCTGTGGGTGTGTAAGCACTCATTTCCAAACAATTGAGTCTTCAGCGTCACCCTGTTTTTTGGCAGTGACCCTTTGTGACTGAAACACTGTCCAGTTAGGAAAGTGTAAATAATGCTCTATAATCTCCTGTGGTCTTCATGGGAGGCCTGGATGCACGTGGGCTATGCTAATGTTCTTGTTTTACAGGTGAGAAAACTGAGATCCAGAGATTCTGAGCCTAATGCCCAAAGTCACCTAGTTGCTTAATGACAGAACAGGGATTTCCATGTGCTTTCTCCTTTACCACCCTGTCTTTGAAAGGCACTAAATCCACTGACAAGCCTTGCTCATGGGCTCAGAGAGAGGAGTTCAACCTCCTTCCAGAGTTGGAGAGGTGAGTGTGAGAGGAGAAAAAATGGACACAGCAGCTTTGTGTTTTTTCATGGGAAACATTCTACAAAATTTGATTATCCCCAATCCTAGCCAAGCATGGCAGCTGGGCTAGTCCCTAATTCTTAGTCTTGCCCATGCATGGAGGAAAATGGGATACTAAATGCTTATAAGATGTTATTGTCACATTAATGCAGGTGCTTGGAGTGATTATGCTGTGAAATTTACCTGGCAGCTCAACAGTGAAATTGCAGCTAATTAATTTTGCCTGACTTGATGGAATCCTTCTCATTCTTAATCCTCTCTCTGCTTTTTGCCAGAAGGTGAGGAGGGGAAAAGGAGGGAGATGGAAATGTAAACTGTAACTTGCAAAGTAGCTTCCATGTGTGGCCACCTGGCATTTCCCCTGTTCCCCATACTGGGTTTCCAAGCACAAAAGTTCTCCTCTCATGGGGTTTGGGTAGTAGAAAAACTGGAGGCTCTTAGAGGGTTTTATTAATTTCCAGCAGCACTGCAGAGAAACTGAAAATGAGGAGTCTGGAGTCAGAAGGGGAAAGGGATTTAAGAGTCCTACTGTGCAGATCTGATGGAGAAACTCAGAGAACTTTTTAGAGCTGGGAAAGTTGTTAGAAGTCATCTATTCTATTCTAGCCTTTCCTTAAAAAATTGTGGGAATCTTTGAGTTAGTTTGAATTGAGCCCTGGGAATGTGACTGAAAGATAAACTTGGGCAAGGACCCTTAAAGCTATTCTTCAGTGCTTGTAAGGCCCAAGGATTGACTTCTGAAGATAATTTGTGGCTATAGCAATGGGCACCTGATCCAGGCAGCTCATTTAAATTCAGTTGAAACATGCTTGACTGTATCTAGATGCTTTGGCTGTAAGAGGGACCCTATGAGGCCAATATTGGGGTTCCAGCCTGGGCTGCTGTACCTCTGCAAGTCTAAAGCTTAGAAAGCAGAACATCAAGGGTCTCCTCAAGGCATTCCAATGCTCCTTTTGAGCAACTTTGTAGAATGTTTTGCTGATCAGTACCAGGACCCTTCCAAGCCTAAGCTATTTCTCAGAATTCTCTTTTCTTCCTTTTCTGAGTGCTATTTTAGTGTTCCCACCAGCAATTCTGACCCATAGCCTGGGTAACTGATCAGAAGCAGGGCACCTACATCTCTCCATTCTTGCTGTCCTGGTCATTGGTCCTTGGCCCCTAGGAATTCCGACCCCCAAAGGGCTGCATTTCCCAAGATAAGGGACTTGGATGTAAGAGTGTTGGGGAACCATTGAAGGTTGTTTTCCCCCTCCATTACATTTCTTTTAATTTAATAACTTTTTATTTTACAATAGTTTTTGGATTTACATAAGAATTGCCAACTATAACCAGAGAATACCCCACACTCAGTTTTCCCTATCATTAACATCTTACATTAGTTTGGTACATTTATCACAATAAGTGAGCCAATATGAATTTATTATTATTAATGAAAACCCATACTTTGTTTAAACTTCATGAATTTTAAGCTAATATTTTGTTTTCGTTTCAGGATCCCATCAAGTATACCATATTATATTTAGTAGTTATGTCTCTTTAGGCTACCTTTGGCTGTGACAGTTTTTTAGACCCACTGAAAGGTTTTAAATAGGGGTGCTAACTGGTCAGATTTGAATTTTAAAAACTCTGAGATTAGAGTGATGGAAGGTGGCTGCCCTTTCTAAGATAGGTTTTAGGGTGTAGTCTTGCTGGCATTTGGGCTCTGACCCTTAGTCTGTGGGGCAGGAGCCTGGGGAGGTGGGCTATGCTGCTTACTGGGTCAGGGCCACATTTTGCCCCTGTTGGAAGCACTGTCAAGAATTCTGTTCTTTTTACCTAGGTTTTTAGATTTATTAGTACAGTATAGTTATATAGTTA
Organism: Macroglossus sobrinus; assembly: GCA_004027375.1. Taxonomy (NCBI): domain Eukaryota; kingdom Metazoa; phylum Chordata; class Mammalia; order Chiroptera; family Pteropodidae; genus Macroglossus; species Macroglossus sobrinus. The sequence goes on along the minus strand of PVKZ01000324.1, from coordinate 262,504 downwards.
TATTGGTTCATTTATATTGTATCTGCAGGTATTTCCTATTTCATTTGGTTGTTTGTTTATTTTAATTTTCTCCCTTTTGTTTTGATCAGTCTCGCCAAAGTTCCGTAGTTAACTTCTTCAAAGAACTAGCTTTTGATTTTGTAAAATGTCTATTTTTTATAATGATCAATTTTATTTATTCATGCTTTTATATATTATTTTCTGCCTTCTTATTTTTAAATTTACTGTGCTATTTTTTTTCAGCTTCTTAAATTGAATGTTTGTTTTCAATTTCAATTTTTATTTTTCTTGATGAAGTTATGAATTCTGAAAAGTGCTGCTTCAACTATTCCCACAAACTTTGAAATGGAGTCTGGTTACTGAGTTTTAAGTACTTATTAATTTCAGTTATGATTTTTTAGCCTAAAATTATAAGTAATATGTAATCCTGTTTTATGATACATGGGTTTTTGAAGTTAACTTTTTGTTGGTAATTTCTAATGCTACTATGAGTAGGGAACAAATCTCTGTGATAGTGAATTCTTAGAATTTATTAATACTTCCATGACCTAATCCATGGTCATTTCTTGGTGAATGCTAAATGTTTAATTAAAAAGAATGCATACTCTATATTTATTGGGTGCAAAATTCTCTATATTCAGTACTTGCATTATTCAGATATTCTATAATTTTGCTCCAATTTTATTGCTTTGTCAGTTTCTGAGAGGGGGTATTGAATTCTCAACTGTAATTGTTATTTATATATTCCTTTCCACAGTTCTGTCAATTACTGCTTTATATATTTTGAAGTTATATTGTAAGGTACATAAGTATTCATAATTATATTTTTTATTCTGCTATTCCTTTTAATCAATGTGTAACATTACTTTTTGTGCTTTGAATTTGAATTTTTTTAAATATTAATATTGCTCTCCCAGCTTTCTTTAGCTTCATATTTGTTGTATCTTTACCCATTCAAGGAATTTTCTTAAGCTTTTCTCAAGTTTTTGGTTCGAAACATTTCTAAGATAACATATTAGTAAGTGATGTTTTTTTTAATTCAATGTGGGAGTCTCATTTTAAATTGGTAACTTTAACTCACTTGGATGTTTTTATCATTAGATTAGAACTTATTTCTGCCATGTTATGTCATGTTTTTCATTTGTTGTTTGTTTTTTGCTTTTTTTCTGTTTTTTTTTTTTATTGGATAGGTTGAGATTTCTCTGCTGATACAAAAGTCATACATTCTATTTTGCCCTTATTGTTTTTTCCTTTTCTTGTCTAATTGAACTGACTCATTGCTAAGTAAGAGTAGTGAAATGGATATGGTTGTCATGTGTCTAAATTTAGAATGAATGCCTTCAGTGATTCCCCATTAAATGTGATGTATGCTGCAAATACCTATATTCTCTCTATTATCAAAGTTAAGAATAAAATTGATTCGCCTTTTTGTTTGACCCCATTTCATGAGAAATTTAAGAGTTATTCACTTTCACACTTTCTGACTTGCCAGCCTTGTTAATATAGTCATGCATCATTTACCAATGGGGATACATTCTGAGAAATGCATAGTTAGGTGATTTCATCATTGTACTAACATCGTAGAGTGCATTTATACAAATTTAGATTATATAATCTACTACTCGCCTAGGCTATATGGTATAGCCATTGCTCCTGGACTATAAGTCTGTACAGCATATTACTGCACTGAATACTGTAGGCAATTATAATGGAATGGCATTTGTGTATCTAAACATAGAAAAGGTACAGTAAAAACACAGTATAAAATATATTTAAAAATGGTACAACTGTATAGAGCACATGCCATGAATACAGTTGGCAGGACTGGAAATTTCTCTGGGTGAGCCAGTGAGTGAGTGGTGAATAAAATGAGAAGGCCTAGGGCATTACTGTACACTACTGTGGCCTTTATAAACATTATGCACTTAGGCTACATAAATTTATATAAATATTTTTCTTTTTTTTCAATTATAAATTAACCTTAGATTACTGGAACATTTTTACTCTATAAACTTGTTAATTATTTTTTACCTTTTAGACTTTTTTGTAAAAACAGTTTAAAACACAAACATATAAAAATGTTTAAAAATATTATTTTTTTAATATCCTTATTTTATGTTTTTTCTATTTATTATTATTATTATTATTTTTTTTTACTTCTAAAACGTTTTTTGTTAAAAACTACAACACAAACCCACATATTATCCTAGGCCTACACAGGGTCAGGATTATCAATATCTCTGTCTTCCACCTCCACATTTTGTCCTACTGGAAGGTCTTCAGAGATAATAACACATGTGGTATTGTTATCTCCTGCAATCACAATGCCTTCTTCTGGAATACCTCTTGAAGAACCTGCCTGAGGCTCTTCTTGAGGAGTTGCTACTCTTAGAAATATGTCCATGGTAGTTTTCTCTGTTTGCTGCTGCTGCTGCTGCTGCTGCTGCTGCTGCTGCTGCTGCTTCTTCTTCTTCTTCTTCTTCTTCTTCTTCTTCTTCTTCTTCTTCTTCTTCTTCTTCTCATAAATTTGCTCATAAGCAGATAACACACAATGAGCACTCCTCCGTATTAATAAAAACTTTTCAGTTTTGGGGGTCCAGGTTTTAAAACATTTTAAGGAGCTTGTTGAGGTCTGCAAAAGCTTTTGCTAAATTCTTCACTGTGAATTGTCTTAGGGGTTCTTCATTTTCTTCTCCTGCAGTTTCCTTTTTTATTGCCTCTTCTTGAGCTATGCTTTTCTATTCCAGTCCAACAGCTCCTTATTGATCAATTTCACAGGAACCACCTCTAGAAGCTCCTTAATGTCATCCTAATTCACACCTGGGTTAAAGTTTTGCCATCTCAGCCACAGGCTCATTGATTTTTGCAAACTGTCTTTTCTTGGCAAATCCTTTGAAATCATGGTTGAAACTCTTGAGAGTCTTCTTCCAGGTTTCATGCATACACTTCTTAGTGACATCATCCAGAACCCAAGTAAGGCTCTTGATGCTATCACAGATATTGTAGTCCTTCCAGACTTGTATCAGTGTCTCTGTGTCTTCCTCAGTTGCCACAATAGCTTGGGCAAAGGTCCTCCTCAGGTCATAGGCTTTAAAAGCTGCTATAACTCCTCAATCTATTGTTTGGATCAAAGAAGTGGTGTTTGGAGAGAGAAAAATCCCTTCTATATTGGAATAAGAGGAGAATGTCCATGAACATTATCAACAATAAGCAAAATCTTGAAAGGCATGTTATTCTCCAAACAGCACTTCTCCATTTTGCTGGGATAGCAATTCAAGAGGATATCTTGGAGGAGGAGCTGACTTCTTATTGCTCCTATAGTATACTGGCAGGGTGCGTTTATTGATATGCTTGAAGTCCTCGTGGTTCTCATTATGCTGGGTCACAAAAAGTTTCCATTTGTAGCCTGGAAGCAAGCCCCCCCAGCAGACTATTATCCTGCTGTTAAAAGCCTTGAAAGCTGGCATTGACTTGGTCTCCTTATGAATGAAAGTTTGTTCAGGCATTCATTTCCAAAATAGGAAGGTTTCATCCATTTTGAATATTTACACTGGTGAGTACTTTTCCTCTGCAACCATCTTATCTAGAGTTTCTAAAAATTCTTAAGCTGCCCTCACATCAGTACTTGCAGACTCACCACTCACTTTCACATTATGTGATGGATAACAATTCTTGAATCATTTAAGCCACTCAGAGCTAGAAGTGAATTCAACATTGTAGCTGGGTTCAGCCTTTTCTTTCAACATTGCAAACAAACTTTTTTCTTTGGCCGTGATCATCATGGTGTTGAGAGGGATACGCTTCTGTGTCTGGTCTTTATTCCAGATCATTAGAAGTTTCTCCATGTCTGAAGTAGGCCCTTCTCAAATTTTTATTAGTCTTGTTGCCTTGTTGCCTTCATAGCTTTTGACATTTTGTCCTTGTTTTTCAAGATTATAGCCATGATGGAATGAAACATGCCTGACTGGCAAGCAATAAACATCACTGATTTTCTACCTTTGCAGTCCTTAATCACTTTTAATTTTGTTTCCAGGGCAATCACTTAAAGTCATCTCTTACTGGTAACATTAACAGTGGATTTTTAATGCTTAGGACCCATGATAAACAAAACAAGGCAAGATTAAGTCAAGCAGAAGAGAAAACGACATACTCAAGAGATGCAGTGAACTTGAGATGTATGAGGCTGCTTCCTGTGTTCACCCAAATGTCATTATGCAGAATGTGACTGTATGGCTTGGAGTGCTTCTGAATGAGCATACATTAATATATAAATGTATATATTTTCTTTTCAGGAACAATGATATATTAATATAATAATTTTGACATATTATTTATAATATATTTAATATTAAATATTGTGGCAGAGGCAGTTAGTTGTTTACCCTAATGTTCACTTTCATTGATTTTTACCAGGGCACATGGCTGCATTGAATACAGAAAGCATTTCTTATCTTCTTTTGCATTTAGGTTAGGTCATGTGATTAGGTTCCAGGCATTGGGGTTAAGTGGCATTGCTGTACAATAACTTCTGGAGTACTTTGTTTCTTATTTCTCTTTTTCTTTCATTGCTTCTTGGAATATAGATATAATGGCTGGAACTTTATGTTGCGATATGAGCAAGAGGGAAGGACTAATTAGTGCTAAGAGGAGACTGGAGGTGTCAGGGAAGTGTTTGTGCATTGGACTGTACCTGAAGAGGAATTTGAAGAGGAGCAGGGCTTTTCTTGGTAGACAATTGGATATCATCTACCTTCCCAGGTAGAACTGGGTATACTTGGGAAGGGCATTTAGATGGAGAGAATGGCATTCACTGTGGAATACAGATGTCAAACAGCTCGGCCTGCCTGTGCATCTAAAAATGACTATAAACTGGTCCAATGCAGGCAAGAAAATGCTCAGAGTTTGTGCAGTTCTGGGGTAGGATGAATTGGAAGCTATAGAAAGACACTAGCAAATAGTGTTTTCAGAGTTTGTATTTCCTAAAGACCCCTGTGATATCAGAGTTGAGGAAGGATTGGATTATTCAGGCAGAAACCACAGACAAACAGATCAATTAGGAAGGTACTGCAATCATCCATGTGAGAGCTAGTAAGGGCTAGAATGAGGCAAAGTTATCTGAGGAAAGAGAGAAGTGGTTATGTATGAAACATATCAAGGAGACAAAAATGACAGCACTTGTCTACTGATTGGATCAGAAAGGTCAGGGCTGACTTCCACTTTTCAGAGTAAGTGACCAAATCACTGATGAAGCCATTAGCCAGGATGAAGCATCTGTGGGGATAAGATAGTGGGGAAAGACAATGAGCGTAAATTTAGGACGTGTTAAGATGATGCTGTCTTTTCAGAAAACTTTTCCTCACTACTCCTAATTTTTATAAGGTGCTTCTTAAACCAGCTGTCAAGTACCTGCCTCTATTGTTGGTACATAATAACAGCTCAGTTTCAAATATGTGGTGATTTGGGGAAAGTATTTCACGCACTAGAAAAAAGGTCAGAGTATAGCAGTGTTGGAGCAGTGTTGGAGAAATGGCACAGGAGTTTAAGGAGGGATACTCAGTGCATTGAGAGTTCTCACCGCTCAAATCCTCAGGAAATTCCTTATAGGAAAACTAAGTGAGCTTTCCGCAGACAAAACCTGAGGAATCCCTGAATTACGGAACGCATGTAGGAACATATTGCAGGAGGAAACCATAATCAAAACTCTTGTAGGAGAGTCTATGAAATGGTGGGCACACTCTTGTCTGAGTAGTTGGGAGCAGGAAGAGTAACTTCTCTGTAGGAGCAAGCAGGTGGACTGGTGGCCTCACTGACTTCTTGCTGTACCATTTGGCCTACAGGACAATGACAAGGGTATTTACCTTTAGGTGGGAAGAATGAGAGGTGGAAACTTGAGGAGAACGGCAAGGAAGTGTCTGTAAGAATCACTCAGTAGGGGGCTCTGTCTCCCCAAATGAGGTCCTTGCTCATTTTGCTCCACAGCCCAGCCACTTTGTACCCTGCACTGACCTCAAGTCACCTTAACCTGCTATTCTCCCTTCCCACTGGTTCTCTTCCCACAGAAAGCTACTACATTAGTGGAGAAAACATGACCATAGGAAGGATAAACTAAGCTGTATCAGTGCCTTTATGAAAAATGAACTAAAGTCCTAGTTTGTAGCGGTGTAGTTTGTGTTCTAATAAAGCTTCTATAGATATGATTTCACAGTGGCGCTTTCAATTTCCAGGTAAACTTCTAGAGTTTTGGTGATTTTAGGTTCTTATATGTTGTGGAGGGGCATTCAGTCCTGTGTCAAAATGTTCTTGTTTGGGCTGATGCACTTGTAAACTTTTAAATTCTGTGGTTATTAAGCTGGGAATTTGTGTGACATTACACAGATCAACTACACAGACTGCTCTACTCAGCTGATTGGAAGTCTGGGCATTAAAGCATCCTTTGCTGTTTATCATTTAATTGATTAGGCAGGTAATTTATTTATGAGGATTGCTTTAGCTGCAGTAGCATGAGGGCTGGTTTTCTAATGAGATAGTCACAGGATACATGGTGAGGCAATGTGGTGAGGGGCAAAGGCATGGGCTTTCGATCCTAGTGACATGAATTGGAATCCTGCCCCCATCATTTATTTTTTGGGTGATCTTGGCAAGTTACTTGACCTCTCTGGATCTCAGTCACTTTGTTTATAAAATGGGGGTGATAACATCTACCTCATGGGGCCACTGCTAGGATTAGATGAGCTAAAGCATGTAAGACATCTGGAAATTAGCTGGTGTTTGATCAAGGTGGCTTTCCCTCCTTCCTAGGGAGGCTGGATTGAAAAAAAATACAGCAGCTAAGAGGAAAGAATCTGGATCTAAATACCATATTTAAGCTTTCCAGCTCTGAGAAGCTCTTAATATCTCTGAACATCACTTGCCTCATCTATAAAAGAGGATTAATTTAATTATACTCTCTAATTCCCTCAGATATTTTGAAGCCCTCAACTAATATTGTTGAATGTTTTTTAAGGGCCATAAAGCCCTCTGAGTCACTGTGATTCAGTAGGATGTGTATAAACAGTCAAGAAGGAGGTCGAGGGGCATGTGTTTGTCTATATAGAGTCCGTATGGGAAAGACATCCATTCAATACTAAGCACACACTCATTAGTGCAGATTTAAGCTATGTCTACACTAGGTGTTAGCACTCTCTGGAGGACTATCTGGAGATGGGAGCTGACCTGGAGTGAAATCAGAGGGAGGCACTGGGATTTCTTTTGTAAGAGCTCTTCATGGGGGAAGACAGAATTATGATTTGTATGTCTGGCTCCTGGTCATGGAGTGACTGTGGAAAGAGTGAGGAGGGAGTCCCAGGAAGATTGTCCTCTACTCCAGAACCTATTGACAGATATCTGAGCCTTAAAATAAGTGAATCTAAATGGGCTATATTTCTTTGATTTTCTAAAAGCTGGCAGTGGCCCTGGTACTAAGCAGACCTATAGTGATATATTTTGAATGAATAAATATATTGAATGTGCCTCAGTGGGATGCAGAAAAGATAAGGTACTGACCTGACTTTCAATGCCCTAAACATTGAATTTCAGTATCTAATGAGCAGCAATGGGGTTTTACTGGGCACTTGGTCATGGCTCCTACTTTTTTAGTGGGTAAAGGTAGAATATATCACTGTAAGGGCTACTGGAGGACAAGAGTTAAATTGCAGATGTCTTATGGTGACTAAGAGGTCTCATTTTCAATGCTCATGTGGGAAATCTCCTGGCTACTTTGAGAATTGGCTGGAAGGAATGTAAGAGGGGTCAAAGTTTCAATATAACAAGTAAAGCTGTAGCCAGAGAAATACTTTTGGATGCCCAGGCTGATGTGTTGTAGTATATGTCTAAGAAATGTTAGATAGAAACAAAGATGAATGAGCCAGAGTCTCAATTACTAACAGAGTTCATAGTTTAGTGGTAAATTAGACATGTATATCCCTGATGCATGATGAGAGGAAGTAATTAGGGTCAAAAGAGAGGCCAAGGACAGGTGACATGAGCACCCAAAGGAAGGCGAGCTCCACCCTGGCTCAGAACACCCTTCTATTGTCATAAGTATGCAGACTGGTGAGTACACTCTCATCAACTCTGACCTCATCTCTGAAGAGGTGGTTCACTTCTACTACACTCTCCTCTTCTTTTCTTCCTCTTCTCCTCACACTCTGAACTTCAAGGTAGGGAATATAGAGTTTATCAGATTCTAGAATAATGCCTATCAAGTTCAAATTTATTTCTACTACCTGTTTTTCTTCTAGAGCACACTCAGTAAGTTCTCTGGTGTCTCCCATTTTGCTTGGACATTTGAAATGGTTGGGGAGCTCACTACTTAACATGATAACTTCACATTTTAAAGAGTTCCAATGGTTAAAATGTCACTCTTTAATCTTTCTTTAGTCCAGCTTTGCTCTCTAAAATGACCCAGAACAATTTGTTTCTCTTTTCCACATTATTTTTTAGTTATTTGAAGTCAGATACAATAGGTATTTAGTATTCTCTTTTGTAAACTAAACTTCTCCTGAGCTTTTAAACACAATTCCTTATATTATTTTGAGTTAGCTTGACTTCTTGGTTGCTTTTCTTTGGCAATGCTCTAGTTTGTCAAGGGTCTGGTTATGAAAGATGACGATCTCTCCTACTCTGGCATCAAAAGTTGTTTAAGCTCTCAGGGAGATCATGTCATAAACTATATAAATGTCTAATCAATGTACTGTATATTTGAAACTAATAAAAAAAAGTTTGTTAAGCTAAATGTATACATGTGTATATATGTGTGTGTATGTATAAAACATATACATATATGTCACATTAGCTGGTGTAGAAATGGTTGAATGGTTATTTTGTAGCAGGGGCATCACAATGTTAACTCATAAGCTCTGCCATGATGCACACCATGTCCTTGGACTCCAATTTTCTCTCATTGGGCCTCAGTATTTTTTCTTGTATAATACATGAGGCCAGGACCATACTGGCTCCCAACCAATCTCTGGTTTTAGCAAGGATCTACAGAAAGAGAAAAGAGATGTGCTCAAAAAAATGTATCCACACCCTCAATTTCCATTCCGAATAGGGAAAGGTTTGGGGAGAGGAGGCTCAAGGGGAGACACAATTTCTAGTGATGTCCTCATATCCCATGACAATTGCTGGGAAGAGGCAGCATTTTGTTATCCAGAAGTTGCCCCAACATCAGAAAAGCAACAGATGTTCCTGAGGCTGTTCTTCCACCTTTGGCTCCAGCCTGGACTTCTGAGAACCTGAGACAAGCTGGAGAGGTAGCAGGCAGTCAGGAGTGGGCCAGACCTAAAGCTTCACAGGCAATGCAATGCATATGACTTTTACAATCATGTTACAGGTGAAGGTAGAGGGATGAGGCTGACTGAAAAAGCATAGACATTGCACACTAAATATGTGTCCCATTTACTCATCAGATTGGTTATCCTGGTCAGGCAGTTAAAGGAATAAATTCTCTCCCAAGGAAAACAATATCAGAGGAGGAATTTCTGGAGCTTGGAGGTAGAGACCATGGCCCAGCAGTGGGGAAGAAAAAGCTGGAGGGCACAGACAAGGCAGATAATGTTTTGACTGAGTTTGGTTTTCTCCCCTTTGAAGTTCTAATCTTGCCAAACACAATTATGGGTCAATCTCCTATCATGGAGTCTGGGTAAATATGGAAGAGGCAGAGCTCAGGTAAGCCCAGGGTTAGGGCCGGACAGGATTTGTCTGGGTACCCCCAGGCAGACAAAGTCTCAAGCCAGTATGCTTGCAACACCTGAGGATGTTAATAGATCCTTTAGATAATGTCAGGCACGGGTACAGGAGAAGGAACTTCAGGAAGGCAAGGAACTCTCTTGACAGGCCGCCATGATCCTCCACCCCTGACTTCCTCAGCTCCTGCTCCCAACTCCCTGCTTGGTGATCTGTGTAACTTGTGGTGTGTGCTGTAATCTTGGTGGAAGTGCAGACGGAGGGGTAGTGAAGCAACACCGTCTGTTTTTGGAAGCAACAAATCAGAAAACATTGTGTCATTTTAACAAGAAATGAAACAGCAGGCAATTAGGAAGGAGAGGATCAATTAGTGAGCAAGAAAAATGCTTTACAATATTTGATGATTCAACACTGTCAAACAAAAACAAAAACAAAAAACAAACCCCAACAACAAATACCAGAAAATCCACAGAAATTGTTAAATAATCATGTCATTTACATGCATTTAAAATACTTGGAAACAAAGGAAAAAACAAAACGATCCATTTGGAAAGGAACAAAGAGTTAATGTGAATGAGATTCCCATTTAAAAGGAATACAGTGGCACCAAGTCCTCTCTCATGTTAACCCCTCTCAAGATGCTTTCCCTTTGACTGACAGATACTGAGGACTTCTATTCACTCTACAGCCTGGAAAAATGTGGCCGAGTCTTATGCACAGAGAAGGCACCCAACACATGCCTTCCTGGAGTCTGACATCATGCGTCCCTCCTCAGCTAGGTCAAGAATTGTTTGAAGTAAGTATTGTGCAAGTTGGTAGATAAGGAAGAAGAATACATATGACCATGACTGGCCTTTGGGTTCAATCACAGTTTTGACAGTCACTAGCCATACGACCTAAGGGAAGCTAAATTAGCTTTGAGATGTCTAGTGTCTTCTTTGTAAATCAGGGAAATTATTCTACTTCACAAGGTTGTTGTCAGGATTAAATAAGATAATACATAAAAATGTTGGTAAGATATGGGAGGTGCTAAACAAATGCTATTTCTCTTCCCTCCTCAGAGCTTCAGTCTTGAAGATAACCAGTATCTCCAGGGGTGCCAACACTCGGTGGCTTTTCCCGTCTTGATTAGCATTATGAATAAAAGGAAAGGCTGGCCACATGGCTAAATGGGGCCTTGCGGGGTACTGAGCCCTGGAAGATTTCCTGAAAGATTTGTAGAAAGTTACTTTCTATAGGGATCACTTCACTCTTTTTTCCACAATAGTCTTTTCTCTAGAGGAAGCCTATATACAAGAATGTTAATGTCCTTTTTACCATCATTTGCTCATTCTCTCTGAGTGGGGTGTACAGGTTGGTTTCCACCTGCTTTGTTTCTTTTCATTGCCTTAACCCCTTCAATTCTGGAGTCCAGAAAAGACATTCTATACATAGTAAGCTAATTGGTGTACGATTTCATTCATTTATTCACTTGTTTATTCATTTAACACATGTATGCATGCCCTGTTCACAAGACAAGGTGCTCATATGGTCTGTTTATAAAATGTGAGATATGGAAGGAGGAGGTCAAAGCAGATACTGACAGTGCAGAGAGGAGGTTGTCTCTGGCAAGATGATCAGCAGTATCTGCAATACAGAGAGTAGTGTTTGCCAAGTGTGGGTCAGTGACTCCAACAGTAATCACAATGTCAGGTGCCTACCTGTGGCCGGGCCCTCAGCCTGGAAGCAGGTGGGCAGAGTTTCCTTTGGCTGAGCTAGAATAGGGCCGAGGCTACCTAGGTAGACCTGTTGAAATTTGAGCTCCTTTGCGACACGTGCACTGAGGTTGGTCTGGCTCTATTCTGTGTGACGTTCATGTTAGTACGGTCACAAAAAATGTATTTGTTCCCACACTCAGTACCCATAGTGCATCCCTTCACACAAACTCAAAAAACTAGAACCTCATACTATAGAGCTGGACAGCCATTAGAGGTCACTTAATACTATCATAAAATAAAGGGGAAAACAAATCCAAAGTGATGAGTTCATAGGTCCAAGATCATTCAGAGAGCTGGAGGAAGGACCCAGCAGGCCCCTGTTTCCCTTTCTCCCATCCTACCCAATGCCACTACCTAGAGACAACCTCTCTCAATTCCTAAATTATTCTTTCTAGTTTTATCTTTTTTCCTGAATTGCAAAGTTAGACTATTGTTTCTCAACCTATCAGTTTTCATTGTCTATTGACCTCTTGTCAGAAGATGTGGAGTCAGTTCTCTTGTTTCCTCCCCCACCCTCTTTTTCGTCCTTTCATCTACCTAAGTCTTCTTAATTTAATGAAAAATACTGTTCACTGCAGGTCAAGTTGGTTCTATGATTACATTTTCTTTCTTGTATAACTTTCCTGGGATTAAAAATTGCATATTAATTTTTCATTTTAATAATATGTGATGTACCTGTCATCATTTTTCCCTATTACATAGGTCATAACCTTGACAGATGAGTTCTCAAATGTAGAACTGCATTTTCAGCCCTGTCTTGAATTAACTCAATTCCTGGAGTGCCCAGTTCCTCATCAGTGTGTTAAGGGGCACAAATGAAGTTACACTAACAGGAGCTTTCTGCCCACCTGATCACCCATGCCTGGCCCCCCACCTTCTCCTTCATCTCAGCACTCCTGGCATTCCAGGGCACTTACAAATGGCTCTGCTTCTGGCTATTTTCTGCTGTGTGGTTGTGTCTGGGAGAACTTCTTGCTTCTCTGCTTCTTCTAGCTCTCACCATGAGTTGGCATCCCCTACTGGGTACTGTAGACTTCTGTCAGATACCACACTTAGTGCTCTAAATACCTCATGATGTCAGCCAGTGATGTAGGACATTGTGGTAAGATAGATTGGATGCTTCCCTCTCCTTTCAGCTACCGGGCGTTGTACAATATTGTGACTCTGAGGCTGGGCCCACCATTGCCCTGGATCACAGAGACATTCCATGATAGTCAGGACCAAGATTTCCTGTTCATGCTCCTATCCCCACCAGTGGTGTCCAAGGCCCCCATCATCTCTTCACAGGGGCTTACAAAGGTCCAGGGCTGTTTTCCAAGGGACAAGTTGGTGACGGAGTCACCTTTGAGGACAGTTTGTGTCTAAACCCTTTCGACTGGCTCCCGATCCTTCAACTTGCTGATCATTTTCCTCCTAACTACTGCAAGAACTTTGCTAATTCCTTGCTGTTCTCTAAGGTCTCTGTCCCATCAGCCGCTCTCTTTCTTCCCTCCAGCCTTAGTCTTAAATAAATTTGGGGAGCAAAATAAAAACTCTTGCTTTGGTAAAAACACATCAGAGAGCTTCTGTCTTTTACCAAGATCTGTCTCTGGAAGTCTTTGTTTTGGCTTGAGTTGTTCCTGGATTCACAGAAAACAGTAAGTTAATGCTTTGGTGTAACATGCCTCGGGACCAAAGTAGGTGCTGCCCACACCAGGGTCTTCAGGTGCTTTGTAAGGGAAAGCATGCTGCTATTCAATTTGGTTTTTGTTCCCTTTAGAAACCAGCAAGTTCCTGGGACTGACCTGGGGGCAGATTTTGCAATGTTGGTGTGATCATTCCTCCTGGGTCCCTGGGCACTAAGTGTTTCTGTTTCTGGCCACTGTCCTTCCCCATTTCCTCTTTCCTGAGCTGGAAACCCCCAATCTCTCTGTTCACCAGTGTCTTTTGAATAGATCTGATTCTGGCTTATGTTCAAGCTGAGACTGGAACTCTTGATTTAAATGATGTAAGTTTTTTAATCATTTGGTATATTTAATGAAATTATGTATTTTCAATATAAACTTTTTGAATGTGAGATTAACTATGATTGATTTCACATAAATAAGTTAAAAAACCAAAGCTGGTTTTATTTATTTATTTATTTTATTATATTCTGGTAAAAAAATAGAGCTGCTTTCCCTGTAGAGGGACACCTGCAACACACACCCAGCTGTGGCTTCATTTATCCTCCCCCAGCCTGAACCATTCCAGCAGCCCAAGTCTCTGCTCTCTTTGCCTCTGCCTCCAGGGAAGTTGCCATCAAGCAGATGGATGGGCACTTTTCAGCTTTAGAAGAAATTCACTTCAGCAACCCCAGAGCAGTCTGAGAAACAAATGTTTCTGTTGTAAACATCTTACACAGCTATAACTTCAGGCTCTGTTTACAGCACCATGGAGGGGTGACCCTGCCCTTCTGTGACCCTTGTAGCTGGGTGCTGAGGTTTATGTTATTTCCTTTGCAAGGGGAATTGGTGAGTCTCTAGCAAGAGTGGATAGAAGCAGAATTCAGACAGGCCCTGCCAGATTACCCCTCTGGATGTTTTGATTCCTCTCAGTTCAATGCCCCACACTGGGTCTGGAACAGTGGTGTGAAACCAGATGTGTAGGTCGCTGCCAGGCCCTGCTCTGTTGTGAGTGCAAATCCATGCCCAGACCAAATTATGCCTCCTGTCAGACATCCTTATGGGTGAATGTCCTTTCTCTTTGAGTAGCAGTGGTTTTTATTGTAGTAAGATCATATATTAGTCTGCTAGGGCTGCCATAACAAAATACTACAACCTGGGTGCCTTAATCAAATGAAATTTAATTTCACATAGTTTCTGAAGGCTAAAAAGTCCAAGATCAAAGTATTGGTAGTTTGGGTTTCTGTTGAGGCTTCTTTCTTTGGCTTGTGGATGGCCACCTTCTCTTTGTGTCCTCATACAGTCTTTCCTCTGCACGTGCACTCCTGGTATCTCTGTGTGCATCCATTTCCTCTTCTTTTTTTCTGTTCTCTTTTTGTTTATTATGTAAATAGTTCTATAAAATAATATTCATCCATTTTCAAAGCACATTTTAATTTTGCTAAGTATATAAAATCGTGTGACCATCATCCTAATCAATATAAAGAACAATCCTTTTACCCTAGAAGATTATTTGTGCCCCTCTGCTCTTGATCCCTTTCCCCTACTCCTAGTTCCAGGCAGCTGTTGATCTGCTTTGTGTTACTGTAGTGTTGCCTTTTCTAGAATTTTATATACACAGACTTATTTAGTACATAGTTTTTTCTGTTAGATTTTTTAAATTTAGCATGTTTTTTGATATTTATATATGTTTTTGTATGTATTAATATTTTTCCTTTTTGTTATTCCCTAGTATTCCATGGTGTGTGTGTGTGTGTGTGTATGTGTGTGTGTGTGTGTGTGTGTGTGTATTTTGTGTTATTTCAAGATTTTGGTTATTACAAATAATGCTACTATAAATATTTGCACACATGCAAATATTTATAGTAGCATATGTTTTTACTTCTCCAGGGTGAATACCTAGGAATGGAATTGCTTGACAGTATGCTAAATGAATGTTTAATATTATAAAGTATTGTTATATTGTTTTGCAAAATGGCTGTAACATTTTGCATTCTCATCAGCAATGTAGGAGAGAATTCTAGTTGCTCCACATCCTCACCAACCTCACCAACTCTTGGTATGGACAGTCTTATTAACTTTAGTCATTCTAGTGGGTGTGTAATGGTATCTCATTGTGGTTTTAATTGGCCTTTCTCTGAGGACTAGTAATGTTGAACATCTTTGCCTCATCATATGGCTCACCCTTGTGTTTTCAAATTTCTTCTTCTTATAAGGACACCAGTCAAGTTGGATTAGGACTTACTCTAATAGACTTATTTTAATTCAATTAATTCTGTACAGGCCCTATCTTCAAATAGTTACATTCTGAGATAGTAGAGGTTAAGTCTTCAACATATGAATTTCTTTGGTGGGAGGAGACACAATTCAACCTGTAACAGATTGGAAAAAACAGGTTTATAGGGAATAAAGGGCAAAAAAGAAAAGGAAGAAAAAATGTTAAGTAAAACTGAGTAGAGCTTGGCATTTCAGGTATAATCTTCATTGTTCTGTTATGACTCTGAGAGTCAATGTTATATATTAATTTATTATTTTGCTTGGACTTTGATTTGACTCTTATACCCTGTGGGTCCCATAGGTAATTAGGTTAATGAACTTCCCAGATCCCCTGTCTCAAAAGGACTCTGTTCTTCTGTATACACCTTATGGAAGAAATGGTATGTTCCAGTCTATTTGAGAGCCTGAGGCTATCTATAACATATGGGCCAGCTATGACACATGTCCAGCACACAGCTGTATTTAGGCAGTTGCATAACAATCACTGGTCCCTTTCCCATCTCACTGAGTGCCTGAAACAGGTGCATTCTCTTGTTCACAACAGCCCTGCCTTTTTTTTTTTTTTTACAAGCTTCAATTTTTTACTAGTTTCAACAGACATATAATTGCTCTTATATCAAGGTGCTAAAATTTTTTATTTACTCTTTTTAAAAATATTTGTATTTTTCAGTGATAGTTGACAGACTATATTATATTAGTTTCAGGTGTACAACATAGTAATTAGACATTTATGTAACTTACGAAGTGATCACCCAATAAATCTAGTACCCATCTAACACCATACATAGATTATGACAACATTCCTGACTATATTCCATAAGCTGTACTTTGCATCCCCATGACTACCAATTTATACTTCCATTTTTCACTCATCTTCCTAACCTGCCCCTATCCCCAAGTCTGACAACCATCAAAATGTTCTTTGTATCTATGAGTTTATTTCTGTTTGTCTTTCTGGTGGGGTGGAGATATTTCTATTGTTTGTTTGTTTATTTATTTATCAATTAGAGTTGACATTCAATATTACTTTAGTTTCAAGTATACAACATAGTGGTTAAATCTTTATATAATTTAAAAAGTGATTCTCCCGATTAGTCTAGTACCCACCTGGAACTATACATAGTTATTATAATATTATTAACAATATTCCCTATGTTGTACTTTATATCTCCATGACTGTTTTGGTTATTACATAGTTATTATAATATACATAGTTATTATACTATATGTAGTTATTACAATATTATTAATATTCCCCATGCTGTACTTTACATCTCCATGACTTTCATAACTACCAATTTGTACTTTTTAATCCCAACCCCAAACCTCCTCTCATCTGGCAACCATCAGTTTTTCCTCTGTATCTATGAGTCTGTTTCTGTTTTGTTTGTTTGTTTATTTTGTTTTTTTTAGATTCCACATGTAGGTTATATCATATGGTATCTGCCTTTCTCTGTCTGACTTATTTCACTTAGCATAATGCTGTTATGCTTGATGTTGTTCTATTTATTCTTGTTGCTGTTCTGATTGTTTTCTGCAATTTCATCTTCAAATCACTGATTAGATTCTATGCTTCATCTAATATGCTATTGATTCTATCTGATGTATTCTTTATTTCAGTTATTACATTAATTCCTGACTGATTTTAATAATGTTTTCTATCTTTATTTTTGTTTCCTCTTTGTTGAAGTTCTCACTGAGATCATTGAGCATCCTTGTAACCACTGTTTTGAACTCTGCATCTGGTAGATTGCTTGTTTTTATTTTCTTTAGTTTTTTTTTTTTTTTGGAGCTTGGTTTTGTTCTTTCTTTTTTTCCTTTAGAACATGTTTGTTTCCCCATTTTGGCTTCCCCTTTGTGTTTGTTTTTATGTATTAGGTAGAGCTGCTATATCTCCTGATCTTAGTAGAGTGGCCTCATGTAGTAAGTGTCCTGTGGGTCCCAGTGGCACAGTCTCTATGGTCACCTGAGCTGGGTGCTTCATGAGTGTCCCTTATATGGGTATGTGTGCCTTCATATTGTAGTTGAGCCTTGATTGTTGTTGGCATGTCACACTCTGATTGGGTGTGAGGACTGGCCATGACTACAGTGGAGGAGTTTTGTGTAGACACTGACCCTACAGAGCAGAATTCTCTTTAACAGGGCTCTGGTGTCTGCCAAGTTTGCCCTTTGTGTGTGTCATTTTTGGAGATGTTTGGGTAGTGCTCTCATGTTGTCTAAAGCTGGCCACTGGGTATGTTGGTTTTGGGGTCTTTTCAGAAGACTCTGGTTCAGGTCAAGTTCAGCTGCTGCCTGTGCCCTGCCTGGGGCCACTTGGTATGAGCTACAAAATGATCTGTAGATGGATGTCACTAGCACTGGGCTTGGGTCTACTTAGCAAGAGGTAAGAGGGCATGGCAAGTTTAGATGCTGCTTGTTTGGAGTTTGTGAACCTTTGAAAGATTTTAGAAAAGTCTGTAGCATGAGTCAATACAGGCCATTTGCATGGAAAAGCCGCTCAAAGCTTTGGCCAGCATGTTTGGTAGCATGGGATTTCAGGAATTGGCTAGGCAGGGCAAACAGTATTACTAGGTTGATGGAGACTCAGATATGGCACCTGCCTGTGTGTGCAGGCTGGGTGAGTGGAGGGCTCAACAAAGAAACAATGACTCCTTCTAGCACTCTGTTGCTCTTCCAGCCCTCACCCTGAAGCCAGGCAATTTGGTTCCCCCTGGTATGTCCCTAGTGCATTTTGAGCTGCTGCCCTAGTGCTAGAGCTCAGGGAGAGTGAGTCCATCAGCAAGTAATTTCATATGAAGGTCCTTTAAGAGTAATGCTTGGGATTCTAGCAGGCTCCCATCTCACCAGACAAAATCTCTGCTGATTTTCACAGGCAGAAATTGTGGGGTCTTCTCTTACCAGCACTGGAACCCTGAGCTGTGGAGCCTGGTGTGGGGCTGGGACCATTCACTCCTCAGGGAGGACCTCTACAGCCCAGATATTTCTCCCAATTTTTAATTGCCACATTTGGATGTGGGATCAGCCTGTTCAGGGTCTCTACCCCTCCTGTCAGTTTCAAGGTGGCTTCCTCTGTATATCCTTAGTTATAAGACTTGTGCTCAGTTAGACTTCAGGCGATTCTCAATGATGGTTTTTCTGTAGTTTAGTTGTAATTTTGAGGTGGTTATGGTATGAGGCAAGCACAGCTTTTACGTACTCTGCTGTCTTGATCCAGCCCTGCATCCTATTAGATGAGAAAATTGAGGCTCAAGAAGAATTAGTCTCTAATAAAGTGGTAATATGAAGATGGGTGGGGTGAGGATGGGAGGCAGTCAGAGCCCTGAGAAGCAGGAAGAAGAAAAGCAGTACAGATAAGTAAAAGAATGACCCCACTGTTGATTGATCCCAAGGAAGATGCAGATAAAGATACACGTGCCCATGGCAGATTTCATTGAAAGCATCCCTTAGGCCAGGATGAGGGGTTGGGGGAAGGGAGAAGGAGAAAGGGCTGGTGTTACAACCAGAGAGGAAAGTTTCCACTTGTCCAGTAGGTGGTGCCATCCAGCCGATTATCTGAGGAGAGCTGGCTCTAGCTGGAAAAATGTTTGTCTTCCCAAACCATACATATCCTCAGAGCTGCCACTGCATGAGGAGAATGCCCGCCTGATGCTTTCTCTCCTGCGGAGTGAGAAAGAGAGTTTTTTCCTTCACCTTGAAAATCTGACCTCTACATGAAGGTTTGCTGGAGAGAAGAAAAGCTTCTGTGTGGCTGGTGGGCAAGTCACCAGGGTCAACCAGAAATCTCTGCCTTCTCCTAGCAGTTTGAAGCTCTCTTTGGAACAGGGTGAAAGGCTCCCAGTAAACAAGAAAGGAACATTGTCTCTGAACACCTTGTCCCCTCCTCAAGCAGCTGGCCAATTCCATTTGCTCTGAAGCAGACCTTGAGATGTGAGAATTCTTGGGATAAACCAATCAATTATAAGCATTTTTCTAAATATGCCCATGTGGACTTGAATTCATATGTCTAAAGGGCTTGGGAGAATTGAGGTCTTTCCTGTCCTGATATTCATCCCTTGTGCTATAGTGTCAACTATAGCATAGCAGTTGCAGGTAGAAATACTGGATCCATATCCAGATACTTCTATGACTTGCTGTGTGACCTGGGCAAGTTTCTTAACCTCTCTGTGTCTCAGAGTCCTCTATTGTAAAATAGAAGTGATAACAATTAATACTTTATCAGTTTACTATGAAGATTAATAAATGTAAAGCACTTAGAGATAATGTCTGATGCAGTTATTATAGCTAAGCAGTTGTTATTATCATGGCTAAGTGTAGGACAATTTTCTCAACTAAGGCATGTAACACTAACACCTGGCATACAATAGATTCCCTGTAATACTGAATTGGATTTAAGTAGGGGAAAAGGAGCTTTTAGCATGGTGTGGGAAGTGAGACAGCCCATACTGGTGGCGGGGAGTCCACATGAATGCCCAACCCCCTTCCCAAGAGGGACCTGTTATTCAAGTCACCAAGACTAAAGACTTAGGGCAACTCCGAAGAATGGGTACAAGAGGGAGAGGAAGGGGAAGGGTGTGAAGGCTGCAGCTTACAGCTGGGGTGCCAGTGGAAGACTGTGGTATCCATCTGTGTCCATGCATGAAAAATAGGAATAATGCCCAGCTCTGGGAGTAATGTCACCCAGAAGCCCAGGCTGGGAAAACCAAGAACTAGAAACAAAAACTGGCCAGCTGTCAGGCCACATATGCCAGGATAGAAAGAGAGATTCATCTGGCACTTGGAGGCCAGTGAAGGCTCCAGCTCCTTTTCGTCTCTGACTCTTGACTTAGAAAGAGCGATCTGTCAATGCAGGGTTGACAGAATAAACTGTATCAACCTCTCTGGGCTCCTCCAAACAGATCAGTGGTGTCTTGTGGAAGCCCCACAGTAGGCCAAGGGTAACCTTTAATTTTTGGATCCTGGGTGGACATGAGGGGAGCACTTCTTAGGGAACCAGGCAGCAACTTTTGTCAGCTTAGAAGTATTCCAAAAATTTAACAAACCATCATGTCTGTGCTTATGTGAACCAGGTGGGCCCCAACCCTGGCCCCACTTTTTTCCATCCATGTAGCCACTTAACTCTCATTGGCCCATGATGGTCCTGAAGGGCAGCTGAGCAGGGCTGGGAAGGCAGGCACTGACTAACTTCTGCATGATTGTCCTATTCTCACAGCATCTGGAGTGTGCCCTGGGCAGGATAGGAGTCTGGTGGTGACGAATAAGGGGCCCTGCTCTTAACCTGCTTAAATTTGAGTTATAATGTTACCAGTTCCACACTGTGTGACTTTGGGCAAGTTACTTGCCCTCTCTGTGTTTCAACTCCCTTCTAAGATGAGAACAATAATAGTGCCTCCCTCACAAGATGCTGTGAGGATTAACTGAACAATGCATGCCGTGTATTCAGAATAGTTATAACTATACTTATAATACTTAGAATTATTCAGTAAGTATTAACTTTTATCACTAAGTACACATTAAATTTGCATCATATCCCGAACTATATAGTTTTTGGCCTTAAGGACACATATATATTTGGGAAGAAACTGTGAACTCTATGTTGATACTCTGCCTTTGTGAGGATGAGCTGGTGAACCTGGAATTAGAGAGGGAGAGGGTTGACCTAGGCCATAAGAATGATTAGTGGCAGGACACAGAAGAAGATCCTGGTCTCCTGATTTATGTAAAATTTTCTATAGATATAATGCTTTGCTATAGCAATCCAGTTTATTTTTTTTACCTTGTTCCACCCAAGTGAATGCTTGGGCTCTAGTCTCCCAGGATGAGGGAAAACTGAAGGCAGAAACAGCTAGAATTCTTTATTGTTTTATTTCCCAAGGTCTTAGTCTTAACCTCAAAGGCAGGAGAGATTGCTAGACAATAGAACATCTTGCACTAAACATGCAGAGAGAAGGATTTACCCTGATTCTAGAGGGATCTGAGGAGAGAAGCAGAAGGGCTGGTTAGAACTTGGCTGTGGGCCAGCACTGGATGCCACTGGGGCCCCACTGCTGTACTTTTTCATGAAGTACATTTCCACAGGCCCCGCTATTTCTGTGGCTATTTTTTGCTTTAGAGATCCAGGCCACTGCAGGAGCTTTTCTGTCAGAACACACTCAGCAATGAATGGCCACAGCAGCAGTGCCTGTTACAAACACCTTCTTCTCCCTGAGCTCCTGGTATATGAAGGGTTTTATAGATTTCCTTGCATTGGATGGGGCTAGAACAGCTCTGAACTTGCTACCTATTACCTAGAAGTCATTTCCTGTAAAGTTATTCCCTTTTTTTGCACCATCAATAATGCACTCGAGCAGCAGCCAAGGGGTTTCTGTTAAGCATCTCATGCTTGCACAAAGTGAGGTTTGGCTGTGCCTTTGTGACATTTCTGGCTTGTACTTGTATGTGCTAGCATCTTACGTGATTGTACTTGTTAGTGGAATTATTATTAGACTGTAGGCAGGGTGAGGAGCTGGGGTCCCAGCTTAGTCACCTCAGTCCTAGAACTGACATGAACTTAACTTAAAACTTTCCTCCCCCAAGCCCATATGTACTATTTGTCACCAATCACTCAGCATGCATATTTTGACCCTATTCTTTCTGGGATGCTTAACAAGGAAAAAAAAAATGATTATGTCGGACTAAACAGAAAACAGGTCCCTGATGAAATGGAGTAGGGTTGGACATACCAGGTCCCTGAGGAGCCTGGAGGGGAAGGGGACAGGGTCCCCAGATTCAAATGTCTCTAATTTCACAGCTAGTGTTGCTGAGGAGTATCCCAGGACCTTAGAAAGAAGCAGGGAAAGTCCAGCTTGTAAAACTTCCTTCTTTAAAACGTTGCAGGTCACTTTCCTTCTCCCTGTGTTTTCAACAGTATGTAACAGTTATTAGTTCTTTTCTCAGGATCCCTTTATGCATCATCTTAGGACCATCTTAGGGCTGGGGATGGTCTGTCAGTGAATGGGCCCCATGGACAGAACTGATTGCCTGGCTCTGGCCCCTGGATGGCTCTGTCCTCCAAAGCCTTGAACAGAGACCTCATGACAGGACATTGTTGATGCTATCTACATGATCCTGGTCCTGGGCTCCTCTATGAGTTGGAGGAGGGCATGGGGAAGAAAGATATTGACTATCAAACTCCTATTAGTTGCTGTAGCAACATTTAGAAATAACTAGAGACCAATAGCAGCAGCCTGAGTTTTATTTATTTTTATTTTCTCTTCAATAACAGCATCAGGCCTATAAATAAGAATGGCTTGGCTGGTTACTGAGGCTGCAGTGCCTTCGGGGTGTGGGAGGTCCATAGCAGAGGAGAAAAAACAGGGATCTTGTGGGTTGCAGTGGTGGGAGGTGAGGATCAGGGAAGAGCCCTGTGGGAGGACCCCGACCAGGCCATTTAGCCTGTTTTGTATCCATATAACTTGGCAGCTTGGTCCCTGCGAGGAGGGAAAAATCAATAGTGCTAGCTGCACATTTGTGCTTCTCTCAGCTTCTGACCACTTTAACTTTCATAAAAAGGCTTCATGGAGGATAAATAGAGCTTAGAGGTGGAGAGTTGGATTTCTGCTCTTATGGAGTTCTTGTGGGAGTCAAAGAGACAGAGGAGACAGTCCATTCAGGCTGCTTGAAAAACATGTTGAAAGCCAATGTCTATGCATCTAAACAAAGAATAAAGGTTGTGATTTGGATGAAGTAATTTCTGGCACACGGTAAGACTGTGCGCTGACATCTCCTGGTTCATCTCAGCATCATTGTATTGAAAACCTGAATCAGCATTACATAGTACATAATGTCCATTTTCCCCTATGATTCTTGTAATATTCTGTGACTTATGCATATTATTAATTAATTGTTAATTGATTTGTCATTCATTTATTCACTCATTCACACAGATATGTATTAGGAAACTGCCCATGTGCCACTCATACTTCCAGTAAACAAAACACAATATATACCTCCAAGGAATTACAGTATACTTGGGGAGGCAGACTATAAGCAAACAAACAGATATCTAGTATGTGAAATGGTGTAAGTGCTGTGGAGAAAAATGAAGGAGTGCATGGGGTACAGCATGTGAATGTGGACAATTTGTTTTTTATACAGGACTTGGGGAATGCCTCTCTGAGAAGGTGGTATTTGAGCAGAATCCTGAAGAAGGGGAAGGAGTGAGTATGAGACATCTGGAAGAAAGCAGAACAGGCAGAGATTAAAGTTCAAATCCCCTAAGCTATAAGTATGCTGTTGTTTGATGGACAGCAAGGAGGCTGGCATGGCTGGAGCAGAAAGAACAAAGGGCAGAGACGAAGAAGATCTGGTCAGAGATGGGCAGCAAGCAGGTACCATAGAGTCTGCAAAGCCTTCTGAGTACTTGTGGGGCATCAGTGGGGTTCACATAGCAGTGTGACATAGCTGACTTATGATTAAAAAGAATCATCTACTATTTACAACAATGAAATAAATGCCTGCTGAAGAAAGGCTGACATTGGGCAACAGGACCAAGGATTGAGAAGACCATGGATGGAAGCATGGACCAGAGTGGTCAGGGTGGTTGCAGTAGGAGTGGAGAGAAGGAAAGGGAGTCTGGATATAGTCTGGCCATAACTGGCAGGATTTACTGAGAGATTAGATATAGTCTATGGTGACTTTTATATATAAATGTTGGAAGGATAATATCATATAATTAGTATACCCATTAACATATAATGATAATATATATATATATATATATATATATATATATATATATAACAAACATATAATTTATTCAAAGATTACTGAATCCCTTTCATTTTATCACACTCTGCATTTTACAAAATATTTTCACAAGTCAGCTCATTGAGCCCTTGAAATCCCCTGAAGGAGATTATAGTTTGAATTTCAAGGTGAGGAAATAAAAGCCCAGAAGAAATGGTTTACTCAAGGTAATGTTAGGTAGTTAAGTAGACATAAGTGACAGGAGAACAAAGGAATAAAGGCTCATCCCAAAGGCCTCCCTTAGGACTTCCCTAGAACCCTTATTTTATGGTAAATTACCTCTACCTCTTGAAGTTCAAAGGAGTGAAGAGCCATAAAATAGTAACTAATTTGGTCCAGCCATAGCACTTATGCAGTTAGTTGTACCCTAACTTCTCCATAACCTTAGCCTTGTTATACAATCATTACAATATCAAGCCTAAGCCTTGAAGTTCATGAATCTAATTATAACAGACTGAATTCTGGGTAACTGCATGTGCAAAGGATTATATAACAGCCAAATGTCAATCAAAATGACCTTACATGCCTATCACTTAGCACCATCCTTGTAACCTCCTGTCCTGGCCCTAATATAATACAGACCTCCCCACTTCCACAATGTCACAGCCCTCTTCATTGTAACCTGCCCTTCCCTTGGAATGTACTTTCATTATACTTTTATTTCGTCATAGTTACAGTGTTGTCCAGCATGACTTGCTTCTCTTTTAAAATGTACTTTAATAAATCTTACTTTTTCTAAACTTCCTGATCTGTAGTTCTTTATTGCATCAGTGAAAAATACCTAGGACCCCTCAGTGCTATCTGGGCAACAACAGATTTTAGATCATCCTAACACTAACACCAATGCACCTATTTTAATTTAATTTTTATTTTTAAGGATCCTTTCCATATTGCAGAGCCAATGTTCTGACATGAAACCCTGAAATCACATTGGCCTATAATTGTTTTCTTTCCAGTATCCCCACTACATCATGAGTTTTCTGAATTCATGGCCTCTGCCTCATCATCTTTGTGCACAGGCCTTGAATTCACAGCTGCCCACCAAAACAGGATGCTTAGGAGCCATTGGCACCTCTGTAGGCACATTGAGCATGAAACCAAAACAACAGAGGGGCCAGATGTAGCAGAGGATAAGTAGAGCTGAGTCTGAAAAAGACCCAGTCAGTGTCTGTACTATGGGGTGACTCATCACCCCAGTAAGAGATCCTTAATTGTGTCTACCTTAAATCCCTTTGAAAAGATTATGGTGATAACCTCAGGGACATGCCTCTACTAGTCTGGCTTCTGATGGCCCTTTGCATATAGTATGACCTTAATATATGTTAATGAAATATATACTGGAGAAGCAAGCAAATATAGCACCTTGTCTTCCATATTCCTCTCAGGGCCTCCTAATTGCCAAGCTGCAACAGCATTGCAGTTTCCTTGTTGAGCTTCTCTCCAGAAGTTGTAGCTAGCCTGGAAGGATCATCCCTTTGGAAAGCTCGCAGGTTGTGAACATGAGTTTTTGCCTGTGCCTTGTTGGGAAACTTTGAGTGCCAATGTAGAAGATGCATCTCAGAGTGATCCCCTTAAGAAATGAGAGAGATAGGATATTTATACATGAACTCCTCAGTTACATGTTCATGTGGTGAAAGTGAAGTAGACTCTGGTAAGACAAAAACCATAGACAATGAAACACACTCTGAGATAGGACATCAGGTCTGCTTGCTCCAAAGTGGCAAGAAACAGGGACATGGGTGTGAAGCTGCATGGTCTTTTTCAGTAAAGTGGAAGCAGATGACTTATAGGAACACAAATGATCATTTCAGAGGAGCAAGAACACAAGATTGGAGACCAGGCCTATAAAAACTATTTAGAATCTGAATCTTTGTAATTTCTCTGTGTGTAGGTCCAAGTCCTTTGTCTTTTATTACATACCTCTGTGTTATAATGGATTCTTTCTGTCTCAGTTTTGGTTGAGAAAACAAATTTTGGCAGGAACAACAAATGTATTCCCATGCTTCTGCCATGGATAAATTCCAAAGTAAATGGCCAAGAACTGTTTAAGCTAGTCCATGAGCTGTTTGTTCTCAGTCTACAATGACACAGAAACTTGAACCAGAAAGTAAATCAACAATATCTGTAGCACATTTTTTAGTTCAGCTGACATTTTTATTTTTTAGGAGAAAGACTTTTTGATGAAGGAAGCACTGCATTGACTTACAATCCAGTGTAACTTCCTTGTCTAGTTTCCTAGGACCACACTTTGAGCAGGACTGATTTAGGGCACTTAAACTTTTCTTCACATTAAGTGTATAAAAGGGTATGGAAAGAGATAATTTTTTTGAAAAGGTTGGGGTGCCTATCCCTTTAAGCATAGTGAGAAGTGCTTCTATAGAACTACCAGGCTTATAAAGGGTCCTGCAGAGGAATGTAAAGGGTGAGACATAGTTTCATTACAGATGGATCATCTGAAGGAGAGGTGACTAAACTGATACTTTTCTATGCTCCAAGAATTTATTAAGACTAGGGCTTCCTGAGTGTTTTTGTTCATTCACCAACTGGTCAGGAGGGCAAGAAGAGATTGAAGAAAGAGAAAAATTACCCCACACTGGAAGATGGCAAGTTTAATAATCAAGGGAACTTACACATGAGGCTTCTCTTGGGCAACCACAAGGTGTGTAGATCTCCTCATTTGGCTGACAGATCTTTCAAAGTTTATGCTAAGGCTTTACCTGGGTTCAGTCACACATACTGTCGAGATGATCTCAAAAACACCTTACTCTCTCAAGTCTGTGTCCTTGGGGCAGCTTCTAACTTGGGGAAGGCAAATGGAATGCACATTCCAAGGATAGGAGAAGGGGTGAGGTGCTTCCAATTGCCTGGGTCCAGCTCAAGGATCAACCAGTGTCATCCTTTCCATGACCTCAGCCAAAAGTTTTCCCCTGAACTGATGATGAAGGCTCTAAAAGTGAGGGAGCTGGTCTAGGTATCATCATTCCTATGCAATAGGGCTGGCTGCAGGGTTGGAACTCAGCAGAAAAACCCTAGACGTGGGCCACCAAATTCCAGAGGTGCTGCAGAAATTAAGTCACTCATCAAAATAGCAGTGTGTCTGTTCCTATTAAGGGAACTGTAGGAGAGAGATATCTACAAAGGTTTTGCAGAGAATGCACTAAAGCTCCCCATTAAGGAAGAGCTCTGTTTTAAATTCAGGCAAGGACCTGGGAGTATGGATGAGCCTACAACACTATTACTTAAGTAAGAACATTTCTTGAGTTCTTAACTTCAAGATGGGCCATGACTGGCAGGGTCAGAAATGGCAGCCAGCTGATGATAGATGGAGGGGTAGTCAAAACAATATTGGCCTTGAGCTGGTGAGGAGATAATTGCTGAAGGTGAGTAATAAATTTTTTCTACTATTTCTTTACAGTTGTGTGTGCTAGGAAGTTTCTATATTTAAGAAATTGAATTAAATATTAAGAAATTAAAAAAAAACAGCAGATAGCTGTTAGGAAAAGAGGAGAGCAAGAAGAGAGAGCTTTGTGACTGCAGGAAACCTGAGAAGAAGAGGATAAGTCTTATTTTCAAATTAAGATTGAAGTGTTGATTATTACATAGAGTCAGACCTAATTTCATAATCAAGACTGAGCTTTGTGACTTCAAATGACTATAGGACTTTATAATAACCAGAAATGACTAGGAAAGTTCTGGAAATTAATCCTAGGAGCAGATGAAAAAACTAATCCTACTGAGCAATTTTAAAGGGCATTAGACAATTTTAGCCAGAGGAAGGCAATCACAATTTATATAATGGAATTTTGATCTGGATTGAGACAGTGTGGACTCAAAATCCTGCGAGATATATGACCTAGGGTCTTTGTTTTCTCATCAATGTTTTTGATGATGCCTATAGAAGATCATTGTGTTAGAGATGACACATACAAAGTGCTTTGTATAACAAATTGTAGATACAATTATTAATCTAATTATTGTTATGATGTTAACGTAATAATTACATAGCCATAGAATCAGCGTAAACAAATATCTATCTATCATCTATCTATCTATCTATCTATCTATCTATCTATCTATCTATTTAGAAATTGATTCTTTGTGGTTGTATCTTATAGAGCCAGCATAAAACTGTGAACATGTTAAAGGCCTGGGGGTCATGACTTTGGTGCAATGTCCCATGCAGCAGCACAGGCTGTGTTGTGGATAAGTGTCCTTAGGTCCTGGAAGGTGAGGAAGGCTGAGTTCCTGGAGCTTTGAGGAAGAACATCCTGCCTGGACCTAAGAGAAGACTCTCTATTCCCCATCCTGACTGGCCAGCTATAACTCCACTCAATCCAGCTCTGTGGACTAGAGGCATAATTTCTACTGTCATCCTTAATTGCCTTATCTGTAAAGTGGGAGAAGGGAAATGGGGGAGGGAAATGGAAGGATCTCAGAGGTGGTCTTCACAGCACAGTGCAGAGCAGTAAAATTGAACTTACATTTCCAAAGTTTGTCTCCTAAAAGGACTGAAAAATACACTAGAGAGAAGTCCCCACCCAACTATTATCACTGTTAAGAAAGTGGTGATTATAGATGCCAGAGGAGAGGTCACATCAGGACTAGGTAGCATGTCACATGGCTCTACAGTTTGGCTATGGGTTTGTCTTGAGGGTAGGGAAGAGTACTTTGGCAAGTCAAACTCTGCAAACTCAGGTTAAGAAAGTATGACTTCATTTTCTAAAACAAATTTCACTTTAAGCCTTTGTCTTTTTGAGCAACTGGGAAACATCGATATTACTCTGTCCTGGAGTTTTCTGATGCCTAAGATTCTGTCAAAATCCCAGAGCTTCCACAGAACTGAAGTCTGGCAGTGGGTGGCCTAGTCCTTGAATGATCTATCTTTAGAGGTCAGGTACTGCTGGACACCAACCTTTTAATTTAACATGGCTCCCTGGGTCCCACACTCTGTTTTAGACTTATGTACCCCTTGGGGCATGGGGTACTTTCAGGGGCTACCCACTCTGGCCCCTGTATCAATGTGTCCTACAGCCTGTTCTTTTTGGGGTCTTGTGCTGAACACATGACCTGGATGCTTCCTGTCTTGGGACTCACAGATCACGAGCTCCCTCTCTCACTGTCCATTCTCTGCTGACTCTCTTTCCAGTCTGGGAGCAGTGCAAGAAATTTGTGAAAGTTTACATCAATATTTTCTTTTCTTTCTTCTGAAATGAGGCTTTTGTAAATGAAAGTCTGAGGTCTCACAGGCTGTTTTTGCTTTTTGTCCTGCTCCATCTCACTCTGGGACAAAGAAGACTGTAGCTCCTCTTGTAGAAATTATGGTAGGCTCCAGTAGGCAGCCTTCTCAGAATCTGGGCCTTTTTTCTCTTTGGAATAGCCACCAATTAAACTATTTTAAGTTGTTTTGCATCTTCTCTTTACTATCACACACCTCCACCAGAAAAAGAAGGAGGATGAATATCAATTATGGTGACCTAAGGAATGAATATATTTCTTATTCAATTGAAGTATTTTACTTTGAACTTTATCAATAATGTGATTAGCAATAAAAAAAGCTATATTAGGCATTTTTATTGCAAAAATAATAGAAACAGATTATTGAGGATTTAAAAAATAAAAAGGAGAGGAATGAAGGAAGAAAGCAAGTGGAGGTAAGAAAGAAGACTAGATATGAATTATTCAAGAACACTTATTATATGCTAGACTCCTAGGTGTTTTATGTGCATTCTTATTTAGTCTTTAGCACATCACTATGGGGGAGTGCTGTTATATAACCATTTTGCAATGGCAATGATGAGAGCACTGAGACACAGAGAGGTTAAGTGACTTTCCCAGAATCACACAGCTCCAGCTAATCTGACTCACCATCAAACAATACTGTCTTCCAGATAGTACATTTCTACATCAGTTTGATTGAATTCTGTTTTTTTTGTATGTTTTTGTAAATAATTTGTAATTTTGATTTTAATTTCCTTTTGATGTAGCCCAAGAGATTTCTTTATTTTTAAGAACTCTATTTTTAATGACATTTTAATTGTTGATTGCTAACACTGTAGTTTGTAGATTTTTGAATTTAACAAATATTTTTCTTTGGCTAAAGATGTAATCAATATTGTAAAAGTTCCTTGGACATAAGAAAGGAGTTAATCAATCAAGTAATAAATGTTGATATCCTTAAATCTTTATTCTTTGTTATTTTTTGCCAACTTGATCTGTAAAACTTAGAAATGTATTCATATTTTAAATTCAGGTTGTGTTTGATTCAAGTTTTATTTTATTTATAGGAGACTTGATTTGGTTGCTATGTTATGTATAACATGGTTGCTAAAGTATGTATAACTATTATAATATCCTCATGGATTGTATTTTTTTATCATCACGCCATCTACCCTGTTAAATACTTTTAAGCTGAGATCTGTTTGATAATGAGATTATTGCTATTTCTTTGAATATTACTGCTTGCTTACTTTTATCTGCTGATATCTTCGTGTCTCCCTCATTTTCAATGTTTGTCATTCTAAGTTAGGTGTATTTATTGTGAAAAAAATATGATATTTTGAACAGTCTAATAGTCTGTTTATTGATTTGGAAATTCTGGATAATATGTGTTAACCTTGACTTTTATCCTTTTCCTTTTACTTAAAGTTTACAGTTTATTTTCTTTTGTTCTTTTCCAGTCTTTATTTCTGCTGATTTGATAAAATATATTATTAGTCTTCTATTCTCATTTTAATTGGGAAGGTCTGATATGCCTTTATATACCCCACTGCTTCTTTCCTTTTCTGTTTTAAAAGAAATATTAATTTTCCCTTCCCTCAGATGTTTTACTTTTCTACTCTTTGCCTTCACCTACTATTTTTATTTTTCCAACAGCTGGATTTATTTTAGCCACTTGGATAATTAAAATTTCCAGTTCTATATAAAATTTCTCTGTACTGTGTGTCTCTTTGTTTCAAGATCTTCTTCAGAAAGGGGTTGCTCTGATAACTCGCTGCCTGTGAGAGGACTCCCTCCTACCTGGTTGTCCTGTCACTCATAGGAAAAAGGGATAAACGAAGGCCTGTTCTTAAACTGCCATCTTTCGATTAAAAGTATTAACATTAGTTTTCTTTGAATATTACTGAAGAAAGAACTGAAGGAAGAGCTGAATTTTAGATAAATATTTCTTTATTCAAATCATATGGCATTTCTCCCCTTCCAAAAGATCCTTCAAAAGTTAGGAAACAGCTTAGAGAATATTAACAGGTGGGAGTTAGCTTTTTAAACTACATTTTGAAAATTGTGAACACTGTCAACCAACTCGTTCCCATGAGGGATAGAAAAAATTGGCACTTTTAATTTTTTTTCCATCTCTATTTTCTTTATGTTTTTATCTTAGTTATAGTATTGTTTTTACCTGGTTAAGATTTATAACATTTGCATTCTGATCATTAAATTCCATAATAGTTTAATTTTAGTTATATATTTAAGTAGATTATTCACAACTATTCTTTTATACAACTTTCAATACTTGATTTTTAGTTTTGATCACTTCTTGAAAATTACAACCATTATCAAGTAGTTTTTACAAGAAGAGCTCAGGATAATATATATTCAAACAGCATAATCCTAGGCAGTAATCATTGTTAGATACTATTTAATAATAATAAATAGAATAATGATAATAATACCTTTTATCCTATTGAGAATATTTATTCATCTATTTAATTGTTTTCTGTTTTTAAATCGCTGTCTTTTTGTTCTTCGCAGAATAAAATTGTTACCTTCTTATTTTTTCTAAAGATATAT
The DNA here is from genome assembly GCA_004027375.1 of Macroglossus sobrinus. NCBI lineage: Eukaryota > Metazoa > Chordata > Mammalia > Chiroptera > Pteropodidae > Macroglossus > Macroglossus sobrinus. The sequence goes on along the minus strand of PVKZ01000324.1, from coordinate 230,529 downwards.
TTACAGAAGCATTTTGTTTCCTATCTGCCTTTTTATTTTGGTTTCTTTCATTATGTAGAAACCTTAATTGTATGTAATTAAATTGATGATCTATTCTCTGTGATTTCTTCTATTACTACTAAATTTACATACTTGGTATTCAATTTTATAGTCTTATTTTTTATAATTAGAATTTAATATCTTAATATGTAGCTCTGTAATTAATTTATAATATTATTGAGTATATGGTTTAAAGAGAGACTCAAACTATATTTTTCCAAAACACAACCGGTGCAAATTTTTGCCAAGTCTCCTCTCTTTCTATTATTTGTTGAATGTTAAATTCTAATATACACTCCCCGCCCTTTCTACATTTTCTCTCTATTGGCTGTCTTTTTTTTTTCCAGCTGTTTATTTTCATATCTTGGTCTCTTACTTTCTTAACACCATTATACTGGGGCAGTGAGTGTAAACTCTTCATAGACTTGTCATATCAAAAGAGCTACCCAGGGTGATATCTGTGGAACAAACACACAGTTCCTACCCCCATTATAGTGTTTAATAGTTTGTTTTGTTAATTATTTTTTAATGTCTATCTTCCCTAATATACTGTGAGTTGCTGGAGGGCAGGAAACATATATCTTTTATTTTGTGTCTTCCATGCAGAGCACAGAATCTGTCCTGTGGTGAAGGCTTAATTACTATTCATTAATGAGTGATTAATTTCCTAAGCTTCACCCTTTCCCCCAAACCAACCTATTGACCAACTATCACACAATGAAACAGAGGCAGTGACACAATTGTTAAGGCAATTTCCTAAATTTACTTAAGTTAGTTGCATTTGTATGTAGTCAGGCTGTTTTATTTATTGGATCTAGATTCTGTGGCAAATCCAGAAATGAATCACACACGTTTTTTTCCCCTCAGGGAACTCAGAATTTTTGAGACTAGTTGACACATTAGCTTAATTTAATTCAGATGGGAAACTGATTTGTGCCACACAAACTGTGTATAAGGAGAAAGGAGAAAAGAAGAGAACAATAATTTTTTTCCCCTATTAAACTTTGAGGACAAGGAACACTGTAATTTTGGTTTTACTTAAGACTGCCCCATGATTAATATTTCCATCTAAGAAGCAATTAAAGAATTATTATTCAGGGAGAATGTGACAAAAGGAATTAAACCATAACAGCTCTGTTCAGTTGGAATAGGGCTCAGTTTTGAGTACTGAAAATTAAGTCTATTTAGACTAAAGGCTTATATTTTGTCCTTAACTTTCACTCAGGTGCTGTATAAGAACCACTGAGTGGATAAGTAATAAATTATCTAGAACTACTTAGCAAATACAATCCACAGTGCTAAATGGAGTATATTATAATCATGGTGTGATAATCAGAATAATAATAATTTAACATGTGTAGTAGACTCCAAGGGGCAACAATCTGTTTTAGTCCATTTAGTCCATTTGCATTTGGAGATATAAAACTACACTTTTCAGTGTTATAGGGAGTACTTAATTATTTCTAACTATTATTGAAATAGTGGAGAAAATCATCTTGCCACAATGCCTCAATTTTGTTCACAAGAGCGTCTAATTATAAATATTTTATCAGAATTTTTTTGCAAAACAGTTAATTTTTAAGGTGTTAAGTGGAAAGGTTCATTACAATGCCTATAAAACAATTTTAAAAATACACAAGACAGCAACCCAAAAACAGGCATGTCTTTGATATCTATAAATTCAGAAAAGAGTAGAATAAGAAGGGGCTCTCCCTTTACTTAGGGGAAAACAGTGACTAGAAAGGCCAATTGGCTTGTCAAGTAGGATTAGAACTGGGAGCAAAACCTATGCTTTCTTACCTTTTGTCTAGTGCTTAGAACCCTATATGGTGTTGTCATTAGAGAATTTTATTTTAATGAAAAGAGTGGGGTATTTTGATCTCCATTTGAGAGATAGAGACACAGAGGTGCCATGTCATGAAACAACCTAGCTGAGCCATGTAGGTAGCAAGTGGTACGTCTCTGATCAGAATCAGAGTTCGTTTATTACTGCTCTCTCCATGGCACCCTGCTTAAAGCTGGGCTCCTCAAAGGACACTATCCTCTGCTGTAGGATCAGAGTTTCCTGCCTAATATTGCTCTATACCTTCAAAGAGGTTGCTGTTCCTCTTGGAAGCCCTGAGGGCTATCAGGAAGATGCCTAGACGTTCCTTGGATCTAGTTAGGGAAGATTTATTACCAGAATAACCTTCAATTTAACAAATGTTTATTAAGCACTTACTATATTGTAGGCACTACTCTAGAAGCTGGAAACAATGAACAAAACAAGAACCTTCTTTCAAAGAGCTTACAGTCTAGAATACAGGTGGGTCAGAGGAGTAAAGTGGAGAGGTAATGGTAAGTCCTTGGCTTTGGAATGTGTCCTCAAAAATGACTGGAGTCTTATTACATTTGAGACAAAAAGTTTCTTTACTGTGAATTTCTGAATTTCCACCGATCTCAGTGTAGTGGCATTCTAGTCACTCATTTGAGTGAGGATGCAGCCATAGGATTTTAAGTAGCATGTTGTCATTTACAGAATGCTAGTTATAGAGTGAAAAATGGATCAAAAGAAGCAAAACCAGTAGTTTCAAAATACTTTCTTGTCTACATTAGCCATTTCTCACAGCCTTTTTCAGAAATTTTCTACATGATTAATGTTACGTTAAAAATCTTTCATTTTGGGTATGTTTGCAGTAGATGCCACCCAGCTGTAGCTGTCTATGCTGCATGATAAATGAGTCAAAATGGAATTCTGAAAATGCTGTCACTTTCCTTCATTAATGCAAGAGCCATGAATGAGTCTCTGGACTGTTGTTGCAGAGATCAACACAAGATCAACAACAGAGCTCCATGTACAGAGAATTCTCCTGGGGTGAGTCCCAGACACTTGAGGGATAGCAGGTACCAATGAATTCCTCACAGAAGACTCATTCTCCTCCAGAGCCAGCTGACAGTGGAACCCTAAATCACTTATTGGTTATAGGTTTATTTTTTCTTTCTGCCACTGTTCATGCTACATGTTTCTATTTTTCTAGGTGGAATATTTGAACACTGTGTGGGAAACTTTCTTCATCATATTCTGGGGAAGTCTGGAATTATCCCAAGATGAGAAATGGCATCTGGCTAAGTGAGCCAGAAGTCCCCATCTTCATGTCATCTGAATGGGTACAATTCGGTGCTAGGGAAATTGCAAATTTGGACAACCTCTATTTAAGGCTTACCTGAGCATTTTCTATTTCTGCCTTTTTAAACTTAATGCTCTGGGTTTTCATCTTCTGCTACTTACAGCCCTTGCCCAAGGAGAGAACAAAGAAAATAATTAGTTTTTGTTTACTAAATTATAATCACAGCTACTTCTCCTTGAGATGCATCCTGGGGCACCTTGGGTAGAGTTTGGTGGTTAATGTATTCTCTGATCAAAGTCTTGGTTTGGTCCTGCAGTTAGCCTCTCATAGTGTTTGTGGTGGTTTAATCTCTGGAGGGCAACCTTATTTGTGTATCTCCAGGTTCTAGGGCTATTTCTATCCTGAAAGGAAAAGCAAGTGTCATTTTCTTTACATTTGTGTGTACAATTGATAAGGATGGCTGTGGAGAGAATCGGAATTTGGCCTTTAATTCTTGCTCAACCAGGCAGGGAGAAACCATTATACAGATGTGCCCCACTGAGCAGTTGTCCCATTAGGTCCAGTAAGACTTCATTTAAGTCAGCTCCTTCTTGTTCACACGCTCTAGGAAGTCTCATAGCTGTTACCTTGCTCCTTGGCCTGGCCCTGAATGCAAGCCCTCTCTGTCTACCAACCAGCCAGTTCTGGCCACTGTTCCCTAGATTCTGGGGATGCTATCTTCTCTGCTTCACATAGTGATAGGGCAATTCTTTCTCTGCCCCTTGTTGGACAGGAAGAGAAACTGACTGATTGAGATGGAGCTTGAAAGCGGAAACTTTATGAGCAGAAACCAGGCTGTCATGACAGAGCATTATTATTTTATAAAATATTAATGAACTATATCACATCTGCTCCCCGGCTGAAGTATTATATTTGTTTTTATACCAACTGAAGTGCTTTGCACATAAATGAAGTAGGGGGTTAAAGTGTGGGTAATTGCTCGTGTTGGGTTGTGGCTAAATGAAAAAGACAATGGCTGTCTTTGGAGGGGCTGCCTCAGTGGAGAGTGGGCCTCCTTTTGGCTGACCAGGGTGGCCATATTGGAGACAATAAAAGTACAGCCCTTGTTTCCTCTTTACTGGATGTGGGTAGACAGGCTTCAACTTTCCCTTGGGTGTGGTGTTGGTGGTCAGTACACATCTGCCTCTCCATTGCCATGGATACAAGTCTGGTTCAAACTGCATCTGTTTCTGGGACTACTGTATCGTCTCCTGAACTGATTTCTCTGTATTTACTGGCCTTGATTCTTTGTCCATTTTCTACTCTTTAGCTGACATTCAGTAAATTAGACCATGCCACTTAAAATTCTCCAGCTACATCGTCACCCCAAACTACTTTCTCCTTGCTCATAAATTTTTTTTTGTTGCAGGCCCTTGGTTCTTGCAATTTTCTCTAACTGTAGAGCTCATCACATGTTTGGATCTGTTTTATTCTTTAGATTTGCTCAAATGTTCCCTCTTCAAATAAACCTTCCTTGACTTTTTTCTCTAGCATCCCTAACACTATCTTGCCCTAGATATTCTATAATATCATGTGGTCATTATAGCTGATTGTCTGAAATTATCTCTGCTGTAGCTGTGGTTGTTGTTCATTAGATCATTGCATCCACAAAGGATATCACCTGTTTGGGTGAAGACTATTGTCTCAATGTTCATAAGTCAGCAGCTACTCAAAAAAAAAAAAAAACCAAAACACTTTTAAATGAATCTCTCTATAAAGCTTTAGATTTGTGGCTATAACTGCAGCTTCTAGTCATTCCAAAGCACACATGGTCAAAAATATAAGAATAGAAAGAAGCTCCACAAAAATCTTATCTCTTTATATTTGGGGGTTTATCTCTTTCAGGCTAGGGGCTCAGTTTTCTCATCTTTAATAAGAACAGTTCAATATATATTGACAATCTCTTATAATCTTTTCTGCTCTGAATTTTGATAATTTCAGTGTGTGATTGTGTGTCTTTCTGGAATTCCCATCTTTTCAGATTCTAGAAGGGGAATAATTGCACACAGATATGGCATTCTTGTCGATGCTGTTTATTTATGAGACAGCTGTACTGACTATTCTTGCTTTTTTTTTGGTCTTAAACAGTTCTCTGATTTAGAAAAGTTTAATTTTTTTAAAAAGAGTATGATACTTGTGTGTGGAGTGCATCAATGCTGCATTGAAGAATTGTGAGTTATATTCTCGAAGAGCGTGCATCTCAGGGTTCTATCTGACCATACAGGAAGAGGGAGCTGCCCTTCCCCTCTTCTCCTATTACAGGCCTAAATCCCTGGGGGCAGAAAATTAGAACCTCCTCTCATCTTGAAAGTACTGTTCTCCTGCTGGTTCTTAGAAGGGAAGAGACTCACACAGACAATTATTTTCTTAGTTCTGTACCTATGTGCTTAACATCCTTGAACTTTGATCATGAGACTCATACAGAATTCAATGTGTAGAGAAGTGTTGGCTGAAGAGTTCCCCAACCAACTCTCTACTTGGTGAGTCATTGTAGGAGCCAAGTGGGGTTTGCAAAGGCCACTGCAAGAAATATCCTATTCACAGTTGTCAAGATCACTCTCTGGAGAGAAAAAGGGTGTTACACATTAAAAACTTTCACTCTTCCATGACTCCTTTCAGCCCACCAGGCAATCAGCTGCAATGAGGCTGAGAGGAAGTTGATGTGGAAGATCTAAATTGTGTAGTATAAGCCCTGGGATGTGGTATCTGAAAAGAAGGAGGATGAAGAGCACTTTCTAGGACAAATTGAAGTTCTTTTTTCACTTTATGTGGAAACTCACTCGTAGGTTGGCCTCATACTGTGCACTGTGCAAGCGGTCCATATTCTCTGCTTCATTGTGTGAAGCAGGATTTTATTTTTAAATCAATATTATGTAGAAAGGGCTCTTAAAAAAAGGTAACATTTGTTTTGTCCAAAGTCACACAATTAGTAACTAGAGATGAGATATTCCAATTTTCTATTGCTGTTTCACAAACCATCCCCAAATTTAATGGTACAAAATGACAACAATTTATTATGCTCACAGAGTCTAGGTGTCAGGACTTTGGGCAGAGCACAGTGGAATGGCTTGTCTTTGCTCCACCAAGGACTCCAATGACTGTAGGTCTTCCTGGTTGGAGAAGATCGTGGGAAGGCTGGATTCTGCTGCAACTATTGCCAAGAGCACCTACATGTGGCTTCTACATGTAGCTTTGGTTTATCCCAAGATGGTTCCTGGTTTTCTGGAGGAAGTGTCTTAAGAGGGACCATCAGAAGCCAAGTATTCCTAAGGACCACAGCAGGAGGTTCAAGGCTTCTCTTAACCTAGCAAGTCACCTAGCATCACCTCTTCCATGCCCTATTGGTTGGAGCACTCACAAGTCAGTCTTATTTCTCATAAACCTTACCTGTCCATAGAATTCATTATTATGTTTTAAAATGGTCATGCAGGATTTGAATCCAGTTCTCCTGATACTACAGTGATTGCCCTTCCCATTAGACATGTTGCCTAGGTGTAAGAAACAGTGTATTCTGGCATAGGCTCCAGCAGGGACATGAATATTTCTTTATTATGGCTGTGTCATTAAGTTCTGGGCCTTTTGAAAGAAAATGCAGCAAGTAGCAGTACAGCTTGGGAGGCAGAATTCTGGAGTGGGAATCAGGTGGCTCCACTGGGACAGCTCTGGATGGTCTGCTACAACTATCTTGCTTCAGGTCTTCCTCTTTGGGAAAGGGATAATCACAGCATCTTCTGTCTCATCTGTAGGACTCAATGCCCAGGGGATGTGAAACACTCAAGGACTTTCTAACCTAATATTCAGAGAGGAGGAAGGTCTCTGAGTCTATGAGGAGGCCCTCCTACTCAACATGTTAGCCCACTCTTTCAGACACATTCAATGGGTGAGCCAGCCTTCTAAACCCAGCTGCAATACCAGAAACCTAACCAGACCTCCTCAGACCACAGGGTCTTTTTCCTACTTTTCCACTTGTATATATCAATTTTACTATACATTGTTCACTTTCCAATTTATCATATTCCGGAAAGGGCAATAAATGTGGAATCACAATATCTTCTTAAAGTCTTGGCCCTACTGAGTACTAGGTGTGTAAACATGGGCATATCATGTAGCTTCTTATGATGTCAGTTTTCTGCCAATTATCGGTATATCTGTTTCTCAGGAATGTCACGGGGATTTAAAGAACTGATATGAGAAAGTGTTTTCTCATGTGATAAGCATAACATGTGTTAGGTGTTTTTATTATTGTCATTTCCTCAAGCGCTTCACTCACAGCAAGTACTTAATAAATATGTGTACTTTAGTAATGACTTACTCCTGAACCCAAACAAAGTTCATGTCAGAAGGAAATTGGAACATTCATCTGTCCTACTTGGGCACATGTGTCACGGAAGCTCTTCCATGTGAATTGACCACAATGTGTTTTTTCTTACCTGCCAGACTGAGAAGGGGGCTGCAAGCCTTTATAACTGACATAATTATAGCATTGATTAAGAAAAAAATGCCTCTGTCAATTTAATTAACTAGCTAATGATATGCACTCCAATCACAGGCTATCCACTTTAGGACAAAGAAAGCATGAGAAAAGTGATTTGGGCCTGTGAACTGGAGGCTCCTTTTCCAGGATATTTTAGAAGCTAAATACATTTTTTAACAACTCACTCTGTCTATCAGAGACTCACTCACATTAATCTAGGAGATACATGGAAGCAGTTTCCCCATGTCAGGCCTCTGCAAAAAGAGAGACCAAAACAAACTCATGACAGACAAATCTTGGTGCAGAGCACATTTTAGAGAATTTTCAGTTTGCTCTATTTTTATTGTAATCAATAGATCTGTGTTTTAAACAGGCATTTATTAGGTTCCCATTGTGTGCTTACTGCTGTTTTAGAAGCTGTGGGGGCTACAGATCAGAAGCATTCCTGCATTTATGACAACTTTTTTTGGTGTGTGTGCTAAGAAAAACCTTTCAGAGCACAGAACTGACTAGACAGTGAGGCTGGAGGGCAGATGCTGGGCTATTAAAGGGGAAATAGCACAGACATTTACGTTATACTTATTTCAATTTCCTTCTAACTACCCACGCAATACTGGGCAAGTTGCTAAACCAATCTGAATCTCAGTTTATTACCTCTTAAATGGTCTCAATCAGAAGGAGAGAATTCAATGAGATCTATAGAGTGAAGCATTAACTCACTTAATCCAGTAAATGCTTATTAGGCTCATTTGAAAGGAAGATCACGGAGAATTGCCTTAGATGGCACCTTGATTATTTCTGCCTAAAAATCTGTCCCTAAAGTTAGTGGCTTAAACAACCACTTTATGATATCTCACAATTCCATGGGTCTACTGGGGCTCAGTTAGAGTTTCCTCCACTGTCTCTCTTGGGATTTCTCATAAACTTGCAGTCATATTGGCTGGACCCTTGGTGCTCTTCCATGAAACCTCTATCTCCACGTGGCATCTCATCCCCTGGCTCTTCCCCCTATGGCCTCTCTTTCTATCCTGGACTTTTTACATTATTAGCTTTAGGGCTCCAAATAGAAGAGTTAGAAATGATCAGGCTTTTTCAGTATCTAAACTGACAAGTCTCAGGACATTGCTTCCTCCATGTTTCAGAAGTTGAAGCAGTCACAAGTCCAGCCCATATTCAAAGGGAAGGGCAAAGGTTTCATATTTTGAAAGAAAGACAGAGATGTTTAGAGCAATCTTACATGTCTCAAACTTCCAGCAGCTTCCTGTTGATGGGGAAATGTACAAGTCATAGCTTCAGATGACTCATTGCTGACAGGGTGGTAGATAGATCAGCCAACACAGAGGGCTTCTTCTCAGTGCAGTTCTTTGGTGTGAAGGCCTTCAGATTTGTCAGAACAGCTAACACTTTTCTGGGCTCTCAAGGGTTTATTCACACAAACTTCCCAGGAGACTCATATGTAATTTAGACCATTGATGTGTTTGTTTACAATGGCACATTTTCTTATTTCTCTACAAAGCATCTGGAAGGTTGAATATTTTGTTAGAGATTTTCATTCCTGGGCTCAAGCCAGGGGCTGAAGGGTTCTTGAGGAATATCTTATCCAGGCTGTAAAAACCATCCCAATCTAGGTTTTCCTGCATACTTCTCTGATTTTTTTGCTTTTGCACTCTCTTTTTCAAGGACAATGTGTATCCTGTTTTAGATAATACATTCTTGTAAGCTACATTAATATTATTAATAAAGGTATAGATGATCATATTGAGGCATGTTGATCAGATATGAACATCCTATTCTTTCTGCTTTGGCTTGAGAGGATTCATACATTTGATGGTGCCCTGCGAATCACCCATCTCTCTCATGCAGTGTCAACTTCTTTAGAGTTAACTCATTGCCAAGTTCAGGGAGTGGGTGTGACCCATGAGGGCTTCCTGTATATTGACTGTGAGAGAGAGAGTTATACAGCCTTCAGTTATACAACCATAAGAAACTGCCCATAACCTGAATAAAATTGAAAGTCAATTCTTGCCTAGATTCTCTAGATAAGAGTTCAGGCTGGCTAACCCTTTGACTTAGTTTTAGGAGACCATAAACAGAGAACTCAGTGACACTGTGCTGAACATCTGACGTGCAAAAACCATGAAGTAATAAACTTGTTGTTTTAAGCTGCTAAGTTGTAAATTGTTACAGTGGCAATAGAATACTAACAGATATAACAAATTTTATACTTAAAAAAACAATTTAAAAAATTTCAATTATAGTTGGCATACAATATTATATTGCTTTCAAGTGTATACCATGGTGGTTTATACAACATTTATATAACTTATGAAATGGTCACTCTGATAAATTTAGCACTCATCTAACATCATATATAATTATTACAATATTATTGACTACATTCCTTATGCTATACTTTACATCCCCATGACTATTTTGTAACTGCCAATTTGTACTTATTAATCCCTTCCCCTTTTTCAACCATTTCTCAACCGCCCTCCCATCTATCAACCATCAAAATGTTTTGTATCTATAAATTTGTTTCTGTTTTTTTTTATGTTATTTAGATTCGACATGTAAGTGAAATCATATGATATCTGTCTTTCTCTGTCTGCCTTACTCCACTCAGCCCAATACCTTTTAGGTCCATCCATGTTGTGGTAGATAGCGGGATTTCATGATTTTTTATGGCTGAGTAATATTCTGTTATATATGCATAACACCTCTTTATCCTTTCATCCATTGATGGATACCCAGACTGCTTCCATATCTTGGCTACTGTAAATAATGCTGCAATGAACATATGGAATCACGTTTCCCTTCAAAGTAGTGTTTTAATTTTGCTTGGGTGAATATCCAGAAGTGTGACTACTGGGTTCTTCTTTGTCTCTTTTTCTAGCCTTTATTTTAAAGTCTATTTTGTTTGGTATAAATATTGCTGCCCCATCTTGTTTGGTTTCCATTTTCATAATATATCGTTTTCCATCCTTTTACTTTTAGTCTCTATGTGTCTTTCAAACCAAAGTGAATCTCTTGTAGAGAGCATATATTAGGGTCTTATTTTCTTATCCTTTCGGGCACCCTATCTTTTGATTTGATCATTTAATCTATTTATATCTAAAGTAATTGTTGATAAAAATGTAGTTATTGCCATTTATTATTCATCTATTTTTCTTCTTAAAAAAGTTCCTTTAAAATTTTTTGTAATGCTGGTTTGGTGTTGATGAACTCCTTTAGCTTTTTCTTGTCTGGGAAGCTTTGTCCTTCAATTCTAAATAATAGCTTTGCTAGGTAGAGTAGTCTTGGTTGTATGTCCTTATTTATCATCACTTTGAAAGCTTCTTGTCAATATTTTCTGTCCTGTAATGTTTCTGTTGAGAAATCAATGAATAATTTTATGGGAGCTCCCTTGTAGGTAACTGATTTATTTTCTCCAGCTGTTTTAAAAATTCTCTCTTTGTCTTCAACCTTTGGCATTTTAATTATGCTGTGCCTTGGTGTGGGCCTCTTTGGGTTCATCTGTGCTTCTTGGTCTTTTATGTCTATTTCTTTCACCAGGTTAGGGAAATTTTCTGTCATTATTTTTTCAAATAGGTTTTCAATTCCTTGCTCTCTCTATTCTTTTTCTGCACTTATATGATGTGAATTTGTTACACCTGATGTTGTCCCAGAGGCCCCTTAAACCATCTTCATTTTTTTTGTTGTTGTTGTTGATGTTCTGATTGGGTGTTTTCTGCTACCTTATCTTCTAAATCACTGATTTGAACTTCTGCTTCATCTAATCTGCTGTTTTTTCTTCTTGCATTTTAAAACTTATTTTATATTAGTTCAATTTTATATTAGTACAATGGTTAGATATTTCTATAATTTATGGAGTGATCCTCTTGATTATTCTAGGATTCATCTTATACTACACACAGCCATTACAATAATATTGACTATATTCCCATGCTGTACTCTAAATTCCGTGATTTTTGTAACTGCTAATTTGTACTTCTTCATCCCTTCATCTTTTCCACCCAGGTTCCCAACCTCTCTCCCCTCTGGCAATCATCAGTTTGTTCTCTGTATCTGTGAGTCTGTTTTCATTTAGTTTATTTACTTTGTTTCTTAGATTCTGCATATAAGTGAAATTATATAATATTTATTTTCTCTCTGACTTATTTCACTCTGCATAATACCCTCTAGGTCCATACATGTTGTTGCAAATGATAAGATTTCATTTTTTATGGCTGAGTTATATTTAATTGTATATATGAACCACTACTTTATTCAATTGTCTATTGATGGGCATTTAGGTTGCTTCCATATCTTGGATATTGTGAACCTGTCCAGTTTTCCTAATGCCATTTGTTGAAGAGACTTTCTTTACCCCATTGCATAATCTTGACTCCTTTGTCATTGATTAAACAACCATATAGGTGTAGATTTATTCTTGGGCTTCCTATTCTGTTTTGTTGGTGTATGTGTCTGTTTTTATGCTAATATCATGATGTTTTGCTTACTGTAATCTTGTATTGTAGTATAGTTTGATATCAAGTAGTGTGTTATACCTTTAGCTTTATTCTTTTTTAAGATTGCTGTGACTATTTGAGATCTTTTATGGCTCCATATAAATTTTTGGATGATTTGTTCTAGTTCTCTAAAAAATCTTATTGGCGTTTTGATTCCTAGGTATTTTATTGATTTTTTAATGCAATTGTAAATGAGATGATTTTATTAATTTCTCTTTCTGATAGTTTATCTTTGGTGTATAAAAATGCAACTGAATTCATAATATTTATTTTGTATCCTTCTACTTTATTGAATTCATTTATCATCCTTTGGATGTGCTCTTATGAAGCTAGTCAGGTAGTGCTCTGTTGTTCCAATGCCGGCCTCCAGGTGTGTTGGTTCTGTGGCCCCTTGGGAAGGGCTTCTGTGTAGGCTAAGGTCAGCCATTGCCTTCAATTAGTCATGGCTTCCTGGAGCTTCAAAGCGATCCATGGATAGCTGTCTACAGATAGTTGCTGCCTATGCTGAATCTGGAGGCAAGTGCGAGAGACCACTCTGTGAGCTGAGGTCAGTTACCCCTATTGCTTTAGCAAAAGGATCAGTGCACCTCAAGGCCTGGGAATGCCTGCCAGATGCCTGTATGACTCTGCAGATGAAAGAGCCTTTCGGTGTTATGTGAGTTGGGTGAGGCAAGGATCCAGGGAGTCATCAGGATAAAGTGAAAGAATTTCACCTGGCCAATGCAGAGTCAGGTTTCATGCTAGTGTTGAATGTGTGGCTCCCTATAAAAGTCTCATATTGCAGCAAGCCCATCAACTGTTCTCTTCAAACCTTCAGATCTCTGCAATCAACCCAGGATATATTGCAGCTGGGGCTGGCACCAGTGGCCCACCACCAATATCTCCCCTGAAATGTGAGGGCTGCATCAGGCTGCATGAACTGAGGGCTACTGCCTGCCAATAGATGTGCAGCCCAGGGAAGGCACAGGGTAAGGCAGCTTGTCTGGCAATGGGCTACTGTGGGCATTTTGTAGACTGGATGGGGTCTGGCCCCAGAGAGACATGATGGGGAGCAGGCTAATCTCATTGGGCGAATGTAGCTCCTCCAAAGGCACCTCCACAGCCCAGACATCCCTTCTAATTTTTACTTGACACACACGGGTGTGGGACCAGACTGTTCCACATCTCTGACCCTTTTACTAGTCTTGAAGTGGCTTCTTGTGTATGTCCTCAGTTGTAGGACTTCTTTTTAGCCATACTTCAGGTGACTCCCAATGTAGTTAAGTTGTAATTTTCATGTAGTTGTGAGAGGAGGCAAGCACAGAAATTACCTACTCTGCCATCTTTGAAGGAAACCCCCCAACTTTTTCTTTTTTTAATATCTTCCCTTCCCCTTCTCTTCTTCTCATCTAGTTTAGCCCAAGAGTCTCTGCATCTTCCAAGGAGAGGTGGATAGCAGAGGACTATCACAGTTTTAAGAGGAGGAAATGGAAGCTAGATTGTTCCATGAACTGGGTTAAATGCTGAGCTCAGGGTTGATGAGGTAGGTGGTTGAAGACACTCAGGAAATGGCTTCCACAGGAAGACTCTTGGGCTACTTTCATACCATGCTTACCACTTAGGGGTTTCTGAGCAGAAATCAGCATTCTTAAAGTTCATTCAGGGCTCCCTTTTTAGCCCTCTTCCTCTCCCTTGCTTCTTGGTCACTATGCCAAATTTCCTGCCCACAAAGTGCCTTGAAGATAAAGAGGGGCTTGTATTCATATCTCCTTCAAAACTCCCTTCCCCACAGGTGGTCTTAACATGGAGCAGGTCAGATTTGGGGAATTAGCACTAACATCTGAAGTTTATTCAGTCCCAACAGAGAAGACTTGCAGACTCCAAGAAGGAGTTTGTTAACTCCAAACTTTTTGTTCATTACACAGGTATAGTATTTTGTTTATCCCTTTCTTCCTTTTGTTACCATTGGGAACTTTCCATTGTTCTATGAAATAATTAGTTCTCCACTTAGTCAGTGCATTCCTTAAGGTACACAGCCAGTTCCTTGGTGAAATCTTTCTTGATTCACTGCAGCACGGTCATAACTTCCTCTTGTTTTTGCATATCCCATGGATATAATCCACATCAGGCTGTATTTACTTCTCTGTTGATATGTTGTCTCCTCTTCTGGATTATAGTTACCTATGTGTCTTATCTCCCCAGCACCCAGAATAATGTTGCGCATGCCCAGAGGTTGCTTAGTGAAAAGGATGGGAAAGAAACAGTGAGTGAGTGCAAAAGCAGCATGCTGAAGTAGAGACAGATGGGAGCTGCCAGATTGCAAAAAGCAGCTGGGCATGAGGCATAAAAACCATGGCAGTTAATTAAAAACATTTTTATTTGACTTGATTAAAAAGAAGTTAAAGCTACAAGAAGTTTCTGCTGAGGAATTAAGAATGATATCAGTCAGGTGTAAGGGCAATACACACTGTAGAAGGGGAAGAGGCCAAGGAACCAGGAGTTTGTGGCTGAAATCTTAACATGACCACTAGCTCATGGTGGTCTTGGGCCTTGGGCTACCCACCCAAGGCAGTGAGAATTTGTCTTCCCTGAGTTCTTAGAGCTCTTCTAGCAGGCATCAAGTGTGTTGACTGAGCAGGCCAGGAGGAGCAGTTGAAGTTAATTCTGTGTCTTTATTGGACAGAGTTTACTCTAGGAACAGGGGAGGGGAAACAGAAAGTTAAGGCTCCACTAATATTACAAAGTTATATAGTCAGTTATTGTTTTTTTTTCTTATTATCATATCCATTATGGTCTCCAAATTCCTGTTTGGGGAACAAATGCACAATCCAACACTTATCTTCTCTCATTGGAATCCTGTCTCTCTCAGTGTTTGTTGATATGTCCAGTACCTTTAGGGAGAGAATGAGAACTCTAATTTTGTTTTGCTGTAGTCCCTAATAACTAGAAAAACCAGTTGAGTTGGAGCCAAGTGGAGTTCATCGTTCAGAGGGCTGACATGAAAGCAGTCTAGGCTTATTTATGCTTTCCTTCTGGAATTGCTCCCTTTCATGCCTACAGGCACAGAATTCTCCTTGGGAAGAACCTCACCTATCACACAATAAGTAGTATGTACCTTTAATTTTTCAGATGGAGCAAACTGAGGTCCTATGATGAAAGTTAACCAGCCCAAAACTAGAACAGCTGAGATTTATTATGTGTGTATTGCTGTATCAAAGGGGATGCTTTCTCACAGTGAAACCTCACTGGTCAAAGAAGAAGTTGAGGTTTCTGGAACCTGCTTGGTGTGGTGGGCTCCAGATTTGAAAAGGATATGAAAAGGTTTTTGCTTTGATATTGAGAAGAGAAGCAATGAGACTGTAGGTACATAGTACCTGGTGATGAAGGACTCAAACAGGAAGAGAAATACAGGTGACATTAAGAGCATCACCATAATCACAGCTGTGAGGTCTTTGTAAATTATAAAGACTTGTTCCAAAGCAAGCTGGAGATTACGTAGATAACTAAGAGCTGATGAGGCCTCATACCTGGGAGCTCAAAATTACTTCTCTCTTGGATTTCAAGGGCCATTATCCCCTACAGAGCTTTCCTCCTAGACTACAGAATGCTTCTTGGTAAGATGGAATAGCGCAAGGACTGTTGGATTCAGCCTCTGCCAATTATAATGACTTTGGCCAAATTTTTTCCAAGTCAAAGTTTCCTTACTTGATAATTAAAAAAATTAACCTTTGCATCATTAGTTTGTTGTGGAAATTAAATTATTTAACATACAGAGAACATCTAGTTCAAATAGCCTCAGGCTATCAGCTCTTGACAGATTTTCTCCCAATTGCCTCATGAATGTTAATAAAATTATAGACAAGCAGTTTTGAAATAAGAACAATCATCACAACATTTTGGGGTCAATTTCTCTCACTAAAATTCTGATGAAAGATTGACCGAGTACCTGTGGTCTTCTAGCTTCTTTTTCTAATCTATGCAAATGACTTAAAATATTGTTTGATAATTTAGTATTGGGCACACCAAAATGGCCCCAGAATTCTCAGCTTCTTGTGGGGCACAGGTTCTGCCCATTGCCCCCTCTGAAGGGGATGGTGTCAGTTGCTGGGGAGTAAGAATGACCACTTTTCTTCTCACTGTCTTCCCATAGATCAGAGACAGATTCTGCCTCAAGCAAGAAACAGGCAGACCCTTTTCTGAGGGGACAGATGTTGCCCACTTTTCCTACTGCTGTTTGACCTATTCTGTTTTGTTCAGAAACTAAAATTTCTTTGTGCATTGCATCCTGGGGTCTGTTGTGGAAAAGGATGAAAGAAAGATGAGCCCTGGGAAAGAAAATGTTAGGAGTGGGTAGTAGTTCGCAGACTTTTATGAACTGAATTTGGGTGAGGAGAACTCCAACTTACTTTTCTTACCATTACTAGGAATTACATTCTTTTCCTTAAAGTCAGACCTAAAATTAGAGCAGTAGGAAATATATTAGGTGCTGGAATTTGGAGTCAGGGAAGTGAACATCAGTCTTTGTTCTAGCTTCAACTCTGAGAAGGGATTCTTGGCTCTGGCACTTGCTAGCTGTGTTATCTTGGGTAAAGTTTTTTACAACCTGAAGTTATTTCTAACACAGCTATAATAATACTTATGTCATAGGGCTGATATGCAAAGAATTATAGAGTTAGATCTACATTTTGTAGTCTGTAAAGCATTAACAAATCCAGGCAATGGAATTAGACAATACTTACAAATGGCTAATAGTATCACAAGAGAGATAACCAGACATCCATGTATGTCATCATGGAAATAACACTACCATCTTAGAAAGAGTCTTGCTGATTGTGTGTGTGTGTGTGTGTGTGTGTGTGTGTGTGTGTGTGTGTGTAAAGAGGAATGTGGAAGAATAAATAAATATAGACTTTATGATGTTCCTGATGTCTCCATCTTTCAGTATAAGCTTTGGAGATCATCTTGCTTGCAGATCTACTGGAAACTGACCCATTTTCCTACTTGGTTTGTCTTCTATTTTCAATTCACTGAGAAATTTCTTTTCTCTTTGAAAATGGCTTTGTCTTGGTTTTTGAAAAATATCCAATGAAAAATATTTAAATATGATTACTCTATTTATGGTAGAGGGGGTGGTTGAAAGCATGAATCCTTCTTTGACTGGAACTTTGAGTTTCTTAAAGAGGGGATCCGAGTTCTTTCTCTACCTATAAATGTACAGAGTTAGTATTGTATTTTGTAATAACTCACAGTCAAATATTTACTGAATAAATAATTCATCTGGTTGAGTATTTTTTGAACTTAATCTTTAGCACTGGAACTTTTCTTTCCAAATAAAATTTTACATACAAGTCTCCAATACCTAAATATATAAAAACAACATTTTATTGGTTTATAGTTTTTAAGTTTACATTTATGACATTTATTTATTTTGAAGTAAATTATTGAGTTTAGGAAGACTTTGGAAAATGAACATTTTTTCAATTACTTTTAATGAGACAACTTGTTATTTTAGCCTCAACTTCCAATTCTTTCTTTCCTTTTTTTCTCTTTTTTACTTTCTTCTTCCTTTCCTCTTTCTTTTTCTCTTTTTCTCTTCCCTTCCCTGCCTTACACTTCTCTCCCTTCTCCTTATCTCCCTCCTTTTCTTTTTCTCTCCTTCCTTCTCTCTCTCTCTTTCTCAATTTTTTTTCTCATTTCTTTCTTCCTAGCTTAGTTCTATTTGTTTTTCCATTATCCCTAAAGCATCTCCACAAGTGGTAGGGTCTTTTAACCAGCCATGGTTTGAAAATCACTAGGACAGTGTTATCTCCTATGAGAGCAGTTAATGCCTTTTTATCCAGGTCACACTGTAAGTCAGTCATAGGTGGAACCAGATTTGGTTTTCTGGTCTTGTTCCCACATGCTATCTTTTATTTTACTGTGGTGTAATTCCAAAGAAAAATGAAACAGCATTGTGAAAGGGTTTCACCACTGCCCTTGTATTACATGACTAGCCATTCCATGAGCAAATAAAGCTTCAGGCCTATCCTTTTTATGCTCTTACTTTCTTATTATTCTCCCAGACCCTTTTGCTCAGTGTAAACAAGAACCAACAACTGCCATCCTCAGAGGTGACTTGGCTGTGAATTTTTGTGGAGATTCATCCTGATCATCCCTTCATATGTAAAACAGACTTTGAACAAACTTTGTGGTTAATGGCCAGTGACAGGGCATGATGGTCATACTATTAATGTTTTCTGCTGCTTTCTGAACAGAATCTGGTTGCAAATAACCAGGGAAGGGAGACATAAGGTTTCATTTTCACATGGTGTCAGCTTGAAAGCAGCAAACAAAGGCTCAGTTATGTGCTGATAAATGTATAACATCTGGCTCTCAAAAAACAAGGCCTTGGTTTGTAGCATTTATCAATTTCTATGGTGTAGATAGTCCACAATGGCCAATTTCAAACTACCAATAATTTAACACCTGGTTCACCAAATTCCTGAACTTTTGGCAATCAGTTTTCTCAGGCTAGTACAAGTTTGCTCTAGCATACCACTGGCCCAGAGACATGTGGGAAAGGGTGCCCAAATCATAGGACTCTCATTTCATGTGGAGCTTCAAATCAACATGTGAGCCTCCAGCCCTTTTATCAGATTCTTCTAGGATGCTCAGTTGGTCCCAAC
This sequence comes from Macroglossus sobrinus, assembly GCA_004027375.1. Classification (NCBI taxonomy): domain Eukaryota; kingdom Metazoa; phylum Chordata; class Mammalia; order Chiroptera; family Pteropodidae; genus Macroglossus; species Macroglossus sobrinus. The sequence goes on along the minus strand of PVKZ01000324.1, from coordinate 211,715 downwards.
TTTTGTCTTTATGCTTCTCATCCAGGTTCTAGTCTAGTTGGTGTTACCTTCATCATTGAGTCTATTGTGTTTGCTGGAAGGTTCATGGTGGCTGGCATTTAGATAAATGGTCCATCACAGTTGAAGCTCGAATCTGGTTTTGTTTGCAGTTCGGAAAGAGAAAAATGACTAATTATGAAAGGAAGCCTTTTATTAAATAACTTTTTAGGAAATGGTGAAAGTAAAAGAAATAAAGCTTGCCTACTTGGATTACCCATGATTACCTACTTTGTCTAAATAACATAGTAGAAGGAAAAGCAAGAGGAAATGAATTAATAATGTATCACTACTCCATAAAAATGCTATCCAAACTCAGTAGCAGAGAATAATTTTGAATAAAAAGGTGAGTAACATTGCCCTGGGAAAATGTTGCACTTAAACAATTTCTTTTCTCATTATTTTTATGAGAAGCTCTACCGATGTATTTACAGAGAGATGCAGCTATAGAGATTCAGCTGTTTTAGTCATTACATGGTGGAGACTCTTGTATAGGCAGTGACTCAAAGGAGACAATACAAGAAGTAAAATAAATGATGGTTGGGATGTAATCAGGTAGTAAGTCCTGAAATTTATTTAGTTTTTGTTGGCAGAGACTGGTTTAAGGTAAAATCTTTTAAGAGAGGACAGTATATATGAATGTTAACATAATGACCACAGAAAATCCTAATGACTACTGAATTCCTAAATTATTATGCAAACTTTAAAACAGACACAAAGCATATATTTTTTAAATTTTTGAAAAGATACAGGAGAAAGGCTATTTTGTAAATTGTACAAGATGATGACAGGCAAATTAGGTCATAACTGTGATCAATATTTTCTACATGCCCTCCACTTTGGAAATTAAGAAACAGTCTTATGATTATTTTTATTATTTTCACTTCATTGTTCTCATTCACTGGTTGCAGATGCTATCAGCAAAATCATAGAATACTAAAAACTCAGTACTGTCAAAGAAGAGGAAGTGAGAGGGCAATATAACATCAGTAACTGATATATGCTTCTATACTTTTCTTTTCCATATGAGAGTAGTTGTTTTGGTTATCCTGTCCTTTTTGCTCCACTGTATGCTGGGAGTATATGCATGTGCACAGGATGGTGGTGGTGGTGGTGGATAAACTTGTCTCTTTAGTACATAGGTCTCCATATCAAATAGAGTAGGTGCAGAAACTATCAACATAGATCTTGGACTTTGGGTCTGAAGACATTATTAAATAAGCCTATGGAAGATATTTTTTCTTGGGCTGTGGAAAAATGTATTTTTCATGCAAAAGGGAGGAAAATGAGTATTTGTGATCAAGAGAGCATATCATGAAAGACTGTATAACTTGTTCATAGTATTAACTGTTTTTCTTTTGTTCCCTTCTTTTCAGAACACTGTCCTTGTGCTCTTCCATGCTTTTTACATATGGTGTGGACATGTGACTTGCATTGGCCATAAAAAGCCATAATATACAATATTTAAAAACCTACTAGGAAACTAGGAAAAGTTATTTGCAATGTCTATGGTAAAGTAAAGATGTCTTTAATAAGTTTTAAAAAAACTTTGCAATGCACTCATGGAACATGAGTAGAAGTGACGTGTACTACGTCCTAGCAGAAACTGTAAGAGCAACAGCTGTGTCTAGTTCTGTGCTTTTCTCTGTCCCAGAAGATAACATGTCCCTGTTGGCAGTCTGGAACCCAGAATGAAGACACATGGGGCCATGCACAGCCAGCCCATAGCCATAATGTACCATGAGTGATAAATAAACCTTTATTATTATAAGCCATGGAGATTTAGGGGTTGTTTGTTACCACAACATTAGCTAGTGAAAGGTGACAAAGAAAATGAGACATACATATGTGACAGTTTTAATTGTGAAAAGCAATGCAAGAAAGCGTTCCTTTAACTATACTCACACAAACCTTAGTATTCATTCCTTTTGTTTTTGTATTTAACATCTTGATAGCTACTCTGTAATTTATCAAAATTGTCTCCATTTCTATGACTATTAGTCAGATAGTTTTCACATATTTGCATTTTAATTTTGGGAACTTATTTTCTTCTGTGGACTATGTTAACTTTCTATTTTCTATTTTATTACTTGTCTTAGTGCATTGCAAAGTTTTTTTAAAACTTGTTAAAGACATCTTTACTTTACCATAGACATTGCAAATAACTTTTCCTAGTTTCCTAGTAGGTTTTTAAATATTGTATATTATGGCTTTTTATATACAGAAGTTTAAACATTTTATGTAACTAAAATGTATGTCTGATAGTACCAATAAATATTTGTTTAATGAATCAACGAATCAAATAGTTTATTTTTTGTTTTTATGTATTTAAAATACTCCCTTATATTGGCATGAGAAATTTTTTTCCATTTTTTAAAATTTATTGGTTAATACAATTATATAATTTTCAGGTGTACTTTATAATTTGACGTCTGTATATTCTATTGTGTGTTTACCACCCAAAGTCCAGTTTTCTTTAGCTATCATATATTTGATCCCCTTTACCCACTTCACCCTTCCCTTTTCCCCCTATATTTGACCACCTTTACTCTACCTCTGCCTTCCTCCCCCACCCCACTACTAACCATTAGTCTATAGTCCATGTCCATGAGTCTGTTTGTCCTGCTCATTTGTTGTTTTTAGGTATATATCCCACATATAAGTGATATCATGTGATTCTCCACTTTTTCTGTCTGGCTTATTTCGCTTAGTATGATTATCTCGAGGTCCATCCATGTTGTCGTAAATGGTAGTATTTCATCTCTTCTTATGGCTGAGTAATATTCCATTGTATATATGTACCATAGCTTTTTTATCCAATCATCTATTGTCTAATTGTACTCGCTAGGATCTCCAATGTTATATTAAATAACAGTGATGATAGTGAACAGCCTCACTTTGTTTCTGATTTTAGAGGGAAGGTTTTTAGTTTTTCACCATTAAGTACAATGTTGGCTGAGGGTTTGTCATATATGGCCTTTATTATGTTAAGGTACTTTCCTTCTATTTTAATTTTGTTAATTGCTTTGATCATAAATGGATGCTGTATCTTGTCGAAGGCTTTTTCTGCATCTATTGATATGATCATATGATTCTTATTTTTTAATTTGTTTATGTGGTGTATCACATTAATCAATTTGCATATGTTGAACCATCCCTGTGCCCCTGAGATGAAGCACATTCTATTGTGGTGTATAATCTTTTTAATAAGTTACTATATTTGGTGCACTAGTATCTCATTTAGGATTTTTACATCTGTGTTCATGAGAGATATATGTCTGTAGTTTTCTTTTTTGTATGTTATCTTTACCAAGTTTTGGTATCAGGGTAATATTGGCCTCATAAAATGTGTTGGGAAGTATTGCCTCTTCTTCGATGTTTTAGAAGAGTTTGAGAAGAATAGGTATTAAATCTTTGAATGTTTGGTGGAATTGACTGGTGAAGCCATCTGGTCCTGGACTTTTACTTTTTGGTAGATTTTGATGTTGTTTCCATTTTTATACTACTGATCAGTCTTTTTAGGTTTTCCAGTTCTTCTTGATTCAGTCTGGGAAGGTTGTATTTTTCTAAGTACTGGTCCATTTCTTCTAGGTTATAAAATTTGGTGTTATATACATTTTATAGTATTTTTACATAATCTTATGTATTTCTGTGATGTCAGTCATAATTTCTTCTCTTTCATCTCTGATTTTGTTTATTTGTGTTCTTTTTTTTCTTCAGTAATTCTAGCCAAGGGTTTGTTAATTTTATTAAGCTTCTCAAAAATCAGCTCTTTGTTGCATTATTATTTCTATTTTTTTAAGTTTTGTTTTTGATTTTATTTATTTCTGCTCTAATTTTGATTATTTCTTTCCTTCTGCTGACTTTAGGTTTCACTTCTTCTTCCTTTTCTAGTTTTTTAAGATGAAGTATTAGGTTGTTTATTTGGGCTCATTCTTGCTTTTGGAGATAGGACTAGAATGGTATGAACTTTCATCTTATGACTCCTTATGACCTGTTTTGATATGTTGTACTATCATTTTTATTCATTTCTAAGTATCTCTTGATCTCTCTTTTTATTTATTCTCTGACCCATTTATTCTTCAGTATCATGTTGTTTAATCTCCATGTATTTATGTTTTTTTCTGATTTCTTTTTGCTCTTGATCTCTAGTTTCAGAGCATTATGATCAGAAAATATGGTTGGTATGATTTCAACCCTCTTATATTCGTTGAGGCTATCTCTGTGTCTCACTATGTGGTCGATTCTTGAGAACGTTCTTTGTGCACTAGAGAAGAATGTATAAGCAGCTGTTTTGGGATCGAAGGTTCTGTATATGTCAATTATGTCCAGTTGATCTAATGTGTCAATAAAGATATTATTTTCTTATTGATTTTCTGTTTGGATGATCTGTCCATATCCAACAGTGGGATATTAAGTCCCCTACTATGGTAGTATTTTGGTTGGTTTCTCTCTTTAGTTATGTTAGTAATTGCTTTACATATTTTGGGGCTACCTGATTGGAAGCATAAATTATTGAAATATGAGGTCTTCTTATTGCTTTCTGGTAGCTCAATAATTCCATTGCTTTTTTGACTTTGTGCTTCTGTTTTATTTATTTTGTTTGGCTTTAGTGGGTTTTCTCTCTGGTTCTTTTTGTTTCATGTTACATACTTTGGTTCTGAAATTTTGGTGTGTGGTTTCCATTATGCCTATTTAAAAAATAGTAAAGAATATATATATGTGTGTGTGTGTGTGTGTGTGTGTGTGTGTGTGTGTGTGTGTATTTTTTTTCATCCATTTTCTTCTATGTATTATGCCTTATCTTCATTCCCCTTTGCGAATCTGGATCTTTGAATCCCCCCTTTTCAGTCATTGTTATCTCAATTTGTCCCTATGTATGCTGAAAGTTTATTACTATCTTGTTATAACTGTTCTCTTCTTATTATTTAAGCTTATAATGTTCTGTTCTTAGTAAGTGTTGCACTTCTCTGCTTCTATTTGCTTCATTTTGTTTTAGGTGAACTGATCCCTTTCAGTATTTTCTATAGTGCAGGCCTCGTAGTGGAGAATTCCCTCAATTTTTGTATGTCTGGAAAAGTCTGAATTTCTTCTTCATATCTAAAGGAGAGCTTAGCTGGATACATTATTCTAGGTTGGTAGTTCCTTTCACTTAATAGTTTAAATATATGATTGCATTCCTTTCTGGCATATAAGGTTTGTGCAGAGAAGTCTGAGGATAATCTAATGGTTTTACCTTTATAACATACCATTTTTTTCCTCTCCAGATGAGCTTGAAAATTCTGTCTTTGCAGTTGATTTTTGATAATTTTAATACAGTGTGTCTTGCTGAAGGCCTTTTTGGGTTGAGATAATTGGGTGTTTTTTTTGACTTCTTGAATTCCAAGCTCCAGCTCATTCCTTAGATTTGGGAAACTCTCATCCACTATTTGAAAATGCTTTCCAATTGCTGTTACTTTCCTCTGCTTCAAGAATGCCCATTATTCTTATATTTCCTCTCATGATGGTATCAGCTAGTTCTCAAATTTCTCTTTGATAATTTTTCATTCTTTGGTTTTCTCTTCTTTTTTTCTGATTTATTTCTAGATTTCTGTTCTCGATATCAACAATCCTTTCCTCCATTTGTTTGACTCTATTTCCTAAGCTTGCTATTTTATTTTTCAACGTTTGCAGTTTTCTTTTTTATCTTCAGAAGTTCTATTTGGTTCTTTTTGGGGGTTTCAATCTCCTTGCTATGCCCATCTAGTTGTTTTTCCAATTTCTGAAATTGTTGATATGACTTGTTTCAGAATTCACTGAGTTTTTTAAAAGTACCATCATGACTTCTCTGTTGTTTAAGTCGCATATTTCTATGTCTATAAGCTTATTTTCTGGAGGTTTTTCTCTTTCTTTCTGAGATGCTTGTCACCTTGGTTGTTCATGGTGTTTAATGGACTATTTCTCTGCTTGGGCATTAGTGAAAATGTATTCTCCTTTTTTTCCAGAAAGAAGATTTATTATATAAATGTCTCTCTTTAGCCTGCTGTGAAGAGTGCACTTTTCTTTTGGTTTCCAGTCTTTAGTGTCTAAACCTTTTGGATCTCTGCTTTATATAAAACTTTAAATATGCCTTTTTATTTTCTGATAAATATTTAATCATGCTCATTACCCTCAGTTTTATTCTTTGTAAGTGTTAGCAACAGTTTTGGTAGAGTTTGCTCAGATTCCTTTGGGGCTTCGTGGTATTCTAGCTTGGAGGGTTTTGGAGGTGGGGGTCTCTGGGTTGGAGGTTAGAGATTGTGGCTCAGCCTTGGTTTTGCAACTGTAGTCAGTAAAAATGAACTGTTGTTTCTCTGGCAGCTGCTTTTCTGCTTTCTGTCTTGAAGACGGCCCTGCAGCCAGCCAGCTATGGGGAGCTCACAGCTTTCTCAGGCAACGCTGTTTAGAGAAGTCTCTGTACCTTCTCCCCTTACCCTTTATCTGCAGGGAACTCTGGTGGCTGCAAGACGTAGCTTTCTCTTTCTTCCAGTTTACAGCTTGACTCTGACCTGTGGTAGCTCTTATGCACAGATCACATGCTCAAACATGCTGGTGTGCAGTTTGGGTGTTTTTTGTTGAGTTTTAGATGTTCAGCTTATTGTTGTTTCAAGGGAAGAGATCTGGGGATGTCATTCACTCCACCATGTTTCCAAAGATTCTCTGAGAAAATATTTGCTTATATTTTCTCCTCATTTATTTTATTGTTTTATTTCATTCTTTAGATTAGGCATTTTAACTCAAGTAGCACATCAGCATCCATATTTTGGGAGCTTTTAAAAGCACAAATTTCCATACTCTCTGAGGGTATAACTTTGGATTGATTCTATCTATCTATCTATCTATCTATCTATCTATCTATCTATCTATCTACCTACCTACCTACCTATCAATCTATCTTGCAGCCTCTCTTTTCTTTTTCCCAGGGTATTCTGATGTAGTTAGTCTTTGAGTTTGGAGATCACTATTAAATACATTTTAATTTTGATGTAACCCAATTTATCTATTTTTTTTGTGTGTGTGTGACTCGTGCTTATGATATACTAAGAAACTTTTGCCTAAACCAAGGTTATGAAGATTTACTCTTATTTTTTCTCTAAGAGTTGTATAGTTTTACCTCTTACATTTTAGTTTATGATCTTTTTTTTTTTGAGCTAACTGGCATGAGTTAGGGATTCAATTTTTTATTTTACAGGTGTATAGCCAATTATTAAAGCACCATTAAAAAATTTTTTCCTCAATAACTTGTCTTGGTACCCTTGTCAAAATTCGACCCTCAGTTCTGGACCCTGAATTCCATTCCATTGAAGTATTTGTCTGTATTTAGCCAGTGTCACACAGCTTGATTAGTGTAGCTTTGCAATAAGTTTTGAAATTGGGAAGTGTGAATTCTTTAACTTTGTTCTCTTTCAATAATTTTTTTAGCTTTTCTGAATCCCTATGAATTTTCATATGAATTATAGAATCAGCTTTTTGATTTCTACAAAAAACTCCTCTTAGTTTCTTCTCCTAGCACTCTGATCACAGCACTCTCCTTTTCCTCTGGCCACAGATATTACCTAATATGTCTTTGTTAACATGAGTTGCTTCCAATGTAGGTGGCAAATATTCAGTGTAGTTAGAATACCTTTCAATTCCATTCTGACATGGAAAACTTGGAGACTAAATCTTTCAGGACTCAATTCTTCCTCAATTCCCACAATGGAAGAGTGGGAATAGAATAGTAAGCCCAAGTGTCAATGTGTAGATTGACTAGTTAGAGATTTACCACTTGTTCCTCTCTACTCACTTTAACAGTGATTACTATATTCTTTGCCTTGCTTTTATCACTTTTCTTCTTCCTGCATTTGTGCCAGTGTCTCCTAGACTAAATATTTTCTCTTAGGTTTTTTGAAGACTATATTCAACAAAGAGGTCATCATTCTGGAAAAATCCCCTTTCTCAAAAATTGATGACATTTCTTTTTTCTGAAAGTCATTTCTAACTAATGGGTCTATTTAGTTTGTTCTAGATTTGCATTGCTTGTAGGTCTGATGTATTTGTTTCTATGGAAATGTCTATTAATTAAGGCTGTGTCTGTGCCTCATGAACTTTAGTCACCTCATGAATCATAAAAGTAGATCAAATGTCAGGGATAATCGATACTTTATTTTCCCAGCATTGCATGCTACTTTGCATTTATTAATACAAGGTTGTCTTGGAATCACTGTAGCAGAATTAAATGTAAAAGGGATTTGCCATCTCTGAGAAGGGAAAAGAAATCTGACTCAGGATATGTTCAAAATCTCTTTACTAGGCTCTAAGCATACCTTTTTAGTTTTTTGATGGGTAAAAGTGCTCTATACCACAAAATTTGGCCTCTAACCACTCTGAAGAATTTCTTTGGTTATGGACTTCTTGTCTAATTGTCACTTTTCATAGGATAATTAATTCTGTCATTGACTCTTACATCATGCTAAGTACTGTGCTATGCACATTTTTACCTGCTCCACACTATAACCTCAGAAATTCTGAATTCATTGATTGATATGAATACTTGTCATCTGGATAACACTTCCATATTCCTTATATTATTTGAATGTCATAATATCCTGTAATAAACATAATTAGTTTTACCCCCATTTTATAGATACCTAAAGATATTTATTGCTTTATTTTATTTTTTGTTTTGTTTATTGCTTTAAATCAGTGTTTTTCTAACTTTAATGTAGCACAAATAACCTGAGATTTTTATTAAAGGAGAGATTTGAATTCAGCAGATTTAAACAGGCCTGAGAGTAATATTTCTAACAAGCTCCCAGGTGATGCTGATGCTGCTGTTCTGAATATTATACTTTGAGTGGCAAGGCTTTAAATATAACTTTTTCTTTGCCTTTGAATGTGAGGGGTTAAAAAATAACAAAAAAGACAAATGAACATTCCCTCTACCCACCCCAAAAGACCTAGAGACTAAGAAGACACCGTTCTGATGAAATCTTGATGATGGAGCTTGATAAATTAGCCATTCTTTGATGTGACAACATACTGTAGACTAACAGGCAAAGTTGTAGGATTCAAACTTCCCATTTCAAGACTTAACTACAAAGCTACTTTAAAAATCTAAAACCAAAGCTACAAATAGAGTAAAGAGACTTGTGACTGTCTCTAGAAAAGGTTATTTTTGACCAATATAAGGCAGATTCATTTTTATAATATGCCTAGATATTTCCTTATAGAAAAAGAAACTTTAAAATAGCAGTTAAGAGTAAAAACTGTTCACATATTATAGGAAAACCAAAAACTTGCATTACTTTTAGGAAATCTTGATTATCTTCATAGGCTTCCTAAGAAAGCAAGGTTGTCCCAAAACATTATGATAAAAGCTTACTATTTATGACTGTGCATTTGATAAGTTACTGGCTTTCTGTGTAAGAGTCAATAAACATTCATCACTACTGCTACCTTTCAAAATCAGGGCTTCTCATCTGCCCAGACCAGATAATTTTATATCTCTTTGTGTATTAAAGAGCTCACATTTTACAATGCCTTTGCTTCTTGAAACATGTAGATACTTTAGAAAGTTAATAGAAGAAGGCAATAAGGAGATTCAGGCAGCAGATATCCTAGCCTAGTCTTGTAGATTTTAGCAAAAGGTGGAACACTAAGTGATGGCCATTGGACTATTGAGCTTTGCCTACTATACAAAAATATTAAAGTTAAAGGTCATCAGTGTCCTTTTTTATTCTCATAGTATTTGCTAGAGATACTTTGCAGTTAGTGTTTTCCCAGACACCAATGTTCCAGACTATGGGTATGTGCCTCAATTAAGTAAAATGAGGAACCCTTAAAAGTAACTGGGATTGAAAGATCTAGAAGAATAATTGCTCAGAGAATTCAGAGTGAAAATAATCTTTAGAAATAATTCAAGATGGCATATGAATCTTATAAATGAATTTTCCTTGAGTTCTGAATTCTATTGAATGATTAATAGACTACATAAAATCACCAAAGGTGCTATCCATTTTTCAAAATGTTGATGAATTTTTCCATTAGATAGTGTAGTCCAGAAAACACCAAGTCTGACTAACTTGTGAGATGCTGCATCAAAATAAAGTCAGCCTGAGGTACTTCTGGTAGAAACTTTCTAATACTAGAGAAGGACCAAAGCAGAGAGAATACAGGTGAGTATACCATGTGGTACACTTGGAAGCCATTTTCAATCCTACTTTAAAGTCCTAAGGAAAGCTTGCACTGGTGGAGATACATGAGATGGCTGAATTTGGTGTTCACTCAGTTTATAGTTGGTTCAGCTAGGGTTCCCTGAAAATTGGAGGCCATAGAATTAGCTAAATTTTCAGGGGGGCATTGTCTAAGTTAGAGAAGGACCACACTGGTATTTGGGTTACAGTAATAAACAAGGAGAGGTAACCTTGCTGCACAAAGAAGAAGCAAAATGTCATCAGCTGCCTCTTATGGTTGCTAGCTCCCTTCTTCCCCCAGAAAACTAGACTTCTCATTGGACAAAGTAAAATTACAATATTTGAGTATCCAGGTGGAATTTTCAGAGAAGCAGTTGACTACATGAATCTGGACCTCAGAAAAATCTGGGCTGGAGTCAGCAGTACATGGGTGGTAAGTGAAACTGTGCTTATGATGAAGTCACTTGGAGAGAAAGTAGACTATGCAAAGAGAGAGCCTAGAATCAAGCCCAGACGATTTCCAGTATTGAGAAGATTTTTTCTGATGTTGGATTGAGAAGGTGAGAACTTTAAATCATTGCTGAGAAGAGGTTCCAAAGAGGTAGGGAGGAGGAAGATCAGGATTGTGAAATATTTTGAATGACCAGACATAAGTGTTTTAAGAAAGAAGAGAGTGGTCATTTGTGTTAAATGCCACTGGAAGTCAAGTAAGAAAGAACTGAAATTTTTTTTTTATATTTCGCAGCATCTATGACAATGTGAAATAAAGTATCAGGTTATCTGATGAGAAAGTGTAATAGGATGAAAGATGGTAATAGGAAATAGGGAGGATGGTTGTAGTAGTCAGGGCTTTCCAGAGAAATGAAACCAATAACATATAAAAAATTATTTATTATATGTAATATTATATGTTGTACATGTTACATGACTATATACATAGACATACACATACATACATATGCACATACATACACACACCTATCTACATATCTCTCTCTCTCTCTCTCTCTATATATATATATATATATATATATATAGAGAGAGAGAGAGAGAGAGAGTTCAAAGAGAGAGAGTTCAAAGTAGGATATCTTGGCAGATTTGAGGCCTATAAAGAGTTGATATTGCAGTTCAAGTCTGAAGGCAGTCAACTGGAACAATGTCCTGATCCTTTGGGGATTTTAGTCTTTTAATGTCTTCAATTTATTGGATGAGTTTCATTCACATTATAGTGAGTAATCTGTTTTACTCAAAGTCTTCTGTTTTAAATGATACACTCATCTAAATACCTTCACAGTGGCATCCAAACATGTTTGACCAAATATCTGGGTAACATGGTTTAGTCAGGTTGACATATATAATTAGATAACAGTGCTACAGGTTAGATGAGGTGGAAAAATTTTGAAACACTCATAGAAGAGATCCTGGACAAGAATAGTGTAATCAGAGAGCCTGGAGTGCCATTGGCCCATCTGAGGGAGGCAATCATGAAGTTATGGCAATTCTTCTTAATCCTGTTGTCTGAGTTCTCTGGTGGCTAGTCTTGCTTGGGTGCAGGATTATAGAGAAAGTGTTGACAAAAAATCAAAATAAAATTTTATGCTTCATTTTTGGGGAAGAATTTGTCTTTTAATAAATATGTTATTTTGTGTGTATATGTGTTCACTCACCTGAAAGTCTTTATACATTGATTACAAAAGTCCCTGAATCTTGTTTTCACCATGTTATGTTTGCTACTTACCACTCCTTTTCTTAACAATTTCTTTATTGGCTTATCTAGCTAGTCCTTGCATGTCTTTAAGCCCATCAAATAGGCATTGCTATAAAGTCACAAAGGCCTAAAATAAAACCTAAGTTTACCCAGCCCCAACTCCCTCCACAAAAATCTTTGCTTCTTTTTCTGTGTTTACTGGTCACAGTTTTGGGAGGTAGGCAGGGCAGCGTCTAAGGGTTAAGATAGTTCCCTTAAGTTAGCTTATAGATACCTCACCTGGGATCCAAATCCAAGGATCCTGGCCCCAAATCTTTCTGTACCACACTGACTCTCTAGGTTTTCTTAACAAACAAAGAAACACAAACATCATTAAACACTATAGATTTGTTGATCTTGGGACTTAATGATACAATAATAAAAAAGAAAGTTGAATTCTCCATTCTCTGATGAAATATTCAGAGCAGTTAACTTTCCAGGCTTCTTCTTAAATCCTTTGGAAATAACAGTGTAGGGGTTGTGAAGGGCTCTCTTGATTGTATGGTTTGGACACAATTATAATTCCAGATTCTACAACTACCGAATTATAAGTTAATTCACAAGATGGCAAGTTTTACAGCATTCTTATTTCAGATGAAAAAAATAAAGGTTTTAAAAGGAAAGATAAAGTTGATATGGGCCAGTTTTCTTTTATTTTCCTATTGAGTTTTGTGATATTTGACAGAAGTAGGGGGAAAAATGACTGAAGGATGGTTGTTGATATTTCCTTTGATGGTTCTGTAAAATTTACCACCAAGTCTGAATGCTACAGTGTCACAATGACTACTCATGACTTGCTAGAGCATTTCTTGATGAAATCACACCACAATTTGTCCAGTTCATCTTGCAATAGCTTCTTACCTCAAGGAAAAGATACATCAGGATTGTTACAGGAACATCAAGTCAAAGTTGGATGTTTTCTCATTTTGCAATATCCTAAACTTCATAAGAAATATAAATGATATGAAAACACACAATTTTCTTTATAATTCCTTAAATAAACCCCTGTGTATTAGTGCCTAAATTATTTTATAATTGACTAATTAATCATGCTTTTGACAGTACAAAGCTAAGTTGTGACCTAATAGATATAGGCTGAGATATGGGAGTAACCATTTTCCTGTATGAGTCTCAGTTTGCTCATTTGTAGAACAGAGATGACACTGTGTAACTTCTTCAAGGCATCGGCCACATAGTAGAGTGATAAAATGAGTGTAATTGCTTTCCAGCAGTTGATATCAGGCTCATATACTTGTGCTATGGTCTGTTTCCTCTCAAAATTACATGTTGAAACTTGACTCCCAAGATACTATTAGGAGATGGGGCTTTTGGGAAGAGAATAGGTCATGAGGGTGGCATGACCATGAATAATATTAATGCCTTATAAAAGTGAGGGAGAAAACTCCCTTTCTCTTGTATATTGTGAGGTTACAGTAAAAAGAGGGCTGTATAGGAAGTGATCTCTCACTAGACACTGAATATGTCACTGCCTTAATTTGGACTTTCAAGCCTCCAGAATTGTGAGGAAATAAATTTCTGTTATTGCTAGGACTCCCCCGTCCCCCAGCAAGTGAGTGGTATTTTGTTACCACTGACTAATGGACTAAGACAACTTGTGATTGACAGCAATTGGCAGAAATAACTACCATGTGTTTGGCAAATCTGAGAATCAAACAAGGGCAAAGTGATAGTTCTGTATTATGTATCATGGACCCTAGGTCTAAATTTCCCACAGTGAGGGTCTCGACCAGTATGGAATGACATTGGAAATAGGTCGCGGTCTATAACCTTTTCCCCGGTCGGTTACCTGCACCATTCAATATGGAGTAGAGGCCTCCTCTGCTCTTTTCCCTGAGTAAGCAGGAGGTCTGGAGAGGCCTGAGAAAAAGTTAGGGAGCTGGGGCTTGTGTCTATGACTCTGTACCCAACCTAACACTTTAAAAATAGGAAGCTTATTTTCAGAATTCCTTAACTTCTTAAAGCTTCGGCTGCAGTACATTTTTGTTAGCATTTGAGTCTGTGTGCTGCTATTTTGTTGTATTCTTTCCATTGCTAAAATAAATTATATCTTTCATAATATTTATTTAAGTAAACATTCATCAACATACCCAGCAGAAATTCTTCAAGGTGTTTGGCATGCGGGCAAAACTTTCCCCTAATTTAAAATTAGGCCAGCACTTCCTAATACCATCACCTTGAGAGTTAAGTTTCAAAATTTAATTTTCCCTAACTTTTCCTGTGTGGTTCTTCAATCATTTGGTGGGATTGGTTGTAGCATTCATTTTGAGATACAGAGGGAATTGGAACACCACCATTTCTTTAGGTTTTATGGGCCTATCTTGGTTTTACCATAATTTTGTGATTATTTACTAACATATCTATCCCTCAATGAACTGTGACAGCTTTCGGGCAAAGACCCCATCTCATACATATCTGACCCTTTAGTACAACAGTTTTAAAACACGTATGGAACTTGTATACTGAATATTACAAACCCCACTTTTTCTTTCATTCATTTTCTCTCTCTTTTTTCAGTTTCATTGATTTCTTCTCTTTATTAGTTTCTTCCACTGCTTTATTTGTAATTATTTTTATCTTCTTTTTCTAGGTTTTTAAGGTGAGAGTTTAAATTATTGATTTGAGATTTTTCTTTTCAAAAAATATGTGCATATAATGCTGCAATTTCCCTCAGCGTGGCTATAGCAATTTTGCATAAATTTTCTTATGCTGTATTTTTAATTTTTAATGTCTTTTTAAAATTTTTCCTTTGGTCTATAGATTATTTAAAAGTGTATATAGTTTCTAAGTATTGGAGATTTTCCTGTTACGGTTCAAAAATTGACTATAGATTAATTCTTCTGTTGTTGCTAATCACTCTCTGTATGGTTTCCATTCTTTTAAATTTGTTTTTGGTTTGTTTTGTGACTCAGAATATGATCTATCTTGGTATACATTTCTGAGAACTTGAAAATAATGTGTATTCTTCTGTTTTGTGGTGATGTGTTCTATGAATGTTAGATTCTGTTGGTTGATGGTGTTGAGTTCTTCTATATTCTTGCTGATTTTCTGTCTAATTCTATCAATTATTAAGAAAAAGTGTTGCAGTTTCCAACCATATCCTGGATTTGTCTATTTTCTTTGCAATTCCATCAGTTTTTACTTTACATATTGTTTTGTGTTTGGTGCATACATATTAATGATTGCAATTTTCTTGGTTGGCACTTTTATCATTATGTTTCTCTCTTTTTTTTGTTTATTTTCCTTGTTTGAAAATTTTCTTTATCTGATATTAATATAGCCATCTGCTTTTTTTTTATTAATAGTTACATAATATACCTTTCACATCCTTTTACTTTCAATCATTATGTTTGAAGCGAATTTCTTTTTTGTAGATAGCATATAGTTGGGTCATATTTTTTAATCTACTATGTCTATCATTACCTGGGGTGTGGAAGGACAAATAGTAACCTTAAAATGCTTCAAAATATACTGTTGAATTTAAAAAATAAAATAAAAAACATTTAAAATGATTCCATTAAAAATATTGAAAATAGTATATATTGGAATCTTATGCTATGTAAATTTCAGCCAGTTCAGTTTTTCTATCTCTTAGAGATAGTGATAGAATTAACTTCATAAGATTTTTAAGTGAAGAATTAATAACAATAGAATTATATGCAAGATGTATGTTGAAAAAATAGAAAATCCAAAAGTCACTCATCAACTCCAAAGTTTGACTCAACAACCCTTATCATGCTTCTCTAACCTCTCCTATATTTTTAAATGAATGTTTGTTCAAACTTATATGAGTGAATATACAGATTCTATGCATATAATCTTACTTTTTCATAAGATATTTCAAATATATTAATATTGTTAGAAAGTATAAATGGGTTCTTTTACATTATAAAATAGTAATTTATGTAGTCAATATAACATGTAGCAGAAATCACATAGATGCGCTTTCATTGTTATAATCTTTAGATATTTCCAATTTCAGCAACTATAATTTTTTTACAACTTTTAGCTATTTTTGTATTTTAAATTATTATATAAGTGAAATTATTATATAATATTATATGTGAGATTATATTGTTATATTAATTATATTAATTATATTTGTTATATTATATTATATTATATTATATTATATTATATTATATTATATTATATTATATTATATTATATTATATTGTATTATATTACATTAACCTGACTGTAAGACTTAAAAAGAAAAACTGTAACCCTCATACACTGCTGGTGGGACTGCAAATTGGTACAGTCACTACAGAAAACAGTATGGAGGTTCCTCAAAAAACTAAGAATTGATCTATCATATGATCCAGTGATCCCTCTACTGGGTATTTACCCCAAAGACTTGAAAACTCATATCAAAAAAGATATTTGCACACTGATATTCATAGCAGCATTATTCATGGTGGCCAGGACATGAAAGCAACCGAAGTGTCCTATGACAGATGAGTGGTTAAAAAAGCTACGGTACATATATACAATGGAATATTACTCAGCCATAGGAAGAGATGAAATACTGCCATTTGCAACAACATGGATGGACCTTGAGATAATCATGCTAAGTGAAATAAGCCAGATAGAAAAAGTTGAAAATCATATGATATCACTTATATGTGGGATATAAACCTAAAAGCAGCAAATGAGCAGGACAAACAAACAGAGACTCATGAATATGGACTATAGACTAGTGGTTACCAGAGGGTAGAGGGTGGGGGGAGGAGGGAAGTAGACTGGGTAAAAGGGGTCAAATACATAGCAACAGAAAGAAATCTAACTATAGGAGGTGAACACACAATGTAAATATATATATACCTTACTGTTAAAGTGTACAGCTGAAACTTACTACATTTCATTAACCAAGGTTACCACAAAAAATAAAAAAAAATAATTAAAATAAATAATAATTAAATTAAAAAATGATTAAAAAATTATTGTCCCCTAAAAAACCAAATTTTTTTTCAGAAGTCTCTATAAATTTGTACTGCCTCTAGAAAAAGTTGGATTACTTATTTTGTCACAATATGTGGAAGCATTGGACATCTTTTAAAATCTTTTACTAATTATTAGTTGAAAATTGGCAAATTGTTATTTTATTTACTTTTTTTGTTTCTTCTGAGGTAGAACTTTCCCTCAAGTTTACAGGTTGTTTCTCTTTTGTAAATCTCCTGCTGATAGCTATTTATTTTAATGTTTTTCTTATAGATTAGTATACTCTTTCTGTTTAGTAAAGGCATTTATTCTGTCATACTTCCTGCAAACTTTTTCCAGTCTTCTTTTTGTCTTTATATTTTAGTTGCTTTTTATGTACTGAAGTTTTAAATTTTTTTCATAGACTAACTTCAATATTTTGTCTTTCATTGTGTTACTGTTAGGTTTAGAAAATAATCTTTTGTAAAGAGTTTTGAAAAATATCTTACTCTGTTTTCTTCTAGATTTATTAATTTTTTTCAAGAAAAATATTTAACTCTTTAGTCTATTTATCAATATATCAATTGATGAATTGATAAGGGTGTTGGACAAGTCTTTTAAATAAATTTTTAAAAGCCTAATGAAAAAATAATGTTAAAGAAATGAGGAAAGTATCTGCCTGCCCTGGTCTTCCTTGGAATGCTATTTTTATTGGATTTTAGATTTACTGGCTCAAGTTCAGAGGACAATGCCTAGGATGACAAAAGGAGCACAGTCCATTTAATGAAAAATAGCTTGAAGACTGTAAGACTAAATGATGGTTATTGAAAAATGTTTGGTTGCTTGTCAACATGTTATATAGCAGTTAAGAGCTCAAGCTCTAAGAATACAGGGACCTGGATTCCTGTCCCAGCTTTGACACTCATTGAATATGGACTTTGGGGAAACATGCAGATCTATGTTAAGCCTCAATTTCCTTATCGTTAGATGGGAATAATAACCTCATAGTAGGAAGTGAGGAAATACCTCATAGTAATGGCATTATGAAGATTAAATGAGAAAATAAAGGTAGGTATTTAGTAAGATGCTTAGCTCAGAGAAGGCACTAAGTAGATAGATGCTGATTTTTGGTATCATTAATTTTGCTTTTTATTCTGTTTTGTACAAACCCAAAAAAGAGAGTGAGGATAAAAAAAGACAAATTTTTTGCCTGCATGAGATTCTGAGTTGTTTCAGGAGATAATAGCTCCTGAATGTCATGGAACATTTTTAGGTAATAGCTGAGCTAGAGTTCATGCTGCCTGTGAATGGCTGACCATGTGATTTTCACAATTCTTTCATGCTATCATTCTGTGAGATTATCTTTGTTTAGGGATCTGAGGAGCACTGTACAGAAGACTTGCTTCTTTCTGCCCCTGCATTCCCTTGGTATGTTAGCCCAGGGATATAAATAAAATTGAGGCTTAAAACAGCCAGTGCAGAGTACAGTATTGAATGATAATTAGCTTGTCAACATTGCAGGTATTTTTGAAGAGAAGAAGATATGATGCAACCTTACTTTGGGAGGAGGGTACAGAGTGCATTGCCTGGGAGATCTGAGGTAGAGGAATGTAAAAGAGATTGTTCTATAAGTACAGGTGGGAAGCCTTGAAGACTGAGGGCACAGGAGAGAGGATGGCAAAAGCAGGGACTTGGTTCAGATACAATACACAATGAAGAGGAGACCTGACAGGTTTGACCACATTTGTCTGGGGAGTGGTGCAGGGGTTGGGGGACTTGTGTGCTGTCAAAGATAAACAAAGCTGGACACTATTTAAAGTGGTAAAAATATTTTATTTAGTTGACTGTTGACAGTAGGGAAAGAGCTGAACTCTATTCTGCAGAGGTGACTAGAAAAATGAAGGCATACAGAGTGGGTGGTGAGTGAAGCTAAAGTAGAGCCTGGAAAGTGAACAATTATCAAAAACTGAGATGAATGTTGGCCAGTGTAAATGTGATTAAGTCAACTGTGTTAGGATTCTACCCTCTACAGAGATTGGGAGACAGAAGCCCTATCCCTTCTGATGATTAAATTTCAAAGGAATGGCTTTCAAGTTCTTGAGAAAGATACTTTTTGTTGTAGGAGATACATGTATATATATCTGAAAGGGGTACGGAAAGGAATCTCAATTGTAAACTATTTTTTTTTTTTTTTTTTACTAAATGCTCTAAGAAAGAG
Source organism: Macroglossus sobrinus (assembly GCA_004027375.1). Classification (NCBI taxonomy): domain Eukaryota; kingdom Metazoa; phylum Chordata; class Mammalia; order Chiroptera; family Pteropodidae; genus Macroglossus; species Macroglossus sobrinus. The sequence continues at coordinate 192,580 of PVKZ01000324.1, read as the reverse complement.
GGGTGGGGGCCTAAGGTAAGGTGTTGAGTGGAACAAAATGTAAATTCTTTTGACAGCCTTGAGCTCGTTCAGTCAGAAACTCAAAGGAAGTCTCAATTGTCCCAAGGATGTGGCCTTAGGTTGAAAGAAGCCATTCTAGTGTTGGTCAAGCTTCTTATTGCAGGGGTCTGGAGAGAGTCACTATGTGGTGAGAATTCTTTTGAGGTTCTCAGTATGCTTAGGAGCCCTCAGCCTCTGCATAAGGTATTAGACAGTCCAGAGGGATAAGAGTTGGGGAATGCTGGGTACTATAATTTCTATAATTCACTAGTGGAAAAAATATTGTTTCTCTCATGTTGTGATGATCAAAAGTGATAATACATGTGAAAAAACTTGGAAAATTAAAATAATTATTTTTAATATTGAAAATTATAGTTGAAGAACTCAAATTCCTCTTGTGTTTTGAATTTATGTAGCAGCAGAAATGGCCAGGAGTGGGACTCTGAAGGCAAGACTGTGAGCCCTCCTTTTTAATTCCATTTGTAAAGTAATTACAACTGACTGTATCACTTTTGTTTCCTTACTTGTTTTTTCATTTTCTTTTTTAAGACTTGTTTTCTCAATTTTAAAGCATTGCAACCTGAAATTCATTGCCAATAGAGAAAATGCTTTAAAAAGAATGCAAAGTATGTTCAAAGTGTGGTCAACATTATTATTATTATTGTTTGTTAATTAAAAAAGCTTTTTTGGTATTAGTATACTAAAAGGAAAGATAGAATTTGATATTTCTAACTGTTTTTCTGTCCCATATCCATGAGATATGTTACTTGGAAAACATTCAGTCTTCTGACAAAGACTGTGCCTTGATTTCTCACTTTACAGGACTGTTGGAGGTAGTCAAATGAAGTGCTAGTTAAAAGCTTCAAAGTTTGATTAATGTAAAACACCTTTTGAATTTGAATGAAAACACTAGTTGTAGTTTTGTTTATACTTTGTACTTAATCTTCTCTCCCTAGGAGGCAAGATGCTAAAAGCTTTTTGGGAGCAATGCTAAGGAATGATCTACTCTTTTTATAATGCCTTCACCTTTTCAAAATGCTTTTCACGATCTTATTTGATCTTCAAAACAAACTGGAGAACTTGTTGGAACAAGGGTAAGCGTGCCAGATGCGCAGATGAAGAAACAGAGGCTCAGGAATGTTGTGTACCTGTTAATTTGAATGTCCTAAAATACCACAGCCCAGTCAAAGGTGGAAATATTTGTGTAGATCAAACACGGATGGAATAACTAGCACAAATTTATACTTAAGCTTTACTGGTCCAGTCCAATGCTTGGGAATCTTTGTTTTGTAGTTAAAGTGAGATTACTGCTCAACAAGCTTTTAATATATATATATTTCACAGATGTGTGAAATTCTTACCATAGTCCATTTAAAAATATTTTTGAGATAATGGGCCAGAAACATGGTGGAGAGAGAGAAGTCTCCAGATATCACCCCTTGAAACAACAATAAGCCGAATATCTAAAGCTCAACAAAAAACACCCAGCCTGCACACAAGCATGTCTGAGCAAGGGATCTGCACATACTAGCTATCACAGATCGGAACTCTGGGAGTCGGGAGGTAGACTAGGAGAAAAAGAAGAAGCTGTTTCTCATAGCCAGAGCTCCCTGCAGGAGGAAAGGGAGAGGAGAGAGGGTGGCAGGTTCACTGAATAGTCCTGCCTGGGGAAAGCTATGAGTTCCAGGCAGTGGCAGTGCCAGAGCTCAGGACAGAAAGCAGAGAAGTGGGGATGGCAGACAAGCAACAGTTGATTGTTATCAGATCAGTTGAAAAATGGGAAGCTGAAAGGCAACCCCAATTCCTAATCCAGACAGCCCCTCCCCCCATATCCTCCAAAACTAAACACTGTGGAGCCCCAGGAGAATCTGAGCAAATGCTACAAAAACTCTCGCTAACATTGACAGGGACTGAGATTGAGGGTAGGGAGCATGACTGAATATTTATAAGAAAAAGAAAAGACATTATTAAGAACATATGAAGTGGGGATCCAAGAAGGTTAGATGCTACCTACTGCAAACCAGAAGACAAATGCTATCTTAGCAACAGGCTAAAGCAAAATCTTTATATAATAAATCTTTCTGGAAAAATGAAACAAAACAAAATACACCTACATTAATGCCCAGGCATAGAAATAGTCCATTAAGCACCATGAACAACCAAGATGACAAGGTGCTCAGAAAAAAAGAAAAAAATCTCCAGAAAATAAGCTTAAAGGCATAGAAACATGAAACTTAAATAACAAAGAATTCAAGATGAGACTTCTGAAACAACTCAATGAGATCCAAAATAATTCATATCAGCAATTCCAGGAATTGAAAAAAAACACCTAGATTAGCCAAATGAGTATTTTAGCAAGGAGATCGAAACCCTGAAAAGGAACCATGGAGATAAAGACTAGATTAAAAGAGATAAAAAATAAAATAGCAAGATTGAGAAATAGAGTCAACTAAATGAAGGAAAAGATCAATGGTATCAAAGATAGAAATAAATCAGAAGGAAGAAGAGAGAAACCTAAGAATGAAAAATAATAAAAGAGAAATACAGGAATGAGCTGATACCATCAGGAGAGGAAACGTAAGTATAATGAGCATTCCCAAAGGGGAAGAAAAGGAGCAGAGATTGGAATGCATTTTTAGACAAATAGTGGATGAGAATTTCCCAAAGTTAAGGAGCTTGGAATTCAAGAAGTCAACACAACATCCAATCATCTCAACTGAAAAAGGCCTTTTTCAAGACACATTGTATTAAAATTATAAAAAGTCAATGACAAAAAAAGAATTCTCAGGGCAGTTAGGGAAAAAAAGATGGTAACCAATAAAGGAAAATCCATTAGATATTGTTGGACTTCTCAGCACAAACCTTACAAACTATAAAGGAGTGGAACCAAATATTCAAACTATTAAATGAAAGAAACTTCCAGCCAAGAATAATGTATCCAGCTAAGCTCTTCTTTAGATATGAAGTAGAAATAAAGACATTTCCAGACATACATAAAGTGAGAAAATTCTCCACTATGAGGCTTGCATTATAGAAAATTTTGAAAGAAGTCAGCTCACCTAAAACAAAATGACAAACAAAACAAAACCAACAAAACAAAACCCAAAACAAAACCATAACTAGGAATAAGGCAACTAGCAGGCAGATAAAAGCAAAGGATGCAACCCTTACTAAGAACAGAACATTATAAGCTTAAACAATAAGAAGAGATTTTCTATAGCAATAGTAATGAATGTTCAGCATACATAGGGACAAACTGAGACAACAATGACAGAAAAGGGGAGGAATCAAAGATCTAAATTTGCAAAGGGGAATGGAGATAAGGTACACACAGAAGGAAATGGACTATTTTCTATGTATTTATGATGGTAATCATATGCCAAAATTTCAGAACTGAAGTGTATAACATAAAATAAGAAGGACCAGAAGGAAAACCCATGTAAGCCAACCAAAATAAGGAAAACAGAAACACAAAGACAAGGAAGCAATGGAAACACCAAGTTACCAGAAAGCAAAAGATAAAATAGCTATAAGAAGACCTCATATTTCAACAACCACCCGAAATGTAAATGGACTGAACTCACCAATAAAAAAGCACAGGGTTGCAGATTGAATAAAAAACAACAATACTGTCTCGAAGACACATCTCAGTTCAAGAGACAAATACAGACTCAAAGAGAAAGATAGGAAAATGATATTTCAAGCTAATAGCATTCAGAGAAAAGTGGGAATAGTCGTATTATATTCGATGAAATAGAATTCAAAATAAAAAAGGAAAAAAATCCTGAGGGACACTTCATAATGATAAAAAGAATCATACACCAATAAGACATAACACTTATTAATATCTATGTTCCAAATCAGGGAGCCCCAAAATATATAAAGCAATTACTAGCAGAACTAGAGGGAGAAACAGACCAAAATATTGTCATAGTAGGGGATTTAATACTGCACTGTCAGCAATAGACAGATCATCCAAACAGAAAATCAATAAGGAAATAACATTCTTAAATGACACATTAGACCAACTGGATATAATCAACATTTACAGAGCCTTTCATCCCCAAATAACTGCTTATACATTCTTCTCTAGTTCACATGGAACATTTTCAAGGGTTGACTGCTTACTGGGACAGAGAGATAGCCTCAACAAATATAAGAGGATTGAAATCATACCAACAATATTCTCTGATCAATGCTTTGGACTGGAGATCAACTGTAAAAAAAAAAAGTGGGAAGAACCACAAATACATGGAGATTAAATAATATGCTGCTAAAGAATGACTGGGTCAGAGAAAAATTAAAAAGAGAGATCAATGATAATGATAGTACAACATATCAAAACTTTTGGGACATGGCAAAAACTGTCACAAGAAGAAAGCTCATATCATTATAGGTCTATCTCCAAAACCTAGAAAGAGCCCAAATAAAAATCTCACACTTTATCTTAAAAAAAAAAATTGGAAAGGAAGAACGAATGAAGCCTAAAGTCAGCAGAAAGAAACAATAAAATTAGAGCAGAAATAAATGAAATTGAAAACAAACAAACAAAAAACAATAGAAAAGATAAATGAAAAAAGAGCTTGTTCTTTGAGAAGTTTAATAAAATTGACAAATCCCTGGCTAGACTCACTAAAGAAAAAAGAAAGGACACCATTAACCAAAATCAGGGATGAAAGAGAAGAAATTGTGACTGATATCACAGAAATACAAAGGATTATATAACCTCGAGGAAATGGACCAGTACTTAGAAAAATACAACCTTCCTAGACTGAATCAAGAAGAACTGGAAAATCTAAATAGACAGATCAGCAGTATGGAAATGGAAACAATCATCAAAAACCTACCAAAAAGTCAAAATCCAGGACCAGATGGCTTTACCAGTAAATTCTACCAAACAAAGAAGTTTAATACCTATCCTCCTCATACTCTTCCAAAAAATCGAAGAGGAGGCAATACTTCCCAACACATTTTATGAGGCTGATATTACCTGGATACCAAAACCTGGTAAAGATAACACAAAAAAGAAAACTACAGACCAATATCTCTCATAAACACAGATGCAAAAATCCTAAATAAGATACTAGCAAACCAAACGCAACAACATATTAAAAAGATTATATAGTGAGAGGCACAGGGATGGTTCAACATATGGAAATTTATTAATGTGGTACAACAAATTAAAAAATGAGAATTGTATGATCATATCAATAGATGCAGAAAAAGCCTTTAACAAGGTACAGCATCCATGTATGATCAAACCACTTCACAAAATTGGAATAGAAGTAAAACACCTTAACATCATAAAGGCCACATATGACAAAACCTCAGCCAACATTATACTTAATGGGGAAAAAATTAAAAACCTTTCCTCTAAGATCAGGAACAAGGCAAGGCTGTCCACTATTGCGAGTATTATTCAATATAACATTGCAGGTTCTAGCGAGTATAGTCAGACAAGAGAAAGATATAAAAGGCATCCAAATAGAAAATGAAGAGTCAAACTGTCACCATTTGCAAATGACACCATTCTCTATACAGAAAACCCTAAAGTCTCCATAAGAATACTACTAGAAACAATAAGCAAATACAGTAAAGTTTTCTGGATACAAAATCAATGTTCAAAAATCTATAGTGTCCCTTTACTCTAACGAAGTGTCAGAAAAAAATGAAAAAAATAATTTCTATTGCAATTGCAACATAAAAAATAAAATACCTACGAATAAATCTAACAAAACATGTGAAGGACCAATATGATTAAAACTATAAGATTCTATTAAAGGAAATTGAAGAAGATACAAAGAAATGGAAAGATATTCTGTGTTCTTGGACTGAAAGAATCAATGTAGTTAAAATGACCTTATTACCTAAGACGTTATACAGATTTGGTACAATCCCCATCAAAATTCCATTGGCATTTTTAAAAGACTTATAACAAAAAAAAAAACATCAGATTTGTATGGCAGCACCTAAGACCTCAAATTGCCAAAGCCATCCCCAGAAAAAAGAATGAGGCCAATGGCATCACTCTGCCCAACTTCAAATTATATTACAAAGCGACAGTAATCAAAATGATATGGTATTGGTAGAAAAACAGACACACAGACCGATGGAACAGATTCAAGAATCCAGAAGTAAAACCATGTTTATATGGACAAATAATTTTTTTAAAAAAAACTGGAAAGGTGAAAGAATGAAACTAGACTATTGTCTCTCACCACACACCAAAAAAAAAAAAAAATCAAAGTGGATTAAGAACCTAAATACAAGATTCGAAACAATAAAATGCACTGAAAAAAACACAGGAACTGAACTCAAGAAACTTGGAGTTAAAGAGGATTTTATGAATTTAACCTCAAAGGCAAGGAAAGTAAAAGCAAAAATAAATGAATGGAACTACATCAAACTAAAAAGCTTCTGCTCAGCAAAAGAAACCATCAAAAAGGTAAAGAGACAAACATCTGAATGGGAAAATATTTTTGCAAGCAACACCTCCTATAAGGACCTAATATCCAAAATATACAAAAACTCATACAACTCAATAACAACAACAACAAAAACAAATAATCCAATCAAAAAATGGGCAGGGGACCTGAACAGACACTTCTCCCTAGAGGACATACAAATGACTAATGAACATAAAATGATGCTCAACATCGCTAGCTATTAGGGAATTGTAACTCAAAACCACAATGAGATGCTGTCTCACACTTTTTAGAATGGCTATAATCAACAGGATAAGTAATAACCAATGTTGGAGAGGATGTAGAGAAATAGGGACCCTCATACACTGCTGGTGGGACTGCAAATTGGTACAGCCATTATGGAAAACAGTATGGAGGTTCCTCAAAAAACTAAGAATTGGTCTACCATATGATCAAACAATCCCTCTACTGGTTATTTACCCCGAAGACTTGAAAACTCATATCAAAAAAGGTATTTTCACATCGATGTTCATAGAGGCATTATTCACAGTGGCCAGGACATGGAAGCAACCAAAGCATCCTATGACAGATGATTGGATAAAGACGCTGTGGTACATATATACAATGGAATATTACTCAGCCATAAGAAGAGATGAATACTGACATTTGTGACAACATGGATGGACCTCGAGATAATCATGCTAAGTGAAATAAGCCAGACAGAAAAAGTTGAAAATCATATGATATTACTTATACGTGGGATATAAACCTAAAAGCAGCAAATGTGCAGGACAAACAAACAGAGACACATGAATATGGACTATAGACTAGTGGTTACCAGAGGGTAGGGGAAGGGAAAGGGGGGCATATACAGTGTAAATATGTATATGCCTTACTGTTAAAGTGTATAGCTGAAGCTTAACATTTTGTTAACCAGTCACCATATAAATAAATTTAAAAAGGCTATCATGACATCAACTTCCAGCATGACCATGTGAGGAGTTCCTCTGACTTGCTCCCCAGTGTAACTGGTGAAAATTATTATTTCTTTAAATTTAAATCCTATTGAAATGTTCTTAAAAGCAATCAGCAAATGAAGAAATATTTATTGAAGATACGTGAGTCTGAGCTAAGGAACTTATTATAGTTAAAAAAGTAAATAATGTAACAATATATTGTTAAGTTTGTAACATTAATAGATATTTATATGCCAGAAAAGCAGGTTAAAAAAGAATAGAGCTGCAGAGGAGTAAAATTTGTACATATCACTAAAATTAAGCTAGCAGCAATTGACAAATGATTTCTGTAAGTTAAGATGTATAAGGTAAACCATAAAGCAACAACAAAATATATAAAGATAGGGAGATAAATAGCAATAGAAATATATAAGTATAAATATATAGTGAACAATAATTAAAATAATTAAAGTGATAGATTATTAAATATTCACTTAATAAAACGGGAAAATAAGGACTAGAAAGACATGATACATCTAGAAAACAAAAAGTAAGATGGCAGATGTAAAGCCAACTACATCAATAATAACATTAAATGTAAACAGACAGCCAATCAAAAGAGAATCGTCAGATTTGCTAAAACAATGATCTAGATATATACTGTCTACAGAAGAGACACTTTTAAATACAAAGAACCAAATAGATTGAAAGTAAATGAAGAGAAAGTGATAAAATAGCAACTACAAGAAAACTAGAGTAGCTATACTGATATCAGATAAAATTGACTTTAAAACAAAAAATGTTACCAGAGATAAAGAGGTATATTGCATAATGATAAAAGAATCAATCCATCAGTAATGATATACCAATTATAAATATATATGCACCTAATAACAGAGCACTAAAAAACATTAAGTAAATAATGTCAGAAATAAATAGAGAAATAAAAACTATAACAATAATATTTGGAGATTTAAACACCCCATTTTCAATAATGTATAGAATTAGAAAATTAACAATAGAGAACTTGAGTAATACTATAATCTAATTAAACCTTACAGGCATCAATAGAACACTACCCAATGAGAGCAGAATATACATTCTTATCAAGTGAACATAGAACATACTCCATGATAGATAGTAGGCTAAATTATTAAACAAGCTTCAGTAAATTTAAAGATTAGCAATAATACAAAATAAGTTATCCAACCACAATGGAATGAAATTAGAAATCAATAGCAAGAATAATCTGGAAAACACAAACATGTAGAAATTAAACAACGTACTCCTAAACAATCAGTGGGTCAGAGAAGTTATCAAATGTGTAAAAATAAAGATGGAACATGTCAAAACTTATGAGATGCTGCTGAAGTAATTCTTATACAGAAATTTATAGCTGCAAATGTCTGTAAAGAAAAAAGGATTTCAAATCAATAACCTAACTTTTCATCATAAAATACTGGAAAAAAATAGCAAACTGAGCCTAATGAAAGAAGATGGAAGAAAATAATAAAGGTGAGAACCTAAATTAATGAAATAGAGAATAGAGAAACAATAAAGAAAATTAATTAAACCAAAACCTGGTTCTTTGAAAAAAATCAACATAACTGACAAACTAAGCTACTTAAGCTAAAGGGAAAAACAGAGAAGACTCCAATTACTGGAAATAGAAGAACCTTAAAGAGAAGATTATAAAGGAACAATTGAACTATAAACAATTGTATACCAACAAATTAGATAATCCAGATGAAATGGACAAATACTTAAGAAGGTACAAACTACTGAAACTGCCTCAAAAAGAAATAGACAATATGAATAGAACTTGGCAACTTAAGATATTAAACCAGTAATCAAACATTGCCCACAAAACAAAGTCCAAGTCCAGATGGCATCACTAGAAAATTCTACCAAATATTTAAAGAATTAACATATATTCCATGTAAACTCTTCTAAAAACAGAAGAGAATAGAAAACTCTCCAACTCATTTTATGAAGCCAGTATTAACCTTATTCCAAAACCAGACAAAGACATCAAAACAAAATAAAACTATAGGTCAATATCTCTTATGAATATAGATGTAAAAAGCCCCAACAAAATACTAACAAATCCGATCAAGTAGCATATTTAAAGAATTATGAAGTATGACCATGTGGGATTTATCCTAGGAATGCAAAGCTGATCCAACACCTAAAAATCAATTACTTTAATACATTATATTAATTAAAAAGTCAAAAATTACAAGATTATTTTGATAAATGCAGAAACTGTATTTGACACTATCTGATGCTCTTTCATAATAAAAATACTCGACAGACTAGAACTAGAAGAAAACATCCTCAATCTGACAAAGGACATTTACAAAAAACCCATAGCTGACATCAAATGTAATGATGAGAGACACTGGTAGTTTTCCCCTATGAGGAATAGAACAAAAATATCTGTTCTCACCACTTCTACTGAACATTGTACTAGAGGTTACAGCCAGTTCATTAAGGCAAAAAAAAAAAAATAAAAATAAAAAAATATAATAAATAAAATAAAAAAGAAAGAGGAGAGAGATGAAGGAAGGAAGAAGGAAAGAAAATGTATCCAGATTGGAAAGGAAAAAGTAAAACTATTCATAGATGACATAATCCAATGGTATAAAAAGAAAACTTTAAAGAACCTACTTAAAAACTATTTGAATTAATAAACATTACCAAACTTTCAATATACAAGATCAATATATAAAAATCAACTGTTTTTGTATATTTGCAAATTAACTATCTTTTTAGTTTGATGTAGTCTCATTTGTTTATTTTTGCTTTTACTTCCCTTGTCTTTGAGGCCAAATTCATAAAATATGATTGCTTTTATCAGAGACTTCAAGGGATACACAATGGTTGAATTTGGACACTCTTCTAGGAAAGGATGGAGTTAAAGAGGAGTGCATTTGGCAGAAGGTAGATGATGAGCATGAAGCCTTGGGACACTGGACATTAAGTGTAGGTAGATATTTTCAAATGCAAATATGAGGGTAAAACTTGGGAGTGACATTTGTAAGTTTCAGCTAAATATTAGGAGAAATTTTCCAACAGCTGGAATTCTGGCAATGCATGGGGCTGTCCCCTGTGTTTTGGATACCTGTATACTCTCAAAGATCAGGCTTTCAGGGACATTCCAGAAAAAGATTCTCTCTGTGGTGGAATGTTGGATAATGTGGCTCTTGGGTCCTTTCCAAGCAAAGCTTCAAAAATCACTGCACTGCTTTGCCTAGAGGTTTACTGGGGTCCAAAGACTCACATTCTTAACATCTTGGTTGAGAAACCAGGTTATCTTCTTAAAATAATTAGTAAGAGGTGATAAATTAAGATCCCTTTGTTCTTTAATACATACTTTGATTCATTTTTTTCTCTTGAAAAATGACTGTAGGGTTGTTTTGAAATTTGAATCTTCATAGGTGTATTAGTTTTCTAAGGCTGCTATAACAAATACCATAGACCAGGTAGATTAAATAACAGAAATTCATTTTCTCACATTTTGGAGGCTAGAAGTCTAAGATCAAGGTGTCAAAGTTTTTTTTTTTAATTTTTCTTTTTGAGGCCTCTCTCCTTGGCTTGCAGATTGCTACCTACGTACTGTGTCCACACGTGTTTGCCCCTCAGTCTGTGTGTCATCTGTGTCCTAATCTTGTCTTCTTATAATGACACCAGTCATATTGGGCTACCCATATGACTTTTTAAAAAATCTTAATTATCTCTTGAAGGCCCTATCTCCAAATATAGTCACTTCTGAGATAATGAGGGTTAGGACTTACTTCAATATATGAATTATGGAAAAGACAATTCAACCTGTAATACTAGGGTTTGATTTCTCTCAATACTATTTCTGTTCATATTTCCCACAATTTTCTTTAAGTAGTAATAAGCTAGAAGTTAAGGAAAACTTAGAATTTAGAGAAATTCAAGCTTAACTACTTTCTACTTTGAGTCATACCAGATGTGGCTTTTGATTTCCAGCTTGCTGGTGTCAGTGCAGTTTCTGTCAATCAACTCAGCAGTATTTTTGCAGAGAAGTCAGCTGGCTCCCTGGAGTAACATCCTGAATCTCATTGTCAACCCAATTGTCCCCAAACAAGTTGAGACACAGTAGCCTTGCAGACACAATAGCCTTTAAACAGATTTTCCAGGGGGAAACAAGAACAAATCCACTTTTGTACCAAGAATCAAGAAGACCTCTGAATATTTTTATGCTTTGTTTTTCTTATGAAGTTAATTATGTTTTCACAAATCTGTTTTATTGATTCCAACAAGACATATGATTAACAAATTTCTAATGCAATCTACTGCAGCCAAGTATGTGACTGGCATAGACACTCAGGATGTAAATTTCCGTTATATCTATCCTAAAATTTTGCTGTAGACTCCTTGGTCAGTTTATCTTATGAGGCAAAGTTTTAAATGAAAGTAAAATGATGTAATTTTACATATTCTTTCATGAGATATGAGTGTGATATTTTTCTCCTATTCTGAAAACAAATTTATCATTTTAATCAAAATAGTCAACCTAAGATTTATTTTGTAATTATAAATATTATATTCAGAAATCACAAAAAAGTATGACAAAAAAGAAAAATTACTTGTAACTACAGTCCCTTAAAATAACATTATTTTTCTGTTTCACATTTTTCTAGTCTTTTTAAAAAATGAATTATCCACCCCTACATTGCTCTATATTTATAAACTTATAACACCAAAATACTGTTGTGTTTCCTTTTTAAAATTACATAATAATTTATTGTGGAAATTTTCTTGAATATTCTACTATATAATTTTTTAAAAATTTATTTATTCATTTTTATTAGTTTCAAGTATACAGTACATGGTTTAGACATCTATATAGTTCATAAAACAATCTCCTAATTGCTTTCTTTCTCCCCTGGCCCTCCACCTATACAATGTTAATGCTGAATGGTATTCTAGGTTATGGATGAATTATAATTTTCATAAAAATTTCCTTTTGTTGAATATTCATATAAAGAATACTATGGTTATTATTTTTCCCTATATATTTTAAACACATATCTAATAATTATATTTCTTCAGTCTGCCTCACTAATTTGAAATGACACATTTAGCACATCAAAAAATGCTTAAATGCAACTGGGTTTGTTATGTTTTTTATGTGCTGATTCATCCATTTGTCTCTTTGGGCATTAGCACTATTTTGCTTTAATTAACAAAAGTAGAAGATCAAGGTAAAAATGTTGCATTGTAAAAAATATTTTATTATCTGTTTTCACCTGTGTGCAGGCTGTGATGCAGGCTCACAGCTAGGAATAAGACCTCAGATTTAGAATGTTACGTTAGTGTAGTATGGCACCAGTACCTAGCTCTTGTAAGCACAATTCAGATTATTGTATCACGCATGTGTGGTGGAATACCACTATTGTTCTTGGACATGTGTAGAGCCTATGCAGTCCCCTAGCACAGAAGAGTGTGCTCTCGGTAATACAGTTGGTGCCTGCCGTTTCATTCTCATATTGACCTTTTGTGTATTCTTCCAACTGGGCGTCTCACTGCTGAAAACTTCCCTTCTCTTTTAGCATTATTTTGTTCTTATGTTAAAATTTTGATATGTAGCACTTGTAAATTTTGATACTTGTGGTCTCTAAGTACTTGTACTTTTTGTTCTAATGTTTTTTTTAATGGAAGAATTAGAGTTTTAGATTTTTCTAGTATGTAGTTTTACTTATTTTTTGGCTTTTGTTTTTAATTTTATTTCAGTTTTGCAGAGAATATGGTCTTCATGATTTTAGTTGTTTGGAAAGTAATAAGATTTTTCTTTGAGGCCTAATGGAGAATACATTTCTATCAATGTTTTATATGTGTTTTCAAGAAATGCCATTTCTCAGTTGGGTAGAAAATTTTATATATCTCCACCGATACTAATTATGTTAAAATTTCATATTTGAAAATTTCATATTCAAATCCTCTATTTCTTGATATCAACATTGCTGAGAGTTATAATTGTCTACTACTATAATTTTTAATTTTTAAAATTTTCTTTTATGTTTCTATTGATTTTTAATTTTCTTATTTTGGAGTTGTATTGATCTCAAAATGTTCATATGTTATTTTATTTATTTGTTTACATTTTTAGCTACATGAATGATTACTTTTCCATTTCATTCTTTTTCTTCAGATTGTAATTTTTCTATTAATATTGTTACCCTCCCTTAATCTTTGTATTTCCAAAGTATGCCTTTCTAATTTATTATTTTCGATCCACTTGTTTCAATGTCTCTTAATAGTAACATATAATTTAAAAATCTTGAATATTTCTTTCAGTAGATGAATTTAACTCATATTTATAGTGATAACTGATACATTTAGTCTTATCTGTGACTAACATTTATTTAATTAATTTATTTTTAATGAAAAGCATAAGTATAAATTTATATAAAATTGTAAGAATTATAGGAAATAATACAGAGAGATTCCTGTATACCTTACTCAATTTCCTCATTGGTCATTTTGCAAAACGATAGCATGACATCACAACCAGGATATTGATATTGATCAATCCATTCATCTTATTTAGATTTAGCCAGTTTTACTTGTATTCATTTGTGTACGTATTTGTGTATTAAGTTCTGTACAATTTTATCACGTGTAGATTTGTGTATCTGTCACAGTCAAGATATCTAGCAATTCATCCCTAGTAAGGTCTCTTATGTTACCTTTCTATAGTCACAGACATTTTCTTTCTGTCCCATTCTCTTCTAGCAAGAACAAACCTATCTGCCATTTTTATCTGCCAAAATTTTGTTATTTCTAAAAGTCTATTTAGGCGAAATAATTTATTATATAATCTTTTGAGAATGACTCTTTTTCCACTCAGCATGATCTTCTGGTGAGTCATCCAAATTGTTTGTGTGTATCAATATAGTTGATTATTTTCTATCATTGAGTAATAGTTTAGGGGATGGATATACCAGTTCATTAACCATTTACCTATGAAAGTCATTTGGGCTGATTTCAGTTTTTGACTATTACAAACAAAATTGCTATGAACATTTAGGTAAGTTTTTATATGAATATGTTTTTATTTCTCTAGATAAATACCAAAACATGCAATTGCTGGGCCATATAATAGTTTTATGTTTATGTTTGTAAGAAATGGCAAAACTGTTTTGTAAAGTGGCCATGCCATTTAACGTCCCCATCAACAATGTGTGAGAGACCAAGTTTCTCACCAGCATTTGATGCTATTTTTATTTTTAATTTTAGTCATATTAATAGGTATGTAATGATAGCTCATTGTGGTCTTAATTTGCATTTCTCTGATGGCTACTGATACGAAACATCTTTTAATGTGCTTGTTTGCCATTTGTATATATTCTTGGGTAAAATGTCTTATAATGTGTTTTATCCATTTCCTAATTGAATTTCTTTTAATGCTTGATTTTGAGATTTCTTTATATTTTTTAGACACTAGTCTTTGTCAGATATATGATTTACAAATACTTTTTTTCACTTTGTTGCTTGTCTTTCTATCTTCTTCCCATGAACTTTCACAGAGCAAAAGTTTTAACTTTGATGAGGTCTAATTATCAGTCTCTTTTTTATGGATTGTGTTTTTGGTCTCAAATCTGAGAACTCTTTGCCTACCCCTCAATCCTATAGATTTTTTTCCATTTCATTTCCCCAAAAGTTCAATTTTATATTTGTTTATGATCTTTTTAAGTTAATGTTTGTATAAGGTATAAAATTTAGGTTGAATTTTATTTTAGTTTTTGCTTATGGATATCTAATTGATCCAGCACTATTTGTTATAAAACTGTTTATTTTCCATTAAATTTCTTTTGCACTTTTCACAAATTCAGTTGAGCATGTATTTTTGGATGTACTGCTAGGCTCTCTATTTTGTTCCAATGACCCACTTGTCTATCTATCTACCAATATCATATTGTTGTAATTACTGTTGCTATATAGTGAGCTTGACTATCAGGTGATTCCTGGTTAATGTCAGTTATTTCTCCCACTTTTTTATGTTTTGTCAAAATTGTTTAGTTATTCTAGGGCATTTGTCTATAAATAAAATATAAATTATATGTAGTATATATTCTATAAAATTACAAATTTTAGAATAAACTTTAGAAAAATGTCTTACAAAAACATTGCTAAAATTTTGTTAGAAATTATATTAAACCCATTCATTTAGATCTTTGATTTCCTTATTAACATTTTGTAGTTTTTAGCTTATAGATACCATACATGCTTTGTTAAACATATATCTAAGTATTTTATTTTCTCTGAAATGGTTGTAAATGATGTTGTGTTTTAAAATTCTGGTTTCTGCATGTTTATTGTTAGAATATAAAAAATGGAATTGCCTTTTTTTTTGTGTTGATCTTTTATCCTGTGACCTTTATTAGTTCTAGGAGTTTTTGAAGATTCTTTGAGATTTTTATATGTATAAAATCATATTATTTGTAAATAGAGAGTTTTATTTTTTCTGTTCTAATCTGTATGCCATTTATTTCTTTTTCTTGTCTTATTGTAATGGTTAAAACTTCTAGCACTATGTTAAATGTGAGTGATGAGAGCAGATGTCCTTGTATTGTTCCAGACCTTAGTAGTAAAACATTTGCTTATTCTTTTTTAATGATTTATTTACCTCTTTGTCCAATCTTTTGTTAGCTATTCTTTGTTACATTTCTTTTTTGTGGTAGGTTATTTGAAAATTATATGTCATATTTTAAACATTTTTAAAGTTGCTCTTAAGATTTTTTTAACATATATATAAACTTACAATATTTGTCAACATCATGGGCTAATCAGTAGCCATATTTTACTCTTAAACGAGACAGAAACTTAAGCTTCTTTTATTTTAAAATTCAACTTAGAATACAATTACATTTATTATAACATAAAAATGAATAAGATACTTAGCAAAAATTTAACAAAAGAAGTGCAAGACTTATACTCTGAAAATGACAAAACTTTATTGAGAATAATTAAGAAGATCTAAATAAATGGAGAAATATTCTATACAGAGAGAAAGGCTCAATATTGGTAAGATAATTATTCTTTCCATGTTGATCTATAGACTCAATGCATTTCCTATTCAGAAATTTTTTCTTTTTTGGAGCAGAAAATGATATGCAGATTCAAAAATTTTATAGAAATTAAAAACACCTAGAATAGCCAAAATCATTTCAAAGAATAACAAAGCTGAAAAACCTTCATTTCCCAATTTCAAAATCTACTATAAAGCTATAGTTATTAAAACAGTGTGGTACTGGGGTAAGGTTAGACATATATATCAGTGGAACAGAATTAAGGAACCAAAAGTAATCATCATGTTTATGATTTTAGACAACAGTTCCAAGACTATTTATTGCAGAAATAATAACCTTTTTAATAAATGGTGCTGGGATAATTGAATATCCACCTGAAAAAAGATGAACTATTATCCTTACCTAATACCATATACAAAAATTAATTATTGGTTGATGGAAGTGGGTTGGGGGATGTGAGGAAGATTTTATAAAGTGTTCCTTTGTCTCAGAGAGCATCTGCCTCATTTATGAAAATTCAGGTTAGAGAAAACCACTGAAACCTAATTTTTCCATTTGATCGGGTTGTTTTCATTTCTTCAGAGCACATTTGGAATGTAGCTTTAGGAAATACTATGTTCCAAGCTCCTCGATATAATCTTATCTACAAAACCTGTCCCTTCACACACTGCAGGCATTTCTCCCCAGCCAACTTAGTTCCTGAACTATAAAGATTCAGGTTGGAAAGTAAGGTTAAACTGCTCCATCTCCTAGCTCCCTACTAATGGAACTCCAATAATATGTGGTAGGAAAACAGGTCCCACATAAAGTAGTTCCATGTCTCTTCTTAACTACCCATATCTCCTGTTGTCTCTCCAAATTGTATAATTAGGTGTTTTCTAGAATTATTTTATTTATTTTAAATATTTTTATCTTGAGGAGTGAATTTATGTCTTGAGAAGTTTTTTTCTTTCAATTAAGCCAGCATTCATTAGATCTAGCTGGCATTTCTTCAAGGTTGTAGGTATGTAATGAACACTGTTTCTTATTTTCAATGCACATAGTGTCTTTCTTATATTTGAAGTTGTTTAAATCAGTTCCTGTTAGGGAACTTGAAGACTTTCTTTCAAATGATCAACTTTATCACTTCCAAGTTATGTTCTATAACTGTGTTTATGGGTGTGAGAGTGAATGTGTGTGTGTGTATGTGTGTGTGTGTGTGCGAGAGAGAGAGAGAGAGAGAGAGAGAGAGAGAGAGAGAGAGAGAGAGAGAGAGAGAGAGAGAGAGAGAGAGAGAGAGAGAGAGAGAGAGAGAGAGAGAGAGAGAGAGAGAGAGAGAGAGAGACAGACAGACAGAAAGAAAAGAGAGAGAGAATGAAAATATGAAAATATCTGCTTTTGACATGTCCTTCCTTCCACTTATCCTCATTTTATCTGGTTGGACTGTTTTTTGTTCTCTCTCTCTCCATTTCATCACTTCATTTGCAGTACTTTTAAATGGGTATTCTGTTAAAGAACAATAGCTCATCTTAGTTTCTCAGCGAGCCTTATTATATTTACACTTAATCTTTAAGAAAACTGAATCTTAGAGGCACTGTATGCTTCAGATTACTAAATGAAACAATTACATAATAATGACTTCTAATAATTGGTTTTAATATACATATTTAACTTGTCATTGAGTAAACTCAATGATTTTAATTACATAAGGATAGCAAACATGTAATTTCCATGTGGGGCAAGAAAAGGTGAAAAAATTTTTTTTGTACAAAATCTCTTTGAAATAAATTTTAATCTATATAGTTAAATATAGTTAAAATTTGAAATAAATTTTAATCCTTATAGTTAAACCAATAATTACTTTATTGGTTATTACAATTTACAAATTTTCTTTTGGAATTTGTTAAATATTATATTTAGTTATATTATTATGTTTGCTCTCTGTCTTTATTTTTAAAATAGTCTGACACCCTCAATATCCAAAAAGGTAAGCAATATTCACTCTAAAGATGATAACAGAAATTAACCTGGAATACCTGTTTCTAACTGCCTCCCATCCTTATCACTTTCTGTCCAGCTTTTGAATCTTGCCTCAAAATCCTGTTTGTGTTTATGAGGCTGCCTTCTGAATTTGGCATTTGTATATGCTCTTACCAAAGTTTGATTCTGGGCTTTCTTTCATAATCTTTAGCTCAGACATACTTTTTACTTTTTTGGATTATTATATAAGTTCATACCTTCAATAAATGTCTAGGTTGGGTCTACCTCTTCCTTATTTGGGGGCAAAAAAAGGACTACAGAACATGTCTACATAGCCAGACTAGGTAAAGAATACCTGTAGGTATTCTAGGATATTGAAGAAAAAGAAGGGGACCAGGAATAAAAACATCAGGGCATAATAGGTGAAACTGGGTGTAATAAAGTAAAATAAAACACTTGGAATTTGGGTAAAAGGTAAAATCTCTTCTTATCAGGCAAGCCATCACTTAGGTAGATAGTTCTACAATATCAAAAAAAAAGCTTTTTGATAGGTGTGGTTAATGATCTCAGGTATATAATTATTTCTAAAAAAATTAATTTTTTTTACAAAAATGAGAATGTCCTATAATTTTTTATGCATACATTAAGGGATACAGCAGGATCTGATATCTTTCTTCAACTTTTGCCTAAGAGGCTGATAATAATCTCTGGACCACCAATGAGCAATAGAACACTCACAAAATTGATTGCATCATTATGGAAGAGGAAAAGTCAAATGATTATCTCAGAGATCAAAGTTCCATATTTATTTCTAATAATATAACTCAAAAACTGGACATAAAATTATGTTTGAAATGATATTTTATCTATCTTAAAGGTATGGTAAATTGACAATATGTGTCAAAGTGTTAAAATGTGCTTATCTTTTGTCTTAATGATTCCATTTTTAAGACTCGATCAAAAGAAAATTCAGAAACGTATACAATATTTCTTTTTCAAAGTTGTTATCTGTAATATTAAAGATTAAGCATGATTTTAATATTCAACGTTTATATCTTAGATTTTGAAAGTACAGCCACAAATTTAATTACTCTTCAGCTTTTGGAAGGCATACTATAGAACAGGTGTTGTCAAACTTTTTCTGTGACAGCCAGATAGCAAATATTTCAAGCTTTCGGGACATCTGGTCTTTATTGCAACAACTTAATTTTGCTCTGCTAGTGTGAAAGCAGCCATAGATAATACATAGATGAATGAGTGTGGCTATATTCCAATAAAATTTTAGTGTGGTCCCTGAAGCTTGACTTTCATACAACTCTCTTGTGCCACAAAATATATTCTTTTAATCCCCCCCCAACAATTAAATGTAAAAACCATTTTTAGCTTGCAGGCTATACAGGAATATGCAGGAGGCAAGATATGATCTCTGCTAATAGAAGAATATTTTGTAATTGCAAATAAATGTATTGTGTATTGATAAATGATAAAAATAAGTTATGAGAAAACATGTGAATTATCTCTATTTTCTAAATAAGAAATGTTATTATAAGGCTTGAGTCAAGTTGGAGAGTGGAGGAAGTTGGGACCCACCTCTGGAGAGTGATATATATAACTAAGAATCAGAAAGTGATAAACTTGGCACAAGCTAAGGCTTAAAAAAATACATGCACTTTCTCTTTGTGTCTGAATTCTGCCACTGTTGTGAGAAAAATGCCCAGGCTAACCCACTAGAGAGATGTGAAATGTGTAGGAGGGCCAAGATGCTCCAGTCAAGACTATTCTAGACTAGCCAGGCCCCCAACCCACCAAGTGAATCTCAATGCAACAGTGACCGCTCACCCTGCAATGAGATTTTTGCTCAGCCCAGATTTGCATAACTGCTCCCTGATTCATAGATATGTGAGAAGTAATAAATGGATTTTATTTTCAGCCATTAGGTTTTGAGGTGGTTTGTCATGCATCATTGCTAACTGAATTGGATAGTTTTGAGTGATGGTACTAAAATCTAGATCAGTAGATGATCCAACAAGATAAAGAGAGGCAGGAGGACTCAGCTGAGAGGTAGTGGTGTACTGGGAAAACCAGCTCAGAGCAGAGGATAAGACCCCACACCTAGGGAGGAGGTAGCTCTAGTGAAGGGGCTCCTATTTATCTGATCCCCATGGCTACTCTTAGCAGAAAATGACCTACCTGGGCAAGAACAGGTTTTTCAGGAGATAAATGATGCTTGTTTGAAACTCCCTTTGCCAAGAACATTAGAACCTTGAAAGCTTCCCAAGCATGTTTGTTGCAGCCATCTTTAATTATGTTTTCTGAGCGTTAATTTGGAATTTGGGCCCAAATCTCTGAATGTTCTTATTACAGTTTCTTCTAGAAGAATTAGGGGCTTGTATGTGAATGAATGTCCTTGGCTTGTCATAAGTACCTTAGAATTCCTAAAATGAATATGTGCATTAGGGCCACTTCTGACACTAGGCTATTTTGACTCCATCAGAAATGGTACATTTTATTATTTTCTGTCAGAGGAGGGCCTCTGACAATGCTTCATATACGTATATAATGAATTTAATAACTTGAAATTTCTTTGGTGAGTATAAAAATTATTTTCTTCTTTTCAGTGAAGTCTTTTTTTTTTAATCCAGAATCTACAATCAATTATAGGATTCTGCTGAGTAGAAATAACTTTAAATCTATAACTTTTGCATAGCACTTTACAAAACTCCTTCACGTAGATTACCTCATTTATTTTTATTATAATCTTATGAGGTACATATTATTATTCACATTTTAAATAAGAAGAAACCTAAGATAAGAGAAGAGAATAACTTATTCCAGGTTCAAGTTCATTAAGTGGGAGAAATGACACACAAAACCAGGTCCTTTGCTTTAAAATCCAAGCCCCTCTCCACTGACAGCACAGCTTTCTCCCTGAGCACATCTTCTTAGATTAGCTGTATATGATTGATTTAACCAATTTTCTCCCTCCAAGGCAGAGGAACTGGTTCCTCTAGAGCATCATTTGCTGTTTCCAGGGATCCTAGTTAAAGAACAAGTGGGAAGATTGGTGGTCTGCTAGGAAGTTGTTCAAAACATCTGCAAAACTCATCTGTGTACTGTGGAAATGTAATTTAGACTTATAATCTAGAATTATACTCTAGAGGTTCTTCGCAGAATGTGTGCTAACTAAATTGTAGAACTATACTAGATCCTTCTTACTTTTATTTCCTTCTGTGTTCCATATCTCCTTTAAGGTCATCATTCTTCTAGTCCCCTAGGACTTTTTGCTACCTTTTACTTTTTATCTCATCTTCATCTACAAATGGCATCTAATGAATGGTGACATTTAATCATATGCCAAGCCAAGTTGGTCCCATCACTGTGACATAATTTATCTCTCTTCCCTTCCCTCCATTCTCAAAGCTATGGTCTTGTCAAGACCCTTACTATCTTCTACATAGACCACCCAGTGAGCAATCACATGGAATTCTACTCTCTTTTTTTCTTCCCTCCAATTCCTAATTAACCTTTAGAACCAGAGTCATATCATTCCTGTTTATAGAAGAAAACTTCTGTGAATTACCACTGCTTATGAATAAAATACTAACTATAAACAGGCTTTCTATGATTTTTTTCCTTTTAAATAGACTTTATTTTTTTAGAGCAGTTTTATACCATATACCTCTGCCCACTCACCTATTCAGCCATCCCACTGTAAACACTGCACACCAGAGTGGTACACTGACACATCATTATTAACCAAAGTCTATAGTTGACGTTAGGGTTCACTCTTGATGTTTGTGATGGTTAATTTTATGTTTTGACTTAACTGGATTAAAGGATACCCAGATAGCTGGTAAAACATTTCTGGGTGTATCTGTAAGAGTATTTCTAGAAGAGATTAGCATTTGAATCAGTAGCCTGAGTAAAGAAGGTCCGCCCTCATCAGTGTGGCAAGGCGACATCTAATCCTTTGAGGGACTAAATAGAAAAAAATAATAAATGAAGGCCTTTTTTTTCATTTTCTCATACTCTCAGGCACTGGAGCTTTTGGCTCCCAGGTGCTCAGACTTGGATTTGGGCTAAATTAAACCAACCACCAGCTTTCTTGGTTCTCCAGCTTGATGATGGTATACTGTGGGACTTCTTAGCCTCCATAATCATGTGAACCAATTCTTATAATAAATCTCCTTTTATAGATCTATATATCTTGTTTTTGTTTCTCTGTAGAACTATGGATAATAGAGTGTTGTGCATCCTCTGGATTTGGAGAAATGTATAATGACATATAAACCACTATATTTTACAGAATAGATTTACTATCATAAACATTCTGTGTTTAGCCTATTCATCTCTCACCTGTTCCAAGCTCCTGGCAACCACTGGCTCCATAGTTTTGCCTTTTTTAGAATATCATGCAGTTGTAATCACATAATGCATAGCCTTCAGATTGGCTTCTTTCACATGGTAATATGCACTTGAGTTTCCTCCATGTCTTTTCATGGCTTTATATCTAATTTTTTTAGAGTGCTGAATAACATTCCATTGTCTAGATATGCCATTGTTTATTAAACTGTTTACCCACTGAAGGACATCTTGGTTGCTTCCAAGTTTTGGCAAATAGCTGCTATAAACATCTATATGCAAGTTTTCATGTGGACATAAGTTTTCAGCTCTTTTGGGTAAATACTGAGGAACATGACTGCTGGATTGTTTTGTAAGAGTATATTTAATTTTGTAAGAAACTTCCAGACTGTCTTTCAAAATGGCAGTACCATTTGCATTCTTGGGGGAGCAACAAATGATAATTCCTGTTGGTCCACATCCTCACCAGCATATGCTATTGTGAGTGTTCGAGATTTTGGTCATTCGAGTAGATGTGTAGTATTATAACATATTGTTTTAATTTGCATTTCCCTGATGACATGTAATGTTAAGTATCTTTTCATATGACTACTTTCCATTTATACGTTTTTTTTGATGAGGTATTTTTTAAGATCTTTGGTCTTTTTTTAATTCGGTTGTTTGTTTTCTTGTTGAATTTTAAGAGTTCTTTGTATATTTTAGATAAAGTCCTTTATTAGATGTGTCTTTTGCAATGTTTCCTCCTAGTCCATGGCTTATTTTTCTCATTCTCTTGACAGTGTCTTTTACAGAAAGAAAGTTTTTAATTTTAATGAAGTCCAGCTTATCAATTCTTTCATAGATTATGCCTTTGGTGTTGTATCTAAAAAGTCATCACTGTACCCAATGTCATCTAGGTTTTTTTCCTATGTTATCTTCTAGAAATTTTATAGTTGTGTATTTACACTTAGGTCTATAATGCATTTTGAGTTAATTTTTGTGAAGGATGTAAGGTCTGTGCTTGATTTATTTTTTTGTATGTGGATGTCCAGTTGTTACAGCATTTGTTGAAATGACTATATTTTTTCCATTGTATTGCCTTTGCTCCTTTGTCAAATATCAACTGACTATTTATATGGATCTATTTCTATTCTATCTCTATTCTTTTTCATTGATGTATTTGTCTATTCTTTCACTAATATATCACAGTTTTTTACAGTAAGTCTCAAAGTTGGATTGTGTTAATTCTCTGACTTTGTTCTTATCTTTCAACATTGTGTTGGTATTCTGGATTTTTTTCTTCATGTAAACTTTAAGATCAATTTATTAATATCTACAAAATAACTTACTGGGATTTTGATTGAGATCTCATTGTGTCTATAGATCAAGTTGTGAAAGCTGGCTTTTTGACAATATTGAGTCTTCCTATTTATGAACATGAAATATGTCCTAATTTATTTAGTTCTTTGATTTATATCATCAGAATTTTACAGTTTTCTTCATATACATTTTGTGTATATTTGATTTATACCTAAGTATTTTATTTTGGGAGGTGTTAATGGAAATGATATGTTTTTCATTTCAAGTTCATCCTGTTCAATGCTGGTATATAGGAAGTAACTGACTTTTCTATCTTAACCTTGTATCCTGTAACCTTGTTAAATTGCTTATTAGTTCTATGAGCCTTGTCATCAATTCTTTTAGATTTTCTACATAGACAATCATGTTATCTGCAATCAAAGACCTTCTAGAATTTTTACAATTTGACTTAAACTTATTCTTAGCATCATTTTATGCTGTTTATATCTCTTGAAATTACTCCTCTTTTTGTCTTTGTCTATATTCTAGGGAGACAAAGAGTGTATTGGTGATATGTGCAAGCTCTGAAATCATACTATTTTTATTTTTGTCATTTACTAGCTGTGAGCCCCTGGAGAAGTTACTTAACACCATTATTTTACAAAGAGTTAAAAGTATCTTTCTCATAAGTGTCAAAAGGGTTGATTGGGAGAAGGTACCTGGTAGAAAGTGGTTAAATGCTTAGTAGATACATATAAGATGATGGATACTCTATTGAAACATTATTTAAGTTTTATCACATTTTCTTTTTCATTTTTTTTACCCTTATGGGGCTCAAACTCTTCTGGGTGACATGGGGGCACATTTTAGTCAAACTTTCCTGGATTTTGTTTTGAATAGATTATGATCTTTGAAAGAACATTGTTTGAAGAGCTCAGAATGCCTCTGAGAAAAATGCACAGAACAGGAAGAACTGCCTGTAGACTAAGAGAGATTCTTAAGCAGTAGAGAGAGAGTCTTTGGCTCTTACTGGCAGCAGAAATCTGTCCTGATAATGCCTGGAGAGATGGTAGTGATGCAGGATGAAATGAATCCCCCCAGAGGGGACTAAAGTCCTGCATGGAGAAAGGGTCCTTGACTCTGTGCAGGAAGGAATTCTAACACATGTCAGAATTAGAGTCAAAAGGAAAGTTTATTAGAGAAGGAATAATGCTCCATAGACAGAATGGTGTCCTCTCAAAGACAGAGAATGAGAGAGGTAGAGAGAGAGGGACTTTGGGTGCTTGGGGAATTCAATTCAGTTTATATATCTGCTTGATTTATATGAATTATAATTTAAAGACTTTTTTTTAACCTATTTTCCTTTGATGGTATCAGTAAATAGCATGAAAAGCATGCTAGCAATCCCAGCCTTTATTCTATAGGTTCCCTATGATCTGGCCACAGGGAATGAATCATTGGTTTTATTTTGTTTAGGGTATGACTTAAAGGCTCTGTTTTTCCTTTATGGTATGGATAAATGATTTGTTAGTAATCCTAGCAGGAATTTTCCTTTGTTCTGTAGGTTTCTGGCAGCACAGTGCAGGCTATAAACTTTGTTTAATGTTTAGTTCTCGTGCCTCTTCCCTACATCAGTAAGGCCTGAAGGAAAGTATAAATACTGTATTTGCAGGCTGATTCCAGCCTCACTAGAATACCTGTGTCTAAAGATTAGAAGGAAATAGCAGAGTGGCCACCTCAAAGTGATAATGGTGGCTGAAACAATAGTTGTGTAAGCAGGAGTCAGTGGGGGCAGATGACCAATGACTAAAGAGACTTTCTTGATGCCTTGGAAATTTTAAGACTTCAGAATCTTGGCATAACACTTGAGTAGAAGGATTGAGGGCTCAAGAGTAATTGAGGATATATTTTCCACTAGACTAGCAAAAGGTATTGGAGTCATAAATTGGTTTATAGAAAATAAAGAAAATAATTATTTTATACATGAGTTTGTTGACTAAAACATAACTACATAATCATCATTATCATTATCATCATTTTTGTCATGTTGTTTATTCTCTCTGTAATGCAACCTTTCCCTATCCATGTCCATAGCTCAAATACTACCAATATTCTCAGGTCCAACTCCATTGTCATTGCCATGAAACTTTGCCTGATCACTCACCTAGAATTGCATTTTTCCATTGAACAAAAATTTCAAACTCTTAATCTGTATGTGTTGTTTCCACTAGTAGGCTGGGGAACTCCTGAGTGTGGAATTTCCTTCTGATCCAGCATTTATTTCTGGTGTCTGCTAACATGTCCAAAAGTTTAATATTAGCACAAAAGGGAGGAAATTATGGAAGCAAGCAAGAAATCTTGGAAATTTCTTTGTTTTTTGCTGCAAACAGTTTGACATTTTCTTAAGAAGCCAGAATCTCAGGCATGGTGTTTATTTGGGTCATTCTCTTTGCCAAGTTAATTATTTTAGAGTATCTTTTCTATCATTTATGGGCTTAGTAACTGAGATTATGTCTTGGTATTTAAATCTTGAAAAATTTTGAATCTTCAAAAGGAAGATGGAAGTCTTCATTTAAAAAATTCAGGATGGTTTGCAATGTATAAAGGATGCATTTGTTTCACAACCAATGTAAAATCTGAGGCAAAAATGCTCCTTGATATGAGTTTAGGGTGTTTTCTTAGCTTTTCTGTGCAGTTAACCTGATGGGTTAAATTAGTATTAACCAGTATCATCTCTGTCCTATCTAGAAAACCTTAGGACCCAGAAGATGCCATGGCTGCTGTTTATTTTAGATAGTTCTGTAATAATTCCTATAAAGAGCTTTGCAAAGCAGAGTGTATGGCATCTCTATTCTCAAAGAATTGGAAGCTCCTTTACTTCTGAGTAATGCACAGTGTTCTTAATTTTTCAAATACTTTTTATTTTTTTATTTTTTAGGAATTTAGCTATTAAGTTCCCACTGGTTTAAATGGCTATAAAACATTGAACAGTCATTTGTTTTTGAGCCCTAAGTGAATAGCCAAAAGGATCTATTCCTTTAGAAAATATGTATTTTATTTTGCCCATTGCATCTAAATGAATCTACTGCAAAGCTGTGTTTACCCACATCCATATGCAAATATTGACTTTTGCATTGCAACGATGTAAGCTTGGTAGGTTTTAGAAGAAAAACATAACACAGATAAACATTTATAAGCAATTCAAATATTAAAGAGCCTAAACATTTCAAAAGGCATTCACATATGAGTTTTTTCTTGGATGTTTTTATGGTGCTTCAGTCATTTGCAAAATATAGTGACTGAATTATATAGCTTTTATGTATGAAAGTATGTGCTTATTTCTTACAGTTAGGTATTCATACCATCCTTTATATAGTCCTTAGGGAGACATACTCAGTTCTATACCCTCTTTTTAGGTGATACTGTAGTGAAATGGGATAGTAAATTTCATAAACTCTCATGAATGTTGTTAAATATTCCTGGTAATCATGAATGAGGATGGTTTAAATGTTTATTTTGATGTTAAGAGGTGTGTAACTTTATAGCAGAATATGTCTTTTTAGCATTCTTGTGTCTGGTGTTTGTTCTACTTATATGACTTTTATTAAAATATCATCAAACCTGATTAGTGTACATTCCACTCCATTGAATCTTGATAGCTATTTTCTTTGTTTTTCCCTTTTATAAGCAGTTATATTAAAATACGCTTTTAACTTGTTTTCAGTTCTGAGGAATGCCAAAAATTGGTAAATTCACAAATTAAGACCAACTTCAGAAATACTAGAGCGATTCGTAAAGATCTGTTAACCCTACCCCCTCACCCCTGGAGTAAATTCAGAGGAAAACATACAATACTGTCATGAGTTACTAAGTACATAAGTTAAGAGGGAGGACCCAAACTTGCTCACAAGTCTTTTCTGGTATGACTTTTATTAAATAAATAAACAACTGCTGTGGAAAGAGATAAAGTTAACATTCAAAGAAGATTCTTTCAGTTTTCAATAGTAGAAGCAAGGAGGGACTAGGAAAATTAGTGACCATGAAATATCCTAATTAGCTGAAAGGTTATAGTTAATTTACTTATTCAACAATGTTTTTTGTGCACTTATTTTTCAAAGTCTCTGGATAAATCTTGTTTAAGACTAAGAGGCAGCTCTGAATGAAATTTTGTTCTTCACGTTGGGTTATGACATGTGTACACATATCAACAGGAAACAACAAAAATGTTACTACTACAAGGGAGATACAAACAAGAGCTAAAAGAGTCTTAAGAAGGGAAGACTCACTTTTGACAGGGCAATTGAGACGGACATCATGGAGGAGGTAACCTATAAGATAGTCTTCAAAGAATGACCGGAATTTGGAAGATATGGTGATGGTAGCTTAGGAGGATGAAATGGCATGATCAAAGGTATGGAAGTGAGAAAGGAAAAAGTATGCTTGATTACTATTTTGTGGTCCATTTTGGTTTCCAGTAGAGGGTTCATGAAGGCAAATAGTGGAAAAAGAAATTGAAAACAAGAGACTAGATCCTGACTGTGAAGGATCTCTAATTCTTCTATGAGGTGTTCTATTAATTAATTGTATTCATTAAATATTTTATAAAGTTTATAGTCTGGTCTTTGTACCATGGCAGGCACTGGGATTCATAATAAAGAGAACAGATTGGGTAGTTGCACTCAGGGCAAATGCAGAATAAGGTAGTCAGGTAATTAAATGAGCAATTACAATAGAATAGGAGAATTTATGTTGTGCTGGATGTCATCTATTTTCCCCTACCAATCCACTCTTCCCTGCCTCCTCCTTTTGTGTTCTGGGCTCTGATTTTGGTGGAATATATGAAAAGAGTCTCTTGCCCTGACTTCTGGGATCAACCAAAAGGAGGGAGACAAGGAGATAAGGAGAGAATGAGCTTGAGATATCTACTTCTTTGGTTTTCTCTTTGCTGGGTCACTTTTATTTGTCTGTGTCCCTTTGCTAGAAGCTATGACTTCTGTTGGAAAACCTCCTCTACACAGCTATTCGTTGAGTTCTGGTAACTACTCCCACCTTGTTCTCTCAGAAGTAGTAAGGACAACTTATTTTCATCAGCCTTGGACTACGATACCCTCCCTTTATTTAATTCTTTTCATTAGCCAGCTCAGCTATGCCATCTGCTGTCTGATCGACCTCTGACTGATAGAGTTTGATAGTGTACTAGTTTCCTGAGGCTGCGGCAACAAATTACTACCAATTTGGTAGCTCCGAACAACAGAAAATTGTTCTTTTACAGTCCCAGAGACCAGACATTAGAAATCAGTATCACTAGGCTGAAATAAAGGTGTTGCAGGATTATATTTCTTCCAGAGGATCTAAGGGAGAAGGAACAGATTTTTCTTCTTCCAGCTTCCATTTTCACACCACCTTTTCTTCTGTGTGTCTTTTCCTCTTCTGTCTATGTGGAATTTCTTTCTGCCTTCCTCTTATAAGGACACTTATGATTGCATTTAGGGAACACCTAGATAATCTTGGATAATCTCCCTATCTCAAGACCCTTACTTGAATCACATCTGCAAAGACTCTTTTTGCTTATAAGATAAAGTTTACAAGTTCTAGAGATTGGGACTTAATATCTTTGAGGTATTGTTATTAAGCCTACTTCAGATAGGGAAGTACAAAGTGCCAGGGAAGCACAAAATGCTAGGGAAGAAAAAAACAGAGAAATATCAACCAATCTAGTAGGTCCAAGGATACCTAACCAAGGAGTACAACATATTAAGTTGAAATTTGCAGGATTAACAGAAATTTTCTAGGCAGAGGGACTCATGAAATGAAGTTAGGTATAGGATTGAACAATGAATACTTGGAACAAAGGCCTGGAAAGGTGATAGAAAATGCATGACCTATTTGGCACATTCGAAGACATGCTTGACTGTGAGTATGGCTAGTGTGTAGAGTGAGAGGGTAGAAGAGGTTGATGGGGAGGTGACTGGCAGGAATAGGGCCAGAAAATGGCAGTTTTGTCACTTATGTTAAGAAGTTTAGACATGGTCCAGTTGACAAAGAGTATACATTATATATTTTTAAACAAGGGAATAATATAATAAAAGTAGAACTTTAGAAAGATTAATTTAGTGTTAGAACACAGGACAGATTACAGCAGGAAGAGCCCAGAGGCAGGGAACCCAGTTGAGCGATGAAATGAAAATTTTACTGATATGGGCTGCTTGTAAATATTTGACAATATTAGACTCTGAGTAGAGTGTGCTCAGTGTCATCAATTACCAATGAATATTTATCAACTTCCAACAGCATGTGCAATTGTGAATAGTTGAAGATGGACAAAAGGCCTTGTAGATAGCCTAGGAGAATATGCAAGGTTTGTAATTTAATTACATGAGCTCTCTTTTTCTCAAAATATTCCTTCCTATTTACTATTTAGGAAATATTGATCTACTTGTTACCATGAGTGTTTTGCCAGATATCACATTAGTGATTCTTCAAAGAAAGGTTAGTATCTGAAATTTAATCCTGGAGGTCAAAGGCCAGGAATAAAATATCTATGGGCTCTAGGAATAATTTCCAATGAAATCTTCAATGACATTAACTACAAAAATTTTAACCAGAAGCATGTAATTTTGAGTCATGTTGAAAAATACTGGAAGAAAAGAAAGCACTGTACAAGTGATCTGTGTAATTTTAGAAATGTAATTTGGAATATCTAATATTTTCTTATGAGCCATAATGATGGATAAAGACAAAAGAATGTTTATTAATTAGACTAGATGGGTATGTACTAGATTGTAGCTAACATGAATCTTCAGATCCTCCAAAGAGATAGTTGATGAGTTTGCTATTGTTGGGGAGGAAGAGAAGTCCCCATTCTACCCTTTGATTCTCATGGCTGGACTAGTAATAAAATAAGAAAGTTGACACAAGACTAAATTAACAGGGGAAAAATGAATTTAATACGTGCACTCAGAAGAATCACAGTATGATACTCAGATCATAAAATGAGGTTCCAAGATATGATCATATCAGGCATCTTTTAATACTATTTAGACAAATAGATAATATATTTGTGAAAAATTGGAATTGAATTCATGAGAATTGAATCCAACCAAGGTTTAGTCATTTGTTAGGAATACAAAGTAGTAAATCAGAAAAAGAAGCAACAAGATTTGTTAATATAGACTTTTTGGCTCTAAGTTGTTTAACTCTAGTAATAGGAAGAGTCTTCAAGTACAGGAGGACACCGTTCACAGGGAGATTTATTTCTTGCATCCAAGGAGACAAGCAAGGTCAAGGTGCTCTCTGGCGCCAGCTGGTTGTCATGTAACTTTAATTCAAAGTAATCAATAAGCTATTGTGGGATATTTTGGGGCAGTCTGTCTTGAGCCCTAACACTACACATGGATGATATAAAAACTATATTAAATTTTTTGAAAATTAGGAAATTATAAAGTGATAATGGAAAGGTAGCAATAAAGATGCCCATAAATGTGCTTGTAGCCAGAGTTGAGAAGCAGACCTGAGCTGAGATATGAATGTGCTCAGCTAAGACCTAAGGAAAGAGAAATGTACATTACCAAAAGGTGTACACTTGATAAGGAAAAGCCATCATGACTGGGTTACTCCATAATCTGAATCTAAAACAAGACTGCAAAGACAGGCATACTGATGAAAAGTACCTCATTAAATAAATAAATTTGAAAGAGAATTGACATGTAGTCAGTACTAAAAAAAATAACAAGCTTATAAAATCAATTTCTATTTTGGACAAAAAATATATTGATGAGATAGAGGGTAGGAATGAAGGGATATAATTCTTAAGCATTACTAGGAATCATGGAGATTTTGAGCTGCTAAGGTAGAATTAATTTCCCAGAATTGTCTTTGTCCTATGATTTCAGGTTAGGGTTGGCCACAAGAACAATTTGTGTGAGATTTTAAATGGGAAGTAAAGTAAAATAACCTTTTTGCTCTATAATTTAGACACCTGGTACCACCCACTGCAGCCTGCATGAGTTATTGCCTGGCTAGCTGACAGTGTTAGCCTGAGGCAATGGCCTGGCTTGCAGCTCTTCCAAGTTTAAATGGAGCTTTTCTTTTTAGCTTCTCTGAGTTCTGAGCAAGACTCTTGTGCAGCTGGGTAGCCAATAGTGTCCCTTTCTCCTCAGGTTCCTCATATCATTGAGGTTAGAGACAGAGAAAGACAAATAAAAGTTCTAGTCTATCTTCACAAGTTCCAGATTGTCTTTATGAATTTCATTGTCTTTTCTATTTGCTATTTCACTTTCACTTCTTCTTCCCAACTGCTGGCCCTGCTGACCTATAGCAACTTTGGGCCAATCACTAGATCCAGAGGCAATAGCTTTCCATAGACTTCTTCACAAGCTTCTCTTCATGATCCTTGGTTATTGACTTCTTTCTCATTACAGCCATTCCTTCCTGGACCTCTATATCCCTATCTTCGCCCACAGTCATGTAAAGTCTAATCCTTATACTAAATTTCTTATTTACTATTACTCATCGTGGCTCTGTTTCCTCAATCAAAACCTAGTAGATACAAAAATTTTAATCCCTCTTTTTGCAATGTTGACCTTCAACCAGAAAGAAAATATATTGCCTAATTAAGAAAATTATAACATAAGGTTGCAAAAGAGAACACATACACACATATTCACATAGTAATTCTCTTGATTAAGAGGTGAGGTCCAGTATTCCTGTGTAGTTTTCTACCCTGGTGAACTTGGTTTGACCCTGCCCCTTTGCCTCTCTCTCTATCTCTCCATAGTTCTTTTTTTGATGAGGTTCTTCTCTTCTAATAAGGTGAGACCCAAAACTCTGCATAAAGTTTCAAAAGCAGAACTAAAAGGAATGCCTTTTTCCTTGGCCCATATCACAAGCTCTCCTCTAGGTGGAAGAGAGACAGCAGTGCTGAGGGAGAAAAGAGCCTGGATTCTTGGTGGATGCTAGATTGTGTAGCTTGATTCTGTAGATATTCCAAATAGAGTAACCAAATAGACTCAGTAATGAGTGCTGATATAAAACAGTGGTGATATAATTCCTAGCAAGGAAAGGAATTAGAAAAGTGTCAGAAATTTTTTGTGTGAGCTTTCATTATAATACTCTCTAACCCTTGTTACTTTTCCAATAGCCATCTGAGGCCAAAACTGTAGGAGATGCAGGCCTTCATAGGCATTTCCTGGATTTTGTTATTAAGTACTTTGAAATATGACTAGTATGCTTAAATCAATTTTATTTCAATGCTATTTTGCATAATAAGCCAAAAAATTACTCCCTATCCTATTTCCAAACCTTAAAAAACTCTCAGCTATGTTGTCTAAACAATCAGCCAGTAGACTTCTATAATGTCCCAGATGACAGTATAACCCATGACCACCTTGTTAGACATATAAAATATCCCACATTTGATTCTACCATTTAAAATTAAACACTATAACTATCCCCTTCTCATGGCAGTTTCTTTTTTCTTTAGAAAAACCAATAGAGTTCCCAAATGTGTACTAAAATATCCCTCTCTTTACTTTTTTTTCTCCTCAGTCTCAGCCAGATTTCATTGAGGACTTGGTAAGTGAATGGGTCTCTTCGGGAACTGCATTCTGGGGCATCTTTTATTCCACATTCCCTTAGACTCTCTAAAACCAAATTACTTAATCTCAAGTCTTGTGCAGTCTCTCCCTTCTAAACGTCTAAGAGGCATAAGAAATAAAGAATGTAGTGCCAACAGTCAAAACATATACTATTTAGTGTTGAAATTTTATCAGTGACCATAAAATGATAAAATATGAACAAAGGACAAAGTCCTCAAACAAAACCTGAGCACAGCAGCATACAACAATTTAACTTAAATTGTCCTTATAAGTCACAATAATCAAGGAAAAGTAGTGCTTCCAGAGCTCGGTGTATCTTGAAACCAGATTTCATGATTTTTTTCAGGCAAACATTAGAGATTTAGTGTCATGAGAGGAAGATAGAGGACAGAGAAAATGGAATGAGAAAAAGGAAGGCTAAAGATTTTCAGTTTTGTCAGTGATGGTCAATTTGTGACAGTTTTCCAGACTCTACCATCTGTGGACTTAAAACTCAATTGCAAGAAGTTTCCCATTGAGATGTAATTGGGCAACTAAAATTCTCATATCAAGAAAGAAAATATCTTTAGTCTAACCAGATGCCTTCTCTTTAAGAGTTTATGTATTATGACAATTTAGAAATTTATAATGATTTCACTCTAATTTTTTAGAATTTTCTTGAGTAATCCATCTTCCTGGATTTCTGTTTCTTTCTACTTCTTCCTTTGTATACCTTTCCATTCCTGTTCATCCCTCTTTGTTTCTGAAATCCCAATTCGATCTTATTTGGGATTTTTTCATGGACACAACTTCAGCTGTCACAAAAATCCCACGTTAATAACAAATAACCTATAGCAAATTCATGGCCTTTCATTTCTCATGATGTTGATCATCTGTCTATGGCTGAGAAATTGGTTAATAAGGGAGAAGCTGGAGTAGCAAAAATGTTTCTATCCATCAGTGCATGGCACTAAAAAGAGGCTTGCTTTTCTACCCTGCCCCAAGTACATTTGCTGAATTTCTTGGTGCATTTCTTATTTTTTACGAGTGCTAATGACCAGATATGATGCTGTTCCTGCTATTTAAGTATCCTGGTCTTGGAAATAAATGAACCATGAATGCCTTAGAAATAAATTAGTTTCTATAATTTAATATCTTATTATTAACTCACCTCACTTTGTCAAATTATGTCAGATATAATCTGTAATGATGTGGTGAAACAACCAGGACTACAACTCAAAGTCTCAGAGGCACTTGCTTTGTAATACTCCTTGTTCAAGTTCTTGAGAGCCATGCAGAGGATGCTCAAGACAAAAACACGCATTATTGCTTGCTAAGAAATGTATCTCTCTCACCTCCCAAACTCTACAAGGTGATTTTGCTTTTCTGGTTTAAAGCCTATTTGGACTGCAAATATTCCATCCAAAGGGTAACCACTCCTTAGTCAGATGAAGAAGGTCTAGGTCCAGCTGACTGCATCAATTCGTGCCTCTCTGTGGAAGACTGAGAAGGACACCCCACCTACCCAAAAAGGAACTCTACCTGGAGGACATTTAAAACTCTTGGTTCTGTAAAATAGAGCTCCTTCAAATGGCACCATGGCTTACTAGTTTTTGCTCTACACCTTTCATTCATTCATTAGTCAACAAATACTTATTCAACATTCCAGGTGTTTTAAGATATAAAGGGTAAAGCAGTGAATTAATAGATACATTTCTTATTCTTGTGCATTATGAATAAGACAGACATGGAACAAATACACAGAAAATACATAATTACACATTGTGCTGGGTTTCTGAAGAAAAAGTAAAACTTGTGATTAGGTGTTTTAATAGAGTAACTTGATTCAGGAGAGGGAGGCAATGTTGCAGCTGAAGAAAAAGTGAAGAATTTGAATTAGCTGGCCAGAGAGTTGTATATGTGTGAAGGAGTATTCCAGGCAAAGAGAATAGTACATGCAAAAGTCTTGGGACTACCACCTCATCAAAAAAGGGCTGGAGTATGAATGATGTGAAAGTTAAAGCACATGCTAAGAGTTACTCTGTGAATTTAGCCATTTGTAATCCATTTGAGTCATGATGAGACACTTTAATACTTCTTAAAACCAAGTACAATTAAGGTCCCAGTTTTGCTGTCCTAACTTGGGAAGACATGACCATCTTTCTGAAGCTACGGTGATTAAAAAAATACATATCTGACTATGTTGCAGAACTTCTAGAATCTCACCATCCAATTTCACCCAGTACTATTCAACTTCCCAATTACTTTGTGTGTGGAGAAAGAAAGAACCATAATCAGACTTCCTCCCAAACCTGTAGTTAACTTCCAGGTGGAAGAAACTCAGCACTTCTCCCCTTATGTAACCATGTGTTGGGTACGTGTGTCTGGGCTCTCATTATCTGGCACAGTGCCACTATTGTTTAACCAGTGTATAAAAGGCGCTGCCACCATGCAAGGGGTGTCATGCTCTTGCTGGAGAACGGCTGCCCTGTGAGGCTGGCTATGCCCTTGCTAAAATAAAGAGCTATATTACAGTTGCCTACAACTCCCCACCTTTTCTTCCAACTGCTCAAGTCTCATGTCCCTTATTTTGGAACTGCAAATCTGCAGCAACATGCTGTTTTTTGGGATACTAGGTGATTTGCAGTTTCTGTAAGGAGCCATACTCTCTGTCCTCTCTGATCTTCACACTATGGCTTGTCTCTGTCTGGATACTACAAGCAAGTGCATGCAGTAATGAGGGAGCCTGATCTTGGTATGTGGGCCAGGAAGAACTGGAATCAGAGAAGAATGTTTAAGATAAAAGCTGAAGGATTGTTGAGTTAATTAGTTAAAGAAGGGTTAGAAACTTTATAAGCACATGGAAAACATCCAGAGGTGGGAGTACTGGAGGTGTCAGGAGAATGGGAGAGGATTTTAGTCTTTTAAGGGCAAGATGTCTAC
Organism: Macroglossus sobrinus; assembly: GCA_004027375.1. NCBI lineage: Eukaryota > Metazoa > Chordata > Mammalia > Chiroptera > Pteropodidae > Macroglossus > Macroglossus sobrinus. The sequence continues at coordinate 155,978 of PVKZ01000324.1, read as the reverse complement.
AATGAATATCTGTATAACTTTTGCTTGGATGTACCAGTTATCAACATTTGCCACTTTTGCTTTTGTTCTTTCTCCATCTGTAAACATGTGTGTGTTTGAATATTGATTGCGAAGGATTAGGGAGTTAATTGAGAGTTAGTTATGACATTTCTCTGCTAAATTCTTCAATATGTGTCTCCTAAGACTAAAGGCATTTGCCTCGATTACCATAATACAAATATCACCCTTGGGAAATTTAATATCAGTATAATACTTTTCTTACAATATAGAGAAAGACCCCAAAGGTTGACACTTAGATTGCCAGTGAGAAAAACGTTAGATAGATTATAGATAATATTTAGTTTTTGCATTGTGCTTTGTTATCCAAATTTTCTCAGTAATTTATTTATGAAGAAATATAGCATCCAATATTAAGAGTGCAGTGAAACAGTCATCTTTTTTCTGTTGATGTGAAAAATCTAGAACATCTCAAAAAGTCAGACAATCAAAGGTCTTCAAAACATGTGCATGTTTTACCTAGGAAGTTCAATTACAGGAATTCATACAAATGTACACCAAAACTAGGCACAAAGATTTTCACTACAGTGTTATATTTAGAAAAAATATTGGGAACAACCAGAAAGCTAAACAATGAAAGTTTGGTCAAATAAATAGTGATACATTCACACAATATAATATTATATAACTTATTAAAAAGTATGTTTCATGAGAATTTTTAATGATGAGGTAAATAACTTTAAGAGAAAAAAGACTAAAACTTAAAAAATATTTTTTGGTATAATTTTATATATACAGACATATGAACATATACTGTCATATACAGAAAAAAAATTGGAAGGATTGAATCAAAATGTCCAAAGTGGTTATTTCTAGCTGGTAGACTCATGAACAATTTTAATTACTTTTACTTATATTTTCTTGAATTTTACAAATTTTTCCCAGTGAATAGATATTACTGTTGTTTCTGAATGGTTTCTATTGCAAAGTAAATACATTTACATTGTAGAAAATGAAATAAAAAGAAAGAAGAAAATTAAAATATCTCATAATCTTAAGTATTTAAAGTTTTAAACATTTTCTCATCATAAGCATGTTTATGTATGTCATATGTGTGTATAAATACATATGTACATGTGTATATGTACACATATTCATTGGGGTAGGGTTAAATATACATCATGGAAAATTTAGACTCATCTTTCCATCATGGTCTGATATGAACCATTAACTAGAAATAATAAGAAATATATAGAAAAAAATGATAGGTAAATTGATTTGTGGCTATTAACCAGACATGTATACACAGAACAATACATAGATACAACTTATTTTAATTAAGATAATATTTGGCACTGTTTTAGTTTCCATTATGACATATTATAACATTCTACTTCATTTTATATTTATTTTCTGATGCCTGCTAAAAACTATTGCATGGCTTATGCTGTTAAAGCACTATTTCTTATACATATTGAGCTGAGCTCATCAAAGTTTCTTATTAATGAGGATACTATCAAGTACCCATGGCCCTCTATGGTGATAGGATATTTAAATCCCCTGAGGAGTTTTAAAATCTATGAAAGCCTGAATGTCACCTCTAGTGATTATGTTCTAGTTAGTCTGAGATAGGATCCAGGAATAAGTATTTTTAAAACACACCCCCAAGTGTTTCTAATGTGCAGTTAGGATTATGATCCACTGAGGAAGATATGCCAGTTTGACATAATATGGGAGAAAAGAGAATTTCAAATCTAAGACTTCTAACTCAGCACAGACTGCTGTTTTGCTGTTTTTATTCCTGCAGCCCTAATGTAATAGTCGTCAGTGACACCTTCCCAAAATGATAGGACATGAACCATTAACTGGAAATAACAAGTAGTAGATGAAGATGCAAATGATAAGTAAATTGATTTGTGGCTAATAATTAGATATATCAAGCAACATGGAGTTATTCTCTGACAGTAGCCAAGTAGTAAATAGGTGGCAAAATGTGTCAGATGAAGGGCAGCTAACAGGAGCATAGTCTTGTTTTTCCTCCAGCAGCTGGTGGTGAATTTCTCTGGCAAACCCTTTAGAAACTGAACACTTAGTTTGCTTAATTCTCATTTTTTTTTGAGAAAAAAGTTTCTTTCTTGGTACACTAATATAGTCAACCAACATACCACATTTCATCAATTCTCAAATGCACATTTTTATTTTTTAACATCTCTAAAATTGGGTTGCATCTTAAAATTGAAATGATAAAAAATGTTACTGTTCTAATTGGCAGCATGTTTTCTTTCTTAGTGGTATATAAAATAGTGGAGCATCTTGAAATCAATGGTGCAATGAAATATGATGCATTTAAAAGTAATCAGAATCTGACCATTTCTTAACAGCTTTCTGCTGTCTTCCTGAGATAAGCCTCTTTCATCTTTGCCTCCATTTTTGCAATAGCCTCCTAACTTGTCATTCTACTTCCACCCTTTGCTCATTTTCAATCCATTCTTAATATAAAGACCAAAGTGTTCCTGATAAAACTGAAACTTAGCTGCTGCTTCAGGTGAAGGCTTCCCCAGCAGCCCTCCCAAAGTGGCTCTTTTCTCTCTCACCTATCCTCAGTGCCCTAGGCCATATAGATGGCAAGTGCACTCCTGCTACTCTTTGCACATTTTACCATTCTCCCTGCTTCCTCCATAAAAATCCTGAGTTTGTATTTCAAGTCATTAGACTATGAGATTAGCCAATTGGTACTCATTCTCACTGTCATCATCTGTGAGAGACCAATGATCTTCAATGAAGGTATTGGCTTCTGAATCAGTCATTTGCGCTGTTGACTGCTATTGTAATTCTTAGTGATTTAAATATTCACTTGATAATCCTTCCAATTCCCTGCACTTATTACCTTAATGATCTTGAATGATCTTTACCTACCTCATGACTCACTTTATGGTAATCCTTGGTCTTGTCCCAAAATTGTATGTTCTCCAAAAGGCAAATTTTAAGTACTCTGCAACTCTCTCACCATCTTTTCTGCTCATCCCTTTTAGTACTTGACTTCAATTTCTTTAGTCTCCATTTAGACCTTCAACCCATGATGTTGTTATTATTTTAACATTTAAAATGATGTTATCATTTTAACATTCCAATCACCCTTCATGTCTTCTTTTTCCTCATTATCTAAGCTTAAATTCTATGTTCAATCATTTTAATTATTTCCTTACACACCCTCAACTCTCCACCCCTTTTACTTTATCATACTGCTTGGTGAATCATTGATGAAACTCCTTCTAAGTCTGGATCCACAGCTAAAAATGACTGTAGGAAAACATACAACTATGTTGACCGCTCTCCTTTTATACTGATAATCAATAACCTCAAGTGGACCTTTAAAGCTACCACGTGGTAGCTTTATGTTTCCACGTGGTAGCTTTACATTATATTTCCGTTTATTTTCTTTTTTTTATTAGTCGGGATGGATATTTCTTACTTTCCTACTCTTCTGAAACCTCTCATGTTTTCTTCTCATTCTCACTTAGCTGATGGTACCAAGAAAAGTGAAAAAATTCAAAATAGCTTCCAGAAACTCCCATCATCATGATATATAACACCTTACTTGCATAAGTGTCTCTATATTCTAACTTTTTGGGGAGTCGTTCTGGATGAATCATTAGTGTTCCCAGCTAAAGTCAAGTTTTCTCCCTATGCATCAGACCTCATTCTTTTTTTCACTTACATTCCCTCAGTAAGCTCCATCTTTCTTCTACATTATCGGCTTTCTCCTTTCCTGGGTCATTCCCATGAGTGTAAAAACATGCTTTTATTTCTCTTGACAAAAACAAACAAATTTTCTTGACCTCATCACACAATTTCTTTCTCTTTCTATTTGCAGCAAAGCTCCAGAAGAGTTGTCTGTTTCTGTTGTCTCTAATTTCTCTTCCGTTCTCTCCTGAACCCACTTCGAACAAGTGTTCATGCTTATCATTTATTCCAAATTTTCTTTAATTTTTTTCTTGTTTTTTAAAATTAAAAAAAAAATAATTACAGTCAACATTCAATATTATATTAGTTTCAAATGTAAAGCATAGTGATTATACATTTATATAACTTATGAAGTGATCCCCTGATAAGTCCTATTTGCCACCATATATAGTTATTACAATATTATTGACTATATTCTCTAAGCTGTACTTTACATTCCCATGACTCTTTTGTAACTCTAATTCTACTTTTTAATCTCTTTCCTTTTTCCACCAATCCTCCCAACCCCCCTCCCATCTGGCAACTATCAAAATGTTCTTTGCATGTATGAGTTTGTTTGTTCATTTATTTTGTTTTTCAGTTTTTACATTTAAGTAAAATCATATGTTTTTTTCCTTTCTCTGGCTTCTTTCACTTAGCATTATACCCTCTAGGTTTATCCATGTTGTGACAAATGGTAAAATTTCATCTTTTTTTATAGTCAAGTAATAATCCACTGTATACATGTACTACATCTTTTTTTTATTGTTTTGTCTTTTGATTAGAGCATTTAGTCCATTTAAATTTAAAGTAATTATTGATAAGTATACAATTATTGCCATTTTATTTGTTTTCTGATTTTTTTCCCTATTTCTTCTATTTCTTTTTCATTTGTTCTTTTTTATATGTTAATGACCTTCTGTAATGTTATGTTTGGATTTCTTTATCTTTATTTCTTGTATATTTTTTGTAGATTTTTGGTTTGTGGTTACCATGTGCTTTGTATATATCAAGCTATGTTTATAGCAGTCTTTTTAAAGTTAATGTTCACTTAAGTTCAAACAGATCTTAAAATCACTACCATTTTTACTCACTGCTTCCATATTTATGTTTTTGCCATTACTTTTTTACATTTTTGTATGTATGTTTGTGTGTATCCCTTAATTTACTGTTGTAATTATACATGATCTTTCTACTTTTGCCTTTAACCTTCATACTAGATTTAGTGTTATTTGAGCCATTGCTTTTATTATGTGTTTGCCTTTGTCAGTGAGATATTTTTCTTTGTGATATTTTCTTATTAATATATTTTAAATAATCTTTATTTTTTAGTTATAGTTGGCATATAATAGTATATTAGTTTCTGGTGTACATAGTGATTAGACATCTATGTAACTCACAAAGTGACCACCCCAATAAATCTAGTGCCCCTCTGACACTATAGTTATTGCAGTATTATTGGCTATATTACTTATGCTATACTTCTTATCTTTATGAATATTTTGTAAATACCTGTTTGCATTTCTTAATCCCTTCCCCTTTTTTCACTGAACCCCCAAACACTCCTCCAGTCTAGTAATCCTCAAAATATTCTCTGTATCTATGAGTTTGTTTATGTTTGTTTGTTTATTTATTTTGTTCTTTAGAGTCCACATAACTGGGCAATCATATAACATTAATCTTCTTCTATCTGACTTACTCCATTCAGCATACTACCCTCTAGGTCCATCACAAAATATCTTTTTCTATCCCTTAATTTTAGTCTGTGTGTGTCTTTTAATCGAAAGTAAGTTTCTTGTAAAGAGCATGTGTAAAGGTCTTGTTTTCTTATCTATTCAACAGGCCTATCTTTTGATTGGAGCATTTAATTTTTTTAATTTGAAGTACTTGTTGATAGATATATAATTATTGCCGTTCTTTATTTAGACTTTTGATACATGTTTTTTTTTTCTTCTTAAAGAAGTCCCTCCTGTATTTTCATTTGTAATACTGGTGATGATGAACTTTTTTAGCTTTTTCTTGTCTGGGAAGCTCTTTATCTGTTCTTTGATTCAAATGACAACTTTTCTGGGTAAAGTAATCTTGGTTGTAGATCCTGGGTTTTCATCACTTTGAATATTTTGTGCCAAGTCCTTCTGACCTATAAGTTTCTGTTGAGAAATCAGTTGAATTATCTTAAGAGAGTTCCTTTTCTCTTGCTGCTTTTTAAGATTCTCTCTTTGTATTTAACTTTTGGCATTTTAATTATGATGTGTCTTGGTGTGGACCTCTTTGGGTTCATCTTGTTTGAGACTCTCTGAGCTTCCTGAGGTTGTTTGTCTATTTCCTTTACCAGGTTAAGAAAAAAAAAATTTTTTCTTGTTACTGTTCTAATTAGGTGTTTTCTGCTACTTTGCCTTCCAAATTGCTAATTCAATTTTCTTCTACTTATCTGCTGTTGATTTCATCTAATATATTCTTTATTTCTAACCAGTTCTTTTTTATGTTTTCTATTTCTTTTTTTATGTTTTCTCTTTGTTGAAGTTCTGACTGATCATTTAGTCTTCTCCTAAGTTCATTTAGCATCCTTATAACCAATATTTGAACTCTGCATCTCATAGATTGAATGCCTCCATTTTGTTTTGTTCTTTTTCTAGAGTTTTGTCCTGTTCTTTAATTTGTCTCCCTATTTTGGTTGTCTCCCAATGTTTGTTTCTATGTATTAGGTAGTTGTGTTATATCTTCCAGACTTGGCAGGGTGGCCTTATGTCATAGGTGTCCTGTGGGTCCCAGTGGCGCAGTCTCTCTATTTATAGTTGCCAGGTCCTCTAATGGTGTCCCTTGGGTGGGTTGTGTGTGTTCTCTTACTGTAGTTGAGCCTTGATTGTTGTTGGCACACAGTGGGTGGGATTGACCCTCAAACTGACTGGTTACAAGAACTGGTCATGATGATAGCAGACAAGCTATTACGAGGGGGTTGACCCTACAGAACGGAATTTATTAAGTGGGGCTCTGGTGCCAGCTGAGTTCACTCCTTAAGTGTGTGGTACTAATTAGATATGGTCTAGTATGTGTGTTGGTTTTGGGGTCTTTTGAGAGGGATTCCAGTGCAGGCCAAGTTTAGCTACTACCTGGGTCCAGACTGGAGTTACCTGGTAGGGGCTACAAAGTGATCTGCAGATGGTTGCTGCATGTGCTGGACTTGGAAATGGCTGGGAGAGGCTATCCTGTGAACCGAAGCTGAATGCTGCTAGTCCTGGGATTGATTTGGTCTGCTTAGCAAGAGGTATAGAGCATGCAAAGGCCAGGTGCTACTTGTTTGTGGTTTGTGGACCTTTGGTAGATTTTAGGAAAGTCCGCAGTGCAGGCTCAGTCTGGCTGCTTGTGTGGATTTGCTTCTGAAAGAGGCTGGGATTGGGTCGATGAGTTGATGGGGGCTGGGTCTCAGAGAATCACTAGGATGGGATGAACATGATGTTAGCCAGGTTTATGGATACTCAGATTTGGTTTCACCCTACTCTTGCCGGCTGTATGTGGGGAGGGCTCAACAAAGGCACAATGATGTCTGCCTGTACTTTAATCCCAGAAAGAGGTGCTGCTCCAGCCCTCGCCCTCAAGTGAGACAATTCGGTTCCTTCTCATATTTTCCTGGCACTTTTTGAGCTTCTGTCCTTCTCTGGAGCTTAGGGTAAGTGTGAGTAAGTGAGTCTGTGTGTAGGCCCTTTAAGAGGACTCCTGTTTATACAGCAGCTCTCTGTCTTACCTGAATTGAGTCCCTGCTGATTTTCACAACCAGTTGTTGTGAGGACTTTTCTTCTTAGCATTTGTGCTCTATGCTGGGAAGCCCATTGTGGGTCTGGGCCCCCTTGCTCCTCAGTGGGGACCACCACAGCTAAGATAAGCCTCCTGATTCTTAACCACCACATGTGGATGTGGGATCAGCATATTTTGCATCTCCACCCCTCCTACTATCTCTGTGTGGCTTCTTCTGTATATCGTTAGTTATAGGACTTCTGTTCAGCTAGACTTAGGGTGATTGTCAAGGGTGGTTGGTCTATGATTTAGTTGTAATTTTAATATGGTTATGGGAGAAGGTGGGGGCAGCCTAGACCTACTCCACCATCTTGACTAGAAGTCTCTAAATATACTTGTCAAAATTACTAATGCCCTCCATTGTCATTTGCACAATCCATTGTCACTTCTCCATGTTTACTTTATTAGTCAAAATAGGTATACCTCCTCTTAGATACTTTCTTCTTTTTGTCCTTTAAAATACTGCTCTTTCTGTTATCTTCATCACCAACTGCTCCTTCTCAGTCTCTTCTGTTAATTTCTTCTCAGTTCTCTAACCTCTAATTATTGTATCCTGGGGCTCAGTCTAAGTATTTTTTTTTTTATTCTATATACACTAAATCCTAGATGACCTTATCCAGTTCCATGCTTTTATATATATACTAAATGCAGGTGACTCCTAAAATTATATTTCTAGCTCAGACCTTTTCCCTGAACTCCAGACTTATATATCCAGCTTGTTATTTAACATCTCCTATGGGATGTGTAGTAGGCATCTCAAATTTAACAAATTACAAAAGGTGCTTTAGGTTATTTCTCCTGAATCTGCTTCCTCTGGGGGGAAAAAACCCCATGTATTTAAGGGTATTGCCTCCTATCTGGCAGATCAAGGAAGAGAAGCAATGCCCTAATCAGAAAAAGACATTATATTACTTACATCAGAGAGAGAGAGAGAGAGAGAGAGAGAGAGAGAGAGAGAGAGAGAGAGAGAGAGAGAATTAAACTTTAATTAATTAATGCTGTGGGTAGTTTTATATATTTGGAATAGTAGCAGTTTCATAAAACAAGGAAATATATTTTTATCTTCTCTAAACATCTTGTGGGGTTTAAAATTACAATTTAACAGGGGACTAAGAAAAAATAATTTTTTAACTTGTTTTATCAGCTTTATGTATCTTATCTTTTAATTTGTGAAATGATTTATAGCATTGAATGAATTATTTTTTCTCTATTTTTATTTTTTTACAGTTTTTTATTGTTTATTGGGGTAACATTGATTAATACAATTATATAATTTTCAGTTGAACATTGTAATTTGACATCTATATATTCTATTGTGTATTTACCACCCAAAGTCCAATTTCCTTTAGCTACCATATGTTTGATTTCCTTTATCCACTTTACCCTCCCCCATTCTTCTATATTTGACCCTTTTTAACTGTCTACTACCCCCACCCCTCCACACACCACCTTCTGGTAACCACTAGTCTATAGTTCATGTCCACAAGTCTCTGTTTGTTCTGTTCATTTGTTGCTTTTAGGTTTATATTCCACATATAAGTGATATCATGTGATTTTCAACTTTTTCTCTCTGGCTTATTTCGCTTAGCATGATTTTCTTGAGGTCCATTCAAGTTGTCACAAATGGCAGTATTTCATCTCTTCTTATGGCTGAGTAATATTCTATTGTATATATGGACCACAGCTTCTTTATCCAATCATCTGTCATAGGACACTTCGGTTGCTTCCATGTCCTGGCCACCATCAATAATGGTGCTATGAACATTGGTGTGCAAGTATATTTTTGGATATGGATTTTCAAGTCTTTGGGGTAAATACTTAGTAGAGGGATTACTGGATCATATGGTAGACCAATTCTTAGTTTTTTGGGGAATTTCCATAATGTTTCCCATAATGGCTATACCAATTTACAGTCCCACCAGCAGTGTATGAGAATTCCTTTTTCTCCGCGTCTCCTCCAACTTGTCCTGTTGATTACAGCTATTCTACCAGGTGTGAGATGGCATCTTATTGTGGTTTTGATTTGTATTTCCCTAATAGCTAGTGATGTTGAGCATCTTTTCAAGTATTTGTTGGCCACTTGTATGTCCTCTAGGGAGAAGTGTCTGTTGAGGTCCTCTGCCCATTTTTTGATTGGATCATTAATTTTTTCATTGTTATTGAGTTGTATGAGTTCTTTGTGCATTTTGGATATCTTGCTTTATGTATTTTGGTGCTCACTAATTGCAAACATCAGATAATAAGTGTTATATCTTCTTGGTGCATTATTCCCTTTAACATTACAAAGTGTCCCTTAATCTTTCTTTATTTTTTTTATTTTGAAGTCTATTTCATCTGATATTAGTACTGCTACTCCTGCTTTTCTCTTTTGCTTGAAATATCATTTTCCACCCTTTCACTTTGAGTCTATATTTGTCTTTGGAACTGAGATGTGTCTCCTGGAGGCAGTATATTGTTGGGTTTTGGTTTTTGAACTATTCTGCAACTCTGTGCCTTTTTATTAGTGAGTTCAGTTTATTTACATTTAGGGTGATTATTAAAATATGAGATCTTCTTATATCCATTTTATCTTTTGCTTTCTGGTAGCTTGGTGTTTCCATTGCTTCCTTATCCTTGTGTATCGCTTTTCTTTATTTTGGTTGGCTTTTGTGGGTTTTCCCTCTGGTTCTCTTTGTTTTATGTTATATACTTTGATTCTGAATCTTTGGCATGTGGTTACCACTATGAATATGAAAAAGATAGTTATATATATATATATATATATATATATATATATATGTGTGTGTGTGTGTGTGTGTGTGTGTGTGTGTGTGTATATACACATACAGTCATCCATTTTCTTCTTTGCATGCTTTATCTCCATTCCCCTTTGCGAATTTGGATCTTTAAATCCTCCTCTTATTGGTCATTGTTATCTCAATTTGTCCCTTTGTATGCAGAACATTCATTATTATCTTGCTATAGCAATTATCTTATTATGATTTAAGCTATAATGCCCTGTTCTTAGTAAGGGTTGCACTCCTCTGCTTCTATATGCCTTATAGTCACTTTACTCCTAATTATATATATATATTTTTTACATTTTGTTTTAGGTAAACTGACCCCTTTCAGTATTTTCTGTAGTGTAGGCATTGTGGTGGAGAATTCCTTCAATTTTTGTATGTCTGGAAAGGTCTTAATTTTTTCTTCATATTTAAAGAAGAGCTTAGCTGGATACATTATTCTAGGTTGGTAGTTTCTTTTATTTAATAGTTTAAATATTTGATTACATTCCTTTCTGGCTGAGAAGTCCAAGGATAATTTAATGGGCTTTCCTTTATAAATTACCATTTTTATCTCCCTGGCTGCCCTGAAAATTCTGTCTTTGTCATTGATCTTTGATAATTTTAATACAATGTATCTTGGTGAAGTCCTTTTTGGGTTGAGATAATTGGGTGTTCTGTTGACATCTTGAATTCCAACCTCCAGCTTATTCCTTAGATTTGAAAAATCTTGTCAACTATTTGTCAACTATTTGTCTGATAATGCTTTCTAATCCTTGTTTCTTTCCCTCACCTTTAAGAATGCTTATTATTCTTATCTTTCCTCTCCTGATGATATCAGCTAGTTCTTGTATTTCTCTTTCATTCTTTTTTATTCTTTGGATTTTCTTTTCTACCTTCTAATTTATTTCTAGATTTGTCTTCAATATCACTGATTCTTTCCTCCACTTGGTCAACTCTATTTTCCAAGCTTACTATTTGGTTTTTCAACTCCTGTAATGAGTTCTTTATCTCCAGAAGATCTATTTTGTTCTTTTTGAGGATTTAAATCTCTTTACTCTGCTCATGAAGGTATTTATTCAATTTCTGAAATTGCTGAAATGACTCATTTCAAAATTCACTGTTTTTTTTTCAGAAGTACCATCCTATATTTGCTGTCATTTAAGTAGCTTGTTTCTATGTCTATAAGCTTATTTTCTAGAGATTTTTTTTCTTTCTTTCTGAGATGCCTTGTCACCTTGGTTGTTTGTGGTGTTTAACGAACTATTTCTCTACCTGGGCATTAATAAAAATATATTCTGCTTTTTTTTCCCCCCAGAAAGATTTATTATACAAATGTCTCTCTTTAGCCTGCTGCAAAGAAGGTGCTTTTCTTTTGGTTTCCAGTAGATGGCATCTAAACCACTTCGATCCCTGCTTTATATAAAGCCTCAATAATGCCTTTTTATTTTCTGATAGATATTTAATCATGCTTGCTACCCTCAGTTTCAGTCTTTGTCAGTATTAGCAACAATTTCGGTAATGTTTTCTCAGATACCCTTGGGGCTCCATGATGTTTGGTCTCAGAAGGTATGAGGAGAGGGGCTCTCTGGATTGGAGGTGGAGGGCTTAGTCTCAGCCTTGGTTTTTCAACCATGGATAGTAAAAATCAATTGTTTTTCTGCTGTTCCTGCTTCTCTGCCTTCTGCCCTGATGACTGGACCTTGCTGCCAGCCAGGAGCTCACAGCTTTCCCAGGCAGAGCTATTCAGGGAACTTGCAGCTTCTTCTGCCTTTCCCCTCCTACTACAGAGAGCTCTGGTAGCTGTGAGAGGAAGCTTCTTTATTTCTCCCAGTCCACCACCTGACACCTGGAGTTCTGACTTGTGGTAGCTTTTATGCATAGATCCCACACTCAGATGTGCTGGTGTGCAGTTTGGGTATTTTTAGTTGAATTTTAGATGTTAAGCTTATTGTTGTTTTAAGGGGAGAGATCTGGAGATGTCTTTCACTCTGCTATGTTTCCAAAGATCAAATTAGTTCTTCATTTTAGGCTTTTGGGCAATCTTTTGATCATTTATATAACCCTAAACAGTACATACTCTTCTACTACTTCCTGTCCCAAATCAAGATGAAAAACAATGGGGGTAGGTGTGGAATTAGGTTCTGGAGAGATCCATTATTACTTACACACAATTAAAAACGCAAATAAAACATTTTTAATATATAAAGTTACAAGAAAAACTCTTGGGAAAAATCCACAGAATTTAAATAGCTTAAGTCCTTTAATGGGTATAAATTGCTCTAGGATTAACTCAAAACAAATGCAGTTCTAAGTACCACATGCCAGATTTGACCCTGGATCTCTTTTCCTATTGCTTATTCAGGAATAGTACTATAATAATTGTCTCTCTCTTCTATCAATTACTTTTTTCTTTTTTGGATTTTTTTCCTCATAATGTAACATGCTGTAATACTCACCAAACTAAAATGAAAAGCTTCCTTTTACTCCTTTGCCTCTTTAGTTAATATCTCATCTCTCTGCTCTTCTTTAAAGGTATTGTCCATATCCCTCCAATTCTTACTTAAACCAACTTGTGTCCATTAATATTAGGTTTAGCAACATTTAATAGAAAATAACAAAAATAAACTAAAAAGATAGCAATTTTTTCTTCTCCACATTAAGTCAGGTCAGATTTTTCCTGGTCTTTGTTGATATGGTGACTCCATGGATAGATGGGACATATCTTTCTACTCTACTATGTTAGCCTGGTGCTTCCAAGGTCACATGACCCATGAAGGTTGCTGCTGCTCCAATTATCACTTTGGATTTTAGTACATAAAATGTACAAACAAAAGAAAGTGTGCTAACTGTTACTATTTGCACACGCTTCTTTTTAACCTCTATTTCTTTGCTATGGTTTACAGTCAGAGAATAATAATAACCCTCTTTATTACTTTGGGCCCACAGACTTCTAGGAGCTCCCATCCCTGCCACTGGAACAGAAGTTTTTCTTACAGCCTGGAATTGAAGTAGCCCTGAACCTGGTCCAAAGCCTGGAATGTAGACTTACTCAGCTAAACCCTGTAAACCCATCTCAAATCACCTGAACTACTGATTCAAAAGCATGAAATAAAATGCTTTTTATAACTCATGGAGATATTTTTGTTTTTGTTCTCATAGTAAAAATCTGGCCAGTATAGAAGGGCAAAAAGTACCTCCTGGCTGAATCAGCTCCCTTTCAATATGTGTCCCAGAAATCCTCCATGAACATCTACTGACTTGTCATATATGGCCACACCTTGATGAAAAGGAGATTAGAAAATATAGCTCAGTACACTTTACACCAAATAAAACCATAGTTTTTGTTACTAAAGAAGAATAGTGTATGACTATTGGGTGGAAACCAGTAGTTGCTTCTATAGGAATCTAATCAGGCTTTTTCTCCAGTCTTCCAAAGAAACACTCTTGTCAAGTCAGTTCCAATAATTACTAGCCTATGAGCAGCCTTTGCCACAGTTTAATCTTTGAAATACTTTTTTTACTTTACTTTTAGGGCCTTTGCCACAGTTTAATCTTTGACATACTTTTTTACTTTACTTTTAGGATGCCATTTGGTACTTTTCCTACTTTATCAGCCATAACTTTTTTGTCTCCTTTATATGTTCATCCTTCTGCCTGAACTCTCAGCATTGTTTAGAACTCAGTCCTTAGTTTATTTTATTGGATAACCACCTTAATTCTCTCATAGATTCTATTCAGTCACAAGATTAAATAACATATATATACATCAAAGATTCCCAAATTCATATCTTCAGCTCAAACTTGTTCCATAATTTCAGATTTATATATCTAACTGCCTCCTTAGTCTTTTCACTAGATGTCTAACAGGAATCTCATAGGTAGCATACCCTAAAAGAACTATTTCCCATGCCCACCCATCAAAAATTGCTTCTTCTACAGCTTCCTCCATGATAATTTCAAGTCTTCTAGATGCTCAGACTAAAAATGATACTTCTTTTCCTCAGATCCCATTTTGAAATCGTCAGCAAATGCTATTAGCAGTACCTTTATAAATAAATTATACTATATTCAGTGAAGAAGAATGAACCCACTGTGATATAAGCAACATAAATTAAACTTCCAGATATAATATTAAGTGAAATAAGCTAGGCATAAAAGATTATATTTTATATTTGTGTGTCTCAAGTCTGGCTGGTCCCAGGTCTGGCTGTGATCCAGGCTCACAGTTAGGAATAGGATCCTGAATTTAGAATGTTACATTAGTGTAGTAGGGTTTCTCTGCCTAAAATATGTAAACATACTTCAGCTTATTGTATCACACATGTGTGGATGAATGCCATTATTGTACTCTGATATATGTGGAGCTATGTGGTCCTTTGGGGAACAGAAGGGGAGCACAAGAAGGGGAACAGAAGAAGAGCAGAAGCAGAAGAAAACTCTCCACAATAGAACTACACTCTCTACAACAGAAGCATGCTCCCCACAGTAAAGTTGGTGCCTGCTGTTTCATTCTCATGTCAGTCCCTTGTGCATTCTTCCAACTGGGCATCTCACCACCAAAACCTTTCCTTCTCAATTGGCTCAGTGCTGACAATATTATTCCATTTCTATAAAGTATATAACCAGACATATCTAGTGATAGAAGTGAGAATAGTGGTTATCTCTGGAGAAGATATTAACAGGGAGGGGCAAGAAGGGACTCTGAGTGGTGCCATCAGTATACACATATGTGAAAAATAATCAAATGGTTTAAAACTTGCACACTTTATAATTTATGTAAGTTATATCTTAATAAAAAATAATACTATTGGTTTCATACTAATAATTCACAAACTATAAATTTGTTAAGATGTACAAGATAAAAAGTTAATTCACTGAAAAAATATTTTGTGATGTTGTAATTTATAAGGAGAAATATATATTTGGCCTTTGTCCCCATTTTTGGTTTCTGGCACAGAGCTCCTAAAACCCTTGGAATTTCCTAAATGATGAGAACAACAAAGGTGTTATTTCTTATGTTAATGAGGTAATTTTTGGACTCCATCTAAAGATAGGGGCTGGTTTTCAGGCATACCAACCACTAGATTAGAGGCTTGGAACTTTCAGTCCCAGCTTCCTTACCTCCAGAGTAGGAGGAGAGGTTGGATATGGAATCAAGTCACCAATGGTCAATGATTTAATCAATCATATCTATATAATGAAACATCCATAAAACCCAAAAATACAGGATTCTGAGAGTTTGCAGGTTAGGGAGGCACAATGCTTCCAAGTGCTACTGTGCGGGGCCCAAGATCCATGAGAACAAAGTCTCCTATGTTTGGGACTCTGCCCATGTATTTTGTTATATGTTGATTTGTATCTTTTAATATCCCTTAATATATCAGTAATCTAGTGAGTTTCCTGAACTTTATAAGCCATTCTAAAAAATTAATTGAATGAAAAGAGGAAGTTGTGGGAATCTCTGATTTATAGCCAGCGGGTCAGAAATACAGATAACAACCTGGACTTATGATTGGCATTCAGAGTTGGAGGGGTTCACTGGAATATCCAAATTGTAGCAGGTCAGTCAGAAGCACAGTTATGTAACAACCTTGGCTTGGTATTGGTGTCTAAAGTGAAGGGTGGTCTTTTGTCTGTGGAATTTATTGCTACTTCCTGGTATATCTACCAGAATTGAGTTAAATTTTTAGACAACCTTCTGATGTCCTCAGATTTCTTGTTGGTATATGAGAGTCTACACACACACACACACACACACACACACACACACACACACACACACACGTTGATATCGAGTCCACAAATCTAAACAGATATTTTCAGGTATGCTTATATCCAGAGTATCTTTACTGAGATAGCCACTTAATACATTTACTACTGTATCATCCTGGTCCAAGACACCATGATTTCTTGACTAGATTATCAAAATAGCCTCTTAGTAACCTTACTTTGCCTTTCATCTCCCCATTACTCTATTATTCACATAGAACTAAGTGTATCTCTTTAAAATTCAAGTCAGATCATACTAACCCTCTGCTGAAAACTCTCAAAATTTTTTTTATATCCTTAGAGTAAAATCCAGAATTCACACAGCTTACTTCCTTGATGTTTCTACTCAAAAGTTATCTAAATAGTGAGAATAATCATGATCCTATATAAATCATATTTTTCCCACTTTCTGACTTTCTCTACTCTGTTTAATTGCTTTTTCTTTATAACTCAGTTTTTTTTGTAGCGTATATCTTTAGTGGTTTATTTAGTTTATTTTTGTCTCCCTCTTCCCTACTGCAATGTGAGCTGAGACTTATCTTTCCTCCCCTTGAATCTAGATGGGCTCTTTTATGACTTGAACAATAAAATATGGTGAATGTCAGAGTGTCAGTGGCTAGGCCTGGGCTTTGATAGATTGGAGCCTTCCTTTTCCTGTCTCTTGGAGCACATTTCCTGGGATCTGAGTAACTATATAATAAGTCCAACTATTCTTAGTCCTCCATGTTGGTACGGCTATGTATAGGCACTCCAGAATGCTATTTAAGTGGAACCCAAACTTCTAGCTATGTTGGACATAAGTGAAGCCATTGTGAGCCCTCTAGATCATCTATCTTCTATCTGAATATCATCAAGTGACCTTAGCCAATGTTACGTGGAGCAAAAAAATTGTCCAGCTGAGCCCTGCCTGAATTATTGAGCCAGTAATCATGATATATCATAAAATAGTTGTCTCAATATTTTGGGATAAATTGTCAAGCAGTAATAGCTAATCAGACAGAAGTTATCTGTATGTGAGTGTGTGGGGATGCCAACTAGTGGGTTTTGTTTTAGGGTGTATATATAGGGAACATGTAGGCAGACTTCCTCCTACCTTCAGTGACAAAGCCAACAGGGCTTTATCCTGTGACATCAAACCCACATCCAGAATACTGATTTTCTTCTGGCAGATCATGTAATTTTATTAGAGAAGAAACCTTAGACTTCAGTGTAGGGACAGATATTAACTACTGCAAGCCTGTCTATACATGGGGTATAAGAGATATGTCCCAGGTGTCTCATAAACACTTCTCCATTTATCTTGATCATTAATTGGAGTTTGTAGGCATTGCCAGTAGAATAGCCCCTGAGTCCCTATGGCCATCTCTGTGTGTTCTGGGCTGCAGCCCCCTGCAGTCTGTTGATATACTTCTGTCCTCTTTCTTGCCCATAGAAATTATTCAAAATGTCTCAGTTGGCTCATGAGTTACAATTTTTATTTTATCAGAGTAGTAATAATTTTATTCTTTTTCCCTACATCTTTGCTATTATTTCAATGTGATTTGGGAATGGTTGGAGGAAAACATATGTGCTTTGTTTTCTCTCTTAAACTCAAACATATATTAAAATATATGTATATCAGGAATTCTTCAAATTAAAGGATCTTCAAAGAAGTGTATGTGTTTGAGTAAACATTGAGTTCCAGTCATTTCAGAGTTACCTGCTTTGCTGCTTGTTTGGATGTGCCCTCAGAACTGGTCAGCTAGTCAGAAAATAAAAACTCATTTCCTCTGCCCATTGGAGAACTGAACGTGATGGACTGGAAAGTCTAGTTGAAGCATAATACATGTTTTATTTATTCTCAGATCTTATTCTTTAAATAACCTAATTGCACACAGTATTACTGTATAATTTAGAGTAGTAGATATACTTTTATTGCATGACCAACTACAATGTTTATCAAGCATTTTTAATCATGTGAAAAAGTGCTTATGATAAAATGTTGAGAACAGAAGCAAAAAAGAAAGCATAATTTAAATTGTTATCTAGCCTATGGCTTCAAAAATGTGAAAAAAAAGCATAGAATTAAGAGTGTGGGGACACTAGTTTTATTTGCTTAAAAAATTGTGGGTGTTTTTTATTCAAAAAATTTTATGTGTAATCTAAATAAACTTAATTTAAAAAGCAAGACTATGTCTGAAAGAAAATAAGACTTCTCTAAATCTGGCATATAATGGGCAAATAAGATTCTATGCCCAGGGATATGGCTTACTAATAATTCAGACTGACCAACTGCTGAAAACAATTGGGAGTGCTGGTTAAAAATTATTAAATATATCTTAAAAGTATCTATGAGTGACAAGAGTAAGGGATTGCCAAGTTTGTCTCACCAAAGGTGGCAACCCTGAGAGATCAAAAGAGCACCAAAGCCTCTGGCTGCTTCCCTCTTACTTTTGCTGAACTTGGCAAACTGGATAGCAGATTTTGGAAATTGTTAAGTGACAGAGTGAAAAGCCCAGTGGTCACTCATGCTGGAGAGTCTAAGACATCATCTTGCAGAAAGCTAGGATTCCAGAACGCCTCAGGATAAGGGTGAATCAGAGTAGTCAATCCCACCCTGAGGGGACTATGGGGCCTGTGTCTTGACTTCCAGATGGAAAGATGTTAAAAAAAAAAAACTAAGAAATTGTAACCACATGTTTGCCTTTACTGGAATTCACAATTCCAACTTTCACTTCGCCTGGATGCAAGGTAGATCTAGGTTTTATGGGGATAGATGCTTTCACAATTTGGGGCAGATAGTTCACTAAGTGAAAAAAAAACAGTACAATTAAAATACATAATTAAGTAAAAATATAAACACTTATTTGGAAGAAAAAAGGAATCAATAAATTCCAACTTTAAAAATCTGACAAATATCACAAACATCAAAAATCTGGAAAAATAAGATATTTTTTATTTATTAAAGGCCTGAAATCAATAGAACCAATTTTCTCCTCTATTTCTTTTGGCTGCTTAGATAGCCCCTTTATGTGACAATGATTTTGTAATATAACTTTCTATATAGAAGACATAAAGATGATTTAGTCTCTACTCTAGCATGAGTGATAGAGATTTGTTTTATTATTGATGGCTTGGATAAATTTCTTTACGTTTCATAACTCATTGCTAGTAATATCATGCACATTTGTAGAATTGCTGTCAAATTTGCAAAATTCTCTTTCAAACTTTTTGTATATAAGCTATAAAATTTCAGAGCATTTAAAGTTTTCTTGTACACTGACTAATCTTAAATACTCCTTCAATTAATAACATCCATTAGTTTGTTGTTGATATCTAGGTTGTAGTCACATATTATTAGTTTTATTTTACCTTAATTGATGTTGGTATTCTGTAAAATTGTGTAAAATCTTTAAATCTTTTTTAATGTGTTCAGCTATTTAATTTTCTTATTAATTTCATTTTAAGCTCTCTAAGAACCCATTTCTTACTTTTATCTGAAATTTATGTCTTTCCCTTAATTATTTTCTGTTTGTGGTATAATCTAAAAAAGTTTGCAACCATTTGCTTCTTGATGTCAAAATAATTTTTGTTGATTTCCTCATTCATCTTTATCACCTTTGTTTTATATTCCATGTTTTATCAAAATTTTCTTTCAGTTCTCTTTAAATAAATATAAAGGTAACAAGAGATATCTGGATCTAACTTGGAATTCTTTATCAATTATTTTATTAAAACATTCCATAATGTTTTTCCAAACTGCAATTTAAATGACATATTTGGACTTTATCAACTTTTTGAACAAATGCTTTGGCATCTCATTTGAGTTTGTTTCTCTGCTGAATCTTTGAAAATATATATATTCAAATTCTTAAAGTGTCACTCTACTCATATTGCAAGGTTAAACATTTTTGTACTGGACAAGCTATCTCATTATATTTCTTAGATTATTTAAAGAAAACCATCTTTTGGCATGTATATTTAAAATACTCCAAGTAAAAGACAACTGGAAAAGAAAAAATAATTGTTGCAAAATACTAAAATAGTCAACCATGTCAGTGACTGTGGAGGCAGCTCTTTGTCAGAAAAGACTAAGAGAGGGAGTTGTAGATAAACATACTAAGGGTGTTTCAGCCCTGTAGCCTGAGTTATCATGTATCTGTCTGTGATTATTATTCCGCAGCAAGTTACACATGTATAGAACTAGTTTTAATTGATAAAATTGTTTTTAATAAATGAAAAAGTTGAAAACCATGCTCATAGTTTGTCTGTTTGTTTTGCTATGTTATCTGCACTTAAATAATTAGAGTTTAAACAATTCCCAGTTGACTGTCTCATATGGCGATGAATCTATGATAATGTGGTAGTATTTGCTGCCTGGTTTAATTTGATTTATCACCTTTATTTCATACATATTTTCCATTGTTTTTACTAATTATTTGTAAACTGTTTTAGGTAAATAGGTTATATTTGTTTATTTCTTTTGAAATTTTGCAGGTCTTTATGCAAAAAATATATCACATTCAGCAAGTAGATGATTCCATACATTTCTGTTGTTTGAAGAATACTACATTCATCGTCATCTCTAGAACCTCTTTCACTTAAACATTCAAAACTCACAACAACTCCATAGATCACTTAAAATTAATAAATGTTCTTTATTTTCTGTTTGTAAATTTTTCCTTGGATTTATAAACTTTTTTTAAAGTTCTTTTGTAGATGTTTCATAGTTTTATTTTCTGATATAAACGATATCTTTAAAAATATTTGTTTTCTTTTTCATTTCTGTATTGAAATGTAATTGATTTTTTGTCTGCTGATTTTATATCTAGAATCACTTATTACTAAAGTCTAATTTTAATAATTCATTTGTAGATTAGATTAGATTGAATTGTCTACAAATATTATACAATATATATTAATCTATTTATATGTATATATAAATAAATTAGATTGATTTACTCCTTGTCAATCTTTATGGTTTAATTTTTATACCCTAATTATAACTTCAGCATGATGTTGAATAGAATTGGTGACAATAGACAACTTGGTCTTCTTCCTGACCTCAAGAGGAATGTGTTCAATATTTTCTCATTAGCTATTATGAGCACAGTAGAATTTTTTTTTACCATATACTTGTTTACCATATTGACACTAATCTGGAAGGGTCCACAGAGTCCCAAGACTGGAAGAGGAGGCTGAGGGAATAGCTGCTACACTGAACTGAGTGACAATGGGGACTTTATAGGGTTAGAAAGGATTAAAGACTGGCATTTGGATATGAAACTCAGTGGGAATGTCGGATGGTGGTAAAAGAGAAAGCAGACAGTGAGAGGCAGAGGAAGGAAGTAGGGGCACTTTCACCAATCCCAGGACTGTATTTACAGGAAACCCACTTTCATGGGTAGAGTTCTTCCACCTCGGGGAGTGGGAGTGGTGAGGCACAGAATGAAGAGCAGGATGGCGAGAACAAGGGTGCCATTCCTGACTACTGTCCCAGTCAGATTCAGAATCTGTCTTATTTATGTTCTGTTATACCAGAGATGAAGTAAAATAGTCATTAGACTTTCTTTGGAGTTGACTTTCATGGCAAAGGATGAGAGATAGATGACCCCATATTCCAAATGACAGATAGCTGAGCAAACTTCTCCATGGGTATCAGGCCTGCAGAGATTAAAGACCTATCCTAACTACTGAGAATAAAGGAGACTAGTACATGCTATTTATTTTCTTTGAACTTAATTATTTTACTTCAAAGTTAAAAAATGTGTGTTTTTTATTTTCTTTGTAAAATATTAAGAATTTCAGACCATGCTAATATCACTTCATCTTTTTCCCTTTATCTATTCTACTCCTCAGAGGAAATGACAATTATCAGTTTGTTGTATCTCCTTCCAGATATGTCGCTATGAATTTCTACTCATAAATATAGCTATAAAAATATATAGTGTTGTTGTGTGTATGTATGTATTTAATATAAATTCTACCACATTCAAGCTGTATTGTCTCTTTTTACTTTTGGGGACTTATGTTTCTTCAAAAGATATCTTCAGAGCATATGCTATAAGAATAAAACAATGTTCTTTGGAAATGTTTGTCAGGAGATAAAATATGCTAATGCCATAGAAACTCAAGTCTAAAACAATTGAAAATGGCTTAATTTATGGTAGAAACTGTATGGCAGATAAAGCAAAACAGCTGCCCCCAATTTCCTCCCTCCTTGCCTAATGCCCACAGGGTGCTCACATACCCTAGCAACAGGAGTTCAAGTGAGGGCTTTGGTTGGCACCCAAAAGTCTATTGTTTCCTTTCCTTGAGATCAAATCTGAACGAAGAGGCTAAATGAATTTCCTTCAAGCATGAAAAGGCTCTTGTTCAATTGCAATAGGACTGCTGCAAGATGAAGGATGAATAAGAGGTGTGTGTTTTAAGGACTTTGCTTCCAATTATTCTTGTCCCTTTATTGTTGAGAAGCAATGCTTGCAGAAGCATCAGAGATTGAATAGTTTTCAGAAATTCATTATATGTAGCAGCCACTTTTTAACCTTTGCCTGCAAATAATTTTTGAAATATACTCGTGATGGACGATTTTTAAATTCTAAAGGTGAATGAAATGGCATTGTCAAAGCAGTAATGTCTTCGGTGATAAGGACACTAGTGCCTGGAAATCAAGTTCTCAAAGGGAGGGATATTACAGGAAGAGTTAGAAAGAATTGTGTCTTGATTTCCAATATATTAATTTATTCAAATAGCTTTATCTACTTATATATAGGAATCATAGAATATTAGATTCAAAAAGACATTAGAGAAGATCCAGTTATTGAAATAAAATTTATAGATGTAATGACTGAGGCAGACAAACCACACGAACAGCTCAAGGTCACATAGCTGATTAGTGGATGGAAAAAGAAAAACCCACGCTTCCAAATTAGATGGGCACTACGGGCTTTCCCTGCAGTTTACTACCTTCCTAATTTAGTCATGCAATGGCCTATATATTGATAAAAAAATTACAGTAGAATGAAACTTTTGAAGGATTGTATGGGGTGGAGGAGAGGACATTAGTTATGGAGTTAGATACTTGAATTTGAATTCTGAATTTGCCACCTGATATGGACTTTTAGGCCAATTCCTTTACTGGCCTAGTCTTAATGTAACCATCTGAAATGGCTATCTTGCAAGGTTTTTAGGAGAGTTACATAAAATAATTTCAGGAGAGTGCTAACACAGGGCCCTGCACACTGTAGGCTCTTGAAAAATGATAGTTTTTGTATTCATTGTTTTAATAAAAATATGTCAAAATGGAGAAAATAAAGAAACAGAATAAAACCAAACAACAAACAGTACTGAGAATCACTCTCATCTTGTACTTTCTATATTTTTCTCTTTTTTCCTTCCTTTCTAATCTACTAAATTAAGTAAGCAATGATAACTCCAGTTTTGCCTAATCTATACAGTGGTTTTGGGAAATTTGGATTACCAGGAAAGGCTGTTGATATGTTTTACATATTTACCTAAGATATGGTGAAGAAAGCTCTGGAACTTGTAGTTAGACCCTAGGTCACTTAGATTCAAGTACTCAGCAAGAGAGAAGGCAAAGGTCTCTCCTGATTTTTTAGGAACTGCCCTCAGGGCACAGGAAACTTCACTTGAAAAATGCAGAAGGAAGTTCTTATATTTCCTAAGGGCTATTATTGGCTGTGGTCAGGAATGAATAATTTTTGGTATGATAACTTTGTGGGATCATCAGAATGCCCTTTGATGAACCACGGCTTATGCAGGTTCCACAAGCATTTTTAAAGCTTGCCTCTACCAGCTGTTGGGGCTGCAAGAGTAAACATGCCATGATGTCTCACTTTTGGGAAAAATAGTCTCAAATAAAAATCAATATGACACAAAGTAGCAGAAACAAAGACATGACTCCATCCCTATTCCAGCAACCTTGACTGAAACGACCAAGGAAATGAATATGTTTTAAGTTACAGAGAGTGCTATCAGCTGCCAGAACTCTCTCGGTGTACATGAAAACAGATAATAAAAAGGACCTAGAGCACTTACTTTAAACTCTCTCCTGAAGAAAGTGGTATGATCTCAAAGGAATTAAGTAGAGGAAAACTCAGACATTCCAGGGAGAAGGAGGTAAAGTCAGGCTATGAGATAAAGGAGAATATGTTACTCAGGTTGGAGGCTGGACACAATGTGTCAGGTGAAGGTAACAGCAGCAGACATCATTTTACAGACTTAAAGGACTTCCTTTGAATAAAGGTGGCAGAACCTGGAAGGAAGCTTGAGTAATTTAAGGGGACTGAATCAGAAGGCTGGGGTGTGAGGGACACTGCTGATTCCCTGGCAGATAAATAACAGGTGGTGGCAACAATGAGAAGCTTTTGCAGATTCTGAGACTCTCCCTTGTCATTGAACAGAGGCACAGCTAAGAATGGGGTTTACAGAAAGCCCAAGATTAAAGTTAGGTAGAATAGAGGTGCTGTCCAGGAAGGCCCAGCCACAACATGAGGGAAAAGGGGCTACAGGCAAGGAAAGCTGCACTGAGAAAAGTCCTGTCCTATTGGCTCTGGCACCTTTCCATACACTTCACTGCACACTAAGAAGGGGCAAAAAGGTTGCAAGGATGAGGATGATAACAAGCAGAGGTGTCTATGATCACCTCCACCTGTGCCCACTCCAATCTCTTACTTCCTTCCCTTATATTTTAAAGCACCAATTATAAAATATGAAGAACTGCTCTTGCAGAGAGCAATGTATTGGGAAAGATGATAATGATATTGTGCTAATTTTAGCTTTTCTGTATCATCTCTGTCACTCTCATTCTATAGTTTTGCTATTATTTCTTATTTGCTTTTGACTTTCCACCGCATTAGTTGCCATTTCAATTCTGTTTTTGTGTTTCTTATTCCATTTGAACTCTTATTCTTTTCTATGGATAATTATAGCTTAAGCCAAAGTCCAGAAGCTAGAAATCCCTATTAATATGCATTTGCACCACAAAAAGAAAATGAGCACATTTGTATGATAAATTAAAATGTGTTATCTTGCAGAAATAGTGAACATTATGGTTATGCAATATGAAGATTCAGTGATGTTTTCCCAAGTTCAAGGATTACATTTGGGAATTATATTTCCCTTGGGTTATAGGCTGGTGTTAAGCAGGCAGAGAACTGGAGCTGATAAAGAAATTACTAACACTGCCATTTGTTTTACAAATTTCAATTAAAGGATTTAATATGATGGTTAAACTATAAATTACATTTAGTAAAGCCATGAGGCTGGTATTTTCCTTAATTTAGTATTCCTGCTTAATGCTAGGAGGCATTAATTCAATGAGGCATTGGGTGGCCTCAAATTCAAAGCAAATCCTTTGTATTTATGATTCCTGTTAGACAAGAAATACTGTGCATTAAAGTGGTGAATGGAATGAAATAGTGTGTTATTTTTTAGAATCTGGAATTTAATATGATCCCACTGCACTTGAAACATTTAACAGCTCTCAGAATGAATCAAATGTTTAGATAAACCACTGCAGTTTCTCTTTCATAAGCTTGACAGTTGCAAGTAAAGTAGATTTCACTTTGTTAAGTTTCCAGACCAATTAAAATGAATATTTTAAAAATAAGAGCATTAAGACACAAATGTATATACCCAGTGTCAGCAAATTATAAAACTTTAAAAAAATCAGTTTTGCAAAATTCATAGAAAAAATTTTATGATATTTCCAGTCAAGTGAAGAGAGCTCATCTTGTTCAACCAAGAAGCTTCACATGTTTTCTCTAGTTCTTTATATTTGCATTCACACTCTGTTAAAGGGCTATTTTCAAGTTACTGTGTGTGTGTGTGTGTGTGTGTGTGTGTGTGTGTAAAATTTTCTCCAAGTTTATTTAATTATTTTTTTCATTTGAATTGTCTTCAGTGAGGTTAGTCACATGGAAAACTAAAGGCTTTTAAGCCAAGCATCCATGCCTTTTCTTACATGAGGTTTCAATATTGTTTTAGTGATTTGAGTCTGACTAACATGAGTAAGAATTCCATAGAGAAGAATGAAGGTGTAGAAGACAGAATGAGCAGACACCAATGATGATGAGGATGACAATGAAATAGAATCTGGAAGAGCTTATCAAAGACACATTTGTGTAACCTGTTTATACATTGGGATTACAAAACTATGAAAATTTGTTAGTGGTTTCATTCAACAGAAATAGGAAATGATACAAACCTGATAACTATACTTTTCTACCTAAAATTCTTCCACAGATGCCACTGCTCTTAGGCTCAAGATTTTTAGTCATTTTGCGACCTTGGAAGTTCAGCTACTTTCTGTACCCTGGCCCCTTGTTCTCTCTGTTCCAGCCACATTGACCTTCTTATTAATTCCTTTCAAGTGTCTATCTCCTTTCTGCTTTCAGGAACTCTGCACTTACTGTTTGTTATTTATGCCTTGATTGCTGCCTAACCCATCCAACCCCTTTGTTTAGTTTGCTCATGTTCGTTTTCAATTTCTCCCTTCTTCTGAGAAGCCTTCAGTTTCACAAGGTCTAGATTTAGATTTCTTGTAGAATGCTCTTATAACACCCTTTGATACTCACTACAGTTGTAGTTAGTTACTAATTTATTTAGTTATTTCTTTAATGTCTATTTTCCTTCTTGGACTGGTGTTTCCATAAGGGTAGAGATCATTATCCATATTGTTTATAAGCATGTTGCATGAAATGTAATAAGAAAAAAGTTAACTGCATGAATAAAACTAACAAGGCAAAAATCTAGTGTTATGGGTTGACACGTGTCCCTCTTAAAACATAGACAAATGTCCTAATCCCTTGTATCTGTGAATGTAACTTTATTCAGAAGTAAGTTCTTGCAGATATAATCTAGTTAAAATGGGTGATTAGTATGGGTTTTAATCTAATATAACTGTTATTCTTATAAGAAGAGGAAAATGCCATGTGAAGTCAGAGACACAGAAGGAGAAGGCCACATAATGACAGAGGCAAAGACTGGAGTGAATCATGCAACAAAAACCAAGAGACACCATGGATCAACTGCCAGAAGCTGGAAGGCACAAGAAAGGGTTCTACCCAGAGTCTTAGAGCATACTCTGTGGACACCTTGATTTTGGACTTCTGGCATACAGAACTGGGAAGAATAAATTTCTGTTATTTTAAGCCCCTGAGCTTATGGTACCTTGTTATGATGGCCCTAGAAAACTAACACTTCCAGCCATTAAAGCTGCTGTCAAATGTTACTTACTGAACCAGCAGCAAGTGGTAGACTTCTACACTGAGGGGCAGTGGTGCTCAGGAACAAATTTGTTAGAATTTGGGCTTAGATTGATCTGGCAAATGAAGGATGGAGTAATTAAGTTGATGGAAAAGGAAAGTTTCAGAGTCTTGTCACCCAGGAAAATAGTTAACAGTGATAGTTAACATTTAGTAGGTAATTAGGTATAACAACATCATTGAAGCCCTATGCTTACATGATTTTATTTATTTCTGTAAATGGCTTATGAAGTAGATTCTATTATCCTTATTTGTAGATAAAGAGACTGGGAAATAGGAAGTTTATGAAATGGCAGAGACTTTACTTGAACCCAGGCAAGTATGAATGACAGATAGCAGGGAAATACATCCCTGAAAATATTAATTGATATGGTTAGCTATTTAGTTCCCAAAAATATGTATTAAGGATTTGTAAAGGTCAAACAGTTTCTCAAGTTGCTGCTGAGTGCTGAGATTTAGCCTGTTTCAAAGCTGTTATTGACATATAGGTACATGCTTTCTATTTTTAAGTTTAGTTTTGACAATACTGTCAATCAGTCTGCATGTTTCATAACCCCCTTGCAATGTGGTCTGATATTGTCATCATATTTAAATTTTTGTTTTTATATTCATCTCATTAAAGCCCAGAAGAGCTCAAGACATTCTAGCAGTGATTCCTTCCTCTCTTAGAAGTTCCTTTACTTCTGCTTAAAAAGTAGGTCAACCAGAATATAGACACAGGCAGTGTGTAGACCTCGGTCTACATCAACTTGAATAACTCGGATCGCTCTGCTCAGGTGATTCCCTGAGGCTCCGCCTCTCCCAGCTTGCGGGATTACTCTAGCTGCCTCCAGTGTTTTTTTTTTTTTTTCCGTAGAAATGGCTTGCTTCAGCTTATAGTGTGGGCCTTTTCTAAAATCTCTAAGGCTCACAAAACCCAAAGAAGCAGCATCTGGCCTTGGAGCTCTGTATCTCTTGCTGAGCAGCCCCAAGATCAGCACTAGTGGCAGCTGGTCTCAGCTTATGGTTTAGCCTTTTGAGATACATCCTAGTCCACAACATAGGTGGCAACCATCTGCAGATTGCTTGGTGGCTCATGCCAGGTGGCTCTAAGCAGGGCACAGGCTGCAGCAAACCCAATGGCCTGCTTTGACCAGTGATAGAATCAGAGCACCACCCAGGGCTGCATTTGAAGAGGACATTCCCAAAGAGCAGACTGGGCAGGCAGGCATTAGAGCCCAGCTAAAGTGAATCTTGCTCTGTACGGTGAGCCCCTCACTGGCCAGTTCTCACAACAAATCAGCCCAAGGGTCAATCCCTCTCATTGAAGTACAAACAGCAACCAAGGCTCAATATCAGGAAGGCACACACAACTCACACAACAGATACACCTTGAGCACCTTGCTCATGTGACCAGGGAGGACTACCACAGGAACTTACGGGACATCTACTTCAAAAAGCCACTCAACTAAGACCAAGAGACTTAGGAGCCCTACCTAATACATAGAAACAAACACAGGAAGGCAGCCAAAATGGGGAGAAAAAGAAACATGTCCTACATGAAAGAATGGAACAAAGCTCCAGAAAAAGAAGTAAAGTGTAGACAAGCAATCTAACAGATGCAGAGTTCAAAATACTGGTTCTAAGGATGCTCAATGAACTTAGGGGAAGAGTACGTAAACTCAATGATAACTTTAATGAAGAGATAGAAAACATAAAAACAAAGATGGAAAACAAAGAAAAAACAGTCAGAAATGAAGAATACATCTGAAATGAAGAGTACATTAGAGGGAATCAACATACTAGATGAAGCGAAGGATTGAACCAGTGATTTAGAAGATGGGATAAGGGAGGACACCCAATAATAATAGTAATAAGAAAAAAGAATCCCCAAAAAATGATAGTTTAAGGGGCCTCTGAGACAACATCAAGTGTAACAACATTCACATCATAAGGGTACTAGAAGGAGGAAAGAGAGAGCAAGAAATTGAAAACCTATTTTAAGAAATAATGTCTGAAAACTGTCCTAACCTGGTAAAGGAAATAGACATACAAGCCCAAGAAGTGCAGAGAGTCCCCAACAAGATGAGCCCAAAGAGGCCCACACAAAGACAAATCACCATCAAAATGCCAGAGGTTAAATTCAAAGAGAGAATCTTAAAAAACAGCAAGAGAAAAGCAATTAGTTACCTATAAGGGAGCTCCTATAAGACTGTCAGCCGATTTCTCAACAGAAACTTTGCAGGCCAGAGGGATTGGCACAAAATGTTCAAAGTAACAGCAATGCAGGACCTACAACCAAGATTACTCTTCTCAGCAAAGCTATCATTTAGAATAAAAAAAAAACAGATAAAGAACTCAGAAAAGAAAAAGCTAAAGGAGTTTATCACCACCAAGTCAATATTACAGAAAGTGTTGGAAAGACTTTTTTAAAAAGAAGAGAATGATATGTATAAAAATATAAATAAAGAATGGCAATAACTACATGTCTATTAACAAGTACTTCAAATGAAAAAGACTTAAAGGCTCCAATAAAAAGATAGGGCAGCTGAATGGATAAGAAAATAAAATCCTTACTTATGCTGCTTACAAGAGACTCACTTCAGATTAAAACACACACACACACAGATTTAAAGTAAAGGGGAATGGAAAAACATATTTCATGATGGACCTAGAGAATATTGTGCCGAGTGGACTAAGTCAGTTAGAGAAAGACAAATGCCATATGATTTCATGTACATGAGGACTACAAAAAACAAAATAAACAAAAAAGCAGAAACAAACTCATAGATACAGAGAACATTTTGAAGGTTACCAGATAGAAGTGGGGTGGCGGGGAAGGTGACAAAGTGGCAAGGCATTAAAAAATACAGAATGGTAGTAACAAAATAGTCATGGAGATATAAAGGCTAGAATAAAGAATATAGCCAATAATAATGTAATAATTATATATGGTGTCAGATGGGTACTGTATTTATTGGGATGATCATTTTGTGAGATATATAGATGTCTAATCACTATGTTGTACATCTGAAACTAATATAATATTGTATGCCAATTATAACTGAGAAAAAGAATGCAGAGGAATCGAAAACTGGAAGGAATCTCAACAGAGAAAGATCATTAATTCTCTCTCTAGAGAGAACTGTATCTCTTAAAGATAAAAGCTATTTTTGGAATTCCCAAGGGAAATAGATTCCACTGTCTCCCAGTAAGAGAGTGTTACATAGTAGAAATAGGGCAGGGTAGTTGGTCAGAAAGTTCAAGATTTAAACCTTGTTCTTCTACTTTGTAGCAATCACCCCAATGTGCTGAGGCACTATTACCTCATCTGTGAAATGAAGACAACCTGCTGTCAAAGGTTTTGAGGGACAAAAATGAGAACATAAAGAAGAAGGTATTTCTTCAGGGTGATCCCACTAAAAAAGCTCTATTAGGAGGGAATATCTTTCCTCTTAGGTAGGTGAACATTTTTGTTATGGTTTCCACGGGCTCTTTACCTTTTGGTTTTCCAGACTTAAAAAAAATTTTTTAACACCAATCATGTCTACTAACTTTTTAGATATATTTCAGCTTTTCACTTGCTGTATATAAGGCAGAGGCTCAAACTGTATAGAACTTCCATACTCTGTACTGTATATACCAGATAATTCATACATGTGCACACTGAAAGAATTGCTGTGTAGAGGAAATTTATGTTCTATTTATCCTGTACTGGTTCACTAAATCTATAGTTTAATTTTGGTGTTTTAGACGTGGCAGTAATTTTCACAGCTCATTTTCCCTTTTCTAAATATACTTCTCAGATTTTCCTTTTCCTTTAACCTAATTTTGGTAATTTTTTTTCTTGTTAAGATCATCTCAAGTACTAATTGCACAATCTCCAAACATAAACGGTTCTTTCAAAATACTGTGATGTTTGCCCTTAAAAATAGTGTTCATTATTCAAATCACAAGTTCAAGTAATGTGATCCTTGATTCCAAAGGTGTTATAGAAATGTTAACACATGGGTACTAACAACTAATGGTAATAATAATAGCAATAAAATTAGGAACAATTCACAGATGTCACATCATGTACCATGCATTAGGTTAAGTTTTTTTTACATAATCCTGCCACTTGGGCATGACTTCACTTATTCTGCAGGTGAGGTTTTCATAAATTAAGTAAATTTCAGAAAAGTAATTCAAGCAATTTAAGTCCTGTGCTCTTGACTGCCCCCTAGGAATGTTGGAGCCTATTAAGGACTGAGCAGCATTGGTTTTGGAACCTATTTAGGATCAGGGCATCAGAACACTGTAGTGCCTTTTCCTAATATCTGTAAACATCTGCTTCTTTGCCCTTTACAGTAGCTGTTATATCCATCTGCTCACGATAAATTTCTTAATTACCTCTGGTGATATGATTCTGACTCCTCAAGTATTTTGTCCCTGCCACCCATGGGGAATGCTTATTGTTACAGCATCTGTTCAACCCTTTCTTTTTGAACAAACTCTGAGGGAGAGACTTCACTGGAGGACTTTTAGTTAGCAATATCTACCTTTTCTGGCTGTGAGGAAGGTTTGCTACGTATTGGGGTTCATGGAATATCCTTCACTGTCCTCTTGCATTTAATTTCCTGAACTGAGTGCTCACCCTTTCTCACTTTATTTATTATGGTGATTTTTGGCCTCTCCTTATACAAGTGGTTAAGAAATTGTAATTTCTTTAAAAGGGACCAAGGCTATGCTTTTCATCAAGGGAAAAATATATTCTGCTGTAATATGACTTTGGCTTTCTAAAGGATAGTTTTATTATTTGTGCTTATTGTAGTATTGAATTTCTTTGAATCTACTTTTTGTATAGAGCATGGCCACCTGAATTATAGTCTACAGAAGTATAGGTAAGAAATCCTTCTTTGGTGTCTCCCTCCACTTTCCTGGAAGCTCAGCATTTTTGTATGAATAAATTAGAAAGATGTGATTGTATCCTGAGCCAAGGAATCGTTTTTTTTTTTTTTTTTATGGTGGAGTCTTATTCCTTTAAAGAATAGAACTTAGATGAATATATCTTATTATACACTCTTCAAATATATGCTTTCTCTCTCCTTAGAAAAGCTACCAAGATAATTCTTGCTCAATTTTATGTGCATTACTCTAAAAGACATGGATTTGGTTAATAAGACTCTGTCCCTTTAGAAACATAAAAGTACAATCTGGAGATGGCGGCCAATATACAAAACCTTCTTAGATTTTTTTGACATATGTTAACAGAAGAGTTTCATGAAAAATAAAAATCACCACAATTAATACATTTGCAAAATGTGGCTCTTGGTGATTCTTTACTATCTTTACGATCTCCAGAAATTTTAGTGTACTGATGTTTTCCTTATTCAGGAGACTAGGACAGTCAGATTTACATACTCTCTCTAATCTAACATCTGTTGCTCTTCTTTTCCTTTTCAATTCTTTGAATTTCCTCCTCCATACGATTTTAAGGTGTAAGTGTTCAGATGGATGCTGAATTCCTTCCTCACACCTGGCTTCCTGGGCAAGCAATGACTTTTTGATTTTTCACTGGGCATAAACCATTTCTTGTAGCCTGCTTTTCTTTTCTTTCTTTCTTTTTTAAAAAATAATACCCAGTACTTTTTCTCTCTTTGGTTTTAACAGTCTCAGAAATGGTGGCTATCAAATATTATTTACCTGAGTACCATCAAAGTTTCAGTGGGAAAGGGACAGAGAGAAATTTAAAAAAACACAGCCTCAGATTTCTATGTATTATCAGTTAGCTTTTACATTCTGACCTTTCAAGTATGGCTTCATAATTAATATGGGCAATAAAGAGGCTAGCAGTATCACTGGCTGCCCAAATAAGTCACCTTAATGTTTTTATACTGCTAATAAGATATAAATGTGGCTAACAGTTACCATTTTCATATTATATTAATGAAGCACAATTTCTGAATGTGATATAAATTTTATCTAATTAGTAGCTTTTAAAATGCCCTCAGACATGAACTGATACACCAAAAAGGGATTTAGGATACAGAGACCCCAAATTGCTTAATACTCTGCAGACAGTGTGAGGTCAATTTCCAAGGGTGAGCAAGACACCCCTATTCCAGGAAACTTGATGAAGTGTAAAAGTTCTCAAATGATTTTCCTCCCATAGAGCAATATCTTGGACTCCTTACATCACTACTACTTTCTACCAATGACCTATAAAAAAACAACAATAACAAGAAAAAACTAAGATACACCTTTTCTACAGCTTCTGGTACTCTTAATTCTTGATACTTTCTCATGATACAGAAGCTCACAAAGTATGAAAAAGAGCTAGCGTATAGTTCCAAATATGGAAGAGCTTAGCTAAAGCCTGGTAGAGCCTAGAGCTGATGCCTTTCAGTGATCCCCAGGCTCTTTATCTAAAAGTACTACACACATTTTAGCCAATTTGCCTTTTTTCCCTCTTTTTCCTTCTTGTTCTCTTCCCTCTCTGCTCTCCCCTCCTTCTTTTATTTCTTGATTAACTTCTTTGTTTCTTTCTTCCTTTATACTTGTTTTCTTTTTTGTAGACATTAGACATTGAGTATTGAGTTAATCATATTTCTCAGTTTATGATTCATTAGCATGTAACTTCTTTTATATTTTTCTCCTATATTGTCCATCTTTATCTTTATTTACTACTGTGCATAGGCTCCTGCTCTAGAGCATTTAATGTCTGTATTTAGATAAATATCAGTGAAAATCATAAAGTTTTATTCAGTAAGTTATTTTTTAAAATTTATATAAATGTTATTGTTACAGAACTCATTTTGTTTTATTTATTTACTTAATCCTATTGTTAAAAAGATTTCATTACTGTTTGTAAATCTCTAGCTTCTGTGTTCTATATCACCTTTTGTCAAATATCTGCATTGCATTTTAGTTATTCATTACTTCAGTGATGGCATCTAGGTTGCTTCCAACTTCGGTTCCATAAGCCATATTTTAATGAACATCCTTGTGCATGTTTTCTTATGTTCTCATGAGTTTTCTTATAAAGGAGTAAGACAACTAAGTTTGTAGATATGAACATCTGTAATTTCACCAAATTTTTCCTCTTTTTTCCTCAAAAATGTCTTCTTTACTAGCACTGCATAAAGGTTCTTATTTATCTTTATTCTTGCTATTGCTTAATATTATTTGAGCATCAACTCAAAGTTCAGAAACTCATCATTTAAGTCATGTCCTGGTAAGCATGGGACACTTTGGATGTAGTCCTTTGAGTAAGTTCTTTTGATTTGTGAAATTGAAGAGAAAAGCTATTTATCCCCCTCATACCTGACATTCAGGATTGCAAAAGTCTAAGATAATTTCTGTAGACACTCCTATTAAAAAAGAGGGAAGATGGGAGGCACAGAGACTCTCTGGAATATAGTAGTTATTGAATATAGCAGGCAAATGTTGGAGGTTTCTGTATCAAAACTCAGTTCTACTTCTGCTCAGCAGTCATTCTTTAGGACTTTTGGCTATACTCTCTGGGTTCCTGACTCCATTCTGAGTCATCCTTTCATTGTTATGAAAGGCAGCCTGTGTTTGCAGGTGAGTAGTTTTCTCAGCCTGCCTCCTGTTTGTAGATGTTGAGGGTCCTAAGGTATCTTTTTATTTTGTACTGTCTCTGTCCCAAATATCCAAGCTGGTGATATATCATTCTCTTAAAATTGTGTAGGTCTCCTGTGCATCTTTTTGGAATTCATGCCATTACATAAAAGCAGACTGATAAATCTCTTCAAGACAATTTCTTTTCTACTTTAAACTTCTATTGAGGAATAATGCTCTTAAGTTCCTTAGAAGCTCTATTATTTCATCTAAAGAATCTCTGAGTCATGATCTTAAACCCTTAAGAGAGTTTTTTTTTAATCCCATTAAATGACGCTCTGAGGCACTGCCTTTGAGGTTTCTAAAGTCTAAAAAGATTTTATGCTCACCTCCCCAGCTTCACATTTAAACCATGTTTTCTTGAGAGAGTCATGGATTTGATCTTTATTTAGAGCCATTTCTTAAATATAGTATTGTTTGCTATCTGATAAGGCTGGGGATCTTTAAAATGATCAAATTCTGGTTCTTTCTGTAAAACAGTCCTTTCTTTAGTTCATTACTATCTTCTCAGATTTTACTTCTCAGATTGTAAATAGCATTTCTGTGGCATTTTTACTCATTAAGCTGGAAATCTCTTTAGCTAGATCATCCAGTTCACTAGGTACATTTTTAACTTCCACAATATTTGTAGTTGCTAAACTTTTTGCCACTGCATAATAAGGATCTTCTTTCCTCCAGTTTTCAGTAAGACTATTTTCTTTTCTTTTTTTTTTTAAGACTTCACTGGCAATCTGCTTAAAGTCCAAAATTCTACTAATATTCTGATCAAGGCAATTTAGATTTTCTCTAATGGTCTCTTTAAAATCCTTTATCTATCCCATTTCTGTCCACTGCCTTTTCAACATCTAGGCTTTTGTTATGTCATATCCCACTTTTGGTAACAAAATCTCAATTATTTGTTTATTGCTACATAACAAATCACCCCAAAAATGTAGTGGGTTAAAACAACACATATTTATATACATTCTGAGTCAGGAATCTGGCAGCAGCTTAGTTGGGTGGTTCTATCTCAGGGTCTTTCACAAAATTGCAAGTAAATTCTTGGCCAGGGTTGCAGTGATCTTGCAGCCTAGAAAACCTGATATAGGCTCACTCACATAATTGTTAGTAGGCCTCAGTTCCTCACTGACTACTGGCTAGAAGTTTATTGAAAACTTGTCATGCAAACCTTCCTGGAGAGCTGTTCACAACATGACTGTCTGCTTTCCACAAAGCAAGAAAAGAGAGAGAGAGAGAGAGCAAGCACAAGCACATGCTCAAGATGGAAGTCATAGTCTTTGGAACCCATCCCAGAGTATGGCCACCACTATATCTCCATTTTAATAATACAACTCTTAACTAATCCATTGTTTCCCCATTGATTTTTAGTTTGTATCCCCAGAATATATACAATTGTTGTATAGATACAGGATAATTTCTGACTATTTTGTTTCATTTTTCTCTTTTTATTATTTGAGAACTTTCACTATGTCACAGTTTGTGACCTTTTAATAAGTTGTCTTATTCCTTGAAAGCACATGAAAGAAGTAATCAGTTAAGCATCAGGTTTACAGTCCTTTTTCTCTCAGAGGAATTTTCTTGCAAAAGAAAGAAGACATAGATTCATTAAATTTTCTTGTGAATATGCTAATGATTTGATAAACAAGTAATAGTTTTTGCTAGTGGGAGAGTTTAGCAGGATGTCTGGTTTTTAGGATCGTTCACAGTAAGCAAGCCTGGATTCTATGAATTTATGGGACAAGTGTCCCTGGAAAATGTCATATACACTGTGTGACTCTTCGATCATACCAGATGATCAGGTATTTCCTGCCAACTTGGAAAATAGGTGATTAGATATTGAGTCTTGCTCTGACTCTCTTTAGTTGGTTTTCCTCCAAGAATACTTCATAGGTGGTGTTGTGACCATTCACAGAAGACTTATAGTATCTGTTTGTTTCTCCTTTTGTCATGTTGACAGTCATTGACAATTAACGAATCTATGCCTACATTAATTAATTCCTTAGGTGTTGCAAAACAGTGGAATTCAAATTCTGTCATTTCTTCTTTATTTATTAGCTAAAATACTTCTATAAAGAGAAACTTCCCTTTACTTACTATTTGGTAATCCATTGGTACAGTTCTTATAGAAAAGGCAGAATAAGTGCTTTAGTTTTCTTTAAAAATTAGTTTCAAAAAATGAGTTGGTTTCTATCATTCTTCAATATTGATCTGTTATTTTTATTTGTAATATTATTATGAAGTCATGCGTTTAAATACATATTATATATTTCAATCCATTGTGATAATTACCCCGATTGATGCTGAAGTTGTACAATATTTGGTAAATGGGCACCTCATCAGGTTGGCTCTTAAGCCCTTTAGACACTATTCTAATATTCTTTGACACCTCTTTTCTTATCAGATGTGACAAAATATTCTAAGCTTGTCTTGTATATTTCCATTCCAAATTGGAAATCAGATATTTTTTGAGGATTCTTGATTTTTTTCTAGGGAAAACCCATAATCTGAGTGCTAAGGTTCTTATTGCTACTGGAATTCTCTACAGTTTTGCCAATAAAGTACACTGTCAAACTTTTGAGAAACATTTTTTCTTTTGATAGTGAATCGGCATAATTGTAGTTTGTATTTCTTTTAATATGAGCAAAACTGCACATCATTTCTAATGTCTAAGAGACATTTCTTTTTCCTATGAATAGTTTGTTCATATCATTAACGCATTTAAAAATAACATTGTTGGATTTTTTATTCTCAGTTTTTAGAAGCATTTTATTCAAGCATTTCTCAGAATATAATCTGGGGGAGCCTAGGTGTTCCTCAAGACTATTTTAAGGAGTGTGTGAAGCCAAACATATTTTCATAATACTAATTATGTATTATTTTCCTTTTCACTGTCCTTATTTCATGAGTGTACAGTGGAATTTCCCACAGGTACATGACATGTAATATTGTAATAGAAAGAATGCAAAAACAGCTGTCTTTTATTAAGCTAGGCACTTTTTAAAATTGTAAAAATATAAAACAATGACACTATTCCTACCTTTTTGTTGTTTCAACTTTTATGTAATCAACATTATCAATCTTTTTTTTTTTTGAGTCTATATGACATCAGACTCCTTGCTAATAACACTTGATGCAAGAGGATAATGAAGTAATAGTTTTTACTTGCTGAGGAGATTTTGAATTTGTGTTGTACATTTTGTTAAACTATCAGAGTGAGTGAGAAAAGATATTTTCAGAAACTCAAGGCCTCAGAAAGTTTAACATACAAAGATACTTCTGAAAGCAACGTGGATGGGGGAGGTGAGGAGAGCCATAGCATGAGTGTCCTTTATAAACTGAAATGAGCAGAAAAATGCATAGGTCTAGGTGAGTGGAGGTGGTCTAGGAGCATGAACACCTCTCCATGGGCAGTAGTGTCTGCCAAATGATTTGGTTGTTGCATCATGCTGTTGACCCACAGTTATTCTAAATGTAGTTTTTCTTTCTGCAATATCCTGTAGATCATCTATTGCTTATCTCTACTTAAGAAGATTTTCCCCCAGGAGAGCAGTACTAAGCACACAATTTTATTTTTGAACTTGCATGTTAAAACTTTTAAGTATCTGTGAAAACCCAATTTGGCCACTACTGAAACTCAGGTATGTCCAGAGGACCAATGTACCCCCGACCATGAGGTTATATGCATATGAGAATGAATGAAGATCTTGACTGCTTTTGTATGCTGGTGACATGGTATAGCTCATAGTCTAATTCCATAATACTAACTCCAGAGCTGCCTCCTTAAACAGAGAACTGTGTTAATAAAAATAACTGTGTAGAGAGACTACTACTGTGAAAACATTAGATTGCTTCTGAAAACCTGCTTTTCCAGAACTTGATCCCTGTGAAGCTAGCTTTATTTTTATGGAAAATAGCAGTTACATATTAAATATTTTCAGCAGTCCCAATCTGAAGATGTATACTGTAGCAGCATTATGGGAAATATAAATAAAAATAGTCATCAGTTAGTGTAGTAATCAAACATTATTGTGCAAAAGCTTAGGAACAACCTTGGGAGCCTAAGTGTATGGGCTGCAGAATGCATTACACAGCTGTGCCCACACTTCTCATCATTTCTTTCCCCTTGGCTTAGAAGAGAACAAACTAATCTGCACACTAGTCTGTCATCTTCATTACCTAGGAGATAAACCAATTCTCTAAGGATTTCTTCCCCTCCAGCCACTAGTCCTCCTCTGCAGTTTAATTTGCATTTTTATTACTCATTTTGTTGTTATTTATAAAGTGGCAGAGATTAGGTTTCAGAGTAAAGTTGGCTTTGGTGCTGAAGTTTGTAACTACTTCTCAAAATCCAAATTTCTTAAATAAGCCCAGATAAGGGGAGGTTGTTCTTAGGAAGATGCTGACTTGGTCTTAGGATGAAACATTTTTCCTACATATAACTGTTGTCAGTCCTTAGGTACTAATACTACCTGAAACTAGAAGCATCATTTTGGGGTATGATTACAAAATGATTAAAGGTGAGCAAGTATTTCTAGAGTTATTCTTAATGTCTAGTTATTTAATGTTTTTATTAAAGTAGAAGAGGGAGTTTTTGAAATCTGGCTAGATGGCTTTTTGCTTTAGAGCAGAACCTTGGCCCAGTCAGTCAGCAATATCTCATCCTTAGGTATGTGCCAGCCAATACTGCCCAAACTGAGATATCAGATTTTGTGTATTCATTCACAGTGGGAGATTCCCTTTTATGGATTCTAGAACACTTAAGTCCATTATTCTGAGTATTGTTTTCTGAAATGCAGCTCTACTTTGAGAAAGAGTCAAAAGTTAGAATGTAGTGAACTGGATTCCAGGTGAAAAGATTGGGTTCCTTTTGCAAGATATAGGCAAGAACAGAAGGGTTCTCTTCCACCAACAGGTATCCTATGCAGTGTGGAAGCAGCACTCACCTGCATTTGCATTTTGGCTCTATTTAACCTTTACTTCTGCATAGATTCCATAATTATTTTGCAACCCTAGAGAAGATTTTTAGCTTTTTGTCAGTGACACCACACTCATGTCCTTCTAGGTTTGTATTCATTCCTAGGGGTCAAAAGTCCATAGATAAGTGCTCAAACAAAAAAAAAACCCGGTTGACCTAATTCTAATATATGCTACCTAGAAGGTTTGGATCCATTATCACAACTGTTCTAAACTGTAGTTTCTACAAAAGGGTATCATATCAGTAACCATGTTATCTCATTGGGTTATACTAGGATCAAAAGTAATAGTTCCTTTGAAGTGTTACGTATGTGTGGTATGCAGCCTTCATGGTGGATCCAAAGATCTTCACCTCCTGGAATTCATGTCCTTATGTAATTCCCTCTCATAGTCAGGAAGACTGATATGTGTAAACACTATAATGCAAAAACATGATGGGAAGTGACTTCTGAGGCTAGAGCTTAAAAGAAATTGTGTTTTCCATTTTACTTTCTTGGATCTTACTTAAAAGAAATTTCTTAAAAGAAATTGTATTTTCCATCTTACTTGCTCAGGAGAAAGGCAGAAGGCACTCAAGAAACCCTTAGAGGTGTGTGTATGGGAACTAACAGCTCCTGCCAATAGACATGTCATGAGCCATTTTGGAAATGGAGGCTCCAGCCCCAGTCAAATTTTCAAATGACTACAACCTCATGAGAGACCCTAAGAAGAACTGCCAAACTGACCTACTCCTGGAATCCTGATCCTTAGAAACTATGAGAAAAATAACTATTTGTTTTTTTAAACTGCAAAACTTTGGGATAATTTGTTGTGTAGCAATAGATAATCTATATAAAATAAAAGTACTCAATAAATCACAGAAATTATTATGATTGCAGTCTAGTCAATTACATTAGATTTTAGTTTCTTTCTGGTCTTGTTTTGATGTGGGAGAACAGCTAAGATAATTAGAAACACCTGGTAAACCATTTATTATGGGCCATTTTTCTAAGTGGTTAATTTGTCTTTCAGTATGCAGTAGTCATTTTTACTAGCTTCACTTATCTTGTGATACCTTGATATAGTTATTTGAATACTGGCAATGCCATTCAATTACACTAAATAAATTAGATTGGCAAACACTTTCAGGAACAAACATGTTTTAAGATAAATGTAGAAGAAAGCAGAGGTAGTACATTTAATATAAAGCCCTTTGTCTCTAGTTATATGTTCTGAGGTCTGATTGTCCGAATGGGTCATGATTATGAGACCGATATATAAAAAACTAAAATAAATTAAGATAATAAAGAGCTCTATTAATTCATATTTCAATTAATAATTAAACTTTTATGATTATTTTGAAAATTGGCTTTTCTCTGAAAATATGACTAGGTTGAAATATTGAATGACTAGAGAAGAATTTAACCACAAATAAAAGGAAATATTATCACCTTGGGAGACTGGACTACAGAGTAAACTAGCCCTTGGGGTGTCTTCTAGTTATAACTTTAGGTTCTCCCAGCCTGACCCAAGGGGACATTCATATAAAAAATGCAGTGGTGGTGGTGCAGTGCACAAATCATGGTACTCCAGAATAATCAGTGGTCTTGTGGTAGAAAAATTAGGTTAATTTTTCCCAACTGTGTGGCTTTGAGGAAACTAAACTCTGTGAGTATGAGCTTTCTTCTATGAAAATAGAATTATAATTACCTCATAAAGTCCTTAAGTTAAATAATGTGATTTATGTGACTGTGTTTATATTCAGTTCATGGCCTGGAAAACATGGTAAAAAGTGAATCTGAAGCTGAATAAAAAGAGAAATTTCAACTTGCTGAGGGAATGACCTGTGCACATGTTTGCCTATTGGGTGAAAGTTTTTTGTTGGGTCCCTTTTCATAAAATTTGTAGTTCATGTGAAGACAGTTTCCCAGGTTTTCTCTGTTTCCATTGGTTCCATGGAGTTTGGTTTTACCTTGATTTATAGCACCATTTATCCTGCATTGCAATAATATCCTTATGGGCCTCTGGTCTCCACTAGTTCTGAGAATTTCTTTAGGAAGAGGATAATGTCTTATTTATTTATTGTTATTTTTTAAATTCTCAGGACTTAGCACATAGTAGGTTCTTAATAATTATTTGCTGAGGAAATAAATGTCTCAGATTTTTAAAATAAGCTCTTATTCTTGGAACCACTGACACAGCTATGAATTTTCTTCACTCTAGAGGGTATGGAGCAATTGTTAATTAAAAAAAAAAAAGAAATAAAAAATGGATGAAAGGTGGAAAATGTAAATGTTTCTGTAGAAACATATCACTCCTTAGTGACCTTGAACTAAGTTTAATTATGTGGGATTTAATCAATGCAGATGAATAAGCCCTTTATAAAAAGCCTCAAAAGTCTTGTGCTTGCATGAACTGCCATAAGGATTTTTTAATAGATGTGCAGATTGCCCAGGGAAAGGGACTTCCCCCAGTAATTAACCTAAGCTCTGAATTTTGTTGGCACAAACACTTTACTGCAGTTAATGTATGAATTTCTTTAGGCTGAGCAGGGATGTACAGAGAGCAGAAGAGAAAGCCCTGGCTCACAGTGATGTACATTAATAACAGATACGGAGAGTCAGATGAGGGGAAATAGGTCCTTCTGCACCCTACATAACTCAGTAGTGAAATGCAAACTATCTTAACTGCTTGAATAGGATGTTACAGAATGCCGGATAATCATTTAATTCATTTAAAAAAAGTTATTTACGTCAACAACAAAACCTTTTTCCTTGAACATGCAACTTAAAAGGCCCAAGGTTAAATATTAACTAAAGCATACATTACATGCTCAGTAAATATTAAAGTGCATTCCTTTCAGCATTGTTTCCTGAGGAAGTGGGCCTGGTAACACAGCTGTCAGCAAAGTGAAGGGAA
The DNA here is from genome assembly GCA_004027375.1 of Macroglossus sobrinus. Taxonomy (NCBI): domain Eukaryota; kingdom Metazoa; phylum Chordata; class Mammalia; order Chiroptera; family Pteropodidae; genus Macroglossus; species Macroglossus sobrinus. The sequence goes on along the minus strand of PVKZ01000324.1, from coordinate 113,191 downwards.
CTGGGAAAGAGAATTCTACTGTTTTACTTTCTACTCCCAAGTGTATTGTTTTTTAAAGAACATTAGTTCTTCAAAATGCTCTCTGAAACTATTTTCCAGGTTCAAAAAAGTTTGGAGAATATTTAATACTATAACAGTCTTTTTTAGAGAGACACAATTGATCTTTCTCTAATGCCAAGTGGATTTTTTTTTTGTAAAATAATCATTATAAAAGCAATATAGGCTTATTTGAAGAAAAAACAAAAACCAACAAACTCAGAAAAGAGAACCTTCTATCTTCAGAAGACTTCAATTTCTTTCTGATTGATGACTTCTACTCAAGAACAGAAAACAGATAGAAAGAGCCACACCAAGTTCTTTACATTCCAGTTATAGATCCAAATATATTAGTTTGGCTAAGAGCACAAGCTGTGGAATCAGTTAACCTGGAGCAAATCCTGGCTCCTTCACCTATTATGAGATTTTAGTTGGTTAAAAGATGCTTAATATCTCTGCAACTCAATATTCTTATTAATAAATTTGGGAAAATAACAATACCAAGTTTATAAATGTGAGCCTTGAATAAAATAATACAGGTAAAGATTTTTTAAAACAATATATAATGGACTTATTTCTCTGATAGTACATATAGATTTACCTTATGGTTTTTAATAATTGCATAGAATTTAACAAGAACAAACCTCCTGAACAATGTTAGAAGAGAAATGTTAAAACAGGAAGAAAATTATAATTCATAGTAAAAGGTGTAAACACGAGATTAATTGAGTAAAAAATGAACAAAGACTAAGTATCTCTGAGATATATAAATACACATGTTGCCAATTTGCACATGAGGACCAGAAGGCACTATCCCTTTCCTATAAAATTAGCAAATATTAGAAGGATGTGAACACACAGGGTTACTAATTAGGTATAAGAAAATGGGAATATTAATGCACTCTTTATAGATATAAGTTGGTATAAATTTTGTTGAAGTGTAGAATGTGAGTTTGAAATAAAATTTAACCCATTTCCCATTTAGAAATAAAGAGCACAGCTTGCTGCTAATGTTAATTTAATTTCACATAAACACCCTCTTTGAGCTGAAGCAAATTTGACTGGTTTTTAGTGTGAAAGTAAAATATAAAAACTGTTCCTGGAGTTATTTCTAAACAGAACTTGTCTCTAAACCTAATGTTACAGAAATGTATATATAAATTAGATTCATCAAAAGAATCTTCTGCTAACAACTGTTTCAGAACGATATTAACATCACAGGCAGAAATGTTATGTTTTCTTGGATTTTGATATTTTCAGTGATCAAAAATTACTATATTTTGTAAATAAAAATAGCACTACTGAAAACAGATGCTATAAATAAAATAATGGCATTTGTTTCCAAAGACTATAGATATACTAGAGCAATGCAATAATAATAATAAAAGTAAAATACTTCATGGCAAACTTTGGGAGTAGGGTTAGAATGCTAATCTTTGAGTTACCTCGAGATAAATACTGTAGCTGCAAGCACCACTGATGAGTATTCTCAGGGCAAACGAGAAATGGGTTAAAAAAACATGCATGCCATTTGAACCAAGAACTCCACTTCTGAGATTGCTGATCTACTAATATGCTTGTGCACATGCACAGAGACTTTGATATAAGCACTTAATAGTGGTTTTGTTTTCTCAAAGATCTGGACACAGTTTAGGTAAGACTCTGAAAGGTGTGAGGTAAAGAAACCTTTAAACGTTTTTTTGGTTGTTGTTTTAAACTAGAGTTGACTAAACTATGGCCACCAAATTTTGATTTTAAGAGTAATACCCATTACAATTCATTAGGAAGTAGAATTCTGTAAAACACACTTGAGAAAATGTTGCTCTTGTAATAAAATTTCTTCAACCATTACACTGAGCTGTGTTTTTGAGAATTATACTTCAACTTTTTTGGCATAATTTTGAGAAAAAAACTACACAGAAACCTACTCAAAGATGCTGGGACTCAGCCTTGAAGCACTCACTGGTGTTGTCTCTATTTTGGAGAAAGTTTTGCTCATGAAAGAAAGAAGGAGAAAATATTTTACTCCTCCACCCTACAGAAAGTGGGTTACTTTATAACTTACTTTAAAAAGCACAGGAGAGTTTCTGCTTCCCAATAGGATATGGAAATTTGAAAGACCACGTTCCTCCCATCATAAGGAGAAGGAAAAGCCAAAGCATCCATAAGGTCTTAATTTTCTCGAGCTCATCAGGGATGGGTGTACCAAGGCACCCAGGTGGACTGACTTCTAAAGAGTGACAAGGAGACTTCTGGCAGCACATAAAATTGGGTAATAAAATCATAGCTAAAATGATCTTAAAGGCTGAATGCGGACCAACATGGCAGTTAAGAATCTCTGGGTGCCTCAGACACCAGGGACATCTGCTGTCACTCATCAGCTGTTTCCACCAGGCTTCCTAGAAGGTGGAGGAAGCATGAGAGGCCCCTCGAAAGCTCGGGGCATGAAATGCCGGACACTCCCAGACTCTGCTTTCCTATGAAATGGAAGCCTGCAGCTGCTGGTAGGGGGGAGGAAGTTGTCCTGTTCCCAGGACCCAAGCTAAGATCCACTGCTTCTGGGGGAATGGTAGACACCAAAGTTGGCTATATCGGGGGGACCGACAGGAAACGCTTTCCTGCCATGGAGGAGTAAGGGCTGAGAAAGCCCTAACCGCAAGTCCCTGGTGTCCTAGGTTTGCTGGGACTGGACTAGGGGAGCCACCCAGCCCTCACCAGGATCCCACCATCTCATGTCACCTGCATTAATAGGCTACTTTTGGGCAGGTGCAAGGCCACTGTGGGTCAGGCAGGCAAGGACCTTTGAGGCTTGAGGGTGGGGCAGGAGTGCTGAGAAGAATCTGGAAAAAACTAAGACCCGCACCGAACGCCAGGTGGCGTTGGCCCACCACCAGAGGAATTCAGATTTGTGGAGGACTGAAGGTCTCCTATGAACAAAAAACACAAACTCTGTTCAACTACTCAGGAGACTGACTCAATCCCTACTCTCCACATCCCCCAGACTAGACACAGGTGAAGAAAGAAACTGAACATCGAAGATAGGCCAGTGGAAAGATCCAAACTGAAATGCAGTGAGAAAGAAAAGTGGAGAAAAAAAGGACAAGAGTTCTCCCTGAATGCTGGCTTCAGTTCTAAGAGTTTAAGATGATTTTATTAAATTACATTTTTGATAAATCATTCTACCTTGGCATTTTTCCCTGATTAATTTTTTTTGTGCTATTGTCACATTGAAGCATTGATGGCATCAGATGAATGTTCAATGGATATGTTCTTAACACAATAGGAGAGGAATTGTAAGTTCCCAAAATGAAAAAGACACTGGAAGTTCCTAAAAGACACTGGAAGTTCCTTAAAAACACAATAGAACCCAACATAATGAATTGCACAAAGTTTGGTAACTTTTATGTCTAATGTCTATAATGACTGAAACCCACAGTAAGTGAAGGATAGCTTTTCATCAAATGTGACTCTATATCATTTACCCTTAAAATGTATTGTTCAAATAAATTTACCCTACACAGAGAATATGGCTACAGTCTTTTGTGCAGTCATTTTTTTTTCACAAGATCCTTTGTTCCAGCGCCTACAACCATTTTTACCTGTTTCCCCTAAATACTTGTAGGAAGCAAGAAATCACTCATATAATGAGTGACAAAATTAAGATTGAAGATGGTTATGAGTATTTTGTGTTAAAGAAAGATGAGAAATAATATCATAATTTGTTGTCTTTGACTAAACTATGAGGCTGTTTAATTTTTTATCTTAACAACTTATCATTTTTCCCTGGGTCAATAACTACTTGTGAAAAACAATAAGTCTATAATTTGCTCAAGGAAAAGATCTGATCTGAATACCAGAATACCATTAGTACATGTAGAGATATTGGTCTCCTGTTAAGAGTTGATATTTCCACATTAAGATGAAACAGCTGCCAATTCAAAATTGCAGCCCTCAAGCAAAGCCCCATGGCATTATAAAAAAAGAATATATTCCTGGCACTTTCCAGCTGTCAGTATTGACACTCACCTTTCTTCTTGCATTTTATTGTAGATGTTTTGACCAGGATTTATAATGTGGAAGCCAGAGAGGAATTCACCTGTTCTCTGTTACAAAATACCACATTGATGGAGAAGACAGAGAAAAATCAGAGTGGAAGCTTGGTTTCTGAAGAATGTGTGTGTGTGTATGTGTGTGTGTGTGTGTGTGTGTGTGTGTGTGTGTGTGTGTGTGTGATTAAAATTCAAAACACATATAAATATTATGTTAGTCAAGAATAAATTTTTTTCTTTGAAAGCTAAAAAGCAGATAAATTTTGTATGTATCATATGATTGCAATAATAGCTATACTAATGTTTATGTCAAATCTCAAAGAAGAAAAAATAGCTTAGCTAATGGCGTGTAACAAAGAATCTCCCAGTGTGAAATACAATAGAACTTGTTAGTTCATAAAATAGGATACCTGGGGAAAAATGGATTTTGAGTTATCTGAGATAAGCTGATCTACTATGTTTTAAATAGCTGGAGAAATTATGTTTTGAAATTAACATGCTTTAAAATCAATACCCTATAAAATTTTACTTTGTGGGTGTAAACTTTCAGTAATGAGGAGACATTTTCCTGTATTTATAACCTTCCATTGCAATAGATCAATTGTATCTCTGTGTGTTATATATGTGTGTGTGTGTGTGTGTGTGTGTGTGTGTGTGTGTGTGTGTGTGTATACACTGTATATAACAGTGTGTTATGTGTATGAATTTGAGAGGGGATTACTTTTCACCTTATCAGATAATTAAACTGAGTCAAGTAATGAAACTTTATTTCCAGATTCTAGATATTTCAAAGTCACTATTTTAAATTTGAAAATATAACTTTAGAGATATTGGAAAACTTTTTAAATAGATTCATTTGATCTTAAATAATGGTATGTGAGTTATTTACTTTATTAGATCACATGTTTAAAGAGCCCCAAATTATGAAATATTAAAGAGAAAATGTTGTTCTCTCTTTCTTGCTAGGGATCATCTTGGTGACATAAGACTGGATTCACAAAAAAGTAACTTCGATGATACTGTTTATAAGTTCAGAAAAGGATGCTGTAAGGCATCTACTTTTTGATTTTTTTATTCACTAATCAGCACATAGATGAGAGGTATAGCTGGTTCTTACTTGAAATGGTACTTCATATACATAGGCCTTAAATTTATTTACAGTAACTGAATTTAGTTTGTGAATGAAATTCAAAGTTTTCCTACTGGATAAACTTTGACAAGAAATGCAATGGGTTTTTATCTCCCCAGAGTTCCCTTGGCTGTGTTCTGTTCCTGTAGATTGGTTGAATATGTAGTATAAAAGAATTTGGGGAGTTAGAAAGCTAGCTGAGAGGCACTGATTAGCTTAGTAATGCTTTCAATGCCTGCTCACAGATATAACCAAGATTTTTTGGTCAAAATGTAGCTGAGGTGGTGTCCACTTAGGAAAGAGTTCTAGCACTATACTTGTAACTTTTAATCAAGTAGGTGAAGAGTTTGGTATTTGGAGAATAAGCTTTGTGATAGAACTGTAATATCCTCTGCATTTTAACAGATTAAAATAATTTTACTGAGCTATATCTTGGAGTTCATCAGTCTGTATTGCTTTTTCTAGTTATATATGCTATTTCAAAATCTTTTAAAAAGAAAATATGTTACTTCAGGGAAAATATTTTTGAACTATAAATTTAAATATAAGTTTTGTTTCTTTTCTTTTTTATTCTGACTTTTAGCCACTGGAATGGGGCTGTGGCTCTGGTAATACCCTGAGGCACCCATTCAATTGATCATAAAGGGTACCTTCTCATCCTCCTCACCCATCCACTCTTTGCATCCAATTCAGAATACTATTGATTCTCTTCATAAACTACATTCTAGGGGCAGGTTATTGATCTACTTTGGCATAATTATTCTGCCTACGATGATCCACACCAATCTAATTTTGTTTTTTATTTGCTGCTCCTCCATGACAGGGGATACATAGGGCCTCTGAGACTCAGGTATATAACTATTGATTAAAATTTATTTAATATGGTCTCCAAAATTATTAACTTATGACAAAGCCATTCCTCTTGAAGAGCACATTCTAAAAGGTCCAGGACCTTGCAAAACTGGATGGTGCTGCTCTTCTTTTCATGTACTAGAAACAGAAAGGAAACACAATGGGGAATAGGTTCGGAAGCTGAAGACCTACTGGACTTTGGAAATGGAAAGAGAATGTAACAGCAGGAGTTTAAGTCTTGTGGGAAATAGAAATAAAACATGGTACATACGTGGCAGAGAAAAAGAGCCATATACCATATGAAGGGGGGTAGTGGTAAGGATTAAAGTGTGAGCCCCAAGGATGATTGAAATCTGGAAAAATGCTTTCTGAACCTGAAGCTGCTGGTGAGCTTTCACCAAGGGTGGCTTAACAACTGTATCTCCAGGAAACAGACTGAGCCTGAAGCTGGACTCACGGCATTGATCTTTGGTATCCTGTTGGACAAAGAGACTGAGCATCTGTGCAAGATCTGGCTTAGATCTTGGGCCACTCTTTGCCTGTGTTTAGGCACCTGCAGTTTCATAAGACAGGCAGGGTGAACACAGAAAGAAGATGCTGTCATTTAACATACCCATTTAATGTGAATTTGAATTTAAATCTTTCAAAACATCTGAAGAATGGTAATTAAATACATTTAATAAATTCAAAGGCCTGAAAATCACCTCTTGAAGAGATCAAAATAAAAGGAAAAATTGAAAAAAAAATTTGACCCATTTCCTGTTTAGAAAAAATGTGCAGCTCACTGCCAGCGTTAATTTAATTTTATATAAACATGCTCTTTGAGGCTAAAGAAAATCTGACTGGTTTTCAATGTGAAAATAAAGTATTAAAACCGTTCTTAGAGTTATTTCTAAGCAGAATTTGTCTCCAATCCTAATGTAACAGAAATGTATATAATAATCTGTATTTAATAATTCTTTTTCGTGTGTTAAATTTCAAAGCATGGAACCACACAAAGCAGAACATCACATTTTGCACAAAAATACTGCATTTCTCTCTGGATCTTCTTGCCATCCTTGTCATTGTGTGAGCGGCAAACTGCAGCAAACAGTTGGATTCTGTTTCCCTGATATTGGTGGTATGTGCTCTTGGGGAAATGTCTTCCAGACAGACAAGCAGGTGTGACATCATCAGAGCATAGACAACATCAAGGACGTTGCTGCCCTGGCTTATGATGTTTTTCCAGCATTTTTTCAATCAATGTCAGTCACTTTTACACAGCTGATTATGTGCTCATGATTGTTCTTCTTGAACAAGATGTAGGAGTTCAGCACTGTAATGTTTAGAAGGTAGTGAAAAAATTTCTTATACCAGTAGTCCCCAACATTTTAGGCACCTGGGACCGGTGCTCTTATGAAAATCTAATGCCTGATCTGAGGTGGAGCTGAGGCGGGATGCTAGTGCTGGGGAGGGGCTGCAAATACTGATGAAACTTAGCTAGCTTGCTTGCTTGCTGCTCACCTCCTGCTGTGCGGCCCCCGTCATGGACCAGTCCCAATACATGGCCAGGGGATTAGGGACCCCTGTATTAGATGATTTGTGGGATTGTTCTTATTAGTTTGTCCTGGTTGTGTAGTAGAATATCTTTATGTTCTACTGACAGATGCAGGCGTATGTGCTGAGGAATTAAATATCACAGTGTTGAGGAGGGAGCATCAGCAAGAGAGAAGGGGAGAGTGGGGAGAGAGAGAGACAAAGAGAGAGATTGAGAGAGAGAGAGAGAGAGAGAGAGAGAGAGAGAGAGAGAGAGAGGACAAGCAAATGAGGAAAATTTTTATAAGGTTAAATGAAGAATCCAAATTAGTATGTATTGTATTTTTAAATATCTAATAAACTTCATCTTGAAAATGCCCCTAGTACAATATTACATTAATAAGTCATCCATAAAAGAATAAACTCAATATTATTTTTTATTCACTTTATTGGTGAATACAATTATACAGTTTTCAGGTGAACATTATAATTTGACATTTATATATTCTATTGTGTGTTTACAACTCAAAGTCCAGTTTCCTTCACTTATATATTTGATCCCCTTTATACACTTTACCCTCCACCTACTCCCCTATATTTGATCCCTTTTAACTGTCTATCTACACTCTCCTTTCCCATACCCTACCCTCTGCTAACCACAGGTCTAAAGTTCATGTTCATGAGTCTCTGTTTGTTTGTACTGTTTATTTGTTGCTTGTAGGTTTATATCCCACATATAAGTGATATCATGTGATTTTTAACTTTTCTGTCTGGCTTATTTCACTTAGCATGATGATCTCAAGGTCTGTCCAGGTAGTTGTAAATGGCAGTATTTCATCTCTTCTTATGGCTGAGTAATATTCCATTGTATATATGTACCACAGCTTTTTTAGCCACTCATCTATTATAGGACACTTCAATTGCTTTCATGTCCTGGCCACTGTGAATAATGATGCTATAAACATCAGTGTGCAAATATCTTTTTGGATATGGGTTTTCAAGTTTTTAGAGTAAATATCCCATAGAAGGATTGCTGAATCATATGGTAAATCAATTCTTAGTTTTTTGAGGAACCACCATACTATTTTTCATAGTGGCTGTACCAATTTGCAGCCCCACCAACAGTGTATAATGGTTCCTTTTTCTGCACATCTTCTCTAACATTTGTTATTATTTATCCTGTTGATTATAGCTATTCTAATAAATATGAGATGCAATCTCATTGTAGTTTTGATTTGCATTTCCCTAAAAGCTAGTGATGTTGAGCATCTTTTCATGTTTGTTGGCCATTTGTATGTCTTCTTGGGAAAAGTGTCTGTTCAGGTCCTCTGATCATTTATTTATTGAATCATTTGGTTTTTTTTTTGTAATTACTAAGTTGTATAAGTTCTTTGTATATTTTGGATATTAGGCCCTTTTCGGAGGTGTTGCTTGCAAATATATTTTTCCATTCAGATAGTTGTCTCTTTACCTTGTTGACAAATTCTTTTGCTGAGCAGAAACTTTTTAGTTTAATATAATCCCATTCATTCATTTTAGCTTTTACTTCCCTTGCTTTTGAGGTCAAATTTATAAAAGCCTCTTTAAGTCCAAGGTCCTTGAGTAACATTCCTATGTTTTCTTCGATGCATTTTATTGTTTCAGACCTTATATTCAGGTTCTTAATCCATTTGGAGTTAATATTGGTGTGTGGTGATAGACAACAGTCTAGTTTCGTTCCTTTGCAGGTGGTTTTCCAGTTTTCACAGCACCATTTATTGAAAAGGCTTTCCTTCTTCCACTGTATGTTTTTGGCTTTTTTGTCAAAAATTATTTGCTCATATAAATATGCGTTTACTACTAGATTCTAGATTCTATTTCACTGGTCTGTGAGTCTGTTTTCTGCCAATACAATGCCTTTTGGATTATTGTTGCTTTGTGGTATAATTTAAAGTTGGGCAGTGTGATACCTCCAGTCTCATTCTTTTTTCTCAGCATGGCTTTGGCAATTTGGGGTCTTTGTGCTTTCAAACAAATCTGATAATTTTTTTGTTCTATTTCTTTAAAAAACGTCGATGAGATATTGATGGGAATTTCATTAAATCTGTATAATGCTTTAGGTTTTAACTATGTTGATTCTTCCAATCCAAGAACATGGAATATCTTTCCATTTCTTTGCATCTTCTTCAATTTCTTTTAATAGGATCTTGTAGTTGTCATTATATAGGTCCTTCATATTTTTTAAAAATTTAATCCTAGGTGTTTTGTTGTTGTTGTTGTTGCAAATGCAAAGGAAATTATCTTTTTCTGCTCCTTTTTCTGGCACATCATTATTAGAGTATAGGAATGCTATAGATTTCTGAACACTGATTTTGTATCCAGAGACTACTGTATTTCCATATTGTTTCTAGTAGTGTTCTAGTGGAGTCTTTAAAGTTTTCTGCATAGAGAAAGAAACATGACATTCGCAAATAGTGACAGTTTGACTTCTTCGTTTCTTATTTGTATGCCTTTTATATCTTTCTCTTATCTGATTGCACTCACTAGGACCTCCAATGTTATATTGAATAAGTGGTGATAGTGGACAGCCTTGCCTTGTTCCTGATCTTAGATAGAAGGTTTTTAGTTTTTCACCATGAAGTATAATGTTGGCTGAGGGTTTGTCATAGATGGCCTTTATTATGTTAAGGTACTTTCCTTCTATACCAATTTTGTTAAATGATTTGATCAGAAATGGATGCTGTATCTTGTCAAAAGCTTTTTCTTCATCTATTGATATGTTCATATAATTCTTATTTTTAAATTTGTTTATGTGGTGTATCATATTAATCATTTTGCATATGTTGAACCATTCCTGTGCCCCTGGGATGAAGCCCACTTGATCATGGTGTATAATTTTTCTAATATGTTGCTGTATTTGCTTCGCTAGTATCTTATTTAGAATTTTTGCATCTGTGTTCATGACAGATATTGGTCTATAGTTTTCTATTTTTGTGTTATCTTTACCAGGTTTTGGTATCAGAGTACTATTGGCCTCATAAAATGAGTTGGGAAGCATTGCCTCCTCTTTGCTATTTTGGAAGAGTTTGAGGAGAATAGATATTAAATCTTTGAATGTTTGGTAGCATTTTCTGGTAAAGTCATCTTGTCCAGGACTTTTACTTTTTGGTAGGTTTTTGATGATTGTTTCCATTTTCATATGGCTGATCAGTCTATTTAGGTTTTCTAGTTCTTCTTGATTCAATCTAGGAAGGTTGTATTTTTCTAAGATACTGGTTCATTTCTTCTAGGTTATTAAATTTGGTGTTATATGCTTTTTCATAGTATTCTTGCATGATCGTATGTATTTCTGCTATATCAGTCATAATTTCCCTTCTTTCATCCTGGATTTTGTTTATTTGTGTCCTTTCTCTTTTTTCTTTAGTGAGTCTAGCCAGGGGTTTGTCAATTTTACTAACCTTCTCAAAGAACCAGCTCTTTGTTGCATTTATTTTGGTGCATATTTTTTTTTTGTTTTCAGTTTCATTTATTTCTGCTCTAATTTTGATTATTTCTTTCCTTGTGCTGACTTTAAGATGAAGCATTAGGTTGTTTATTTGGACTTGTTCTTGTTTTTGAATATAGGCCTGTAATGATAAGAACTTTCCTTTTATGACCGCTATTACTGTGTCCCAAAAGTTTTGATATGTTGTACTATCATTATCATTAATTTCTATGTATCTCTTGATCTTTCTTTTTACTTTTTCTCTGACTTGGTTATTCTTCAGTAGCATGCTGTTTAATCTCCACGTACGTGTGGTTCTTCCTGATTTCTTTTGATCTTGATCTCTAGTTTCAAAGCATTATGATCAGAGAATATAGTTGGTATGATTTCAACCCTCTTGTATTTGTTGAGGCTATCTCTGTGTCCCAGTATGTGGTTGATCCTTAAGAATGTTCCATGTACTCTAGAGAAGAATGTATAAGTAGCTCTTTTGGGATAGAAGGCTCTGTAAGTGTCAATTATGTTCAGTTGGTTTAATGTGTCAATAAGGATATTATTTCCTTATTGATTTTCTGTTTGGATGATCTTTCCATATCTGATAGTGGAGTATTTAGGTTCACTACTGCAATAGTGTTTGGCCTGTTTCTCCCTTTACTTCTGTTAGTAATTGCTTTCCATATTTTGGGCCTCCATGATTGGGAGCATAGATATTAATAAGTGTTATATCTTCTTGGTGCATGATTCTCTTTATCATTAATATCTTTCTTTACCTTTTTATTTTGAAGTCTATTTTGTCCAATATTAGTACCACTACTCCCATTTTTCTCTGAATGCCATTTGCTTGAAATATCATTTTCCACCCTTTCACTTTGAGTCTATATTTGTCTTTGGAGCTGAGATGTATCTCCCATAGGCAGTATATGGTTGGGTTTTGTTTTTTGATTTATTCTGCAACTCTGTGCCTTTTTATTAGTGAGTTCAGTCCATTTACATTTAGGGTGATTATTGAAATAAGAGCTCTTCTTATAGCCATTTTATCTTTTGCTTTCTGGTAGGTCAGTGTTTCCATTACTTCTTTGTCCTTATGTTTCTGTTTTCTTTATTTTGGTTGGCCTTTGTGTGTTTTCCCTCTGGTTGTTGTTTTATGTTATATACTTCAGTTCTGAATCTTTGGTGTGTGGTTACCATTACAAATATAAAAAGGATAATTATATATATACAGTCATCTATTTTTTTTCTGCATGTGCCTTATCTCTATTCCCCTTTGCTAATCTGGATCTTTGAATCCCCCCACTTTTTCAGTCATTGTTATCTCACCTTGTCCCTATATATGGTGGACGTTCATTACTATCTTGCTATAGCACTTCTCTTCTTATTATTTAAGCTGTAATGGCCTTTTCTTTGTAAGGGTTGCACTCCTATGCTTTTATATGCCTGATAGTCACTTTACTCCTAATTATCTATTTTTTTTTTTGGTCATTTTGTTTTAGGTGAACTGACCCCTTTCAGTATATCCTGTAGTGCAGGCCTCGTAGTGGAGATTTTCCTCAATTTTTGTATGCTTAGAAACGTCTTAATTTCTCCTTTAAATGTAAGAAAGAGCTCAGCTGGTAGGTCCTTTCACTTAATAGTTTAAATATTTGATTCCATTCTTTCTGGCTAGTATGGTCCACACTGATAAATCTGATGATAATCTAGTGGGTTTTGCTTTATAATGTACCGTTTTCCTCTCCCTGGCTGCCCTGAGAATTCTGTCTTTGTCATTGATTTTTGATAATTTTAATACAATGTGTCTTGAAAAAGGCCTTTTTGGGTTGAGATAATTGGGTGTTCTGTTGACTTCTTGAATTCCAAGCTCCAGCTCATTCCTTAAATTTGAGAAATTCTTGTCAACTATTTGTCTGAAAATTTTTTCTAATCCCTCCTTTTCCTTGTTTTTAATAATGTCCATTATACTTATGTTTCCTTTATTGATGGTATCAGCTAGCTCTTGAATTTCTCTTTTATTATTTTTCATTCTTCAGTTTCTCTTTTCTTCCTTCTGATTTATTTTTAGATTTCCATCTTCAGTATCACAGATCCTTTCCTTCATTTGCTTGACTTTATTTCCTAAGCTTGCTATTTCATTTTTCAACTCTTGCAGTGTGTTCTTCATTTTCAGAAGTTCTATTTGATTTTTTTTGAGGATTTCAATATCCTTGCTCTGCTCATCTAGGTGTTTTTTTAAATTCCTGAAATTGTTGATATGACTCGTTTTGGAATTCACTGAGTTTTTTCAGAAGTACCATCCTGAATTCTCTTTCATTTGATTTGCATATTTCTATGTTTGTAAGCTTATTTTCTGGAGATTTTTCTCTTTTTTTTTCTGAGATACCTTGTCACCTTGGTTGTTCATGATTTTTAATGGTCTATTTCTGCACTTGGGTATTAATGGAAGTGTATTCTGTTGGTTTTCCAGAAAAAGGGTTTATTATACAAAAGTCTCTCTTTAGCATGCTGCAAGAAAGATGCTTTTTTTTTGGTGTCCAATAGGTGGTGTCTAAGCCTCTTGGATCTCTGCTCTATATAAAGCCTAATAATGCCTTTTTATTTTCTTGTAGATATTTAATTACACTCACTAGTCTCAGTTTTAGTCTTTGTCAGTGTTAGCAACAGTTTCGGTAGCATTTTCTTAGATTTCTCTGCGCTCTATGGTGTCCGGTCTCACAGGATATGGGGGGAAGGGACCTCTAAGTTGGGGGTCGGGGGCTATGGCTCAACCTTGGTTTTGCAACTGCAACAGGAAAAAATCAACTGTTGCTTTTCTGCCATCCCCACCTTTTTTTCCTGCCTTCTGCCCTGATGACTGGGCTGTGCTGCTGGCCACAGAAAATTGACAGCTTTTCCAGGCAGGGTTGTTCAAGGAACTTATCATTTCTTCTCCCCTCTCCCTCCTACTACAGAGAGCTCTGGTGGCTGTGAGAAGCAACTATTTTATTTCTCCCAGTTCACCACCTGACACATGGGGTTCTGAATTGTGGTAGCTCTTATGCCACACATCCCATGCTCAGATGTGCTGGTGTGCTGTATCGGTGTTTTTTGTTGAGTTTTAGATGTTCAACTTATTGTTATTTCAAGGGGAGAGATCTGGGGACATCTCTCACTTTGGATGTTTCCAAACATCCTTAGCATGTAATTTTTTGTCGTTGCAGGGTGCCTTCTTGGAGTTCTCCATAGTTGTATGGCTTGCTTGTTTCTCTAGATTCCAGGTGATTTTTCCTTGCTGCTGCTCCATGTTTCTGTCAAAACTTTGATTTGGTTGCCAGAGAGATGAACAGAGCTTCTATCATCTATGCCATTATTTTTCTCTCTAAACTCAAATAATTTAGTGATTCTTTATTATTAGGGTAACTTTTAGCTGTTAGCAACAACCCCCAAAACAGTGATTTTAAATAAGACAAGAATTCATTTCTCTCTAATGTAAATAATACCCAAGGTTAGTAGTTTAAGGCCATTCTGGTTGCTTCACTATCACTTCTATCTTCTTGCTTCATCATATTAAACATAAACTATTGCTGTGTGGGTTTCAGGAATCACATTAACATTCTACATAGCAGAAAAAAGGAAGAGGTAAATTGGATATTCCCTCCTTTTAAGATAGCTTCTTGAAGACAATTAAACTTAGATTCCAATATCTAGCACTTAATCATATTGCCAACAGACTTACAAGGAAGGCTGGCAAACATAGTCTTATTCTCAGCTAAAATGTACTCATCCAATAATCACTTCTTATACTAAGGAAGATGATGAAAACATACTGAGGCAAAAACCAACAGTTTTTCTCCCAGAATATTATAATTGTTATGAAGATATGTGAAATATATATTTTTTACCATTTGCTGTATATTGTCATATTTCTGGCCTTGATAGTAATAAGTCATCTTGTTTTAAGAACTGAAGAGGAGAAACATTCTCTTATTTTAATTACACAATTTTCTTTAAAGGTCTTTCTGGTACACCTACTGTGATCTGTTTCAAATCCTTTCATTTTATAAATCTCAATGCTACATTAAATCCTTGCTGTCTTGTAAATTGTAAAAAACTTGATAATTACAAATAGAAATGTTTTTGATTTAATAAAAGAGAATTTAATTTCATTTTAATAATTTTCTCTTTGTCTAATTTTATTATTTATTTTTATAAATTTATTTTTTTTTTCTAGTCTTTTACAATCTCACTTGTACCAATTTTCCCCACTTGCTCCTGTAAAGCTTTCCCATACAAGAGTTTATTCCACTATGATAGCACATTGTAACATGGAATTCATTTGTGCAATGCTTTATCCCGATTTTTAGATTTTGTCAGTGTCAGTACTCTATTTTTCTCTTTCTGATAAAGAATCAAGTCTTTTACATAGCTTTAAGTCATTAGTTGTTTTTTTTTTTTTCACCATCTAGGAAAAAAGTGAATGATTTATGGTGAGGGAAAAAACTGGCTTTTATTGGAATAGCTACAATACTGCTCTCTTCAGATAAAATACATTGCAGGTCAAACCCACAGCTGCTGATTGAAAAATTTCCCCGAAGGTTAATAAAGATTTAGTAGTTCAGAATTGCAATGCGATATGGCTATTTGTCATGGATGTTTGTTTCATCTTATCCCATGTTTGTTTCATTTTATCCCATGTTAGAAAGCAGGTTTCTATCACCATGCCCGTGCTACTTTTTTCTATTTCCCTGTTCTCACTGATGAATAGCTATGATTATAAAATAGTGGCACTAC
This sequence comes from Macroglossus sobrinus, assembly GCA_004027375.1. Lineage (NCBI taxonomy): Eukaryota > Metazoa > Chordata > Mammalia > Chiroptera > Pteropodidae > Macroglossus > Macroglossus sobrinus. Next base: position 97,386 of record PVKZ01000324.1, on the reverse strand, counting down.
TAACTGAGTACCTAGGAAAAGGTACTCAGAATGTGTCTTGGTGTTTTACTGTAACTCTTGAATGAAATAGTATATACATTAAAAAAAAAATACCCCTGATTCAACTCGCAGGGTAATTTGAAAATTAATTAATTTAAAAAGTTTTGTTAACAGTGAAATTATAATTTGTGTTGCACTATGTACCAATCAAAGGGTTTTCATGTCTATTCTTATAGTTCATATTTTCATACAATTATGTGCCATTGTCATTGTTTGATAGGGAATACAATGGCCAAAGAGGTTAAGTGATTTATCATGGGTGACTATGTCTTAGTTTATGCCTTTAGTTTATGGTATTAGTGACTATGTCTTAGTTTATGCCCTTAGTTTATGGTATTAGTGCCCTTATTCACACTCATATGTGCCCAGTTTGGACAATAAATAAGTTACATTACTTCTCCAGGATGAATCTTAAACCTCTTAACTTCCAGTTTATCTATTGACATGAGACATAGGTACCTTTTGGTTACTTCCCTTGCCTGAGTCATGGTATTTAATACTTTCTAGGACAGGAGAACTCCCATGGGCATAACCTTTTTGTTTTCCAAGATTTTGAACTATTTTTATTCCAGTTGCCTTTGTAGTAACAAGTGTCTCGAGGAGGCAATTTCATAAATGCACTTGGGAAGAAACTGATAATCAAGAAACTCTATATGCATAATCCAACTTAAATCCATTAAGCTCAAAATATTGAAAACATACACTGTGAATTAATTTTATATGTTTTGTGACTTTTGTTTTTATTTATGCTGTTACAGATTGGATTTGAGGCATTGAGATGATGAGTAAGAGAATGTACAACTTGTTATAAAGAATGAAAACTAAGCTTATTCATTTCGTTTATCGCTTTGTCTCTAGAAGCTAACTCAATGCCTGATCTGGCATGTAGTAGGCATTTGTGTTGCACTATGTTAAATGATTGAATGAGTAATGAATATATAAGTAATAATTTTCTAGACAGTAATACAAACTTATTTTGGGTATAGATTTATAGATTATTCACAATGAGATGCAAAAGAATTACTATGTAAATTAGATGACAACAAATGTGTACACTTTTAATTTAGTAAAATATTAGAAGGTTGTATAAATTTGGTACAGTATCTGATACTAGAACCTCTTTGCTGATAGATGTATGTCAGTCTTTCCACCATATTATTTTCTAATACTTTGAAAAATTGAAATGTGGAATAGTTATTTCTAGTTGATGTAATTTAGATATTTGAATAAATAAGATGGCAATTCAAATTATGAATGTTTACAATGCTTGTAAAACATAATACTTTGGTTAAAATTTTGTATGAGCTTTTTTTTTTAAAGAAAGCTCAAATATCATAGGATAATTTTTAATAATGATGTTTCTCATGATGCCACAGCCAAAGGCATAGGAAAAGAATGAGTTTGAATAATCATAGGATCCTCACCAAAAGAAATTATTTTGTTGTTTTAGGGAGAGCACTGGTGATTGTAATTTTAAAAATTGACTCTAAAAGTAGAAGAGAAAGTAAAACATCTGGTTTGATGTTTGTGCCTAGTTCATCAACCCAGGTAGAAGTTCACTGCATGTGTGAGCTTGTCTAAATGTTTCTGTTTAAATAGCAAAGGGAATAAAGACATACATGTCATAATAACCTTTTTTTTATATACTACTTTTTCCCAATTGTTTCATGTCTAGTTAGAACCCAGGTATAAATTCATGTGCATCTACTGTTAGAAATGAGAGCAATGATAGGAAGTGCCTGGGAATGTTTGTAGGGTCATGATTTCATGTTAAAAATGTGCTTAGAGACTCTGTAAATGAACTTTTCCAAAAGCTTTTTAGAGTAGTTGCAGTACTGGTACATGTCCTTTTCTTTATTAGAAATATTTGCAAAAACTTTTGCCTGCTATATCTTTCCCAATATGTATGAATGAGTAGATTTAGTGAATGGAGACACATATTTTAATTTGAGTAACTTTGATTAAAAAGTGTATCTTTTCTGTAGAGATTTGTATTTACAGTATAACTCCAATGTCTTCTTGGGCTGAGTTCATTAATTAGAAATTGTGAAAAGAATGAATGTGTAAGCAATCATGGTGGAAACTTGATGTGGTAATAAATGAACACTAAATATGTCCACATCCTAATTTCTGGACCTGTGACCATAACCTTATTTGGCAAAAGAGACTTTGCAAATGTGGTTACAGTACGGGTCTTGAGATGGGGAAATTATCCCAGATATCTCATGCAGGTTCAGTGTAGGCATAAAGATCTTCATCAGAGTAATGCAGGAGGACCCAGAGTTAGAGGAGGAGAAGATGTGATGACTGAACAGAGATTGAAGTAATGTACTTTTAAAATGGAGGAAGGAGCCAAAAGCCAAGGAGTATAGATTAAAAAAAGCAAGAGAAAACATTCTTCCTAGACCTTCCAGAAGCAACAAATGCAGCTGATGCCTTGACTTTAGTCCTGTGAGACCATGTTGGACTTTTGACCTCCAGAAATATAAGAAAATAAACTTGCCGTGTTTTAAATCACTAAGTTAAGGTAAATTTGTTACAGTGGCAACAGGAAATTAATACATTAGGTCAGGCCAGAGATGGTGTATGCAGCAAAGACAATGTCCCAGACTGGCAAGATGTTGAAAAAAACTCTTCTTTTTAATGACAAAGCTTTGACGCTTGGGGGTTGATTATTTTCTCTCTGCTTAGAATTGAGGTTCATTGGTGACTTTGAGAAGACAATCAAAGAAGCTGTCTTCACAGTAGCTTCTTTCTTTTTGTTTTATTTATTTTTAATTAAATTAATTTTTTAAATTTAAGTATAGTTTCTTATTGACTTCCTAAAGGACATCCACCAGCTGGCTCATTCGTATACATTATATTTTATATTTTTTTCATAAACTGGACATTGTTACCCCTATTTTAAAATGAGGAATTAGGCATATAAAGTAACTTGATGAAGCCTTTATAGCTAATAAGTGCCAACACATAGATTCTTATTCATTCTTACACTTTGTTAAAAATCTTTGAATGACTTCGCAAAAGAGCTGGTTTTAAAACTCTTAAGACAATTTATATTTTTTTCTTCCATATAGATGGAGAGGTCCATAAGAAGTGAGAACCTGATGTACTCATTTGTGTTACACATTTGTGTTTCAACAGTGCATTGACAGGTTTCTGGGGCCAGTGTATATGGACAGCATGCTTTATGGTGAAGACATAGAAACGGTTGATCTTAGTACTGGAAGGTGGAGCTCTGCTGTGCATTCCTTTTGATAATCAACTCTTGGACTTTCTTTCCAAGAACTTTAGGTGGGAATAAGGTAAGACAGATCTGCAGTCCACTCTGGCTAGGGGAGAGGAAAATGCTTTTTTGACCCCTGATAAGGCCTGAGTGGCTGGTGACTTAGGTCAGCTCTGCAGAAAACGGTTAGAGAAGACTGTTTAGAACCTTAAATCTGATTTTAAACATAGTAGGATCAGGAAGAAGGACACTATTAGTGTGAGGAGAGTCATCACAGAAAGTTTGATAGAAGAGCTGAGCTGAATTATTAAATAGATGTTTAAATAAATAAGGGACCTGGAAGGGCATTTTGCCCATGCAGGCATTGAGTCTCAAGAAGTGTTCTGTGCTCCTACAGTGGGTTCAGGCAGAGTTGGGTCCTCAGTCTGGCATCTCAATCCCAGACCACTGCTGTTTCCAAAGCCCCATAACTTGTGCTATGAGGTTATGTCTCAGGGAGGAGAAACTTTTGAGATGGATAAAGAGAGCAAAAAGAAAAGAATATGGTCTAGGGTGATCCTCATGTTTCTGAAATGCATGCAGAATGGGTTTATTGGAAAGTAATGAGAAGTGGGGTAAGGTAGACAGGGCAAGGCTCACTGGAAACATTGTGCATTATCATTACCTTTGCACTTAAATGTTCTCAGGAAGGATCTAGTCATTGTCCTACTTCTGAAAGGCTAGCATCATCTTATACCTACAAAGTGCTTTCAGATTGAAGTGGTTTTAAATATATAAAACTAACCATAATTGCTATAATTTATAAAGGCACGGCTGTATCTGGAAAATATTGGACTCTGTGGTGTTCATATATTATCTAATAAAACCTTCAAAACAACTCTGTGAGTTAGGTGGTGTTATGTTTTGTTTGTTTATTTGGTTGTTTTTTACAGAGGAGGAAGTCGAAGTCCATTTAATGTTCACATCAACCTCTGTTTTTCAAAGCACGTAACAGGTATTTTGCTTAGAGTGATACAGCAGACCTGGCAAAGGTAAGAGTTGGATGTGGGATTCCAGTCTCTAAGTATATTGCTTTCATTGCTACATAAACTCAAACATATTCTGAGGACAAAAGCAGAAGGAAAAGTACAAGCTCTGGTTTTCAAGGTTCTAAATTTGGTTGTCAGAACTGTTATTCCCTAGCTGAAGAATTGGGCAAGCTAACACACCTCTCTGAGTTTTAATTTCTGCATCTGTTAAAACATAAATTAGTAGAGAACTTTTTAAAAAGAGATTAATCTTAATAAGGCATTTAAAAGGCCTGGCACATAGTAAGTGCTTATCAATAAATATGAACTCTTCAATCTCACTATCATGTTACTTTTATTTATATCTGAGGACAACTTAGAGTCCAATTCAAGATGAAATAAATCCATTTAGGAATGACTCAAAAATGGCCTGGAAAAAGTTGTTTTGTATTTTTAAGTCCCTTGGAATAATTCATTAACTTTTAGTTGTTTCTTTCAACAATAATAGGTTTGTTATATGTTTGTTTTTACAAATGAAATTAGTCATACCTAAGGTTAATGTAAAATGTTTATGCCTTTCATATCTTGTCCAACTCATTTCAGATGAAAAATTTTGAGAAAATCTTTTTAAATATGAATGATAAATAATGAATGATAAATATGAATGATAAACTCAGGTTGGCAAACTCAGGTTTGCCAAGTAGGTTGTGAATGTAGGAGCAATGGTTTAAGTAAAATGTTCCAACTGTATTTGAAGTATATTAAAAAACATAGTTGCTGGGAAATTTCCAAGAAGATTGGTTAAGGTTTCAAAAATGAGTGTTTCTTCTCTTCTAGGAAAATACATTATGTTATCATTAAAAAACAATTGGAAAAATTAAAAGGAAGGAAAATGTATGTGTGTGCACATGAGTCTGTGTGTGTGTTAGTATGACAGATTCAATCTCATTAACTGGAATGTACAAAGCAGTATAGAATTTATTTTTTTATAATTGTTCTCATTTTTTGCCTGAGCTCTTTCTCATCCCCCACTCCATTGGGTGGAAGGGAGAAGTAAAGAGAAGGAATAATTGTATTTAGTCCAAATTTATAATCTGTGTTCTTTGCAATAATTTAAACTGCCTTTTAATAAAAATTAGTCTCTGCTTGAATGACTCAGGCAAATGGTTATTCACATGCTTGCCTTTTCCAAGGTCACTCCTAGAAGTATTGGAGATAGGTGTTATTTAGATGATATGACTTTGAGAAGACAGAAAAAGTGGGTTTCATGAAACTACACAATGTTATTTGGGTCATATTATGTGACTGTCATGGAATGATCAACCAGGACTGATCGATCCCTGATGACTTTTATATCATAACTGGCTCATCCAACTTTGAGATGTGATAAAACTACCCACTGTAGTCAGTAGTCATTGTTATTTGTCTCTGGTTGCAAATTCTCCATACCCTGAGGGATCCTTGCCTGAAGCTAGGCCTACCAATACTTTTGGAACCTTCATATCTCCTCATAGATTTGGGAACACAACTGGGTCTCTTGCATGTACATTCAGACCCTAGGGAACCAGGAGCACTGCCTCAGTCCCACCCATCTGCTATACCACGGGCTTATACTATGTTGCATGATCTACATGAAGGTCTTTTCCTGGGAGACTTATAGCTTCTCACAGTGTAAACTGGCCTGCTGTCAAACATTTTGGACTTCTCCATACTTACCTGGATGTGTTTAAATGTATGCCTCCTCCAGCCCCCAACACTTCTTTGCTAGTAGAATGGTAATAGAATGAGAAATGGCTTCTCACATTTTTTTTCTCCTCCTGTTTGCCTTATTTTTGCAGAATCCAGCTGGGATAAAAAGTGATGGCATTCTTTTTTCTGTTAGTTTCTCTTGTTAACTGGTTTTGTCCTCCCCAAGTAACTTCTTCCTCCTTCTTAAATCTAGACTCAAAACTAAATTAATGATAGAATATAGGGAGCAAGAAACCCATTGATAAGGAGACAGGAAGCATTTTAAAAAATATCTTACTTGGTCTCTAGCTTTCTCTCATTTCTCCCCTAAGAACAAATCTAACAAGAAATGACATGAATCCAATGATGAAAAACAGAAAACTAATTTGTTTCATAAATAAATCAAGAGAGAATTCATGTTTCTGAATTTTAAAAATGCTGAGATTTTTAAAGAGACATATTTCACATCATGCCAAAAAAGTAAAAGAAAAAGAAAGAAAGAAAGAATTCTCTGTTGATCTATTAATTTCATGTAAAACACAGACTTCTGATGATAGTGGAATTTCTAAGCCTGAAATTAGGCTTAGAGGAAGAAACATGCAGGAAATATTAATATATTTGATCACATAAACACCATTAAAGTTTGAGACAAACTACAAATTTGCAAAATATTGGTAAATCATCAAAAAAGGGTTACTTAAAAAATCTTATACAGAATCTTTATCAACCAATAAAAGTCTAAAGCCCAATGTGAAACTAGTAACAGTCACAATCATGGAATTAATAAAATATGAGATACAAATAACTCAATAAATTTATAAACTATAGTTCAATGAATACAATTTTATTCATTCCAAGATATTCTAGATTCTAATATGCCAATCAGGCAGTTTTCTTTAATCCAGAACTATCATTTTCTGCTGCTGGGTATAAATATTTTTAGATAGTATCATGGAAACGTGTTAACAGTTGTCTAAAAATGCTTATAATCTTTTCACTAATAATTCCACTTCTGCAGATTTTATTTAAGGAAACCATTTGAAATATGTACAAATATGTTTTTACATTCCTCTTTCTTATAGCATTTAAAAATAACCCCAAACTGGACATATACAAATTATCAAATATTGAGATTGGTTAAATAAACAGATACATTCATATAATGGATAGAGAGAGAGAAGCTGTTGTATGGGGCAAACAAATATTTCAGAGATAGATAACTCTCTTGTCCATTCATCCTCAGAAAACATAAGGGCCAGAAAGTATTTTCTTAAAGCTGAGCAGCCTATATGTTGACATCACTTTTCCAGTTTCATTAAATGAACAATATTTGAAACTCTTGTGAATTTGAATATCTTTCTATTTAGTGAGAGAGATAGTATCTTGACCACAATATTTCTTAATTTAAAACAGAATAAATTTTAAAAAGAAACATATTGCATTAAAATACCAACTTAAAAATTATTCTGCATTTACTATTAGGAGTGTACTTAAAAATTCTGATTTATGTGGTATTATCATCTCTTGTAGCCACTATTTTCCTGACATTGTGTCATAAAAGTATGTAAATTGAGCAAATCTTTAAAGTTACAAAATCTCTAATAGGATATATTTTTTGTCTGCCTTCTATATGATTGCTTTTAAATTACAGATTAGTTGGTAATTTTAAAAGTTGCTATGAAATTAAAAAGTTTAATCAGATGAGCACTAGTTGTCTCTAGTTGGTGATTCTTGACCATTAAATTTTTTAGGTGTAAGGGACATTTCAGATTAAGAACATACTTGTTACCTGGACATATTTGTATACTTAATTATTTAAAATTTGAGATAAATTTGTGAGTCATCCCCTGCTGCTATGAAAGTGTGCCAGTACTAAGGGTACTGTGATGGGTCAATTTGCATTGATGCTTCTAATTTCCTTTTTGTCAATGGTACCCAGAGGCAGAGTAATGAAGCCCTGTTTGTTGAGCTAAAAATAAAAAAAAAACTAGGTCATGAATTTGAATCTACAATAAAGAACTTCATAATTTTGGATAATTCAGTAAGACCTTGATTTCCTCAGTATTTCCTTATGTGCTAAGTGACAGACTGGGAGAGGAATTAATGAGAAATTTATATTTGAAGTGTTCCATAATGTCTACATTAAATTAGATGCCACTTCAATTCAGAATGTGTTTTTCAGACATTGTTTTTATTACTATTGACTGTGAAAATTATGAAACATTGCATCCTTGAATTGCAGATGTGAATAGTTTAGCTCAGGTTTTTAATAGTTTAGTTCAGCTTTTTAGGCATCCAGCAGTCTTTATGTGCTCTAGATAGAGCGTGCTCTATATAGAGTGATTAATTAGTTATGATTTCTCTTCTAGAGAGATATATGATCTAGGAGATGGGACCCTAGACATTTTTCTATTTCATAATGTAGATAAGAAAATGACTTGATTTCCTTACTAAAATATATCTCAACAAGAGTGTATGTCTCCCATTCTTGTCTGCCAAAGATAGAAAGAGTGTTAGGGCATGGTGGAGAGTGACAGCATTATCAGCCTGGCCACAGAATAAATGATCCATTATGGATAGAGAACATTTAAATAGCCATTCATTTTTTATGTAATATTCCAACATAATTTCTGGAAAGAAGGGACAATGTGGTAAAGCTATAGTGGATTGAGGAATCAGAAAGATATTGCTTCAAAACCTTGCTCTATACTATGCAAGCATTTTATGTTTAGGACAAATGACTAATGTTTACAGAAACATCAGTTTTCTATTCTGTAAAATGTAAATAATGCAAAAGGATTAAATGCAATAATAAGCTAAAACAAAATCTCAGCTCCTTATTCTTAGTAGGTGTTCAAGGAAAGTAGGTAGGAGAGAGAGTTAGGAAAAGGCTACTAGCTGGATAAGAGAGTGTAAGAGAACCGTGTTCTTGAGTAAAAGAAAAGGACAAAAGGCTGTCAGTATGCAAGATTACGTAGTCAAAGATCAGAGTCAAGAACTCTCAAATTCCATGAATTTCCAGAACTTTTGTCATTTCTCTACATTGGTTTCCATCACTTCCTCTTTATATTCTTCTCCATCTCTTTTCTCAGAGAGAAAAGCAATAAAAATGTGTTGAATAATTACATTCTGTTCATTTACACTTCAGAACAAGGAAGGAGGATGGATTGGTGGAGAAGGGGGCACTGAATTTAGAATAAAGGTAAAGATAACCACTGAGAGGGAAAGGGATGTGGCTTGAAGACCTGAGGCACAGGGAAGAAAGTGAGTTGAGTGAGACCAAGATGTGACTGCAGTGGCTCAAGGTAGGATGCCCTGGTTTTCAAGCAGTGGTTTTCTGGGGGCCCTTATGTAGCAAGATTAGAGGTAAAAGCTGGAAACTTCTCTTAGAGGCCTAACCTCACTGAGGAAGCTTCTACTCCTGCACTCCTGAAGAAGCTGAAGGGAATTTGATTCTCATTCCAGAAGTGAAATTTTAATAATCATGTAAAACCATATGTAGCAGCCAGGGTAGAATGAGATAGAGAAGTGAAAGAAGCCACCCAGCGTGAAGCTTCCGGAAGGGCTATAGTGCCATCCTAAAGGTTTAAAAGTTTTCATCTCAATAAATGGAATCCTAATCACTATGTCTTAGTGTAAGTACAAAAACTCTGATAAGGTTAATAAACTGCCTTTATCGTTTTTCATAGCATATGTGTAATATTTAAAATTTTTACTAATTGCCCAATGTCCAGAGAAATATGCATGTTTCTAACAGAAGCAGCCCTCAGTATGCTAAATGGATTATGATGATTGTCTTATTTGGATTAGTAAGTGATTCAAATGAAAGGGAGTAGCAAACCAAATTAGAAATTATTAATTGGTACATTAGTGATTTGGGAAAGAAAAAATGCTTACACTTTAACTGTTTTCTATTTAACTGTAGGAGGGAGTTTAATTTCCCTAAAATGAAAAAAAAATACTATTCAAAGTAGTCTTTTAAGTAGGAAAATTAGGAACTGCTTTCTAAGTTTAAAAAAATTTTTTAGAGGCAGATAAGTTTCTAATTAGATATAGATATATCTATTGTTATATTGATTCATGCATTCATCGATCTTTATATCTAGCACACTACTCTTCCTATCCTTCTGATATTTCCAGTTTAACCAGAAGAAACACACCTGTCACATATCAGTAGAAGAGAGGGAAAGAATGTATACAGTAATTAAGTTCCTAGTCTTGGAGAGTCAAAGACTGGTTGTAATTCTGGACCTATTGTTTACTTGCTATTGGTCTTATGTAAATTACTGAATCTCGCTAGCCATTTATACATGGATAAAATTAGATAAAATAATAATGCTGTTATGAGACTTATGTAAAATAATGCTTGCAAAACATTTTACACATTATATAGTACTTAGTAAGCACTTTCTTTTGTCTTATTATTAATAATCTTGAAGATAATTATAACAATAGTGAAAAATTATTGGTAAAAATCTAATGATAAGAAAGCAATAACCTGATTAAAAGTAGGCAAAAGATCTTAACAGATATCTTACTAAAGAAGATTACAGATAGCAAATAATCATATTGAAAGATGTTCCACATCACATGTCATCAAAGAAATGCAAATCAAAATGACATACCACCATACACCTAACAGAATGACCAAAGTGTGGAATACTGACAACACCAAATGCTGACCAGGATGTAGAGCAACAGGAATTCTCATTCATTGCTGGTGGGAATGCAAAGTGGAACAGCAACTGTGAGAGACAGTTTCATAACTTCTTATAAAACTAAAAATATGCTTACCATATGATCCAGCAATTGCATTCATTGGTTTTTATCCAAGTGAGTTGAAAATTTATATCTATACAGAAACCTACCAAGAAATGTTTATAACAGGTTTATTCATAATTGCTCAACTTAGAGGCAAGACGTCTTCAATAGGTGGAAGAATAAACAAACCTTGGTACATACACATGATGGAATATTATTCAGTAATAAAAAGAAATGAGCTGTTACTAAGTGAAAGAACCCTATCTGAAAGTTGTGCACTGTATAATTCTAAGTATATGACATTCTGGAAAAAGCTAAACTATGGAGAAATTAAAAAGATCAGTGGTTATCATGGTTTTGGGGAGGGGGAAGGATGAATAGGTGAAGCACAGAGAATTTTTAGAGCAGTGAAACTATTCTGTATGATACTATAATGGTTGATAAATGTCACTATACATATGTGGAAACCCATACAATGTATAGCAGAAAAAGTGAATTCTAAGATACACTATGGACTTAAATAATAATAAGAAAATGTCAATATTGTCTCATCTCTTCTAACAAATGTACCTAATTACTACAACATGTTAATGATAGTAGCAATTGTGTGTGTATGAGGAGAAGGGTAAGGGAGTATATGAGATCTCTCTTCTTTCTGCTTTAAAATATAAAATCATTAATTAAAAAACACTGGACATAAAAACAAATTTAATATTACAAGACACCAGTGTCCAAAGTAACAAGAATCAAACTGGTATCAGACTTCTCAAAAACAATTGCACAATGCTTTAAAAATTGAGGGAATAAGATTTCAAATATAGAAATGTATACCTAGCCAACTGTCACTTAAATCTGAGTAGACCAAAATCATTTTTGAATACAAGAGAAAAATAAGACTGTCGGTGCTAAGACCAAAATGTGTAAAGTATGTGGTGAGGCAGAAAAGAGAAAGCATCACTACTTTGAGGAGATTAAGAAATGCTTGACAGAATAGCTCTTGAATCTAGAACTGGGTAAACAATTGACAAATGGATAAGAATAGGAAATATGTATGGGTCAAAACGTGTGGAAGGAACAATGATATCAAGAATCAAGCATCCTTCGGAAGAGAAGGCAGGCGCATGCACGCGGTCTTCAGGACAATGTTGCCACTTGGCCCCCGGGGTCATAGGAGCATGTTGCGAAGGCCCAGGGAGGCCTAGGAAGCTACCCAGGCCAAGTCCCAGCCCTACGCTGGCCAGTTCACTGGCCAAACACAGCGGTAAGAAATAGAGTGTCCTGCGGTGCCAGCCTGGCCGGGAGCGCCACCCAATTCCTCCTAGCAGGCTGCAGCCCTAGGAAGTGAGGCTGGAGGGTGTTCTGAGAAACCCAGCTGTGGCCGGAACCTTGGGGTGTCCTCCAAAAGCCTGTAGGAAAGCCCTGGTCCTCACAGCGAGTCCTCGCTTCTCACCATAGATTGTCCTGAAGGAAGCTCCAGCACCTATTGGCAGTCTCCGGGAACATTATAAGAGGAGTGGTTGAAGAAATTGAAAAAGGATTCGAAGGCATCTCATTAAACATTGCTGGCAACAATCAATAGTGGAAAGAGTAACAGGTGAAGATTTTTGAATACTGTTTAGCATTTTAGAGAAGAATCTTTATATTAATGAAACAATACAGTCTCATTTACTTAAATCTTATGTTTAATAATATTGGGCCTGAAGCTAGAGAATTGATAGCTAAAGCACTATATGAGACTACTGCCCTAAAAAACCTAAGACTTACTGGAAACAAATTGAAAATAAAGGTGGAATGTTTTTTGCAGCAGTGCTAAAAATTAATTCATCCTTAGAGGAGTTAGATCTGGGTGACTGTGATATGGCAATGCAAAGTGTGGTAGCTTTTGCTACAGTCCTAACTCAAAACCAAACAAAGAAATAAACATAAACTGACCTACACTGTACAATGAACAGAAAATGTCTAAAGTTCATCTAGGCTACAAGTTAAAAGAAAATCACTGCCTTGTTGAACTACATATGTATAAGCATGATATAAGAAATTGAGGTGTAAAACAGTTATGTGATGCACTATATCTGAACAAAAGCCTGTGCTACCTTGATGCAGCTGCAATAAAATAACTTGTGATGGAATGGTGTTTTGGGCTGATGTACTGAAAAGCAATACTACCGTGGAAGTAATAGATCTTTCTTTCAACACAATATAAAATGCAGGAGCAAAGAATTTCAGTGAAAGTCTTGCTTCATACAACAGGAGTCTTAAAGAATTGTCAGTAGTCAGCAACAAATAGAGGGAGAAGGACTTCTTATACATTCACAATAAGTGAAAACAAATCCCGCATCTAATATCTACATTTGAGGAAGCAAATTTAATGAAGCTACATATGTGGCATATTCAGACTTAGTTAAATAGGCTTCTGAAATGAGACAATACAGTTGTTGAGCCATTCGTAGTAGATGGATGTGTGTAACTTGCAGAAGTCTCCAATGGCCTTAAAATCATTATTACTGGACAGCAGCTTATGGGGAAGCTTGCAGCCACTCCTCTAAAACAGGTTTTAATCTTATACCAGTAAGGTGACATCTATGATAACCAAACTCTAAAATAGTTTTCATATGTTTATCTTATTATAATTACAGAGATTAAGATATTATTCTTTTTTTAATTAGAATGTTATTTTTGTCAAATTGTAAAAGATATGATTATATTAAACTTCGTATAACTGTCCATTAAAAAATAAAGTATCCTGGTACATTCTGGAAACTACCAATAGTTTCATATGGCTGTGATTTAGAGTAATAAAGGGAGATATAGTGAGGATAAAATAAAGATGTAGAGAAGTTATCTTATGACAAGCTTCTATACTTTACTTTTTAGCCTAGGGATTGACAAACTTTCTCTGTAGGTAGCCAGGTAGTAAATATATTTGCCTTCGTGAGCCATATGGTCTTGTTTACAACTACTCAACTCAGCTGTTGTAGCATGGAAGTAGTCATAAACAATATATAAATGAATGGGAGTAACTGTGTTCCAAAAAAACTGTATTTACAAAACCGGGCAAAAGGCTGGGTTTGACCTGCAGGTCATAGTGTGTCAACTGCTGCAGTAGACAGTAGAGAGTTTTTTTTAAAAAAAGAGTTTTAATCAAACAAATGGACATCAAATATTCGAGTTTTAGAAAAATTATTTTGATGATTGTGCAAAGGATGTACCAGGCAATAATAGGACTAGAGAGAGGAGGAATAATTAAGAGACTTTGGTAACAATATAGCAAGATATAAAGACATCATGATTTAAGGCATCATTGATGGAAATTGTGTGATGAAGAAATAAAAGATGTTGAGACTGCAATTAATAAAATGGTCATGGATTAGAGTACGTGAAAGACAATGTGGGCTGCTTTAGCTTCAGTGACATAGTATTTCTTTCACTGAGATAGAACAAGAGAAAAAGAACTGTATTTAGTAGAAAGATATTGAGTTTAGTTTTGAGGTTCCTTGAGTTCATCTAGATATCTGAGTTATTGTTATATGAATGAGTCAAAAGTGAATTCTATATATTGGCCCCTCCGTAGCTTATTTTTTCACAGGAGGTTGAGACCCATTAGCGCAAAAGCTAACCAATGCCAAACTGAAAATTTATACATTTTATTGTTTTAAATATAACCTAAACAAGCATATTTCTAGAGATTTAGAGCCTGCTTGCTTTGCATATCCCACGAAACTGCACCCAACATCTGCTAGCTAAAGATAAAACCCGTGGTGCTATTAAAATGTTAAGCGGCTACTGCTTTCTGGAACTCTGACCCAGAGATTTCCTTCTGTGCTGCTGACATGTAAACCCCCTCTAGACATGTAAGTCCCCTCTCTGACCCTCCTTTTCCTTAAGACAGCCCCTGCCTTCCTCCCTAGTGGTTTCATGCTATTTATGGACTTCTCTCACATGCAAACCTACCAAAATATCACTAAAATAAATCTTAACTTATTTTAAGTCACTCATTGCCTCCAATCTCAGTTGAATGAAAAATGATACTATTGCCTGGTTATTCTTTTTTCTTGATCCAAATCTCCTCAACCTCCTATAGTTACCAGAGGTCAAATTAGGCCAGAAATGAACACATTTCACTGGATTTGGATATTCAGGGCTCTTTTTAGGAGTATTCTCAGTGATATCATTGAGACAGAAGTCTACTGATAGTTGAAAAGTGGCAATTCACACAGTATATGGTTTTCTCTAGTAGCCTGCACACACCCAGAAAGATAACCAGAGAAGGACAAATAGTGATGATCTAAGGAGGAAGATTTTAAAGGCAAAAATCTTAGACAAACAAAGGGATGAAACCATTGGGAATGTTGGTGAGAAAGTTTTGGTGTGTTGAATCATAATGTTTACACTAGATAAGGAAAATCATGAGTCCTTTACTAGACCATGGCCCTAAAATAGAGATAATTGAAAAGATATGGATTTCCAAAGAGCATCAACAGCAGGACTTTTGGGGATGAGTGATAAGAAAGCTGGATGGGATAAGAAAGCATATCATTATAAAAGCTTATATCTGGTGCTGTGGAAAGAAAACTGGGCTTAAAAATCAACCTAAGTTCTGACATGTGATTTTCTCATATCCTAGCTGGTAGACTTTTGACAAATGTATTTATCTATGGAATTCATTTGGTATCAGACTCAAGTATAATAATAGATGAGTTGATATTTTATGTATATGTAAAACGGATTTACTATAAGATTCTTGAACTGTTATGTCCATATCATTCTTAATTCTCTTTCTATAAGAATACAGAAACATTCAAATCAATGCTTTTTAATTCTAACTACTTATTATAATTTTCTACAGAACTTTTAAAAATCATATTATATATACTTGGCTCTTGGTTCTCAATTGAGATTCAGAAGGGGATTTGTACTAAAAAGAAAAGAAAAGAACAAAAACCCTTCTCAGGTAATTCTCAAGTGTGATTCTAACAGTAAGAACCTCAAACTCTTAAAATTGAACACAGGAAAACAAATTCCTGAATATCTGACTGGTGATTTTTCTGAAATAGTAGAAAACTTTACTTTGATTATCTTTGAAAAAAACAAATATTGTGAGAAATATTAAATATATTTTTCCCTCAAGTAATATTGACATGTCTTACTCTGTTTTACAAATTTATGAGGATATTTGGCTTACCTTCCTCATAAATACATTACCATTAAAATATTTTTTATGGCAAATAAGTAGCAAGAGTATTACAATCCAAGAGTATTACAGTTTTGGAAGGATTGACAGAAAAGTCATCAAATAAAGATCAAATAATTAAAAAATGTGTAGAATTGAATGGCAGAGTAATGGAAATAAAATATGGCTTTCTGAAATTTTGCTTTTTAATATAATTTTTATCATGTTATATTAAAAAATTTTCAATTACATATACATTATTTCATTTTGTACACACAATACCCCTTCCCTTCAAAGGTGAAGATGGTTATTTTTGTTATCATTCTTAACAAATGGTGAAACCAAGATTCATGGAGTGACTTACTGAAGGTCACACACCTAGTAAGTGGCCAAGCTAAAATTCAAAGGCAGATGATCTTAGAATGTCACACTAATAAAAAAAGTTTCTAAAATACAGGCAAAATACGAGCCAGGTCCAGTGTGGTTGAGTTAAAATGATGAGTTTGGTAACATTAGGGAAAATGTCAGAATAGGTAATTCCAAAGATCTGTTTCTTCATAGAAATAATGAAAAATTGAGCAAAAAAATTCATAATCAATTTTGTTAGAACTCTGGAAAACAGTCAAAGGTTTACGAAAAATAAGCGAATACTAAAAAATAAAAAAGGCAACACAAAAATGGTAGGAAAGCTTTGTGGTAGTTTAACCTATACCTGTGCCCCCGTCCCCCACCCCTCAATTTCTAGCAATGGTTTCAAAGACAGAAGCTCTGGGTTTGGAGGGAAAAGAGCAGGCCTTATTCTCAAAACTTTTTTGTTTGTTTGATATGTTTGGGGCTCACCTGATGGGCTGATTCAAGGTACTTGTCTTTGTTTTATAAAATTTAAAACTTTTTTAGGTCAGAGCAGCCACTTTGCAGAGGGCACTTTTTAAAATTAATTAATTAATTAATTAATATTTAGGGTGACATTGGCTAATGAAATCCAATAAGTTTCAGCTGTACACTTTAACAGTAAGGTATATATATATTTACACTGTCTGCTCACCTCTCATAGATTTCTTTCTGTCACCACATATTTGACCCCCTTTACCTTGTCTACCTGACCCCTCCTCCCACACCCTCTACCCTTTGGTAACCACTAGTCTATGGTTGATGTTCAAGGTTAGAGGTTTTTTATTTTTGTTTTATTTTTTAATTTTTAATTTATTTATGTTTATTAAGTTTATTGGGGGTGACATTGGTGAATACAATTATATAATTTTTAGGTGCACATTATAATTTGACATCTATATATTCTATTGTGTGTTTATAACACAGAGTCCAGTTTCCTTCAGCTACCATATATTTGATCCCTTTTACCCACTTCACCCTCCCTCAGGCCCCCAAACTTGACTCTCTTTAAATGTCTACCTACACTCTCCTCCTTCAACCCCCACCCTCTGGTAACTATAGTTAGTGTTCATGAGTCTCTGTTTGTTTGTCCTGTTTATTTGTTGTTTTTAGTTTTATATCCCACATATAAGTGATATCAGTTGCTTCCATGTCCTGGCCACTGTGAATAATGCTGCTATGAATATTGGTGTGCAAATATCTTTTTGGATATGGATTTTAAATATTTGGGGTAAATACCTAGTAGAGGGATGGCTAGATCATATGGTAGATCAATTCTTAGTTTTTTGAAGAAGCCTCCATACTGTTTTCATAGTGCCTATACCAATTTACAGTCCTATCAGCAGTGTATAAGAGTTCCTTTTTCTCTGCATCCTCTCCAACATTTGTTATTACTTATCCTGTTGATTATAGCTATTCTACCAGGTGTGAGATTTCATTGTGGTTTTGATTTGCATTTCCCTAATAGCTAGTGATGTTGAGCATCTTTTCAAGTATTGGCCATTTGTATGTCCTCTAGGGAGAAGTGTCTGTTCAGGTCCTCTGCCCATTTTTTTAATTAGATTATTTGTTTTTTGTTATTGTTGTTGTTGTTGTTGTTGGATGAGTTCTTTGTATATTTTGGATATTAGGCCCTTATTGGAGGTGTGGCTTGCAAATATTTTTTCCCCTTCGGATGGTTGTCTCTTTATCTTGTTGACAGTTTTTTTTTTTTTTTTTTTTTTTTTTTTTTTTTTTTTTTTTTTTTTTTTTTTTTTTTTTTTTTTTTTTTTTTTTTTTTTTTTTTTTTTTTTTTTTTTTTTTTTTTTTTTTTTTTTTTTTTTTTTTTTTTTTTTTTTTTTTTTTTTTTTTTTTTTTTTTTTTTTTTTTTTT